>JAUTDP010000007.1:2400000-3000000 GCA_033439795.1 Sordaria brevicollis
TCTTATATAGGATAATATTTTAAAAGGTATAGTAAATAAATTAATAATTATTCGTAAATCCTTCTACTTAAAATTTGAATTTTAAATATAACGTTATAAGTAAATAAAAGGATTTCCCCTACCTTCATCGCATTACTTATCCTTCCTCGCGTTCTTCTTCTCTTCCTCCCTCCTCCTTTTTCCTCCTCTAACGCAAATTATTATTACTAACGTACGTATACTTTTATTTTACTTTATTTATATAATTATATTAATTATTCTACGTATTTAGAAAACTTTTTCCTTATATTATAATTATATAAACGTACGTATTTATTATTATTTTTATTATTTTTTTACGACCGCAATTTAATTCTAATTCTAATTTTAATTTCAAATTAATATCGCGATCATTATTTAATAATATGCCTTCCACTACCCGCAACAGTAATAGCGCTTCTAAGTATAAAAACGACGACGACGTCGGCGGTCGCGGTTCTTCCGCTAAAAAACCCGTAAATATATATTATTAATATTATTTAACTTTTATATATTTATAAAGGTTTTATAGAGAATTATTATAACGCTTTCGAATAAGTAACCCAGTACCGAGCGGAAAATCCTTTGCGCTCCCTACGTTACCCGTACCGGCGTAGTTAGCAATTATAAATATTATAATTAAATAAGTAAAGGTATAATTTACGCCGAGTATATTAAAAACGGTTATTATATTAATTACCGTCCTATAAATATTATTAAAAAAATTTTTGTTTAACCTTTAATTATTTATTAATTTATATATTTTTTAAATACCGGAGTATATATATAACCGTTTCTTCGAATAGTAAGAGAAGAATTCGGTTATAAAGGCTATAATTAAATATATTATTACGTATATATAGGAATACGCCGCTTTACTTCGTATTATTTCGGTTAGAAAATAGGTCGAAAAGAAAATTACTATTTCGCCTATAGGTATAAGTATAATATTTATCCAACCGAAGGATAATATCGCTACGTATATAGCGCTATTTTTTATTAAGAAAGAGGAGAAACCTAAGTCCGAGAAAGATAAAGAAATGGCTTTAAAAGTTAAATAAATCGAAATTTTAGAAAAGATTGCCGAAAGCATTATTATTATTAGTATTAATATTAATAATATTTATAATAATTTATATAGTATTTTCGAAATTACTATAAATTATATCCTTTACTCTTAAGTATTAAAACTTCGGTTAATTTTTATAATTATAATATATTATTATTTATTATAATTTTTTTAATAAGCGCCCCCTTATTAATAGTACGGCCCTAATTAAGAAGGATAAGGGTAAGGAGCTTAAGGCTCTTAGTAATAATAGTAGTAATAAGGGGAATAAGGGTAGTAAAAGTAATAAGGGTAATAAAGTTATTAGATAGGATTAATATAATTTTTTTTTATATTTTTATTAATTATTATAAAATATAATCTTTTTTTATATTTCTTTTTTTTATATTATTATCTTTTTCGTAAAGGAATAGCGCTATAGTTTTAATAAAACCTCTTTAAAAGGTATTATTATAAAGAGAAATAAAAATTCTATTCAATAAATTATTTTTTAATAATAAAATTTTTTTATTATTATTTCAATTTTTAAAATACTTTTTCAATATATAAAACCAAATTTCAATATTATATTTCGTAATACTTAATATAAAGTCTTTTAATTTTTTGATTTAAAATTTAAAATTTTAGGGCAAAGTTTATCTAATTATTTATATTCTATTAATAAAGTTTTAAATATTCTACTTTATATTTACTATTTATATATTAATATTAATATTATCGTCGATATGCCGGCCGCGATTGCGTATATCGGCGCCGCGCTTGCGCTTGTTTGTCGTTGCGTAAGCGCGGTGTATACGGGATATAGCGTGGTGCGTACGGGATTCCCAAGTTTCGAGTGACATTGTTGTTGCGTCCGTGCGGTGGTACGGTAAATTGCCTAAAATGGACTTTGGAGGGAGTTGCGCGGACCTGGATACCGTCCCCCTCCCAGCCATCGCTTCGCTTCGCATTTGGGATTCCGGAACCTCGCGAGTTAGGGGTTGACATATCGTGGATTCGTGGGGCCGGCGTAAGATGGAAAGGTAATCTGTAGAATAGTAGCAATACAGGGGTATTGAGAATGAGGGTGCAGAGTATCTTGTATAGAATCTATTCTATGACCAGGAAAAATCCCGCACATAGAAATTAGGGTTTTGCCCAACAATCTAGATTATATAAGGAAGGCGGTAGTAGGAAACCTACCCCTATATTTGATATACCCCCCCAACTACATTGGCGTATGCTAGAAAGCTGGTTAAAGGCGCCTAAATGAAGCTATTCCCAGATTTTATACCCTTAAAGTTAATAAATCCCTAAATAATCGCTTTTGAAGGCATTGCCTATTAATTATACTATATTTAAAAGGTCCGCGGTATTAATTTTTAATAATTAATTGGGCGCCGTAGTTTAATAATTAAAGCGTTAAGGTCTTATATTAAATAATTATATAGTATTTTTAAATTATATTTAATAATATACTCCCTGGATTATCTTTAATAGTTATCCTTAAAGGTCGCGGGTTCGAATCCCGTCGGCGCTAAATTTTTTGCCTTTTTTCCTTCTTATAAATATTATATAGGATTTTTTCATTTTATAAGGGTTATTTTAGTAGAGTAATATAAGTCGATAATTACTTACAATGATATTATCTTTCCTTTTTACCTCTTTAAAGTATTCTATCCCCGTTAGAATTAAATTATTAATATATTCGCGTTAATTAATTTTAATACCCTTTCTTTCTCCTTCTTTAAATTCGAAATATTTATAAAACCTATTTGGCGAATAAATTCCTTATACTTCTCTATAATTAGTACCTTTATTAACCCGTCGGCGATTATTTCGGTTATAAGTACGTAATATATATTGAATATACTACGCTATTATCCTTTTCGGAGCTAATAATTGTAAATATCGATATATTTAAACTTAATTTGAAGTTTGGCGTTTTCTTTAATAATTAAACGGATCGTTTAAACGTTATTATATCTTAATAGGATATTTTTATCGTTAGTTCCTAAATTGAGAATTAGCGAATCGAATAAGCGTTTTATTTATAAATTTTTATAAGCCCCTTATAATAAGGATAGTAATTTAGCCTCGGTAGTAGAGGTAGTAACGGTATTCTATTTATTAATTCACTAATTAACGGTTCTATTTAATAATTATATAGCGAATCCTTATAAATTTCGTCGATTTAAAATATTATCGGTATAAGAGGCGTTAATTAAAATTAAGAATAAATTACTACCTCCTAATTAGAGTGCGTAATCTTTAATACCCTTAAGGTAAGTGAATAATCGGTTAATAGTAACGTAATAAGTACCATTAGGATTAGTAAGGAAACGGGATAATTTAAAGCCGGTAAAGGCGCTATCGGGTTTAATAATAATTAATACGTATATAATTTCGCCGATTACTTTTTAATATATTTTAATAAATTTAAAATTAGCGGTACTTTTAAAGGGGAGGAGTTTTTTAATATTTATAAGAATTTAAGGAAACGACTGGGATTATTAGAACTTCTTTATAATTTTTTTAATATATTCGCATTAAAATAATTAAATTAATTACTTTATTCGGTTTCGAATAACTTTGATATTTAAAAATTATTAAATATTATTACCGTTTGTTAATTAGTAGTAATTTTCTAGAACGTTAATAATTTTAGTAGCATTATATTTATCCTTATTTTGGTAGGTAAGAATAATATTATCGACGTAGAAAAAGATTATTACACTTCAGTAAGTAAATATATAGGGTTCTATAAGGATAGGGACTAAATTAATAGTAATAAGCGTTTTAGTAAATTCGTATTACTATAATAAAGGGGAGCGCCGAAGATTATAGAGGGCGCGTAATAACTTAATAATTTTGCTTTATTGGGTATATCTTAGTAATATTTATATATAAATAAGTTTATTAAAAAGGGCGTTAACGAAAGCGTTAATAGTATCGTATTATTTAAATTCGAGGTTGAAATGACTTATAATAATTATTATAATATAGAAGGTACGAATCGCTAAAATAGCCGCGTAAGTATCCTATAAATTTTAAAATTATTAATTTCCTTTTATAATAAGGCGTATTTTACTTTTGAAGTAATAACCCGCTATATTAAATTTGTAAATATATACCTATATAGAATCGAGGGGGATAATTCTTTAATATTCTTCCTAATTTACTTACTTCTATAATCCTTTTATATTATAATTTTAAAAATGCTCCCTTTTAATTTAATGAAATATCTTTTAAAAAGGATGGAAGTAAAAATTTTAATAGCTTTTAAATAGAGGGGGGAATTTTTAACGGTATAAGGTATTTAATATATTTAATATATTATACCTTTTAACGTCGTCGACGGTAAGCTTCGAATCCGTATAAAAATCGTCGTTATCGACTTTTAAACCGAATTTCTTTAATTAATTTAAATTAATACAATCGATAACGCGATTATTATATATATTAATTTAATAGAGACTAAGCGCATTTAGGAAGGAAGCTACCTAATATAAATATTAATTTACTCGGGGGAAATAGGTAAGAGGTTATACTAAAGGGACGCGATTTAAATTCTTAATAAAAAACGAAATTGGACTATTAAGGGGAGTCGGTAGATTGTAATTAATTAACTTATCCGTTTTATTTATTACTATATCTTATTAATTATTCGGTCGCTCTAGTATTTAAGGACGTAGTATTTCCTCTTTTTATTTATATATATATTCGGCGGGCTCGGTAGGGATTGTAAGGGTTTCTAACTCCGCGGGTATAAGTTCGATAATTAGACCGAAATTATTTAATTCGTTATTAATATAATTCTTTAAAATTAAGAAGGGTATAATAAAATCGTTTTCTAATTAATAGAAATTATTTAATTATACGGCTAATTCTTCTAAGGAGATTTTGAACGAGTTTTGGAGTTTTTTAATATTATTTATAAAAACCTCGTTTTCGTTAAAGATTACGTTTTTAATTATTATAATTAAATTAGTATAGGGATTTTAAATTCGGTAAATGTTTAACGATTAGTAACCGACTAAGTAATTAACTTAAATACGTCTTTTAAACTTCCTGGTTTTATTATAACTACGTAGGATTTCTATAATAAGCGCAAAAGTTTTATAACTATAAACTTTTAAGTATACTAAAGTAGGGATTATTTTTTGCTAACCGCTATTATAATTTATTATATAGGCTTTGAAACGTTCCTTTAGGGTTTTTTAATTAAAATTATATTTAGGAGTTTTATTAAGAAGGTAAATTATAGCCGCTATAATCTTTCTCTAGAATTCTTTTAGAAAGTTTATAGATTTTTTTATAGTTTTAGTTTTTTCGCTAAGTATACCCCCCGAACGCTTAGCGCCGCCGTTCTATACTTAGGTATATAGCGTAGAGGGTTCGACCCTAATGCCCTATTACGATAGAAAAATAGCGACCTTAGGTTTGGTTATTATAATTTCGTTATTATATTCGATTACCTATACCTAGATTTAATATTAGGTCTTTAAATTAGTAATAAGGGAAGATAAGGCTACGATAATAGAGTCGGTAATCTTTTTAGTAAAGTAGTATATCTAAAGGTAACTAAACTAACGGTTAATTACTACTATTAATATAAAGACCTAATTAAACCCTGCTTTTATTAGAGTGTATTCGAAAAAGTCGGTGGCTACCCTTTATCCTAATCCTTTAAACGCGACGCGGGTAGCCTTCCTAATTTAGCGTTTTAATTTAGCTATTATATACGTATCGTAGTATATTAGATTTAGACCCTTAAAGCGTACGCTATATTCCTTATTAATTAATTAAATAAGGGTTTTAGGTTTAGGGTAGTTAAATTTAAGGTATTAGCGTAAAGTATCTCCTTTTTAGGGTTTTTTAACAATCTTACTCTAGGGAATTCGAACGTTAAAAGAGGATTGGTTAACGCTATCTTTAGAATTAAAAAGGATATATTCAAGGATAAATTATTAAAAATAATTAGAAATAGAATAATAATAGGAAAGATCGGGGGCGCGAATATAAGAATTGATAATATCCTAGGAGTAATTAAATTCTATAAGTTTTCGAAGAGATACGAAATTATAAATTATATTTAGAATTAGCGCTACGTCGTTTAGACGAAATTTAAAGAGGTTACCTTTATTATCGTTAATTAGGATATAAACGGTCCCGTATCCTTTAATTATTAATAAACCATTATTAGCCTAAATATAATTTCTTTTATTTATAGGGGTAAAGTCTTTAAAACGGTTAATTTCGTTAAAGATATAGATTATCGTATTTAAATTAAAAATAGTTAAATTTCTTAATAGGTATACGGGAGTTTCCTATCGAAATTTTAATATTAAGAAATTGGATTAATGGCCAATTTTACTAATCCTCCGACTTTTAAATTAGAGTCCGCTATTAAAAGTATTAATCGCAAATTCTATTAGCCTTTTAATAGGAATTTATTACGCTAATACGGTTTTAGTATTCAATTTACGGAATTTTTACGCAAATTAAGTACTCTTTTAATAATTTTTATTAATTATACTTTAGATACGTTAATTAAGAACCTAATTAAAATTAGGCATTAAAGAAGGGATTATATACTAATATTTATTATAAAAATAGCTAAGTTTCTTATAAGTTTCGTAAATTTACTTTTGGCGTTTATTATCTTAATTATTAATATTTTGGCCGCGCTTCCTACCGGTATTACTAGAAGCGTCCCCTATAATTCGATTATTAAATATAGGGGTAGGAAACGTATTATTTTTTAGGATTTAATTATATAACTTTTTAGGGTAATAATTATAAACCCGTTCCTTAAAATTGCGGGCTAAATTAAAATAAGTAAGATTATCGTTTAAGAGCCTTTTATCCGTAATTTTGAAGGACGTAGCCTAATTCTCAAAAGGGGAATTGCTAGGTTTACTTATTACGTTGAGAAAATCGGTCTTCTATATTTTAGGGTTAATATATTCGTCGATTTTAAAGTATTTACCGATAGCTATAATATATTCCTATTTTTATAGCTAATTGGTTTAGTTACGGGGATAGGTCGTAATATTAATTTTATCGCGGTAATTAATACGGATATCGTCGTAAGTTTATTCCTCGTCGAATTAAACGTTAGATTTTATTATATTGTATTAAGCGGATAGGGAAATAATTCTTTTAAAGTAAATTAATTAGAAATATTAATTAATATTATTTTTTATTTAAGTACGAAGGGTAATAATCTTTTTTTTATAAATTTCCTAAATTTTTATATTACGACGGTAATTAATTATAATTTCTTAATAATTATAATAATTGCATTCAATTAAGAAATTATAATAGCACGTTGCGTATAAGATTAGAATTAGGGCTAGGGCGATAAGAAAAATTAGGGCCCTAATAACCGGTTAAATAGCGGCGGTATTAGTAAGCGTAGGCGCGGTCGCCTTTTATTAAGAAGGAGGCGGTATCGAAGTATAGTTGCGTATTTTTAAGGAGGGTCCGTTAGCCGTTTAATTTTTTTTAATAAATTGAAAAATCTTTTATTAAAATTAGGAGTCGCTAGTGCTAGGGTTATTAATCAAATTGGTAGTAACGGCCGCGGCGTAGATTAAGGGATTTATAAAGTTTTTAGCGGTAGGCTCTATAAGGATAATAGGCTACGGCTTCCTATTATTGGGATTAATATACTTTTATAGTCTTAATTCGAATACTTTCGATTAAAATCCTTTATCCTATATAATCCAATCGTTAATAGACTTGAGGACGGCGTCGCCCGCTTTCTTGAAATCGGTAATCGAAGATATTATTATAATTATTATTATTAATCGAATATTGTTATTATTATTGTATTCTGCCGGGTTATTGTAATCGGGGGGTAGTAAATAAGATTTTTAATTGTAGAATAGTAGTAATATAGGGGTATTGAGAATGAGGGTGTAGAGTGTTTTGTGTAGAATCTGTTCTATGACTAGGAAAAATCCCGTACACAGAAATCAGGGTTTTGCCCAGCAATCTAGATTACATAAGGAAGGCGGTGGCAGGAAACCCACCCCTGTATCTGACATAATCAGGCACAGGGTACTGCTACCCCATAAGCCTCGGCTCAAAACTTTGGTGGTTTGTTTTCCTTTCCCCTTTTTTCCCTTCCACCGTTGGCACGAGGCAACTGTAATTCCTGCTAACGGTAGGTACAGTGCTGTACTGTACGAAAAGCTTCGTTTCGGGCCCTGTACGGTAGGTAAGTTTGAATCCTTGCAACCGCAAAGGGTGCCCGCGGCAGGCAAGAATAGCCAAAAGTTGTTCCGGGAGTCGTTCCCGACAAGCCTCCTTGTTTCAACACCTTGTTGATAACCTAGGGGGCAGGGAGCATCCAGACCATCAATTTGTCAACCACAACACAGCCACCACCATTCCTTTCAACCTTCAAGAAGGAAAGGAAAACCGTACGACCGTCTAGGTTCAGCCTTTCGACGAAATGTAGCTCATCATTTCGTCTAACATAAAAGCAAAGACCACTTACAAATCCGCCATCAAGCTCAGCCTCCCCATCTATGTACTGCCGTCCTTATCCTCCCCCACCGCGGGAGTTTGAAGATCTTTTTCCTCTCCTCGTAAGGTTTAATCATGGATCTAGGAACCCAAAGAAGCCCATCAGGGAATTCGGAACCGAGAATTGAAACCTTTCCGTGTGGGCGGGCGTGGTGGGCTTGAATTTCAACCCGAGACGAGACATTGATCACATCACATCGCGATTCCTCCCAAGATTTATTTCCCTCCCTCGCCTTGTGTGATTGTGCCATGCCATGTGCGAAACACACGCGGGTGGACCTAAGTTTGGATGAATGTGAAAACGTTAGCGGGCGTGATATGTGATGTCTTGGTGCATGATATGAGTGAAAAGAGAAAGGGAAACTTTGTGAATGAGGCGTGCGTCTAGGCGCTTGACAATTCCGGAAATAATTGCGTGCATATGCCAGTTACCAACGAAAGTGTCCACGGCCACATATACTACGCAGTAAGGTCTCCTATTTGTCTGTAGCAGACGTAAATCAGGCACATCATGTAGATGACACCACTCGGCTAGAACAAATGATGAACGAACAGTTGATCAATGAGCCGCAATACAGTCTTATCAGAGCTTTGTCTTTCTCTCTTTTACCAACGGCATGCAATTCGCGAGATCCAAATCGAGATCAGAGATCAGAGATCATAGAACATCAGAGAGACACCCAAGAGATCAAAGAACAAAGGAAGAGCTGACTAATTACTAGGTTGCTCCATCACTCCCATGTCCATCACCCCGAGCCCCCTTACCTTTTGTGGATGTCAAAGAATCAAAATGCAGATGTGCAACACAATTGCCAATGTCCATCAACCGGATATCACCCATCACAACCGAATGCGAGCGCGGGAGATCTTCCCCGCCCGTGTCCGCCCCGTGTTTCAAAATCAACTTTGAACCTACCATTGGACCGGTGGACTGTGAAAAACTGTCTTCATTCTAAACTGTATCTCCAAAAAATTTTTCCATTTTGATGTACACACACCGCAAGTATCTTACACTCGGGTACACATCCAACAATAATTCCCATTGCGTGACTCCGCAAGTTGAAAGAAATCCGTATTGCACGGCAGAACATTGCATGGATAGAGATCATCATCCCATCCCCATCGTAGAAGAAGGCTTAGATCTTGGAATCGATCATCACACTTCTTTCTCCATAGGTAGTCTTCTCCTTCTTCTTCTCATTTTTCGATGTTCCTGTGCTCTCTCTCACACACATCCACAATAACGAAACAGGAAAAAGACGTCTCCAGGTTCTCGGTTTTAACAACTGCCGAAGGGGGCATGGGTGTGAGTGATCATGGAGAACAAGCTGAAGGGGGGCTCAAGGGGGTTGAAGGGGAAACACATTTATGAGGGGAATCCATGGCTGTGGCCGTGGTTTTGGCAGCCAGCGGTCAGGGGGTCTACTTATGCGATGTATGCTATGTTTGGTATACACATGTAGCTTTCTATGTTTGAGTAAGGACGGTAAGTGTAAATTACACTACTGCCACTCGTCTTGGATAGCTTGATTGTTTGTTTCGTGTTTGTGATATTGGGTTAAAAAGGGGAATCTAGATCAAAACGGTTGATCCTGCCTACTGCAACACTACGCTATGTGGATGTGATCTGAATCGGCTCGGATGTTTTATGGTGTTACATGCCGGACCCCGAGCGCAGGCAGCCTCAAGCCCTCGGGCTGAATCAAGATGATTGATAGTGAATACTGTAAGTAGTGTGAGTAACTCAAAGTATCGCAGTGTCCTCGCGCGACAAGAGATGGAGAAATGTACATAGATATGTATTGAGAGGTAGCTGCTTTCGGACTTGTGGGAAGACATTCGGACTTTCACAAAGCAATTCCCCAAGAAAGAGAAAAGAAAAGACCTGTCTGATGAAAAGCAAAGAAAGAATATGGTTTGATTGACGACAACGTTGAGCTCTTGCATTGCAAAAGAAAGGGGTGGAGGCAACGGCCGTCGTTGTTGAAGCGCGGAAGCCCGCATCAATATTGGGTGTATGGCGTTCAGGAAGGAAGGCAATATTTGCCATAAATGGTGTTACAGACATCTCAGCACCTTATAATCGAGATCCTGGGAATAACGGGATACATATTTTTTTTTTTTTTTTTCACTTTCCTGGCGAAGAGGAAGACGTGGCTGAGCATAGGATGCGAGACCATGATGTTGGTAGCCTAATCTTACTTTGAAAGGCGGAGGATGCTGTACAACGAAGAAACCACCAAGTGCAATTTGTGGCGATGCTGTTGGAAAGGGGGAACCAAAACAAAGAGTTAGCTTCTTTCTGTGTGAGCCGTATCGCACAGGCTCTCTTTTGTATCTAGCCATAACACCTCTGTGATCTCTAATGCTTGATGCAATCGCCCCTCTGTGACTCTGTAAATGCTCGCAACCTTTCAAGCAGCCAGGTTAAGACGATCGAGCATCTTATCGATCTTTTCCAGCAGGATCTGGTAATTGACCGCATCAGACACGAACTCATCCTCAACCAAGTTTCCATCTAACGTTCGGACACCACCACCTTCTCCGTTCGCACCATCGCGCTCAACGCTTCCCTCTTTCTCCCTCTCCTGCCCTTCCATCTGCCCGTCTGAGGGTTGTTCGGCCTGGGCTTCCCCATTTCCTGCCTCTGTCGCCAGGCCTTCTACTTGTTCAGCATCAATCTCGCCGTCTTCATTCAACATTTCTTCAATGCCATCACCCTCGAACCGGAACCGGAATCGCTCGCCCAGGTAATACCGAATATCGTCCAGCAATTCGATAGTGTCCGTTTCCTCACGCCTCTTGAGGCGGGACGCACTTTCCTGGATCAACTCGGCAAACTCCTCTTCATCGATGTAATCCTCAAGTCGGCTGGCCAAGTACCGGGCAGCAAAATCTTCCAGACGCTGGACTTTGAGGTCCCAGGCGGCGTGGATGACGTCGTAGACATTGATGGGTTCGACCTCGACCGGTTGTCCATCCGATCCCGTTAACAGCCCGGTAGGTGTTTGTTGCCGCCCATCTGAAGGTGTCGATGCCGAAGTTGCAGACTGTAGTTGCTGTAGCTCCTCCGCTGCCGCACCGTGTGTTCGGTCTACCAGCGCGTTGCTGGTGCCGCTGCCTAGGGTGCTGATGGCAACGGCTGCTTTGGTCTTGAGCTTATCCAGCAGCAACATATCGGACGCGTAGAGTAGTTCGAGACCCAGATCAAGCGGGCAGTCGGACTTCTCGGTGTAGAGAAACGTTAGGATGATCTCGAGTACTTCGGGAGTACAGTCCATCTTGATGACGTGAAGATGCTCGGTTTCCTTGGCCTCCATGAACTCGGAGGAGAACATGGTTTCGAAATAGGGGCTGCGGATGAGGAATGCTTTGTGTACCGGGTAGAGGACTGAGCGTCTGGGCTTCTTCGTACCATTCGAGGACCCGTTTGTTGAGTTCGAGGCAGTTGTAGGGCCGATGGGAATGCCATTGGCAGATATGAGAGACTCTTCCGCCGGCTCAACCCCATCTCCCCCTTCAGCCTCGTCAAACTGATCCGCACGCAACAAGCAGTTCGCGGAGATGGCGTTGCCTCGTGGCCATTTGACGTCACCCACCCTACGAGTGTCGACCGTGAACTTGTGCTTGAGGACCGTTTCTTGGAAGTAGGTCGCTATCTGGGACCGAGCACGCCCAACCTCGTCTTGGTGTCTCTGACGTGCCAAACGTCTGTCGGTGGCGGAAAGAACAGCTTCCCATAGATGAGCGATCTCGAGGTGCTTGCAAAGCTTGTCGATCCCCTTGAAAACCTCTTCCTCGGAGGCCGTACTCCGCGGTCCAACAAGATCGCGTGGTAGCTCACCGAGATAAAGATACCTAATAACTACCCTGAAAGCCTCGACTGGAACGGAGCTGGATAGCTTCCAATGGGAAATGTCAGGAGTTTCGGCGAACTTTCTCCGGAAGTAGGGGGATCTGGAAGACAGGATGAATTTGTGCAACTTGAACTCCTCGGATGGTGTGACAAGAGTGATGTCTGTCGTCTTTGGAGTCTCGCGGACAAGCAACGAGGTGATATGTGATGACCACGCCTGTAAAGGATCCGCAGTTTTGGTGTAATCGTAAGAAAGAAGCAGATTTCGGATCTTGTTGTTCAAAGCGTTGTAGACGGCACGTTCTCGCTCGAACGAATCGGGGTCGGCCAGCGCGCCTGGGCTTGCGTGTAAGTGACAGTGTAATCGGGAGGTGACACTTTATACGATGAGACATACCGGATTCTAACAGGAGCTGCACCAGCTCATAATGGCCACAAAGACTTGCCTTTTCAACTATCAGTACCAAGAACACATTTTTCATGCAAGATGGCGCATGTCGGAGCTTGGAATTGAAAACGTCACATACAATAATGAGCGGAGTATAATCATACTTGTCTTTGCCATTGATGTTGACACCACCCGAAATCAACTCTTGACAATGCTTTAGGTCACCTCGACGGCATGCTTGTATAAACTCATGAAACTCTGTAGAATCATCAAAGGGATGCTCATTGCGGAGGACGCCTTGGCGAATAAGCTGTTCATCGTCCTTGAGCTTAAGCTCGAGCTGGTCTTTGCGTAAAACCATCTTATGGGTGCGTATATTTCTGAGGGAACAGAAAAGGTGAGGCAACCAGAGAGAATGGATTCGATAGATCAAGAGTTGAAAATCGAAGAGAGTGAATGTCCCGCTGGATCCGACTCAAATATAGGAATGTTGATGGGTAAGTGTGCGACTACCACAATTGCCTTTGGCTTGCTAACTTTGGATACTGGAAGAAAGAGTTTCGAGGGCAGAAATCTAAGGTAGGAATAAATGAAAAAGTTTATATCTGAGGAGAAATGCCCTAATGTAGGGTGGCGGTACTTGCACGATGGTATCTCGGTGTGCCGGATATGTGTAAGCAGACAGACGGCCAGCTCAATCGGGTCGGGTGCGGTACGGCGCCAGCACAGACCAAAAAGAGGGCCGATGTAGTCGTGATGCTCAACTCGCCGCCACCGGATGTCGATGACGGCCGACAAGTAGAGGTACCGCTAATGATCTTATCGTTATCTTATCGTGCATGGGACGTTATCGATAAAATGTGCTGACAGGCGGCGGCTACTTGTACATTTAAGTGGGGACAACCTTCACCGCCCCGCGCCAGTTGCTGGGCAACGCCATGTTGACTGGTAGGGATTCTCCCTTTGACAGGCTCGACAGGTTCGCCAGGCGTCTTGGATCGGGCAGCCCATCCGAAGCGTCCACGAACCCAGCCAGACGACCCAACAAGTCCCGGAAGGCAACCTCAATTGGTTACACGCAATCGCGCGCAACTTCTCCCGGCCACCAGGATTCAGCCGTCTCATTCACCATAAGCCTTGTATTCATCGCATCCATCGCATACAACGCATCAATTGCATAACCACCTTTTACTAGTTGACTGGGCCTATCCTTCATTCAACACGGTCCACTTCCCCAAAACGATTGTCTTATGGATCAGGCAACATATTCTTCCCAATTCATGATAGCCTGTCAGAGGTCCCGTTGATCTAATCAACCGCCAAAATGTCGGAAAGCGACAAGTACGAGCTTCTAGAAAAGATCGGTATGCGAAAGAATGCCCTTCCTCCAATCCTCCGACGCTCTCCACATGCACATGCACGAAGGGTATGTATGGTAGCAGTGGACTTGATGGCTGACAACAACATTCTTAAAACTCACAGGCCATGGCTCGTTTGGCATCATTCGAAAGGTGCGGCGCAAGGCCGACGGCATGATCCTCTGCCGGAAAGAGATCAGCTACCTCAAGATGTCGCAAAAGGAGCGCGAACAGTTGCACGCCGAGTTCTCGATTCTTTCGACCCTACGTCACCCCAATATCGTCGGATACTACCATCGCGAGCATCTTAAGGCGACTCAAGACCTACATCTCTACATGGAATATTGTGGCAATGGCGACCTGGGCCGTGTTATCCGCAACCTTATTAAGAATAACCAGTATGCGGAAGAATCTTTCGTCTGGAGCATCTTTTCCCAGCTTGTCACCGCTTTGTACCGCTGCCACTATGGCGTCGACCCTCCAGAAGTCGGCAAAACTGTCCTTGGCTTGGGCTCAACAGCAAAACCTAAGCCCCCCTCCAGTGGCACGACGATATTGCACCGTGATCTCAAGCCAGAGAACGGTAGGTGACCCTGTGATGTGTGTCCGGATTGGTCTAATGTGTTGCCTTATAGTGTTCCTGGGCGAAGATAACTCGGTAAAGCTTGGTGATTTCGGCCTCTCCAAGGTAATGGGCGCATCCGACTTTGCCTCGACCTACGTTGGAACCCCCTTCTACATGTCGCCAGAAATTTGCGCGGCGGAGAAATACACATTAAAGTCGGACATTTGGTCATTAGGATGTATCATCTACGAACTTTGCGCCCGCGAGCCCCCGTTCAACGCCAAGACGCATTACCAGCTGGTGCAGAAGATCAAGGAGGGAAAGATTGCACCTTTACCTTCCGTTTACTCGGCAGAACTTTTCGCAACAATAAAGGACTGCCTACGCGTCAACCCCGATAGAAGACCAGACACCGCGACGCTCCTTAACCTGCCGATTGTACGATTGATGAGGAAAGAAAAGGAGGTTGTGGAATTCAGCAGGACGCTCAGAACGAAAGAGGAGACGCTTAACAAGCGTATCCGTGAGCTTAACAGCAAGTTGTCCGCGCTCGAAGCCGAAAAATCGTCGATACGTGCCGAGATCGATGCTTCATTGAGGAGGGAATGGGAGGTCAAGGCGCGGTTGGAGATCGACCGTCTGGTGGCTCAGGAGATCGAATCATTACAACAGAAATTCGAGCAGGAGGTTCAGGCGCGAGTGGAAGCAGAGCTACAGCGGCACGGAAGAGGACCGATGTTCATTAGCCACGGGCAGCAGGGCTCCTTTTCTTCGACTGCTGCCACGTTGGTATCTGATTACAACCAGTCTTCAGTTGGTAGTCGTGATGGCGACTTCGCTTCTACTACCACTGATATTACCGATATCTCGATTGCTGAGTCGACCGATGGCTTTGACATCACGAAGAAAATCCCACGAACACCTTTCCACAGAGCGCAGACATACTCTTCCGCCCCTGCCGAATCAGTACTTGGCACGCCAATGGACATCGAGATGGCTTCTCCATCGCCAATCACGATCGCTTCCCTCTCTCTTTCACCTCGCCGGATGGCTTTGACAAAAGCGCCGACCGCGCAGCCAAGGATGATATTTGGGGAGGAGCCAATTCCCGCAGACAAGAGCAAGTGGGAGGTTCCAAGGGAAACAGAGATGATAGACTCTGGCGACGAATCCGATGCGGATGCTCTAGTCCCTTCACCAAAACCTATGCCTAAATCTATCAAGAACCCTTTCAGTGCTAATACGACCAGGTCGAGGCCGTCACTCAACTCACAACAGAGGTCAAATCCTCCTCCTTTTGTTGGTTTGCGCTCCAAACAGACGTTGGCCACCCGCTCTAAGACTGTTGGTGGAGTTTCCTCAACAGCCCATCCCCTTCGTTCCGCACCCAGCGCTCCCGCCCTGCGAGATCGTAAACCTAGTCCAACTCGACGACTCAGTAGGATACCATCGGTAACAGGCGTGGGCAGGCGACTTAGCGCGAACAATAACAACAACAGCAGTAATAGCGGCAGCGACGGGGGATCTTCGACAATCACGTCCAACATTACCGTCAGAACAAGGGGACTCAAGCGGATGTCATCCACATGCGATGAGTCGTCGTTCAGCCAGCAATCTAACCAACAGCCGCAACAACCCCTGCCACAAGCTCCGCCCCTTAAGAAGATCGGACTTATGGCCACTACGAACATCCGCGGAAGCTCGCTCGTCGATCTGCACCGGGCTCGCGCCGGTAATAGGCCTATCAGCGCGGTCATGTCCAACGAAGCCAAACTACGCGCCTTGAGGGAACACGCGATTACTGCTGTATCCCCTGTTAGTGACAGCAGCAGCACAACTTCGCAGTTACCGACACGACCACGATCACAACCCCAGCCGATAACCGCCAATTTTGAACAGCAGCAGCAAGTGGAGCAGCAGCAGCAACCGGAACAACAGCAGCAACACCAAGGAAGTGTTGATAGTACCACCTCGTCCAACAGCAGTGCAGGTAGCGGCAATAGTGCCACTGGAACCACTGGGGCGACGAGGTCGATGCCATGGCCGGAGGCCCCGGTATGGAAGCGGGAGGTGGACCCGGACGATATGCCCAGTCCGTTTATCGTGAAGACCATGAAGAAGCCTGCGAGCTTTGTGAGGCCGTCCTCGAAATTGAGTCATCAGAGCTGAACAATTTCGGGCGCACCTACCGTCATTTCCCTTTGCTTGGCCGGAATCCTCATCATCATCATTAATGCATTTTTTGAACTATTGGGATGAACTTTTCATTTTCCCACATCCTATATCATGGAAGCGTCTTTTCAGGGGGTTCTGTGTTTGGTTTTCGGGGTGTTTCTGGCATAACTGTGTGTGATCCACACACAAAGTTTGGATCGGACAAGAATTGCATCAAATCATCATCGCATGGCGTCAAGGCAAGGAGAAAAGTCAGACAAAGGGTGGAAGAGACAAGACAGATGGATATAAGGACATCAGGCAAAGAGGGAAATGACTGAAGTGGAAGAAACCAAAATCAATCACCGGTGTCTACATGTCTTTTACAAACCTGTGTTTGACGAAAGTTGATTGTTTCTTCATTTTGTAGGGATTTTTGCAAACTGGGAAGCCGTTGTACTGGAAAGTCCTTTGGCTATTACGGCTCTGGCTGTGGTTGTGGTTTTGCTGCTGTGCGTACGGGGAGGTTAATCAGACGGATGACCCCCCTTCGATCATGGTAGCAAACTTGGACAAGACGACGATACGATTGATGACCACTCAGATTATTATGTGTCTGGTAATCGGCGTCGACGGAATAAGAGAAATGGCGTTGGGGATTTGATGGATGACATGCCACAAGGCAAGGCATTGATGACGAGACGATACTATGGGGATTCTCAATGTCCGCGCAGTGCTTACGAGCACTGACGAGAAGTAGACAAGGTTGTAGATTCCATCATCGGGTCAATTCATTGCATATCAAAACCTCGCTAGGTAAATGAAATCGTGAGGCTTTTAGTATTCTTTCCATGATATCTCTAGACTATAGCGTATTTGCCTCGATAAACAAAGAAAAAAAAAAGAGACTTTTCCTATCCCATGACTTCTACTTACTGACTTTCCGGCCAACCTGGTATCCCAAAGAGAAAAATAAAGACAAGAACATAACTTAGTACACATCCTAAACCTTTACCCAACCGCATCATTCCTCGCCCTTTGGTGAGAATTCCTCCTAGGACTACTGGATGTTCATTAGTAGCCCGTCTGAAACTTCTACCGAACCTATTTACCCTTTCAACAACAACAACTCGAACAGTTTCCGCCTGTGGCTTCTTGTTACTTCCCAGCTTGACTCTCTCCTTCTCAGCCGCCTCCTTCATCCAGTTGAGCGGAGAACCCAAAATCCTTCCGATCTTCTAGTTTGGCACAACAGGGTTCTGGATGCCGATCACCTCGATACCGCCGCCCCGTCTCGCCGGAACCTCCTTGGTCGTCTGCTGAATCTCCTCGAGCGGGAGGAGCTTATCGCTCTGAATGGGCTCCAGCAGGTAACGTCTGTGCCAGGGGCCGACAAACATGCCCTCGGGGTCGACGCTCTCGCGGACGGCGCCCCACCGCTGGAAGTCCTCGCCGTACCACTTGGCCAGATCGGCCTGGGTCGCGGTGAAGGTCTTGGCCCAGTGCGGCTTGCCGCCGAGCTCGCGCATGAGCCACTCGAAGCCGAGGTAGTAGCGCTCCGTGGCGCTGTACGTCGGCTCGCGGTGATAGGGGCGGTACATGATGGCGTTGAGGTAGAGCGTCGGGCCGTCGGACTGCGTCGGGTCGAGGAAGGGCCGAGTGTTGGCTTCCCGCGAGGTGTAGACGGTCGAGTCGCTCGCGCGCACCTCGACAGGGCTGTGCACCCAGAGACCCTCGGCGCTGTAAGGGATGCCGTGCTCGACGTAGCCGGGGTCGCCGGGCTTGAGGTTTTGGAGCCAGGCACCGAGACGCTGGAGAGCCTCGGGGCCCTTGTGCAGGGGGATGGCCCACTCGTTGACGGACTGACTGTATAGGCAGTTCAACAGGAAAGCCTTCTGGCTGGGCTGGACGGCGCTGATCCTCGTGGCCTCGCCGTTCTTGAAGCCGTACTGCATGCCGAACACGAACCACTCGATCCAAGGCGTGATGCGTGGGATCCACCTGGACAGAGCAAGGAGGTTGTGGTAGACGTAGTAGCCCAGCCAGCTGTCGTAGTAGCTGGTTGGTGGCTCACGGAGCTTGACGGCGCCAGTCTTCATGTCAACCGGGTCGACAACGTCGGCCGTCCATACAGCAGCGCGGCGCATGTAGGGGAACCACCAGATACGCACAAACTCGGCCTGGCTCCAGAGATCCTTCTCCCAGCGCTCAAGAATGGCCTTGTCCGAGTCAATCGCCTGGCTCCAGGCAAGCGAGAAAGCCGGAACGGCCTTGAAAGTGACCTCGGTGATAATGCCCAGGGCGCCAAGGGAGATCAGAGCGGCCCGGAAGAGATCCGGCTTGTCCTCAGGGGAGCATGACAATGTCTCGCCATTGGCAAGAGTGATCTTGAGCTCGGTGATGTTTTCACCGACGAGGCCGTGCTTGATGCTGCTGCCATGAGTGCCCGTGCTGATGGCACCGGCAATGCTTTGCTCGTTGATGCTGCCGAGACTGGGCAAAGCGAGTCCGCGGCGATCCAACTCGTCACTGAGCTGATAAAGACGGATACCGGCTTCAACAGTGACGAGGCCGGTCATATGGTCAACCGAGATAATTTTGTTGAAGTTGTCCAGGTTGACCAGCCAGGAAGAAGTGCATGTGATGTCGGAAGGAGAGTGGCCGCAGCCGGTGGTAGTGACACGGCGCCGGGCATGACGGGCCAGACGGACGACCTTCTGAATTTCTGGAACGGACTCGGGTTGGATGTAGAGTTCAGGCAAGCTGGTATAGGTACCGGCCCAGGTCCTGTGGATATGGGCAGTTTTTGCCCGGAAGGGGATGCCGCCATCACGCTGGTTGGCGAGTTCGATGATCTCGCGCACGTTGGACGGGAGGGAGGCAAGCGCTGGGTTGCTCTCGGTCGCCATGGCGAGCGGTTGGGGTTCACCCAGATGAGATTATCCAAAAAGCGAAGTGAAGCAAAGTGAGGACGAGAAAAAGGTAGTGTAGGTCTTTATAACGTAGCAATCGTGAGAGGGCAGGGCCAGCGATAAAGCAGCCGATAGAACAGTGGTATACGATCGATGGCGAAAGCGGCCGGAGTGGAGATCCTGATATTTTCTATTGCGTGTAATCGGAAGGAGCTACTACCATGTGCGCGGAGGTGACAAGTCAAAGAGGATATCAGGGCCGAGGCTCTGAAAGTTATTAACCTCTACTATGGCAAGTGCTTGCGCACTTTTGCAAATCCTGAGAATTGATGGAACCGTCTATCATCAACAAGTTGCGTGAGGTAATTCAGAAAACGAAAATCTGATATGGCCGTTGTCGTTGCATCGGACGGAGGGGTCTAAAGCGGAGGGGGTCCATGATACCTCTACTTTGACTAACCTATCGCCTTCTCTGATTGGTCAAGATTTCATTGTCCAGACCCCTTGGCACTCTGACCCTCGTGGTGCTGTGCTGCATCAGCACTGACGACATTTGTTTACTTTCTCAAGAATTGACCTGGGGCAATTCGTTTTTCAATTCAGATAACTTCATGCCTTTTTAAATTATGCATTAGAACTAAAGGATGCTATATGCCAGAGCCAGCTATTAATCTTGATCCCTGAACAACCTCTCGATAACTTCTCGAGGTATCAGTGAACACTTAAAGGCCAACTCCGACTGCTTGCCGTCTCTTGATATCCTTGGCCTCGCCCTATGTTCATGTCTTTATCCCTGAGCCGTGGAGACAACACCATATCATCGAAAATCCCACCTCCAAAGACCGTCGAAAAATAAAATTCAGATCCGATACAGACCGAAATTTAAAGAATGGCCCTCGATGAGCCAACAACCCCGCCTTGTCCCATGTATGGAAAACGCCAGCCCGTATTGCCTAGCTCCCAGCCGCCGAAGTCCCAAACTCTGATTCAAACTCCAAGAACTCTCGGTACTGTGCGAACGAAATAATTGGCCATAGGCGAGCCCCTAGCTCTTAGATCCTCAAAGTGCCTACCTCGCGATAGAGGGCGACACCGCCGCGCCTGGGTTTAATTTGGTAACAGAGGGTGACCGGATCACCCGTGAGGTTCTTCGTGCAGTACTTGCACTCGACTTCTCTGGTTGCCATCGACACAGGACCCTCCCACTTATTGTCGCACATGGCCTTAATACAAAGCCAATGACCTTGATGCTCCTTCTTTTCCAGCTGCTTGTGGACGTATTCGGGGTTTCCTGGGTGGCTGGACAAGCACTTCATGATGTGCTGCATCATGGTTTCGTTGGTTGCCGGCGGTTGGTTGGAATCCGGGACGACGTTCTGGATGATGCGGCTGACTTTGCGGGCGAGCTCCTGGTACTCATTCTGTTCCCTGCTTGTGAAAACAGCTTCGTTTGCTGGCTGCGTGTGTGACTTCTGGTCGTCCTTCTTGTCGCTTTTGGTGATGTTCAGCTTATCGGGAATCAACGGACAGGTCTTCGCGGTGTGACCGTGCCAGTCGCAGAGCTGGCATGCGGCGCTCTTGTCACCCGGTGCCGGATATCCAATTGAAACGGGGGATTGGTCGTTCAACTTAAGTGAAGCCAAGGGGATATGAGAGGTTTCCGGGGTAGGGGGCGATGGCTGGGGAATTGTGGGAGTATTAGGGACTGTGCCCCAGGCCTTCGCACTCTTCGGTGAGGAGTAGGTAGTGTCCTTGCCGGCCTCACGCTCGTAGTCTGGCGTTGAGACTCGCGAAAAAGAAGTCGAGGGTGCGGTGGAGGAGACAGTCTTGGGAGGAGGGGGCATAGGAGGCGTGCTGTCGAACTGATTCCAGGGCTGAGGGAAACCCGTCGCAGGATTGAAGTTCGTGTAATGTGTCGGAACTGTTGAATACAGGCCCTCGGTGTAGCCGGAAGCGCTGTGCGTAGCAAAGTGGTCGGTCATGGGAGCGACGTATCTCACAGCTCCCTGCTGAAGCTGAGATGGGGATATGAACTGAGTTGGTATATATTGCGGTTGCGCGTTTGGCGCAGCAGAACTTGTGCCATAGCTGGCGTACGGCATATAATACTCATCGCGACCGCTACTGAAAGAGCCGCGGCGGTCGCGGCGGCGCTGATGGTCGCTCATCGTCAAGTTGTTGGGAGAGGCTGCTAGATAATTTTGTCGACGAAGAAGGGTGGTGTTCCGCTGGGCGATTTATCAGTGTTGAAGAGGAAGCCGCTCGTTTTGGGGTAAGGAGAGCGTTTTGCAAACAAGTTTGGAATCTGGATTGTTGTCGGCCAAACTTTGCCTTTCAACAAGTTTGCTGTTTGGGGAAGAAAACGTTGCGAGAGGGATGGGGAGAGGGAGTGCCTTTTATCCTCCAAGGAAACACGAAATCAGAGACGAGTGAATGTGGGAGGCCGGCCGAAGACCATTGAAGTGTACGACGAAAAAGCTGACTCGATCCAAGCAGTGAATAAGGGGTGGTGTATGGTGCAAAGTGGAAGCTCAGACCCCGATGGGTCGAAAGCATTCGAATCGAAGATGGAAGGTGCGAGTGAACATGTTGCGAGCCGCGCCTTCCTTCGTGACAAAAGAGAACATTCCAAGCATCCCGAGTTGTGGGAGCGAAAAATTCAATCCGGCCACTTCGTTGATACCAGTCCAGTCGTTTAATACAGACAGCGCACCGTAATATTCATCCCGTCGAATTCGTCCTCTTCGATGTCCCCCATTGTGTTCCGGTCAAGTCGTCGTTTGCTTGTCCTTCCATCCCATCTCGGTCATGGCCCCGTAGAACGCGCCCTGCTTTCGCACCCGAACTCGAGCATCTTCTAACCCACTACCCCTCTTCACCACGTTCACTCTCGTTTTTCCACATCAAGGTTTTCCTTCGTAACCGTTGTTTTCTCTATATCACCATTCAAACCTTATCATCAACCTTGACGCATCATTTCCTTCGAGGTTCTGGCCTCCATCACCAGTAAACACTTGAGAGAACAACCTCAAGTTTCATACAGAAGTTTCTCGCCACTATGTTTTATAGTCACGAAAGTGAGTAGATTCACTCCTCCTTCATTTGGTAGATGAGGACAAAGGTGTACTGACAGCTTCACAGTCTTGACCAACCAGCAGTATGGTGTTGCCACCGTCTGGTAAGTAAACCTTAACGACTCTCTTAACCTCTCGGTCACTTCAAGGTGAGACGAGCCAAACTAACGCGGGGGCTTCTCTCGATCCAGGCTGGTGTCCACCTTTGGACTCAGATCAAGCAACAGGAAGATTTCGCGCAAGGCAATCCAAGAAGTGAATGTCCGCAAAGCTTGCGAGACCATCCTCCAGCCGGGCGCTCCCATCGCGTTGCGACTGCAGGGAAGTCTGCTCTATGGCGTCTCTAGGGTCTTCTCCCAGCAGTGCTCCTATGTGCTCACGGACGCCGAGAAGGTCCACATGCACATGAGATGCTTCTACAATTCCGTGGGAGGAAGCGAGAATGCCCTCGACCCGCAAGCTGGAAAGGCAAAGTACGTATACACATTTGCGCAAGGAGATAGATGTGTCGATCTAACCTCCTTTTCGCAGGCGCAACCAACTTATCCTTCCGGATGATCCCAACTTCGAGGTCAATATGGGCCTTCCGGCCTTCCACTTCGACGACGAGGGCAATCTGGCTTCCCAGTTCCAGAGTCAAGCCTCACGCAAGACTTCGTCCCAATTCTCGCCGCTGGACAGGTTCAACCTCACACCGGATGGCAACGGCTCCTTCGTCCTCAACTTCGATCTACCTCAATCTTCTCCAGCCGATCCTCTATACTCTCAGAACTCCTCTTATTCCCTTGGGCCACTCTCTCAAAATAAGCCTGACGACGATATGATGCAGTTTGGTGAACCAGATGCCAACGCCGAGATCTTCGGTGATTGGGGAATCGAGATCGACGCTGACGGCAACGTGATCGCAGCCATGGACGAGCCTGAGCTGCCCGTTCTGCCGCGCCCTGAGGAGGACCGCACTCATGCCACTGCCTCTGGCCAAGGTCACGACGAACCTGAATTCTACTTTGAGGACCAGGATGACCTGCTGATGAGCGGAGGAACTGGCCCTCCAGAGGCCGACGATGTTCCTGGCCTTGTCCCCGACCAAGTCGAGCAACCTCAGGAAGACCAAGTCATGGCAGAAGCCGAGGAAGAACAAGTCATTGCGGAGGAGGAGCCTGTGGTTGAGGCAGCCGCCGCACCTGTCCGCCGTCGTCAGCGTCGCCGCGCTGTGTTGGCACCCGACGAGGACACCAAAATCAGTCGCCATGAACTCAAGTCGTGGACTCACGATTACCTCGCTAATGTTGAGCGGGCGAACAAAGCTGCCAAACGCGCTGCAGCCACAAACCCAATCGCTGCCAAGAAACACGCATACGAGCTCACATTTGGTCGTGGGGTTGGTGGTGTAGGCGCCCTGGAAGACGGCTTGGACACTGGAAACCGTCGCAGCCATCCACTGGCAGATCTCTTTGCCGGTGCCAACTTCGCTGCAGAGATGCTGGACATCGACATTGACATCGAAGACAATGAAGCGGGCAGAAGACGCAGCCGTAGACGCCCGGCTATGGAAGCCCTTGAGCTCGAGGAAGAAGACGCCGAGAGACGGGTTCGTCCTCGTCTCAGCAACGAAAACGAAGAGCATCAAGCTCAGGCGCAACAAAACGCCGCCGAGCCGCAGACCGAAGCAGGCCGTGGCTTGCAGGCTGTAGGAGCCGAAGAAGACGCCGAAGTTGGAAGAAGAGATGGCTCAGCACTGCCCGACATTCCCTCCGACGCTCCGTGGAACCGGCCCTCATCCGTGATTCCGGGCTCATCCGTGAAAGGCGGCAGTCATCACCCCGGATCCAGCCGTCAAGTGAGCGCCAGCCCTCTGCACAGCCGTGGCAGTCACTTGGCCCATCTTCCTCCCATCGATCGCTTTAGCGATGCCGGATCATACGCGCCCTTCCTGCACTCCGGCGGCGTCGGTTTCTCATCCGACCCCGTCATGCCGCTCGGAGAAGACGAGCCACAGCTCCCACACTTGCCTGGTGGTCCTCACAGTCATGATCTTCTGCGCCGTACTCCATCCATCGAAGCTGGAGCCGGCACTCAAGCCGAAACCTCCCAAGTCATGCGCGACGCCCTGGACCGCGACGGCCGCAACTTCCTCGCCTACGTCAACACCGTGGCCAAAGTCAGAGGAGAAACTCGTTCCCTCGACGGTGGCTATGCCGCCTTCGGTGATGGAGACGCCTCAAACAACAACAGACGCCTCAGACAATGGGTGGCCTTTGACGAGCTGTTGGATGAACCTAGGGACAGAACCCGGCAGGTGGCGACGCAGGCTTTCTACAACGTGCTGGTTCTGGCGACCAAGAACGCGATCAAGGTGGAGCAGGACATGGAGCATTTCCAGCCTTTTGGCGAGATTCGCGTGGGTGTTGAGGTGTCGGAGGCTGAGATGCTGGCTATGATGGATGAGGACAGCGATGAGTGATTGATTGCTCAGGACTTCGCCAGAGAGGCATTGAAGACAGTATCGACGCTGTGGTTCGTTTAACTATCATTATACCTTCGCCGGTTCGGACATTCGGGTATATAAAAGAGTTGATGGGTAAGCTCGGCTTTCTGGCCGTATGGGTTTCATGATGATGGGAGAAAAGGTCAATGGGATGCCATCATGGATGATATGTCAGGGATTCGGTTCTCTGGCGACAATCGTTCTGGATTGATGGTTTTGGGGACCTGGCTGGGGTTGCCGAAAGAATAGGGCATCGATGATGAGAACTGATCTTCGGAGAATATGGGAAAGGGACAGATGATCTCAGGGGATTGGTAAGCCTTCAACACACTGGGGATGTATGATAAGGGGGACTTGTCATTTCGAAGCTGAGAAAATCACAACAGATCAGTTAGAAGATAGCAAACAACAGGTTCAAGAACACAATGAATGAAAGAAATATAATGGAATTAAGTCTTCTAAAAGTATGCTATGTGCAAAAGGCTGTGCATATGATAGTAAAGAGACCAGCCCTTACCATGGTCATCACCAACAATCATTCATAATCATCATCATCCACAGGTTCACGATCTGTGAATACCATGTACTCTGCATCATCAACTGTCTCGCCAACCACCTTCTGCCACGCCTCACGGACATGCTTCAGCATTGAATCGTCCATCGAGAGGGAAAGAGAAGGGCCGGGCAGATCAAGCGTCAACTCATCAAGTCGACTTTGCTTCACACCAGCAGCTTGCTCATAGTATAACTGATACAAGCACTGGGGAGCTTGATCTTGCTCCATGGCGGAAAGGAAGGAACCAAGAGCAGAGTTCAAAACCTCCCTGGCATTGGATGTCGCCATTGTGGTCAGGTATAGGACACCTATTGAATTCCAGTTAGCCATTTGCTCCAAAGATGTTTGATTGATGCAACAAATGTAAGTGGATGAGAGTACGATCAGAATGTCAGAGGTATTTATCGTCAATGCCGAAGCTTGGACAATGTAGATAAGTATTCAAGATGTGGATCATCATAGTACTCGGGGTGTGAAATGGTGGAAGAAAGATGGAATAGGTAACTTACTCTGGCCATTGGGGCATTCGCCGGTACCGCTAGAATGAGCGAAAACATAGACTGGCGAAGTCGTTGCTTCGCCGGATACTGTTAGTGAGCCCGCGGGCAGGGCGACGACCGCAACGCATGGTGTCGGTGCTCCCTCGATGGTAGACTCAAACAAGCTCTTGAGCGAAGAACCAACAACGGCCACTAGCCTGCTGATGCTTGGCCCGTCGCCAACTTTTTCGTCACCACGCACCAGCAACTTGGTCTTGACCTTGTCGCCGCTGGACAGCTCTAACTCGATCTCATCGGCAGCGGTAGCCATCGACTTGATACCAGTGTCGAGCATGTACACAGCGCCACCGACGGCACCAGCGCGACAAGCGACCTGGGCAATCTCGGAAATGCCGCCCCATTTGGGATAGAGAGCAGCAAAACCGGGGCCAAAGTGACCCATGGAGGTGAGATGACGTTGGATGATGGCCAGTCCGTCCTCTGTGCTGATCCGACCATCCAGCGAGAGCGTGAGGGTGATGATGTAGGTCTTGAGCTCGGCATCCATCTTGAAGTGCTCCTGTAGGAAGTCCACCAAGGGTTTGTCGGCAAAAGGCTTCCAGGCATCCCTTTGCTCAGGACTGTGGTAGTCCAGCACGAACTTGAGAAACTTCATCAGTCCGCGCTTGGCCTTGGCCGAAATGGCGGTGGTTGAGAAAACATCTTCGCGGGTGGAGGGGATGCGGACGAGACTGGGTTGCTGATCGGGGCCGAGGGGTGCTTTGAAGATGTAGAATGATCCGACGGCGAGGAATTCCACCTGCCGGTACGCCCGGGAAGAAACCAATTGAGATAGCAGCTCCGAGCGTGCGTGGATCAACTGCGGCGCCAGTGCCAACGAGTATGCTCTCGGAAAGGAGAGACCCGTGACATCCGGTTTGGTGATGGACGCAGACCTGAAGAGGCCTTTGTCCTCGGTAGCCAGACGGTCAACCCAGGACTCAGCTTCTTGCAGGCTGAAAGCCGCTTCCGCCCCGCCGTAATAGTCGTTGGGGTCTATGTGCAGAATATTCTTGCCGGATCGCGAAAGGGATCTTCAAGGCGGAGAACGGCTATGTCAGTCGGTCAGTTAGACGGGGGAACGATGGAAGTGGGATGGAGAGGAGGGGAAGGAAGTCTTCTTACAGTGCAAGCAGAGACTGCTGCAGTCCGGTGCCGCAGATCACGACATCCCAAAGGGTATCGGCGATAGATCCCATCGCCATGACTAGGGATTCTGTGGTTCGCGGAACTGGCAGTCTTGTTGAGGAAAAAGAGATGGGAAGAGGAAGCGCGGAGGGTTGCAGCGGAAATTTTGAAATGAAGTTGAAGTTTCTGGAGCTGGCGGAGCCGGCTGTTTCCTCGGACCGGTGTGCTTTTTATCGGCCCCGCCAAAGCTTTCACTTCTGTGGGTCTTCCTCGTCCCCCGCCTAGCAAACGCGCAGCCAGTCGCACGGACCAACCGACCAAGCGTCGAAATTGTCAAAACTCGACGACCTCCCGCCCAAAAATTCCCTTTTTCTCTCATCAACCACTCAACGAAGAGACGCGGTTCGCTGCTGCTGCTTTTGCAGCCCAACAGTATCGCGGGAGTCTTGGAGAGCCTTTCATTAGGTCTCTTCGAAGTTGAGTGGCAGATTGATGCCACAAACAGCCCTTCTGTATCTCCTGCCTTAGAATCACCACATGTGAGGGCGGGTCGAACGATCGGCACATTTCTTCTACCACGTTGTGAATTTGTAAATAGTCCTCGGCGGCGTCCCAGGAGTCGAGAACGTCGGACTCGTTACCCTCCTCATCGTCGAAGCGGCGGCGGCCGGGGGCAAGGACGGGCGAGTTGGGGGCGGAAGACTCCTCCTCTTCTACAAAAGCTTGCCATTTGATGCTGTGCGCGATGCAAACTGCTTGCGAATTGCAAACACTTTGTCTGCTCTCGTCCAACTAAAACATGGCTCCATCTGATTGCCGAAGGACCGTTGCTACGAGCTTCAAAGCACTCAGCAATTTGGATGGTTGCGAGAGAGATACCGACAAACGGTTGCCTGCTTTCACATGATATTTGGGTATCTACTGTATTAAACCTCCTCTATCCTTGTTGGTGAACAGGACAATGGCAGGATGGCCGGGCTCGGGTCGGCTCTGTTTGTGACAGACAGTCTCCATCAGCATCGTCCTCCGCAAGAGTCGTGTCTAAATGATGTCCCCTAGTGTCTTCTGGTTGCAAACACCAGGATTCCAGGGTACAACCATCATTCTTGCCCCGGCCGATATATCGCCTCCTTGTCTATCCATTGGCAGTTCGGTGCCGCAAGTCGGTAGTCAAGAGCGAAGACATTCCCAGACCCTATGGCCGCATCCAGGCTATCCGCCATCCTGTCAATCATTGATCCCCTCGTAAGCCACCGCCCTCTTCTTCTTCTTCATCCTCGTCGTCAAAAGCATACGCCGTAAACCTGCAACGTAACACGGCTCCTCATCGTCGACCTTCGCGTTGTAGACAAAGCAGGAAACTTTAGTTGTACTATTTGATGCTGGTTTGTTTGTTAGCGCGGTTCTCGCGACAAGGGTCTGCAAAAATATACCGAAAAACAACGAAGCAACCATATAAAAAACTAAAAATTGAGTAGCGTGTGGAGACAGTCAAAGAGGCATCTGGTTGATACCAGTTTATTGCATGAAAATTGGTAGAAATCTGGCTGAGTTGCGGAGAGGGCGTTGTGAAGTCCCGTGCTAACGAACAAACCAGCAGAAGGGTGTAGTACCATGGCTTAGACCTATTTGTTGTCACGAAGGGGGCTACATATTATATGTTAGCTGTCATGTACAAAGGGAAGCGTATGATGAAGTTCATGAGTGCAAGACGTACCCGCAACCTTGAGGAGTCGTCACACCAAACACGCAGTCCCCTTTCGTCTTGGGAACAACTTGCTCGGGCTTGATGGGGGTGATGACGACGCCGGCGCTGACGAGAGAGGCGCACAGAGAGAGGAGGGCGGCGGCAAGAGTTACTGGCTTCATGTTGACTTTTGTTGTAGGATATACTGATAGTTCTTGTGATGAGAGGAGTCTTGTGTTGCTGAGATGGGGTAATGAGTGACTGCCTTGTCGATAGTGTCTCGTTCGCTCGATCGGTGTTCTTGAGTTTGGTGTTCAGACCAGCTGATGATAAAATATTTGCTTGAATGGAAGAAGTCGTTATGAAAACCAGGCGGCAATACGTACGGACAAATGTTCCGCGGTGACTTCACTTAGGATGAACGAGACAGGCAAAAAGAAACAGAAAGACTGAGAGGCAAAAACAGAACGAAAAGGGCGAAGAAAGAGCTAGAAAATAAAATGATATGAAGCGAAACATAAAATGGACTTTATGAACCAGGTTGTATCGCTTGGACCTCGAAGCATCTCCTGACAAGACATTGGTAGTGAAAGGCCACGAAGAAATGTCACATTGACCACTCGAGACGTCGCATCTGAAACTCCGTGAGGGACGGGCGCTTAACCACCCCCTGACGACCTCGGCGTTTCACCATGACAAGCAACGCTATCCCGAAGACTTCGGAGACAAGTATCCCATGTTCGAGAACAAAAATGGAAAATGGTAAAAGCAAATTATTGACATTCGACATCCAATTGAGGTCTTGTTGACAAAAATATTGCCATATATCCATTTTCGACCCACGCAGAGTACGTCATGGAATACCATATGACGACCAAGTCCTTTATACAATGGCAAACCACTGGTTGATGTCTCGCCCAAGTCAACATGGTAATAAATGAGCGAAGAAGCTGCTCGATAGATTGACACTTGTCAAAGTCCCTAAAGGAGGGCTAACCAAACCCTGTTGATCCCTTTGGCAATGTCCTGTGCTTTTAGCGATACAGCCGCTTCCCAGTCTCCGACCCTTCCTCAACCCGCCCAGCGTACCAAAAGACTCGATGTGAAAAGCAACCCATTGCCGTCAGAAACACGTGGTCCGCGTCGTCTCATGCGTGCGGTTCATCACCAAGTCCAAGCGAAGATGATCGACCTGGAGCCTAAGCGACGATCATTTTGAGCCTCCAGCCGCCATAACTCAGTATGAACAAAACATGGTATTCATTACCCAATCCCCATCCCCTCGTTTTTGTCGTCAAGAATATCATTACCACCCTCCAAAATTATAGTAGGGTATTACATATGGTGTACAGAAAGATTTCGTGTTTTCCGGGCCTCTCCTCAACGGCTGCGTGAGGCTCTCCAATGGCACAACGCTCGTGTAGGTGTACGTGTCCGGTTCGTGAAGAAAAGACCTTCGATCATCGCGGATAAAAGAGCTTGCTGATGGTTTAGGCGGCGGGAACAGGAGGAGGAGCATCGGTGGCGCTGCCCTGTCGCATGCCCGATTGGGGAGGAAGGAAGAGGGGAAGATAGGTGACGGCAAGCGACATTACTGGGCATAAAGTCAGTATTTTTTTTTTTTTTTCCAAAGAAGGTTTCATCATTCCGGGTTGACATACGTGACATGCCCACGGAGAAGTATCCGGGTGTACTGGTGCTCTTCTTGGTGTCTTCACTCTCGCCGAGCCAGCTCTGGACGGCAAAGACGACCGCAGCCCTGTAATGTGATTCGCGATCAGCCAACTTGTCCACACCCGTTTTTATCCAATGTTGATATCCAAGAGCATATGACAAATGGCAAGGGTTGCTGTTGGGTTATAGATCGCGGGAAGCTTTATTCGAAGCTCTCCCCATAGCTATAGTCGGAATCGCATGAAGTGTGTTGTGGCGCATCGAATCGGTTGTAGAGGAGGGTCCAATTTACCATCCAATGTAGCGGTTGCGCATGAAGATGGCAGCCATGGGCAATGTCGATGAGAGAGTTGACTGGAATTCGGGGGCATCGCCCTTTGCGGCCGGCTCCTGATAGGGGATAACTATACCGATTCCATGGGTCAGCTTGATGTTCCGCGACATTGACACCGAGCAAGATGCAGTCTAGGGAATTGGAATGGGGAGACTTACTCAGGTCCGCCCTGCGCATATCCTTCTTGGTAGCCATCTTGATTAAGTGTATACGAAGAACCTTAAAGTCTATCTCAGGACTTGTTGCGCGAAGGTTGATGGTCGTCCGGACGGTGACGTTCGTGGCATGGGGCAAGTTGGAGCCACCTCTCTGGGGGAAGCTCTGGACCTCCGTCTGCGGGACCCTGCCGCGCGACGGCGTGCACGGTCCATCCTTCGATCCACATCCAGTCTTGGCATGGAATTCGTGATGGATTCAGTTGCGGATGAAGCCTTCAGAAATTCAGGGAATACCTAGACTAATTGACTTACACGCATTTCGTCCTCCTGGAGCTTCACCCGTAACTAGGACTTGTTCAAAGGACACCAGTTTGTACGGTCAGAAGGTCACTATTGAAACGTGTTGTGGTGAGATTCCTGCTCTCTTGTACGTTGCATGTTCCTTGACATTTTCTCTCCTTAAACTTTCCGGGTATAACCATTCCTTTTCCTTTTTACTCGTGAGCTAAACCATAACCCTCAAAGTCCGCTAAGCCCGGTCCTGTTTTTGTTCGCTCATACCAAATATGTCCCCGCGCGAGTTGAATCGTCATCATATATACATTGAAAACTGCGCTTCGCTTCCCTGTTGTTTCCCAATCACCGGATGGATTTGTTTATTTGGCCTTCTTCATGCCCTCGAGATACGCAACATCGCCTCCAGTGCGCAACTTGTCACCCTTCTCAATCACGGCCTCCTCCATCTGAAGCTGGTACCTGCTCATATGCTCCTGATACTGAGGAATGAAGGAACCCAAGATCCTGATGGCGAGAAGGGCGGCATTGGTAGAGTTGTTGATGCCGACAGTGGCAGTGGGGACGCCCCTCTGTTAACAGTTAGCAGTGAACAGAGACGCATTAGAATCATGGGCTTAAACTTACCGGCATCTGAACGATGCTCAACAGACTGTCGAGGCCATCGAGATGTGTTGCCTTGACAGGAACACCGATGACAGGCAGCGGGGTCTCCGAAGAGATCATGCCGGGAAGGTGGGCAGCGCCACCTGCGGCAGCAATGATAACCTTGACGCCCTTCTTCGCGGCCTCGCCAGCAACCTTCATCATGTACTTGGGGGTGCGATGAGCAGATGTGATATCGAGCGCATACGGAACCTTGAATTCCTTCAGGATGTCGAGACCGGCCTTAAGGACAGGCAAGTCGGAGTCAGATCCCATGGTAACCAGCACCAAGGGCTGATCCGAGTTGTTTCCCTCAGCAGGGCTAGCTCCGCCCGAGGAAGGTTTGCTCTTAGCTTCCTCCTGGGGACGGAGCTGCTCAGCAGAAGCAGCAAGACGCTCCTCCCTGATCTGATCGACCATGGTAATGAAAGGCTCGGCAGCCTGTTCAAGATCCTCAATGGAGGAAAATCCGGTCAAAGTAATATGGCCGATCTTGCGGGTAGGCTTGGACTCCTTGTTGTAGAGATGGAGGTACACATCAACATCATCTCCGTACGTCGTCCTAGCAAGACGAGCAAGCTTGTGATGGGAGTTGGGGGCAGCACCACCCAGAATGTTGAACATGATAGCGGATGAGACTCTCGGGGTGAGTTCATCAGGGATAGGCAAGTCAAGAACAGCATAGAGTTGAGCCTTGTACTGAGACATGTAAGGAACGGCCTCAATGGTGTAGTGGCCGGAGTTGTGGGGACGGGGAGCAACTTCATTGATCATCAACGATCCTGAAATTCAAGTTAGCAGGATATTCAGCATAACAGATTCCAACCAGTGCTACTCACCATCCTCAAGGAGGAACATCTCAACGGCGAAGACACCCCTTCCCCACAAGGTGCTAATCACATCACAGGCCAGCTTCCTAGCCTTCTCGCAGGTCTCGTCATCCACTCCCCTGGGGGGCATAAAGACCTTGGTGCAAATGCTGTCCTCGTGGATGGTCTCAACGGCAGGGTAGGCAACACATTTCCTCAGGTTGCCCTCATCATCCTCGGTACGAATGACCATGACAGCAAGCTCCTTGACAAAAGGGGCCCATTTTTCGGCATAGAGAGGAAGCTTGCCCAAAGCCTCAATAGCAGGGCCAAAGTCCTCCTCACTGTCGACCTTGAAGTTTCCTCTTCCGTCATAGCTTCCCTTCCTCGCCTTGAGCATGAAAGGGAAACCGAACTTGTCAGCAGCTTCTTGAAGGGACTTGATAGCCGACTCGCCCGACTCAATGGCCATTTGATCAGCGATGGGAATCTTGGTCTTGCTGGTCCGGAAGTGCTCCTTCTGGAGATACTTGTCCTGAATCAGGCGGATGGTTCTCCAAGAAGGATGAATAGGCGGCTTGTGAATAGCAACGGAGCCATCGGCGAGCTTGATCTCGACGCCATTCTTTTCGATGTCCTCGAGAACTTCGGTTTCGACATGCTCGATTTCGACAGAGATGTAATCGGAGCGAGTAGCAAGCTCGCGAATCTTGGCCGAGTCCTTGAAGGAGCCAGTGACATGGCGGTTTGTGTTATGGGCCTGCTTAGCAGGGGCGTTCTTCTCGTCGAGGATGGCGATGTCGATGCCCAGGGGGTTTGCGGCCTCACAAAGCATACGACCCAATTGGCCGCCACCGAGAAGGCCAATGACCGGGTTGCTGCTTCCCATCTTGTCGGATTTTTGTCTGAGGCTCATCGGATGATTTTGGTGTGAGCAGATGACTCTTGCTCAAGGAAAAGGCTGAAGATGAGATGCAAGTGAACAAGCTGAAGGTCAAAGCGATGACGGCCGCTGGGGAGCTGCTAAGAGTCATATAAGACAGGGGTCTTGTGCCTTGTTGTAACCGTGAAACCGGGGCAACTGGAGCTGTTGGTGGGGCCTAAGCAGGTACGTATAGTGGGGGATGGAGCACCGATAGCGGGAACTGTTAGGGTTGGGGTTGATTCCCGTCCTTTCACGAACTTCCCTTCCGATGCTCCAACGTGTGCCTCGATATCTCTTCCTAGAATGTGTTTACTTGTTTGCGGAAAGGAGCTGTATTCATTCGAGAGGTTGTACCTGAAAACTGATGAACTAATCTGTAGTGCTAGCTTGTTGCATTGGAATTGTGACAATTAGTATCTGCCCGAGCTCACCAAAAGTCATACTGTAAGTACTGCCGTAGCGCTGTGTGTTGAAATCGAGGTGTCAGTCCCCACTTTGCACGGGCACCCCCCTTTACACAACACCACATCAAAACAGACATCGTGAATCGTAAAAGTTGAATATCTCCGCGGTTTTACTGCCAAATCTGCTGGTTTTGGTCGGATTTTGAAGCTCTCGCGATGTATAATCGGTATAGCCATGAGAACACGCAGTAATAAGAGGCAGCGCCAAAGTATCTACATGATGCTGACGGCTGGCGAGCATCCACGTCAAATCGCGCAATCCGTTGGCATGAGCGAGCGCCAAATCTGGAGGTTAAAACGAAACTTCGATACCACCGGCAAATTATACCCCCAGAGTAACTCGAAATATAACGCAATAATATTGACGCCAGCGGTCATGGAGGTGAGCAATGGCTGTAGACTTTGAGTACCCTGGTATGGTATCTAACTGTTGGTCGTACAGGAAGTTCTCGAGCTCCTTCGCCACAAGCCCGATTTATACCTCGATGAGATACAGTACTATCTGGCCACTGAAATGGACATACATGTATCAACGAGCGCCATATCAAAGCAATTGAAGGCTTCTGAATGGACCAACAAGAGGATGGCGCACAAGGCTTCCCAGCGCAGCGAGCCATTGCGGTTAGACTGGTTGAGGAAGGTTTCCACGTTTTCAGCAGAGATGTACGTGTTCTGTGACGAGTCTGGTGTTGATAAGAGGGACGGTGCTCGTCGTACTGGATGGGCACCAAAGGGTATGGCACCAGTTGCAGAGAGTGCGCTCACCAGGGGGAAACGGTTCCATCTATTGCCAGCAATAACTGTGGATGGCCTCATCGACGTGTTGTGTTATAAGGGAGCAACAGATACGACCGGTTTTATTGCTTGGTTGGAGGAGGAGGTGTTGCCTAAGATGAACCCGTTCCCTGGTCGTTATAGTATATTGGTGATGGATAACGCATCATGGCACAAGGACCCCGCCATCAAGACCGCATGCGACAACAGAGGTGTGCTGTTATGGTTCTTGCCGCCATATTCACCAGACTTCAACCCCATCGAGGCATACTTCAGTGATGTGAAGGCCTGTATACGACGGCAATACCAACACGCTGGCGGTGATACGCTGAGCAATGAAGAGTTTAAGGCGTTCTTGGAGGGGGTTGCGAGGGAGGTAGGGCAGCGGGTCGATGCCATACGCGGGCACTACCGCCAGGCAAACGTGCCATTCCGTGACGACGTCGATAACCGTGAAAAAGACTACGTTGCGTTGTATGGGGACCAGCTGCACGAGTTGACAACGACGGGAACAGTCGCATAAGGATGTTGTTTTGTATGGTAGATGTACTGTTTTGAACATGCTCAAAGTCGACCGTTGTCGAGTTACGAAAAAAAAAACCCGCAAGGTGTAAGATGTACCAGACGTGCCAAAAGTGCCAAATCTGCCATCAGAAGTGTAAAAGTATTATTATCTGTAATAATAGATCGAAGTGTAGAATCCCCCTCTTGTGTAAAAAAATCCCTCAAAGCTCGTCATCATCATCAGCCTCAGTCGCAGTCTCGTCGTCGTCGTAGTCGGTACGCGGGCCATCATCCGGATTGGTCTCCTCATCATCGTTGATGAAGCTGGTATAGATGGTGTCGTCGTCATCTTCTTGTTCTTGATCGTCGTTCTGTTCGATGGGGGGTGGGCCGCGGTGGTTATGAACGTCTTGCCAAAGCGAGTCTTGGGGGATGGACGAGTCTGGTGAACACGGCTGTTAGCAAATGCTATAGATCAAAAAAACGGATGGGGTTTACCTTGTGATAATAACTTGGGATCTATGGTTTCGGGTGGCGGGGGTGCTGGAGCCTGTTGCTTGGGAGCTGGTGCCGCCTGCGGTGGTGGTGGTGGTGGTGGTGGTGACGACGACCGCTGTATATAATCCCTCTCGAGATGGAGAAATTCTTTGATCCCTTTCTTGATTACCATATAGATACCCTCATCAACTCCATGAGCAAGATACCACTGCTTGGGGAGGTCGCGCGCGTGGTGGAGGGAGAGCCGACCGGATATGAGGGATTTTTGGATACTGAACAGCGCGTCACGCAAACCCTGGTTTTCGTTGGTTCTGGGCGCGTGTCGAAATATCAACTGCTTCATGAAGTCGGTGACAAGGGACTCTGATGGTTTGTTTGGCGGTGATGAGGGTGGAGGGGAGGAGGGTAGAGGGTCGTTGTCACCAACTCGACTGCTGCCAGCGCGGGAGCTGGTCGCGGTCGCGGTGGGCAAGGTAGGTAAGGTAGGCTCAGCTACCATACCCATATTGCCCATATTACCCATACCCATATTGCTAACGTCAGTGAAGGTTATAGGGGCCGTAGCTGGCAGCGTGTTACCATTGTTACTACCCTGGTGACCGTTCTGGAGACTGATGTTGAAAACTTGGGGCATGGGCATATATCCCACCCCACCGCCACCGCGCTTCGACCCCGGTGCGCCATATGGCAGAAACTGTTGAAATGGCTGTAGATTCGACTGCTGAATCATTTGCGTGCCGGAGGATGAGGAGGAGGACTCGTGTTTAGAGTCGAACCAACGCCCTGTGATGGAGGCTGGAGGCTGGTTTGTGGTGGCGCGCTTGTGAGCAATGGCGTGTGCCCAGTCGATGAGGTCTCTTGGGGTTAATGGGTAGTGGTGTTTTGAGTTGGGAAAAAGAAAACACCAGTGATACTCGTTGCCTTTGCGGTAGTTTTTACACTCGCGACCCTTATCACATCCCCATGCCTTGCCCAGATCTTCATATATTAGAGTAACCCGTTCTTTGCCCTGGCGTGCCTCCTCACGATCGCGTGCGCGGCGCGCCATGAGCTCCTCCACCATCGAGTTGGTCGTGGTCTTCTTCTTGTTCGATTTGACGGATTGTTTGGAAGTGCTGGCAGGTGCGGTCGACTGTCTGGAGCTACTGACAGGAGTGCTGGAGCCGGCGATGGTGGGCGTGGCAGGTGTAGAGGACTGGCGCAAGGAGGAGAGTTGGCGAGGTTGTGACTGCGACCGTGACTGTGACTGCGCGAGCTTTTCAGTAAAAGAGGTGACTCTAGAAGGTGTTGGTGTGCCCATAACAGAAACAGTGCTTTGCCGCTGCTGGAATCCCCCAGTTATACGAAGGTGGGCAGTAACCGTGATAAAATACCGCTCAGCGGGCTCCTCAAGCAGGCTGCGCAGCACTCTGGCGGTATCACAAAACCCAAACGGTGTAACTGGGTCATCCTTCTTAGGCAAAACGCGTAGTTGGAATAGCGTCGTGCCTTTCCTGTTCCTGGCTGTCTCCAGTATACCAGCCGACCAGTCTGCGTATTGTACAGAGATGGTGGGATCCATACCCAAGAGCTCGCACTCGTTGCGGGCAGCATCCATGATACCATTCTCGACCTCTCGCACTCGACCCAACAGAGTGAGGCCAAGGGTACCAGAATCGTCATCGGCATTGACGGTGCCATCAGGATCTCTCTCGACGGGGACCCGGTCGTTCGAAACGAGGGTAGGCAGTTTGCCAGGCTTGACCGACAGGCGGTTGAATTGTATATCCGCCACCCACTGAGCATTGTATGTGAATAGGATATTCAGAAAATCTGGAATCGGCGGCGGCGCTGGGGGAACCGAGGCTGACTTGCGCGATTTTCTGGCAACACGAGGGGACCGAGGAGAGGGCGCGGCGCGAGGTGTCACCTTGATGATCTCGACCTCGTCTTGTTGATCTTCTTGTTGGTCTTCTTGCTGTTCATCGTGGTCCTCCTCCTCTGTTATGCCGTTGGCCGTGCTTGCGCTTGCGTTGGAGGCTGATCGAGGACGACGAGGTTGAGGTCGAGGAGGGGGGGCGGTCGAAGAGGAGGGAGCGGGTGCCTTGAGCTTGACCTTCAAGCTAGATGTGGTACGCTGGGTAGGCTGCTTGCCAGCAGTAGTGCTCCTCTTCAATTTGACGGTCGTTTTTTTATTCTTGTTATTATTCTTGAGAACAATGCGGGGGGCTCGAGTAGGCGCTGGTCTTCCTGGGGTCCTCTCGTCATCCCCATCCCCGTCCCCATCGTCTCGCTCCTGTTCTCCTCCGCTTTCAAACTCGGCATTGATCTCTCTTAAGCGGGCGCTGGGCTGTGACAGCCGCCTCGAACGTCGGCGGTTGTCATCGTTGTTGTCGTTGTCGTCGGCGGCGCGTTTTTTGGGAGGCATGGCGGGAGCGGGGGCAGCGGTGCCAGGTGCAAAGCGGACTCTGAATGGACTAGCGGGTTGACTGGGATCCCTCAGTATTGATCTTGAACGACGCGGGGTATCCATACGAGCTCAGAGCAGTAATCAGAATGTAAATACCCTCAGATTTGGTGATAATATGGGAGTTCGAAGGTTTGGGGTTGTCACGTATGAACAGATTTTACGTGTGTGTCTGTAAAGGGGGGTGCCCGTGCAAAGTGGGGACTGACACCTCGTTTTCAACACACAGCGGCTATCAGAGGTTCAAACCCCCACATAAAAAAAAACCTGGACGCAGATCACGTCGTGACGGGAACGCCATCACTTGCAACGGGACCACTCCTTCACCACCTTCCGACGCGTTTACGGAAGTCGCTCACTTTCGCTCTTCCTAGCACTCGTTATCAAAGGGCTTGGAACTCATCAAAATGGAGGCCAATATGGAAGAGTTCAACCAGGATATTATCCAGTAAGGCCTTCCAATCCATTTTTTTTTCATGCAGCAAGTGCTACGTTCTCCAAGTCCTTATTTCTTCTTTCTTTACGATAGCCCTCTCAAGGAGACTATTTTCTCGTTTCCATCAAATTCCCTTCATTCACTAGGCAAAAACTATGCTGGGACAAAATACAGTTAACTGACTTGTTCCCCTCTTGAGAAAGTCCGCTCAAGCTCTTTGATATCGCGAAGAGTGAAAAGAGATTTCTTTACACTTTGGCCCCCATGGTGAGGTATGGCAAGGCAAGTAGCCTCCTCCTCCGCCTAATTAAATCTGTTATGATAACCACCAAAACACTTCTAACTGGATGGAACAGCTTGCCTTCCGTCAAACAGTACACGACTATGGCACAGATCTTTGCTGGACGCCTATGATCCTGGCCAAGGAGTTCAACAGGAACAAATTTGCCAGAGACAGCGACCTCACCATCTCCACGAAAGGCCCACAGCCCCCAACAGTGGTGCAGTTCGGCGCCAATGTTCCTCAAGAGTTAGCTCGGGCATCTTCCCTGGTGGTTCCTTATGCCGGCGGCGTGGACCTGAACTGCGGATGCCCTCAGTCGTGGGCATGCGCCGAGACTCTGGGTGCCGCGCTGATGGAAAAGCGAGAACTGGTGCGGGACATGATCGTTGAGACTCGGGAGTATCTGAGACGAGATGGATGGGGTGTGGGCAAGGAGAAGGATGTGGGCAACCCCAAGGGAAGGAGTGTCAGTGTCAAGATCCGCGTTCACAAGGATTTGAGGTGAGTGTCTGTGACTATGAATTTTCTTACGAGGCCTCGGTGATTATTGACCCCCATCACAGAAAAACAATGGACTTCATTACCACCGTCCTCGGCCCCGAGCAAGACCGGCACATTGACTGGCTCACCATCCACCCTCGCACGCGCCAAACCCCCTCCAGCACACCCATCTCCGTCGAAGCCCTCGAGATCCTCACCACCACCTTCGGCGACAAGGTCCCCATCCTCCTATCCGGCGACGTCTTCACTCTCAACTCTCTGCCATTCACCTCCCCACTCCTCGACGCAGCCAACCTCCCCACTTTCACATGCAAGTCCATCTCCACGGACAACATCCTGAAGCAAAAACAGCCTAACCCGCTCCTCAACATCCCCAAACTCGCCGGGCTCATGTCCGCCCGCGCCATCCTCGCCAACCCGGCTCTCTATGCCGGGTACGACGCCTGCCCGTGGGAGGCCGTCGAGACGTTCATGAGCCACCTGGCACGGGCGCCGCTGCCGTTCAAGCTTGTGCAGCACCACGTCAGCGAGATGTGTGCGCCGGGCATGGGGCCGAACAAGAACGCGCTGCTGAGTAAGGCGGAGCGGAATGCCATGTTGAGCTGCACGAACATGGTGGACCTGGTGGACTTTTTGGATGAGAAGGCGAGGGAGAAGGGGTATGGAGATGAGTTTGGGTTGAGGAGGATAGTTTGAGTATGTGATGCTAAGACACAGTCTATGTGGATGTTGGCTAGAGAGTATGTAAAGAATGGCGGTATTGGCTGAAACAACGTACCGACAAACGTTGTGTCACAGCAGTTGTGTGGAATTTTTGGTAAAAAGCTTCGATTTTTGTATGGTAGGTTCAGGCATAGCCCCTATAGCTGCTTTTGTAGCCTCCAGTCAAGGTGTTGAGCTAAGGCCTACCTACCTACCTCTTTATGTCTTGTTTATTGTACAAGATATTATACAAAATTAACATAGCCTTCTTATATGTCGCCGCGGTGACTGTTTTCATTGATTGGATCACCCACGAATCCCCGAGGAACTATCTTCATGTTAAACCCCGTGCATTTTGCATGCTTCACGCATCGATTCATCCCATGTTAATTTCAAGAGCGCCGCCTTCTGTAATGACCCCCACCGCTGACGCCTGAAGCCGCCGACTACCCTATAAGCCAATGTAACAAAACCGAGCTCGGGAAAACAAGCTCTGCGAGAGCCGGTAGAGATCCGACCCTCAACTCTACTTTCAGTTGATTTCCCCTTCATCCTCATCGCTCCCAACGGTCCGGGCTCGCTTTCTATCCGGTTCGTTTTCCGCCGCCGGATCGGACACGGAGTTTTTGCGCTTCGTCCCGGAAGGCGACCGTAGGCCACTGTCGTCCGGCCTTCCGTCATGTATCGCCAAGTTGTTGGCAGCTTCTTTCAGCGACGCATCGGAGTCTCCTCTGTCCGACTGAGTGGACACCTCCGGCGCTTGCTCTGTCCTTGCATCGAGACCAGAAGTAGCGCTGTCCGGTTCATTCTTGATGGCGCGTGACGAGTCCTTTGTCGTTGAACCGTTCTGAGCCTCCGAAGCAGATGTTCCTTCTTCCCGCTTGATATTCTGTGACTGCGACGTTTCTTCATCTTCCTCCATGGTGCCGTTGCTGTCGCCATTAGCGCGATCACGGTCACTGAAGCTTCTAGGACTCTGCGTACCGCGATCCGTGTCCATAGGAGTACCGTCACCCTCTTGCTGACTAGACGCCGTCCCATGTCTACGCCTCGTACTTTCGAGGTTGAACGTGGGAGATGGAGACATCCTGTTGTCCTGTTTCCTCAACGGGTTCTCCTTGTAGAACTCGGTAATGACATCCATAGCCATGCATATTTTGCCCTCATCTCCCTTGAGGTGTTTCCACCACGCCTCCCCATCAACGTCGTCCACCTTCTCCTTAAGAATGGAAGCGGCAAAAAAGATGGCACTAACGGCGATGTCGCGCGCAGTCAGCAACAAGGGCAAGACTGTGAGGCAGAGGTCGTTGCAATAGGTCCACGCGGCGTTGCGGAAGGCCTTATTGCGAACCAAGTGCTGCTTTTGCTTGGTAACATCCTGTTGCTGTTGGCTGCTTTCTTGTTGCTGGGGAGGGATGTCCTGCTCCAGCATGTTAAGAAACTCGTATAGTGGGTGGTACGGAATTCCCACCATGAGATCAAATGTCAACTGTTCCAGCATCACCTCCTCGTAATTGAGAATACTGTCACGCCATCGCCAGTACTCCTTGCTTTGTTCGTCGATGATTAGCTTCGTGTTCTTTTGGGCAACTTTTGCGACCGCGATGATCAAGTCTTTCGTTTTTCGACAATTTTCTTCGGTTTTGTTTGCAAGGAAGAGCGCTGTGGCAGCAATGTTCTGCGTATTCAAGTTGAGTTAGTCCATGTCCGCGTATCGGCAAAACTCAAGTACCTGTTCATGGACTGCTTGATACAAGCCGGGCGCCAGGGAACATGCAGACGAATGAAGGACATACGTAATGATGGATGCCGCCCTTCTCTTCCACCATGCTTCTCCGCATGTAAAAGCGATGGAAGAATACACCGGCAACCCATAGTGTTATTTGCGGAAGGTCCAGCATTATTCCAGCCTGAAAGATGAAGTTGACGCCCTTGGCCCTTCTAAGTCGCTCCTCTGACAATGAAAGTCCATCTATAATGCTGGGCGTGCTCGCAACTTCGTCGGGCGTAAAGTACCATTGGTCGGGACGCGCAACGGGTAATTTTTGGGGGCTCGACGGCGGACGTGCTGGTGCCGGTGATGCTACGCCCTTAGCCGAGAGCGATCGAGGAGGTGACGTCCTGGTCGAGTGCGAAGGTGGCGATGGCACAGCAGGGGGCACATCGCGTCTTCTCGTCGGTGACTTAGACAAACGATTGTCGACGGGCGGCGGAGGCTTTGCGGGAAGCCCCAGCGATGGCGGCTGGTAGCCTTCGCGCGGAGGACGATATGACATGATGCTATGCGGTGGTCAACGTGCGTTCTGGCTGGTTCCCAATTATAAGCGAATCCTCCCCGTGTCGCCCTTCAGATAGCTCTGGCCGAGGTGTTGCGCATGGGGATTTGAGCTGCCCGGACGTTTGGGGTTGAGTGGATGGTGACTGGTGTCTCTGGCCTTGAGTGCCGATGGAAGAAAAGGCGATTCGAATTTCAGAAAATTAAACACAGAAGAAGTCAAAAAGTTCGAAACCAACCCGACTCTCAAAGTTCCGATTGCGATGGCGTCGGTTGCCATTGTTTTATCGCCCTTTATCAGAAAGCCAAGCTTCGCACGATAGACCGTGCGTCACCATTTCCAAGGGTGAAAGTGTCAGATTGCACAGCAAAGTGGATATCGTAATTGAGGGTTAAAATCGATGTGTATATTCAGAAGAGTTCTATAGAACCCGAATTGGGGGTGCCCAGACTATTAGGAAGGTCTACAGCCAAAATCTAGTAGCTGGGGCGCCTTACGTAAACCTATTTCTATTAATCGAATCTACCCTCTAATCTAATACACCTCCCCAAATACAATCTATTTCCTAAAATAGACAAATCTAAAACTATTCACACAAAACTAATTACTCCTCCTCATCTATCTCCTTAATCCTTAGGTATTCTACCCGCTAATAACCTTCTTTATTTCGTATAAAATCTATCCCTATTAACTTCTTAAACTCCTAGTGTTTTTCTACGGTTAATACCTTAATTATACCGTCTGCGGGCATTTTTGAAATTTCGAAATACTATACCTTAATTATCCCTACTTATACTTCTTACTTCAATTAGTATTAGTAAATATCGATATAGCGGAGTTTAATTACTAGTTTTAATGCCTCTACGTCTAAAATTCTAAGTATTTAGATATTATTATATTCGAAAATTAGGGTAGGGTTAAAGAATTTTAATATAAGACCTTTAAATAATCTTATAATATATAATACTTCCTTAGCGACGTTAGAGAAGGCTACGAATTCTACTTCGATTATAAAAATAATTACTATTAACTATTTGGAAACTCCCTAATAAATAAATCTACTATATAGTTTTACTATAAATTTTTAGGAATTTTTACGGTCGATAAAGTTATCGGTAAAGGAAGCGTTAAAAATAAATTAAAACTTAATATTTCCTCTATAATATAAAGTTAGGTCTACAATAGTAAAGAAGTAATATAGCACCTTATCTACGGCCTTATAATACTCTAATCTTAGGTTATAACTATATTTAACAAATCGATTAGCCGCAAAAGCAATATCTAGTCTAATGATAACGGTTACGTAGAGTATAGACCCGATTTTAATTTAATATCGATAGATAGATTAACTAATAGCCTTGCAATTATAGGGTATTAGTTCGATATTACTCATTAGGATCTAGGTAATACGTTTATCGTCGGCGAGCTTATAGATTTTTTAAAGGTATAACTATTAGGATAACCAAATTTTATAAGCCTTGCAATCGCGGATTACCTTAATGCCTAGGAACTATTACAACTCCTCTCCTCCAATTAAATTATACCGGGACTACAGAGTCTTTATATACTACCGGGCAATTTCCTCCTTAGTAGGGTAATAATAGAAAATAATATCATTAACGTAATAGAAGACCAAAATACCGTCGTTAACTAGAATATAAGAATCTTTAAGGATTGCATAGAACCCTAGGGCCTTAAATATCCCTATAAACTTTCGTTACTATAATAATAGGGAATAACGAAGACTATATAGTACTTTAAGGATTTTAAACACTTTCCCCTAAATATAATAACTTAATAATATACGTATATAGATTTCTTCGTCTATTACTACGTTTACGAAGGCGTTAATTACGTCCTATTAAATAAATTTAAAATTAAAGCGTGCGGTTATAGCTATAAAAGTACGGAAGGATCTTCCTACTAAAGTAGAAGTATAAGTTTCCTACCCTATAATCCTTGCTTATTAATCTCTACGTACAATTAAACGAGCCTTGACCTTATTAAAGTAGCTATTCTTAAAATACTTATAAATATATACCTATATATAATTAAAAATTTACTTACCCTTAACTTTAAGCTCGTCGCAGTCTATTTCCACCCAAGTTTTTATTTATTTATAGCTTTCGAAATAAATTCGCTTAACTTATTTAAAAAGGTCGCTTAAAGGATATTTATCGAAATCTTTATAATTGCGAAATATTAGCGGCAATTAGTAACGGTAAAGGCTCTAAAATTTATTAATAGCGACTAAGGATTCGATCGTATCTTTAATAATTACCTTTTCTTTACGTATAGAGCGTTACAATTCTATTTTAATAATTTTCTTCCCATATATTATAGCTACAAGCTAATAAAAACGTCCGGCGTTAAATATTACCTTCTAGGGTTCGAAACCTTTTAATAATTCCTTTTTAACGTATTTAGTACAATTTATAGCGAATACCCTTATAAGAAAGGAAATTGGTAATAATATATCTAATAGTATTAAATAATCGTAATTAATAAGGTAATTAATAACTATTCGATCCTCCTTTAGGTTTATAACTTTATTAAGGGGGTTTAAAAACGGTACGCCAATCTCTACTTCCCTAATAATTACTTCTTCGGCTTATACCTCCCTAATACCTATTACCTCCCCTTTTTAAACCGGGTTGAAAAAAAGAGAATTTGGAAGGTTATAAGTATTCGTATTTTTTATATCGGTACGGCTAATTATAAAATCGAAGGGAGATTAATTATTTAGTAGCTATTTTTTAGCGGTATACTTCTTTAATAAAGCGGTAAACTCTTCTAAAGTAAATTTTAGGGATTCGGTTTCCTTTTTTACCTTATTAATAAAGAGGGTACGTTTATTAAAAATAACGTCGCGGGTATTAATAACTTCGTTAATAATAAAATTCCAAATTCGATAAATGGCCATAAAAATATAACCGATTAAATATCCAATCTACACTTTGGGGTTTATTTTTTAAAGCCTGTCTTACTTATTCTTAGCGGTAGTAATTATTGCGAATACTTTATAGCTATAAATTCGAAGGTAGGAGATATTAGGTTTACGGGGGGTGACTTCGTCGTTATTATTATTAATTTTCCTAGTAATAGCTATGTAGAATCTTTTATAAGGAGATTTCTAATCGTAAAAGTATTTAGGGGACCGATTATTGAAATATATTACTATAAAGACGATTTCCGGCTAGAAATCCTTAAGAAAACGAATACTTAGACTTATAGCGCGCGCTTTATCCTTAATTACGCCTTCTAAACGCTTTGTACCTCCGTTCTATACCTAAATATACAGGGCAAAAAACTCTACAACTATATTGTATTACGCTAATAAGTTTAGGAGTAGTTATAATTTCGTAATTTCGTTATTACATTTTAACACTCGTACTATAACGTCGAATCGTATTTTAAAGAATATAAAGAAATCGTTTAAGCAAGCTACGATTATAATGGCGAATTAGTCGTAGAAGAAATATTCCCAAATATACCTAGTAAATTTATAAGTAATAAATATAGTATTAATATAGCTTCGATAGCTTTCCTTATAATCGAAAAAATTTATAGCGAAACGTTCTTTAACCTTATACCCTTTATCTCTAAATTTTTACTTAATTTACTACTTAATCTTTACTTAAGTATAGGTATTATATTACTCGGTCTTAGGGTTTTCTTCGTCCTCCTCCTTCTTATTCTTAAATAGGACTTTGGCTCTTAGTACATTATAGAGGTAGGATAGTACCTAAAGATTAGGGTACCCTAATTTAAAATACTAGGTAAGAGGGTCTTTACAATAGTATTTGTAATTTGTATAGGAATTAATTATATTCCTACGGGTATAGAAATTCGTTCGAATAAATAAATAAAGAAGCTCTTTAAATAAAATTTAGCGGTAACGGGTCTTAAAATAATAAAAGAATAATTGGTCTATATTACGAAGGCAATTATTAGGTGGTTTATAATCCTAGAAGAAATTTTACTTACGTAATAAATATAAGGAAATAAAGTTAACTATAAAATTAGGGTAGAAAGCTATATCGTAGAGACGTAACTTCTTAGGCCCATTCTCTCTATTAATAATAAAATCAACCTCCCTATAACCTTAAATTACAATACGTAAGTCTCTAGCCTATAAATCGTCGCTATAGGGTACGTAACAGAAATTAAAAAAACGCATAATTTCGTTAAATACGTATAAAGAGCTGCTAAAATTAAAAAGAACGTAATTTTTGAGCGGGTAAATATTAAAGCTTCCTTCTCCCATTTAGAATATTACCTATACTATAACGGTTCTATAGACCTAAATAAGGATAGGAATAAGGTTTATAGTAATATTTTTACTAAAGAATTAATTACTTTAAAATTAATTATTAATATTAAGGATAGGATTTATTAATTATTTAATTATTTCCTTTCTTTAAATTTCGACCTCCTTTTTAAGCTCTAAATCGTTATTAAAGTTCTTAATTACCCGAATTTATACCTTAGGGTTAGGCTTTTAGCGAGGGTTTAAAGCCCTATTAAGAAAGAAATACTAATAGTATTTAGTAATATACGTACCCTCTTCGTAAACTTTGCAACGAAATAACGATAATAAGCTTCTATTCTATTTAAAATCTTTAATTTACGTTGCGTACTTCCTTTTACACTAATTACGTTAAGGTTTACTAAATTAAACGTCCTTTACTTTAATATTAATATCCTTTAACTTATTAAAGGTATCGCTTCCAACTTTAAAGGACGCCCCGCGAATACCTCTACAGTTAGATTTAGCCTATATAATTACAAGTACCTTATCGTTAAAGCCTTTAATACGGAAATCCCTAAATAGAATACGGAAATCGAGAATATTATTAATAATTTATAAGCGGTATTAGCGCGAAGCGCCGGAGGCCTAGCCCAGTCGAATAGGGCGTAAATATTCGATAAAGTTATAAAACTAAACAGTAATTAATAAAGACTTAGGGACCGCGTAGAATTGGGTTTTAATTATAATAATCTCCCAACCATCAATCTACTTAACTATTCTTATTTTAGGCTCTATTATAAAGGGTTTATTAATATAATCGCAGTAAGCCTTACGGGCATTAATAAGGGCTTATTCGGGACGGTATTATAGCCCCTTAATTAAAGTAGAATACTACTAAGGGAAATTTTCGTCATTCCGGAGGTAGTTAGACTTATAATCCTAGCAAATAATCTCACATATCTATTTAATAAATATAATACGGTACTTCGAAAAGGTTTCGTATTTCTTAGACCAATAGTTAAACATATTAACGTCGTAGTTATACTCCTATAGCCCCGTAATAGTAAGGTCGGTAAATTTAGCGGTAGCGTCGTTAATCTATTCCTTTAAGGATTTTTCGGTGAGCTCTACGCCTATAGGGATGTCGTCGGCGTTGTAAAGAAGGACTAGCATAGTAAAGGTACTATTTTCAAAGTCGTTAAAGGCTTCCTTAGCTTTTTCGATATAATAGCGGGCGGACGATTTAATAGCGTAATTTATAATAACTAGCTCTATAAGCTTAAAGGGAGTTGGCTATACCCCTAGTATATAATTAATGAAGTCTAGGACCTTGGCGTAGGCTATAAATTCGTCGCTCTATTCTTTGAATTTGTTTATAGAGTTTAAATAAACCTACTTAGCAACGATTTCCTTATCGATTAATTGGGATATAGTTGATAACGTAATAGGTTACGGTAATAATAGTAATAATAGTTGTAATTAGTGCAATTAAAGTTTTCGTAGCGTAGAGATCGCAAATTAGATTGTTAATTGTTAGATTGCATAGCAAAGTGGATATCGTAATTGAGGGTTAAAATCGATGTATATATTTAGAAGAGTTCTATAGAACCCGAGTTAGGGGTGCCCAGACTATTAGGAAGGTCTGCAGCCAGAATCTGGTGGCTGGGGCGCCTTACGTAAGCCTGTTTCTACTAGTCGAATCTACCCTCTAATCTGACAGAAAGCGCCGCCAGCCACTGCAACGCGGGCAGGTGTCCCGCCAGCCTGTCCGCGTCACCGCAGAACAAGTGCAAAGAAAAGTGACGGAAGGAAGGAACGATCTCAGCAGGTCCACTTCCACGGTCAGGTGACCCCCCTATTCCTAGCACGTCAGTGAAGTGCCCCGATGAAGCAGCTCAAGTCATGGACTAAACCTGCCCTTGTTATGGCTATCACGTAGCGGTGGTGTATCTACAGAATTTACACAGCTTCTATACAGTTTGCTTGCTGGAAATATTTCTCTTGTGGCGGTTAGAAAAGCCCTGATGCCAAACGGCCTCCCATATATGGCGGCTCCAGCAGCATTTACAGGACTTCAGCATTTTTCCCCCGTCCGCTCAGGATTCATACAAGCCCTTCGAGTCATTTCTTCCCCAAAGCTTGACGGTACGATCATGGCCACCGCTTACAATCCACTTGCCGTCCCGGCTAACGTCAACGCTAGCAACGGGCCCTGTGTGTCCGCTGAGAGATTGAACCAAAGCCCAATCATCAGCCGAAAATATGTTCACTTTGTGATCAAAGCCTGCCGACACCATGAAGGTGCCGGATTTCTTGGGAATCTGTGCCCCCTTTTCGTCCTCGCCTGGAGGTACTCCTTCCAAGGGGTCATCCAATCCCTTGAACCACCGCACGTCGGCCACTGCACTTGTGTGGGCACCAATGCCTCCAATTCTTTCCACTTTTCTAACATCCCAGCACTTGATCCAGCCATCAGCAGATGCTGTGAGAACCCTGTACCCGTCCGAACCCCAGTCCAAGCCATAGATAGGCTTGATATGGCCGTCCTGGTGTCCGTCTAGGATCATGGCAGTCCGTCCTGTCCGCAAATCCCAGATTCTACCAATGCTGTCCAACCCTGCGCTCGCAAGTAGTGACCCGTCAGTGTTGTAGCTGACGGCGTAGACACCGCGGGAGTGACCTTCTTGGAGAAGGAGTTCGGTACCGGTCTCGACGTCCCACATCCTCCACGAGGTGTCTTCTGAAGCAGAAGCCAGGTACTTGCCCGACGGATGGAACTCTACACGACATACTCGTTGCGAGTGCCCTGAGAGAGTTCTTAAGGGTGTATCCTGATTCAGGGACCAGAGATGGACCTGGCCTTCCGCTCCTCCAGAAGCGAGATTGACTGTATCGGGTGAAACATTGCGCTCGGGCAACGTAGCTCCAGGCATCCAGCATAGACCACTCACTTTGTTGGTGTGGCCCCTTAGAGTCTTCTTGGGTTCAAGAGTCGGAATCTCAATGAGTTTGACCTGTCCACCCCAGTTGCCAGTCGCGACCATGTTTCCATCGGGGGAAATCCTCGTCATGCTGATGTGTCGCTCTCCTGCCGTTTGACTGCCCTGCAACTCAAATCCCTGAAGCTTCTCCTTGATCTCTTTCCGGTGTTTGACATGTGTTCGCAGCGGGATGGTGGATTCCTTCTTCTGAAACTCGATGCGCTTCTTCGCTCGCGGGATTGAGTATTGAGCGATGTCGATGCGTGCCTGAAGCAGCTCCGGGGTACCAGTAGTGTAAAATTCTTCCTCTTGGTCGCCGGCTTCGTCCTCGTCGTTGTCGGCGTCCTGCATCTCAACATCGACACTTTCCTGGCCTCCCTTCTCGGCTTGTTGTGTCATGAGTTCTCGTAGTCTGTCGCGTCTGTCTGCCGGACCCTCGCCGAATAGTGTGACAGGTTCGCCCATCTCTCGCAGTTTAGCTCGTACACGGCCATCGTCGGTGGGAACAGCAATCGACGCTGCCAGTCGTTTTCGTTCGAACTGTGAAAGAAGTACGGATGCCTTCTCTGGGGCAATACCAGCCCCGGCACCGGGGATATCATAGTCGCGATCGAGGGCTAGAAGGCGAATTAGTTGTAGGCCAGGACGTCGAGCGTTTTCAAAACTTACGAATGGAGTCGAGATCAATGCCTCCGCGATCCTGCTTCAGGGGGGGTCAGTCCGGGCTCTGTTTTCAAAGTTGAGCAGGTGCCTTCAAAGTTGCGAGGGACGCAAAAATATGGATGTCTTACCTCAGGCTCGGCCTCCTCCACGTAGGCTCTACGCGCCGGATGCATAATGCAAACTTTTGGTGAATCGAATGCCTGTTTGAGGTCGTAAAGGATCGGAAAAGGGTAAGATTAAAAGAATCGAAAAAAGTTTGTCGCTGTTACACAGCGATTGGATGCGCGAGCGTCGTTTTGTGCTTTGCTGTCTTGAAGTGAAGAAGATTAGGTGATGCAATCATAGGGAAGTTTACAATTCCTGGCGGTGTTGCCGTTGCTAAGCTCCACCAAATTTTCCAGCACATGTTCAACCCTAACCCTCCTTTACGATTCGCCTGAACGTTTCGAACTTGGGCTTGTCGTGATCATACTATAGCCGTACAGGAGCAACAAACTCAACTCAAACCTGGTAAACCAACACTACCCTTTGATGAACCTGAAGACTCCCTTCGAAATCTACAAGGCACCTACGTATCTAACACCTTTATGTTCTGTGATGGAGCTTCCTGATTTAGATACCAAGTGTGATTACCGACCGACCTTGTACACGATTTGTTCAGAACGAGGTGACATGGAAGGGCAATCACAAACGGCGCACCCAGTTCCCCCTTCCCAGCCGTCGACCAATGCGGTTAATCACTGCCAATCGAGCCCCAGCTGTTCGGATTCCCCAGACTTGTCAAAACCACAATGAAGATCGGGGGTCGGCATCCAGCGGCCTTGGTACACACACACTCCCGCCCTGTCAGCAATAACACTGCAATGTGCGCGTGGTATTGGAGGTTCTGGACAGTCTTTCGGTGCAATCCATATGAGGCGATTCCAGGCTGAAAGCTAGAAAAAAGCCTGGAAAATGCTGCACTCCCTTTTATGCGGGAGACTCTTCACGGCCAATCACGAGTTTTCAGATGCTCATGCCAATTCCAGTTTTCTTGGGACCACAGAGACAAATGCCCGCCTTTTCTCCCTTCCCTCCCACCAGACCAGTCCAGCTGCCCTTTTCCGCCGTTCCAGTCGCTCGCCTGGCCAGCCTGCCGAGACCGTGACGCACGCAAACGCTCTTTCTCTTGAACGCTGTTGGCTCAATGGCAGAAATTTCGAGGTGAGGCGGGCGCGCCCCCCTGTTAGTGCAGGCCCCTAGGGGTAATTGTACATAATACCCAAGGTAACAACCCCGGTCCAGGCCTGCCCAGAGATCCTCTTCGCTGCATCTGCAGAGTCCGGGCTCCATTTTATTTTAACTTCTGCTTCCCACAACTCCATTTCATTGTCCAGTCTCCAGAGTTCGACTTCCACTTCTTCCTCCGCACGCTCCCCAGCTACAGCTTTCTCCTCTTCTTTTTCTTGACACGAAAGCGCATCCCATCAAGTCTGCCCACCCTCAATGCATATCGAGAAGACCGTCGACGACAATTCCACTTCCTTCTTCAAGTACCAGATGCGTGCGATTCCCAGCCATCAAGGACCCAGTTTGACCACCGAACACCGCGCCGACGCCCAGCGCCGCAGAGGCGAGCCTTGAATAAGAAGCCCGACAGAGGCTTTGGAGGATTGTGGTTGTTCAGCTGTAACGAGAGTTATTTAGTTTTACGATCACAGCCTATATCACCAACACCGTTTCCCGAATAGTCTGTCAACGACTACGACCAAGATGCTCAGATCCCCAGCTACTCCCGCCCTCAAGACGGTGCGTGGCTTCCATGGCACACCGGCTGCATCTGGCGATGAGGATTCCGACTATTGCCTCTCGCCTGACCCTCGTAGGGTTTTGGCATCCAAGAGCAGCAGAAGTGCCCTCATGGTCGACGACATTGTTAGTGCCAATTGCAGCCCGGCTCTGAGACCTGTTCTCTCCCCCGCCATGAGCGGAATCAGCATGCTACGGATGCACCAGGACATTCAGACCCTTAGCCTCGACACTGCTGCCTCTTCACGTGCAAACTCTATGACATCGAAGCTTGGACGCCGTGTCCTTTCTGGCGGCGTGGTCCGCCAAAACGGCTACAAGCGCAGCAACAGCAGCGGTACTAGTTCCGGAGACGAGACGGCATCTGTGGCCACCGAGAGCTATGAAATCAACCTGGAGCACGATTTTGCCGTCGATGGGAGCATCACTACTACAATTGGGTCTACCGAAGCCGTGGAGATTGGCCCTGAGGGCAATGTTGCCCGCTCGAACAAGATGACCGCGGACGACTTTGAGCCCTTGCGATGCTTGGGCAAGGGAACATATGGCACTGTCCTGCTTGTGAAACAACGTACCACTGGTCGTTTGTTTGCGCAGAAGCAGTTCAAGAAGGCTTCCCTCGTCGTCCACAAGAAGTTGGTTGAGCAGACCAAGACAGAACGCCAGATTTTGGAGAGCGTCAATCGACACCCTTTCGTGGTCAAGCTCTTCTACGCCTTCCAAGACCAGGAGAAGCTGTATCTCATTCTCGAATACGGCCAAGGCGGCGAGCTCTTCACCCATCTGAATACCGAGAAGATGTTCTCAGAACCGACGGCTGCCTTTTACATGGCCGAAATGGTGCTTGCCCTATCACATCTTCATACCACTCTGGGTGTCGTCTATCGAGACCTTAAGCCTGAGAACTGCCTGCTCGACTCCGAAGGTCACCTTCTTTTGACCGACTTTGGTCTTTCCAAGGTGGCGGTTGAGTCTGAGGAATGCAACTCCATGCTAGGTACTGTGGAGTACATGGCTCCCGAGGTTATTCAGGGCAAGAAATACGGCCGCTCAGTTGATTGGTGGTCCCTCGGTGCCCTTGGCTTTGACCTGATGACGGGCAACCCTCCGTTCCGCGGAGGGAACAACGCCAAGATTCAGGAGAACATTGTCAAGCAGAAGCTTATCCTGCCCTACTTCCTGACCGCGGAAGCTAAGGATCTGTTGACGCGCTTGCTGCGCAAGGATCCTGCCAAGCGTTTGGGCTCAAACATGCCCAAGGATCTGGATACTATCAAGAAGCATCGGTTCTTCCGCAAGATCGACTGGAAGAAGCTTGCGGCTCGCGAAATCGAGCCTCCGATCCAGCCCATGATTACGGACCCAGAGCTTGCGGAGAACTTTGCGCCCGAATTCACCGAACTTAGCCTCAGTCCCGTTGTCAGCCGCTTTGAAGAGCGGTATGCTGCCAAGGATGATATGTTTGGAGGCTTCAGCTTTGTTGCGTCGAACAGCCTCTTGGATGGCGATGGCTTCGGAATGCGCGTCTAGACTAACATGTTGTTATGTTGGGTTGGCAAAGAACATAAATTTTCGATATATTCTGATTGGGATCTAGACAGGATGATGGGTCAAAAAAGGAGGACATGCAACGTCACCATTATCCATGTTTTTGACAGGGTTTCAGGAGTTACGGACGGCATGGGGAAAGTGTTATTCAGCCGGTGCGCCATGAACCATGGCAAGGCATCCGCGCAAGTTTGGGAATGATGATGGACAGATATACCATCCTATAAGTTCAGTTGGTCTTTGGTTCGTTTCTTTCACCTTTTGATTCTTTATCGGTCTTTGAGCGTTCCATTCTACTATGGTCGAAGACAAATAGACAGCTCGGGCAGTAGACATACAGGCTCGTCATTGGATACAAATACTCAGGCGAAGACAAGAATAAGAATGAAAGTTGGAGCGTGTCTTAAGACTATTTGTTATATCACCTTGGCGCAAAACTGTACTCATGAAGATACATTCCAACAGCATGTTGTTTTCAAAATGCATCGATATTTCCCCCACGGACGCGCGTCCTTTTTAACACTTCCGGTCAATGGTTTTTCACAACGCCAACAACAATGCACCCTACCGGTACTCAGCCACCACCATCGGCACTCGACACACACATCAGCACCCGCAGCTCTAGGCCGATAAGTTTCCAACCGTCCAACCCACAGAGGCCTCAAGACGCCGCCGAGACGGCCTGAGAACAAATCGGTCAACAACTCAACACTCGAAGACCGAAAAGGCCGCGCGGCTTATCGGGCTTTCATAATGCTTACCTTATCCAATGTTCTGCTTCCTCTGCTCTTGGCGGACAATTCCCCTTCGAAGGTCCGATCCGGCTCTTCAAGGATGAACAATCACGCATATCTCTCTGAAAAGGAAAGAAGATAAGCAATGAGTGATGGGACGTCGTTACGGCAGTTGATATTAGATGATCGACGGGTATGTCACTCTATCAGCCTGGAAACACTCTTCCAACAAGTCGACAACTGACGGATGGCTTTCTCTAGTGTCAAATACTTGCCTCCGTTCTCTCACGCCTTTCAGTTCCCGGTGGTCCTTTGTTATGCATCTCAGCCCTAGGAAGCTAGGTAGTTGGTTCTAGACCCTGGGGGTTCAAAGCCGATACCGGTTGTATACCACGTAGACGGCGCCTCCTCAACTTTGGACAACCTCGTTGCTGGTGTTGATAACTCAAAGAGACAACAGCAGCAAGTCATTCATTACTCTGTAAGTCCTTCGATCATCCAAAGATGAAGACTTACTCAGCGGATGTCAACAACCCATGAACTTCTCGCCTTGGGACAAATCCTCAATCAGCTTTCGACGATCTTCTTCTACTGGGCTGTGTGTGTGAAACCACGTCAGCTTTGGTAGGTATGTATGTATGCGCGGCCCGGTATCATACGGATTTCTTTCCGGTCGGTGGGTGGTGGTGAGTGGTGCGGCTGGCGCGCGGGCTGTGCCTCACTGTCCTGCGCCGTATAAGTGTGACCCTTCATTGGGATTGGTCAGGGCAAGCTTTTCAATGTTTCTCTTTTGGGACGATAAAGAGAACCAACGTACAAAACCTCGAAGTTCTGAAACACGGCTCAAAATAGTTACTGCTCTTGTGTAGCAAAGCAGTCCAAGGCCGCTCAGTCAGCGGTGTTTAGCGTTTGTGATCCCTTCCGGGTGCACCAGGAACTTGGGACCCTTGTTTGGGTGAGAAGGGGAAATTGCCTCGCTGGGACACGAGGGCTTGAGGTGGTGTTGTACATGCAGAGGTGTGCACGAACTGAGAACCTGACTTGACTTGTGGACTGAGAATTCCATGACAGGATCCAGATTCACTTCTCCACGTCTGTTCTGAGAGAACGGACTCTGCCAGGTGCGACAATCACAATGCAGTTGCATTCGCGTCCCAGGAATGATTTGAATGGCTTGGGCAAAGAACTGCAGCTGCCGTGGGCGTTGTTCGGTTCGCAAGCTCCTCCCAAGTCAGCCGTCAGCCATCAGCCATATAAGTATGTGCGACGGAACGCCCTGCATTCCCCAAGTCTTCTACAAGTCAACTTCCGCGCAAAATATGCGGCTGTTGTGACCGAGGCATGTACATCGGATGCCCAGTGATGGAAGTTCCCGAGGTGAGGAAAAGGAACGAAGAGGGAACTCGGGTTGGCGGCGTCTTGCGTCTGCGGGCTGCTGACAAGCTATGTGCATGCGTATCTTTGTGCGGCGTTGGTGTTGTTTGAAACTCGCAGCTGGGCTGCTTCACATCCGAGTATATGGATAGCTTGCCGCCCCCGCCTCGCGCCCGTCATTGTCTCGGGACTTCAACGAAGTGACGGCTTTTTGTTCGAGTTGGTCATCATCCAGATTCTCGTGTAACTGACCCAACACAAGCCTTCCTCTCGCTCGGGAACTCTCCTTGCCATTCTATACCCAATAGCTTTGTTCAGTTTTTTGGCAGCCCCTACCTCTATTGCCCTTTAACTTGGATAAACCCTTCGCACCCGTCTTATTGACCTGAACCATGAAGGACATCCGTGGGTTGTTGCTGGCCTCAGGGTTGACTAGTAGGTCTAATCCCAACTTGATCACATCTTCCTTTCCACAGATGATCTGACAATGATGGCGGGTATAAAGCCGTAGGGGCTGAAATCATTGTCCGCGATACCACGCCCAGGTACTGCGCAAATGGTGCTAGCGATGTTTGCTTCCGTTTTGGCATCCCCAAGTCATCCGCCGACTCGGGATCCGGCAATATCTATTTCCAAATCCAAGCACCATCGACATACTCATGGGTAGCACTCGGCACGGGCGATCAGATGTCGGGGTCTAACATGTTCGTCATGTACCAAGATGGGTCGGGTAACCTCACATTATCACCCCGTTTAGGCACCGGACACACGATGCCAAAGGAGGACACTAGCTCGACGGCAGCCAAGTTAGGACTACTCGCTGGCAGTGGAGTGGTAAATGGCATCATGACAGCCAATGTGGTCTGCCCCAACTGTGAAAGTTGGGACGGGGGCTCGGGTTCGTTGAGCCTGACGGACACTGCGTCAAATTGGATTGCCGCGTGGAAGTCGGGATCCTCTCTGGCAACCACGAGCAAGAGCGCGAGCATCAGTCAGCATGACGACCACGACCAGTTCCAACTCGATCTCACCAAGGCCACGGTGTCTTCCGATAGCAACCCTTTCCTCGAAGAAGACAATGCAAACCCGGGAACCGGAAATGGAGGCGGAAGCGGAGGCGGAAGCAGTGGCGGCGGAGGTGGCAACGACGATCCTGAAGTTGTTGCAGGACCCGGAAACCCGTTCGCGCCCATTGCCGGCGGTAGGCGTAGGGATGCGGCTTTGATTGCCCACTCTGTCATCATGACTGCCACCTTTGCGGCGCTCTACCCCTTGGGTTCGATGCTCATGCCTCTGACCGGCAGTTGGATTGCCCACGCGATTTGGCAATCCGTTGCCTTCATAATGATGTGGGTTGGATTCGGCCTCGGTATCCGTGTAGCACAGGACAGAAATATGGTAAGTGAATCGCTGGCTCTTGCGAAAAAAAAAAACTCGCAGGTTGATAAACAGCTGCTAACACGGTTGGGGGGGTAGCTCTTCAACAATACACACACCAAGCTCGGAGCAGCTGTTGTGGTCCTCCTCCTCATCCAGCCAGTCCTCGGAATCCTGCACCACAATTACTTCCTTAAGCATCGCGAACGCGGTGCAATCAGCTATGCTCACATCTGGTGGGGTCGTATTCTCCTTACTCTCGCCGTCATCAACGGTGGTCTTGGGCTAAAACTCGCCAATGCGGGTAACTCGGCCGTTGTCGCCTATGCCATAATTGCTGCCGTCTGTTTCGGAATCTATGCCATTGTCAAGTCATGGGCAGTTGTCCGCCGCGGCCGTCAAAGTGGTCCTCACTTCCGGAAGGGTGACAACTTCACTCATCAACAGCGATATTCAGTTGGTCGACAGCCATATAGGCCCAGAAACCGGGTATAAACGAGAGACAGACAGCGAGAGGTGCAAACATGAATATGTCGGCCTCGGGACAAGGCGTTTAGGATGGTCCGCGGCTCGATTGGCTGTTGGCTTGGGAATATGCCATGATTTGAAAGATACTACCTGGAGGAAGTTTAGGAGTCTATTTGATGAAGAGATGGGATGATTGGGTTATCAGATAGTAATCTGATACCATTCCGTCATGGTGATTGTGATCGTGGCTGGCGCGAATCCAATCGTCTAGCTGTGGGCAAGGTGCTATAGAGAAACAGCTCAACAACTACGATAGTACGTCGACAAATATCCAAACTTTATGATGAAACACAAAGCTAGGTTGGTTGAGGTTCCAGTGATGACAACAGAAACAAAAGTGAAAGTCATGTCAAACTACTTCTAGAAGAGTGGAGACTGGGGATGTCCCCACTCACCTCCCGGACTTCTCCTCATCCAAGTCGAAGGCTTGAAGTCCTGCCTTCGAACACTTGATGTTGAGAACTCTGCCACCACCGTTGAAAAGCAGATTTGTATCATAATCTCACTTGGTCGAACACTCAGCTAGAACAATTCTGTAAATATCGTTACCCATGAATCATGGTGAGACTATGTAAGGCCAGGTAGACTTCATGCATCACGTGACTGTATCCGACGTTTGTACCTGCCATGAGCTGTGGGAGGGGTGAAAGGACGTCCGTGCACGCCGGACCCGAGAACCTCCAATGGATGTCCAACCGGGATATTTTGAAAAGTCTCGCAAGCAACGACCTCCACCGTGACCTTCAGTTCGCTACCTCTCCTCGCAGCGTCACGCATCTCGCCCAGCACATTCAAAATGCTCTCCCGGACTTCGGTATGTCTTTTTTCCTGGGCGACTGCCGCAATGGGTGCCGGGTCGCAGCTCGAAGAAACCGAAACACCAAGGCTGGCCGACAGCAGCAATCGGAATCGGGGACAATGAGCTAATCAACGCACAGAGCGCCCGCCAGGCCGTCGCGGCCGTTGCCCGCCTTGCCCGCCCCCAGATGAGGACTTTCATCGCGCCCACCGTCTCGCGGAGAGGTAGGTCCCTTTCTCTCTTGTACCCAAACATTGTACACCCTCGGGTCGACGGATAGGTTGGATAGCTCCGGGCATGGACGACGACGACGACTAGCATACCATACGGTCACGATTCCTCGACGACGACTCGACGAAACCTACCGGGAGAGCTCGGCTGCGACATGCGACTAGGTTGTGCCGAAGGACTACGACGACTCATTTACCTCGATACCTAATCGATGCATACTACTGCTAGCGATTCGATTATACGAGCACTCGGTCTCCTAGTACAAGCCTCGCGATTCGGTTTTTTTGCTCCGTCATCGATATCTCCTACAACCTCGCCGCACATCGTCCGACAGCTTGTCCAACCTCTCGGTGCCCCGTTAATAACTAGCCGACCTGTCCATCCGCCCACCCGTCTCGCTCGCCGTCCGTTCATGCGCTCTTGGTTCTGACATCATGTGTCCCTTTTCTTCTTTCTAGCCGACTTCGTCCAGGAGCTCTACCTCAAGGAGCTCAAGGCCTACAAGCCCACCCCCATCAAGGAGTCCGATGCCGTCGGCCAGGTTGCCACTTTCTCCCTCCCCAAGACCCCCAAGTCCCCCGAGGAGGCCGACCTCGCCTCCAGCTTGAAGGAGTACGAGAACATGGCCGTTGAGGTTGAGGGCCAGGAGGGCGCTGATGCCTCTGCCCCCGCCGCCGTTGTCGAGGACTGGCTCGTTGAGGAGGAGGAGGAGGAGGCTCACCACTAAGCGGCTTGTCGTTGTCTCGTCTCGTTCGGTACTCGCTCGGTCACTTCACTCCCGATCATCATCCAATCCAGACATTCAGACATCGTTTAGACTCAGTCTCTCCGAAATAGACACGAATTCGAGATGTTGAGGAAAGAACAAGAAAGGAAACCACGGCCAAGATATGCAGAGGCGCTGCGATCGATCGATATACCTACTGGCAGTCAATCAGCCATATCCATCAACCTGTCCGTCTCGGTTTACCCCCATGTCCGGATCGCCCCATTCTTCCAACCTCTCTTCTCTCACGCCTTCGCTCCACCGAGGAAGGAAGAACCAGTCGATTTGGGTATGATGTTGTGTTTGCGTATGTTTCTGCATGGCGTCAGAAGACTGGGAGAAGGGGTGATTTCGCCCGATATTGGATGAACGACCCAGCGTTGTGTGTGCGTGTGTGTGTAGAGGAATAACCTCCCTGTGTATAATTTCGATTCCACAATATCAAAGCAGCCATGTGTCCACCGACACGCGGTCCCAAGTGAAAACATCTCTCTCTTCTTCTGATCTCGTATACTTTTTGTTTTTACTTATCAGGCCAATCCGTTTCGATTGATTGCGTTAGACGCGCCACCAGCTAGAGACCACTCTCCCCTTTGCTTGATTATCTTTTCAGTAACCCTTCCGCCAGTTCTTTCTTACCTCTAGGTTGAGTCAGGACAGCCATGGAACTGGTTACGTGGCGGTGTAACCAAAATTCCGTTTCTCCGCTCATGTGCTTCCCTTATAGATACCAATTCTCTGCACATAACTTTGAAAGCATGGAAAGCAGCTTTTCATACTGGTGGTCTCATGAGACAGTTCATATTTGCGTTTGACGTGTGAACTTGAGGCAAAGGGGTTCATTACTTCAGTTTGGTAGTGTTCATGCTATCTCTTTATCGTTCAGCGCTCGACCTAAAAATCAACACTCCCAAACTACCTATCTACACATCCATCATCGATGATGCTCTTCCACAGTATTTCACTTGCTTTCTCTCTCGAGTCACTCATTATTTCTATTTCCTTGTTCACCCGCCACGCCATGACTAGGTATTACTTCAGACTTCATCACCTACGTAGTTTCCTTCACTTGCTATAAACGCTGCTAGAGTAGTCTTCCCCCACGACCGACGAATACACGCATTGGGTGACCTGACTGAGAAGAACTTTTTTCGTCGTGATCCAATCCAGTATCAGTACCTCCCTCGTTGTTCAGGTATTCTGACGAACCCCCATGATGCATGTATTCACTACTCATCGTTCAGATAACGCTATGTTTACTGTGAAAAAACATGATTCAAACTTCTCTCCCCACATCCTCACTTTCATCCTCTCACTCACCCCATGGCCGTAGTACGTATGTGTGCTGGTTAGTGTGTGCGTTGATAGACATTCCAAGGCGCCCGTCTCCTACTAGAACCTCCTGTTCACCTCCAAGAAGTCGAAACAAAAAACAAAAGCTTTTGGGAGAAGAGCAAAACAAATAGAACACAAAGAAGCACAATGGCCAGACGCAAGAACCAGACTCCTCACCTACAACTAATCCTCGGAACATCTTCCCTTTTCTTGCTTAATCATTGTGTGCAGATGCAAATCGCGAGGAAACACCCAATCAAAAACCACCATTAACGCCGTGCCGGAAGTGTGCTGCCGTTCAATTACAAACCAAAAATGACCCCAGTAAAGATACCGATTGTGTGGTGTGTGTATGTGTGAACCGCCTTTTGAATTTTAAATGCATGTGTTTGCCATCATGGTCTTGCTCGTTGAAAAGTCATCAACACAAAGAAAAGACTAATCTTCTTTCTTTCTCTCTTATACCGCTACCATATCTGAAGACCAAGGGATGAAAAAGGGGGGTAATACATCGAAGCCAAACAACAAGACAGAAAACAACAACTCTGCCGCAACATGAAAGGGAGAGTTGCGCGTCATGGCCCTATTCAAGGATCAAAGTTTGTTCCGCCAAACATTTGGTCGTCAGTCGCATTGGACTTAACGACACCGCTCATCCGATTCGCAGCTCGTTGGTCGGCCGCATGCACGTCATCCCAGTCGTCAGTCCTCCGGCGATCCGCAACGTCGTCCATTTCATCATCCTCGTATCTGTTGTAGTGGCGATCTTGCATGTTCTCTTCAAGCGCGCTCTCGTCAACAAAGGTGAAGCCTTGGAAGTTTGCCTGTACCGAAGGCGAGAGCGGAGTAGACGTGGCATAGCCTCTGGCCAACGCAGCTGCACGCTCATTGAGCGAACCATTGGCGTTAAGCGCATTGGTGAATTCGGGGTCAAAGTATGACACATCAGTGTCACTCTTGAGCTGCGGCTTGAAAGGCGGTGTGATGAGCTTCTTAGAGAGCGCGTCCCAGTCGATATCATTGAAAAACGCATGCCTCTTCAACTCCTCGGCATCATCTGTGGCGCCAAGGCGGTGCTTTGGATTGCGGTTCAGAAGTCCCTTGACGAAATTTCGGCCCTCCAAAGAAAGAGTGTCGCGTGGGAACCTGACTTTGCCGAAAGCGATATTTTTGTACATCTGCTGTGTATCTTCGGCGTAGAATGGACTCCAGCCGCAGCACATTTCGAACACCAGCACACCGAGAGACCAGAAGTCAACCATCTTGGTGTAGCCGGCTTCATCGAGAAGCACTTCGGGTGCTAGGTACTCGGTTGTACCGCAGAAAGTGTTCGTGGTGTCGTTCTTTGTCAGATTGGCCTTGGAAAGACCGAAATCGCAGAGCGCGATATGGCCGTTGGCGTCCAGGAGGATATTCTCCGGTTTGAGATCGCGGTAAACGATGTCGTTTTGATGTAGGTGTTGGATCGCGAGGATAAGCTCCGCAATGTAGAACTTAGCGCGCTTCTCCTCGAACTTGCCATCCTTCTGCAAGTGCCAAAACAGCTCTCCACCTGACATGTAGTCCGTGACGAGATACAGATCCGATGGTGTTTGGAAGGAGAACTTCAGTCCCACAATAAACGGTGAATCGGACATGGCCGTACGGACCAAAATGTTGCGCTCACCCACTGTATGTGCCACCTCTTTCTTCTGGACAATCACCTTCTTCGACAAAACTTTCATGGCGTAGATACGGCCAGTATCCTTCTTGCGAACCTGGTACACCTGACCGAATGTGCCCTTTCCGATGAGTCGAAGAATCTGGAAGTCCTCAGGACCGAAATGCTTCTGTTCGGCTCGTTGGTAGAGCGCTTCGACGTAAATCTCGCCCGTCGGCGCATTCTCGGCCATTGTGTCGGCATGGCCTTGTAGAGGGAACCAACCACGGATGGGCTCGGCCTTGTTGGCCTGGAAATCGACGTGTCCAAGGAACTCTTCACCGGATGGTCCTTGGCCATATACGGAGATGTCGACAAGCATGTCCGAATCTACCACATCACTAATAACTGGTCAGTATTCCAAGCACAGCCATACGTGCCAGATTACTTACAAAACGGCCTCAGCGTCCCAGGTGGGATTAGTGAACGACCGCCGGGGCTGTGATGAGTTGCGTCTTCGGAACGTGTTGAAGTCAGTAAGACTCGTGTTGCTGCTTTGCCGACTGCGCATAGGAATGGCCATTGGTCGGCCGGAGTCACTGCCTTGGCGTTGAATAGGGATTCCACCCGCTTGGACGGCAGCGATCGCCGCATCGTCGTCATCCTCATCGGCACGGCGAGGGCCTGGCGAAATCAGCTCGCTCCGTTGAAAGACGACGACCACGTATGGATCTCTGCATCTCCTCAATCCTCGTGCCTCTCCGACCTTGATCGTAAGCTTGCCTCTCGATGCTGGCGCCCCCCCGGACGATGTGGAAGGTGTTGGTGTCTGGGATGCTGTGCGGCTATCCCTCTCTGTACTACCCTCACTGTTCGTTCTGCTCGTCTCTTCAGGTTGCTTTTCCTCATTCTGCGAAGGTTGGGCGGTCGAAAGCGCACGTGTCGGAGTAGAAGCGCCGCTCTTTGTAGCAGTCATATCTGTTAGCTTCTTAAGTTGCGCAACAGACGCAGACGGATAGGAAAGGTCTTCTGGTTCTCCGCAACCACCGCGCAACCAGCTCGTAGAGTTTGGGACATTGGGGGCAGGGCTAGCAGGATTCGACAAATGAGGTGCGGGCACGTTAGATCCATCAACCGTGGCCGTCAAAGGCGCCAGCAGTGATGACCTGCGCGCAACACCGCTTCCCCTCCCGGCGTCCGGCACGCTCATTTGGTGAAGGCTGGCCGGTCGTGAGCTTGGAGGGGGAGTAGCGCCTCTTGACTTCTCACTGCCCGCGTCGCCCTTGAAGTTCCGCACTGATGACCTCTGCGACGTGGGAGGGGTTGGGTATGGGTGCATCTGGTCATCTGCTGGCGGCGTGACTTCTGCCGCCGGTCCCAAAATCTCATGAGCCAGCAGCGGAGGTCCGTCTGCCGAGGCACTGTGTCTTTCCGATTCAACGGGACTCAATGGGAGTCCAGGTGCGAGACTAGCCCGAGGAGGCTCCTCGGTCCGAGGCGCAACGGCTTCGGAGGCAGCTGTGGATTGCCCGTTCGCCTTGAAGGGCAGGAAGCGCGAAAAGGAGCTTTGAGAACGAACCTGGTTGAAATAGCTCATGATGCCCGGCAACCGCTTGTCATGGAGATCAGGCTGCGGGGTTGCGACCCCTGAGCGTGGTGAGTCTAAGCCGATCTGGTCCGATCCGTCCTCCTCGGTTGCGGCAGGCCTGCTGCGCTTGTTAATATCTTCCATGTTGATGAAAGTCTAGACTGTACACAGGATGAAAGGAATATTAAGCTTGGGTGGTGCGAGGAAACGGTATGGGGGTGAGGGAAAACAGAGGTGAGGTCGGGTATGGTTTGGTATGTAGCGGAAAGAAACAAAAAAGCAGTTGTTCGTGGTGGGAAATCCGCTAACTCATGATGGATAGCTGCGTGAAACTGAGTGGACTGGGGGTGGTGAAGCCAGTGAGCTGATGAGCTGTCCCAGGCGGAGGGGTGGATATACAGGGCATCGATGACGAGAGCAACCGGGGAATTATCTGGTTTGCTCAAAAGCGATCGTCCCAAAACCCAAAGCCCAAAGAGACGCTTCCCTGTTCAGGGCCTTCACAGGCTAGTCGAAGCATTGGAAGCAACAACGGCAAAAGTGCCCAGAAACGAAAGAAACCGTTGCTTTCTGATGCCGAAAAAGAAATATCAAAAACTCGGTTCCAAAGGTGCGAGGATGTACACCAAAGTACCCTTGATGCTTGCCATGTGGTTGCCGCCGATTAAGGGAGTGGGGGGGTGCCTGGCCCTCGGACCACAAGCAGGGCCACAACTAGAGGCACTACAGAGCGGGTACTTGCCCAGTTCCAAGGCCCCCAAAAGATCGGGTCGGACAGAAGGGGGGAGACGGGAGGGGTGCGCGGAAAAGATCAGGACGAATTCGTGGGAATCGCTGCCTCTTCGTTGGGGAGGCCAATGGGCATCAGTGGAAAGCTCCTCGTCGTCCGCCAGCGAGTCAGACCACTCGCAGGATGTCAATCCGGCCTCTGTAGCTCCCAGTGACCTCAGGCTGTATACTGTGTAGTACCGCCGCAGACCCTCCAGAGCACCCGGCAAGACTCAGGAAACGTAGCACGACGGGTTTGAAATGCCAAAGGGGATATTGATGCGGCATATACGCACGCCGATGCACCTATGGTGTGGCAGAAGCCCGGCGTGGATTCAAAAGGGAGCTTCCGGTAGGCGGAGTCCTACCCTGGAATTGGTCCCGCCCTGTCTGGAAGGAGATTCGCCCATTTGTAGCGATGACGGCGCTAGCCTGACTCAAAGTGATGCAAACGGCTGTCCGGACGGTGACGGCCAGGATTCCAGCAGAGAGGGGGAAGACGTCGTGATGGAGCCATGAGCCGATGAACGTTGTGAGTTCTTGGTGGTGGTGGAGAAGTGAAAGAAGGGGTGTTTCCTGTCTGACAGCGCCATCAGGTCCAACATGGGAAACTGGGTTTTGCGAAAGGGGAAAAATCGATTTGCAACATCGGGGTAACATGATTGGGGTGGCTGAGCATCAGTTTTGAGTCCGCTGCCACCAACTTTGAATGTTACCACCACCATGACGCCGACGCCGACATCCTCAAATAGAGTCCGTCCAGCTTTCAGACCGACTTTTGAACAGACACTGGGCGAGGTTTGACGAAGCACAGGTGCAGGTCCCCCGAAACTGGGTCTGATCTCAGGGTCCTTGGGAGAACACTCCCAACAACGGCAGGACCCCTCGAGTTTGGCCGCTGAAGTAGAGTGTGGCTAAATGATGCAGAGGCTTCCAGAAGCGCAACGGAAGCCGGCAAAAATAAGGGTAAAGGTAAAGTGCCTTGACGGGGACAAATGCGATTTGTAATTGGAACTTCCAGAACGGTGGGACTCCAAGAACAGGCATTGTGCAACATAACGAAGGCCCAGAAGTGCGTGGAAACGTGCTTGGGAATACAGGATGTGTAGGTAGACGGGCTCGAGACGGGATATCTGGTGGGTGGTGTTCTTCATATTTGGGTCCAACAACTCCTTTCATCATGTACAGAGAAGCCACAACACTCACCTGGACGACATCATGGCCTGCGTTGCCCTCCTGAGCAAATCGAAACCTCCACCGTGGCCGTGGCTGCTGTGGTTGCCGGCGGAGTGACTAGCGGGCGCGGCCTGTCCGGCGGCACTTTCGGCGGGGCCTGACATGTTATCTCTTGCTCCACGAGTACCTACGTAGCAAGTACTCAGAGCGCCGATTACCAGGCTGGATATAATGCGTATATGGTATACGGGCCGTCTCCGACCGGGTCGTCGTCGTCGATGGCTGCTATGCAGGTGTTGCTTTTGCTGTAAGTGCTGTCTGTGCGCCGGTCGCAATGTTCGCCCGTCGCTCGCGGTACTCTCGTCCCGATCGTCGTTCGCGTCTTTGTTGAATGATCGGCGCTGTCACGGCCGCTGCAGGTGTTGCGGTCGCACGGATATGTACACGGTATTCGACGTCGTCAACTCGTGTAGGTGTTTGTCGAGTGCCGAGATGCCCCCCGGGCGCGGGAGAGATAAGTTATAAAAGAACTTCCGAGAGGGCGGCGGATAATGTGTGTGTCTGTCTTCTGTCAGACTCGGATGGTTTGTGGTGGCAGTTAAAAAGGTCGCGGGGTAAGACGAGACTTGGACTAGCAGTGTAGCAGGAGAGGGGCTTTCCATTTGGGGTGGGAGCAGCCCAGCATTAAACGAAAATTCCACTTGCCGGTGCTAGTCGAAGAACCTCAAGTTGAAGGCAGCAACCTGCGACCTAGCGACCTAGGAACTCGAACTGATGGCAACCTGAACCTGAAAGCATGAATGGAGGCTTCCACTCGTGCCCGAAAAAGCACACATGCACATACCTGAAAGTCTCCGCCCCTCCGAGTCGTTTCCTAAAAATGTGCCCGCCGTGCGTGCTGTCTCTTTTTGTTTAGCCCTTTGTCGTACGAGGTGAAGGTGTCACCTCAATGCTCAATCCGAGGAAACAGTGCCAGACTCGAACTGAAGAAATCCACCTCAGGGTGCGCTGTTAGGAAGTGGGGCGGAAAGTGGCCTCTAGCTGGGCGGAGATCCCTTTAGCGGTGCAATTGAACCATTTTATGCCAAGATTTTTTCTACCTATAGTACTTCGTGACTTTGAGAGGTACTGCCAAGCCGACTAGCTATCTGTCCATACAAACGATCGACGATATCAAACGTATACTTTTTGCAAATAAAATCAGCGATTCTGCATTATTTATTAAAGTTAAGGACAAACTTACTAAATTGAATAAACTTTAAATAATTAAATAGAATATCACTAAATTTTTTTCGGTATTATTATTATTATTATAAATATAGATTTACAATATATTTTATACAATAACGTCGATTTCGAACGGCCAAATAAAGACCCCATAACCAACCCTTTTTACCCCGCCAATTAATTATATAATAAAAGGGTATTTCCTAATCCTAATTAATTAAAATTAAATATTAATAATAATAAGGGTAATTTTATACCCGATTTTGAAAATAAGCGTAAATGAGAGGATAAAGATCGCAACGATAATTTTTTTAAATTACTAAATAATATAATCTTTAATAATAAATTCTTAGGCGAAAACGATACTTCCCCGTATTTACGTATTTATTTAATTTAACGTTTAATAAACGAACTTTTTATTAACGTACCGAACGATACTTCGTATTATATATTTTATAAATTTCGGGATCTTTATTATAATATTCTTTCGATTACCGACTTCCCTTTCAAATTTATTTATAATAATAATTATACATTTATAATATAAATTTATCCTAATAGCGTACTTATTACCCTATTATTAACATTCTTAAAATATTTTCCCTATTATAAAATCGAATAATAAACTATTTAAATTAATATTCGAAAAATCTTATTATTACAAAAAAATAACTCTTATTCTTATAATAATAAATAGGCGGCAATTTATATAAAGGAATTATATATACTATTCGTTATTTTATTATATATCGGTCTTTATACTAAATTTAACCTCCTAATATATTAATAAAAGAAGGAAGGGCGCCCGAATTACCCTATCTACGTATAAATACCTTTTTTTCGATTCGAAATATTATTAAAGCGATTTTACGTATAGGATCCTACTTAAGAAAATTTTAATTTATAGGATAAAATCTACGACTTCGATAAATTCGTTTAGAAAATCTATATTAAAATGTATACCCCGCCGCAAAATATCGCCGTCGACGAAAAAATAGTGAAGTATATTAATAGGAGTAAAATTACGGTCTATATCCTTAATAAATTAATACCCCGCGGTATTAAATATTAGGTTAATACTTTTAACGGTTATTTCTTTAATTAATGGTAATATAATAATAAAAAGGGTATTATCGATTTAAAACCGTAGGTAAGTACGCCGTTATTATTTATTATAAAAATATCGGTTAATTAATAAAATATAAAAAAAAATAGGGAGATTTTAAACCGATTTAAACTATTATTACTGATATTATAATTAGCCTACCTACCCCGCCGCGCGATTTAATATATTATACGTTTATTAATAACCTTTTTACAATTATCCTTCTTATTTACTACCTTCGCTTTAAGCGTATTACGATTATTAATATTATACGTTCGAACCGAATAATACCTATATTTAAAAAATTTCGAGAGGATAATAATAAGAAGGAGTAAATACTTTTTAGGACTTTATATCGCTCTATATCCAATTTGCCGAATACTAAGACTTAGAAAGGCGGGTAATTATTATTAATTTTAGATTAAAATATTGGAATAGTCTTTTATTATATAAAAGACCGCTAAATAGTGAATTTTTTATTAATATAGTTTATAAGCAACGAGCTTCGTACTACGGTACTACGACGGCGCTTTATTCGCAAGGGCGTAATAAAGGATTATTTTAATAATATAGGCGTAATAGTCGTTTAGATACTATTAATTATTTATTCTTATAATTATAATATAAATAGGGTAGATATTAATAATTAATTTCATATATATAATATATATAGTTACCGCTACTACCGTAATCTTTTTATAATATTATTCACTAATTTCTACTTTAATATATTACTTATATTTAATCCCTATATTAAAATATATATTAATAATATATTATTTTATAATAGAAGTTATCTCCGCTAACGTATTACTAAATTAGAGAAACCGACCGTTCGGGCTATTATTTAGCTAGAAAAAATATATTATATATACGGATTTTCGAATATAATTAATTAACGAAATTTAATTAATTTACAATAAAACCGCTATAGTTAACCGTTAGCAAATTTATATAAATATTAGAATACGCCGTATATTAATAATTTAAATATCGTTTATTAATAAAATTATTATAAATAATTATATACGGGGACGAATATTAATGCGCGCAATATATATAATATATTCGTTAACGCGGTATAGAAGTGTAATTATATTTAAAATTAACTCCTCCCCTAATTCGCTAACTAAATAGAGCGTTAAAAGAATTATAACCTTTTTATACTATATTACCTATAATATCGCAATTTATAAAAAAGAGCGCTACTAGGTAACCTACTTTCGTTAATTAAATTTGGGAATAGTTTTACTTGGCTCGAAATTTATCGAAATTTATTGGCTCGCTTCTATTATATCTCCTCTTACTTGTGCTCCACATCCAGTGCAATGTCAAAATCGCTATAAAAGCTAGTAAAATCGAAGTATCAACATGGGTACAGATGTTATTGTGGATTTTTCTGGCCAATCGGCTACTCTAAATCTGTGCTTGGCACAAAATGGTTCAATTGCACCGCTAAAGGGATGGACGGGACCGACCCTCGTTTTTTTCAAAAGCCATCCAACGTCGTCCAGTCACAAGGGACAGGACGCTAGAACGGGCAGGTCCGTCCCAACTTGCAAGTCGCAAGTGCTCGCCGAGCGAGTTGTTTGGCCCGGCGCTAGGAGGCAGCAGGGTTCAAGACTTCCAAGTCGAAAGACAAAAGCCTGTGATAGCCGCCCAAAAAGATACCCGCTTCCAGTCTAGGACTGACTTCCCGTAACTGAACTCGATGCGCAGTCCTATTGCTCCCGTCTGTTCAAGTTATCTAACACCACTCACCACGGTCTGCAGACTCCTCTTCCTCCTCTTCTTCTTTGCGAATCCTGTCTCTGGCTGGGAAACACCGCAGAAGAGGGGAAGATACTCCGTATTTTCAACTCCGCGCAAGATTGGGCAATGCCCATGTGGAGTTCTCGACCAAAGGCCCAAACACATCACTGAAACTTCAAAATCTGCCAAAATCTGCACATGGTGCGCTAGATAAGAGCCAAGACATCTTCATCGATTTTCGGAGGCAATGCCAACGTGTGGTGAGCCATGTACCTAGCTGTACTTCATGCACGTAAAACTGCTCGAGGCAGAATGGCAAATACAAATCATGTCTATATCCATGCGGTGGGGAGCCTTTGACGGATTCAGACAGAATGGACACGAGGACTGGACTGCAGTGTACACCACACAGTACGGTGTTGGTGTTTGTTAGGAGGGCATGGAGCAAAACTCGGTGACCGGATCGTGAACGTGTCAAAGGTGGCCTCAAAAATTCTGTTGGTTATCGACAGGGGAAACATGTTGGTCGCCGGACACGTATGGAAAATGAGGATTGTCGATTCTGCGCCCTACGCCCTCGCATGCCCGGCGGCCGGAGTTGTAAGGGTTCAAAGGTACGTACAACCTCGCTAGGTGCTACCAACAGATCTCACTCGGCAGGCAAGCTGCAAGGGGGCACGTCATAAAGAGGAGGATGGCGGTTTGAACTATTAGTCCGCTACCGCCGTGAGCATCACCGCTTCTATGACCGCTTTAGGCTTCAGACAACACCGCTCGACGATATTCCGTCCTTCAGCCCAGCGTCACAAGAACCAATCAAGACGAGTTTGCCAAGTTCGCCGCCCTCTACCTGCCTCTACGACACAACGTACTTCCACCGCCTCAAGTTATATTCGGCACATTCGGTTGTTCAAGACTTTCATGGGTGACGACAGATGAGACACTGGCCAACGGAACAAGAAGCAAACCCTGACGAGCTGGCAGAGGTTCGCCGTCTCAGCTGCGGCGCTACATAGAAGGGTAAAGAGGATGAGGATAGCGACACAACAGTGCTGTCGTCGCCGGTATCACATCACGTCTCGAGCATCGTGTTACTCGGCTGCACTTACCGTTGGGCAAGCCTGTTTAAGGGTCTCGAGGGAAATCAGGAAATAAAGACATGGTGCATCTCGGAACAGATCTTCGATCTAGAGTTTACGCCAAGTCTACACGACTAAACCTTATATTTCACGACCGATGTGGATAAACGTACATCAGTCTATGCATGTCTTCCCTTTCCTTTACTCACAGTTGTCGTACTTCCGCGGACAGGTTCTTCCTATAGGAGAAACATACTCTGTTGAGTTCGGACAGGTCACTTGTCTGTTTATGCGGATCATACAGACGGTTTAGCTTTGATCAGCCATTCCTCCCTTGCGCGGCATGTATTCGGACAAGTTAAACCCGAATCTTTTCTCCTCCATCATCATCAGCCATTGTCGCATGCCCGTTGCACAAACTCCGATATAGCATCTCCACGGGCTTTCACGGCGGAAGCCATGTTGTAGCTTGCTGATAGAGATGCCGAAGATCTTCGACTAAGACCTGGTTTTGGGGACATTCAAGAAACTCAAACCGGATCAAAGTCTCCTGTCAACCAACTTCCTGGACCAGGTACTCCGTCGACTGCACACCCACGCTATGTTTACCCGCTCTTGCATCGGCCCTTATAGTGTTATTATGACATGCTTCCAAGTTGCACTGCTTTATCAAACCGCCGCACCTTAGTGAGGTAAACAGAACCGCAGTCTGTATTTTCCTGTAGGTAGGTATTCTGCAGCCAAGGGGAAGATGGCCGATTCAAGACTTGTCCAGCAGAACTTGCGATCTCGGCCTTCCTGATAAGGTGTTTCTGTTATATTCTTTTCCCCGTTGTTAGCGATTAGTAAACCACACATAATATCCTAACAATTCACGTTACACACATTCCTACCTACCTATCAACCTCTGTGGTAAATAGCCCGCCTCTTTGCCCTTCCCATTCCTATTTGGAACGTTACACAGAAATTCCCGTCTAAGAGGATGATTTGGACTTTCACGAGTTGAGCTGGACGAACCACGGAAGGTTGCTTATAGAGCAGATATGTAACCCACATACTCACCTCCTATCATATCCCTTCCTCCATAATCCAGCACAGCAAATCCCGTCAGCTGCATGTGCAGCTCAGTTCCCTTTGAGAGGATAGCACTTCAAACCAAGAGTGGTCAGAGGGCAGGATTCAGGATTCAAGGAAAGCGGTTGGCTGCCGCTCTTGGGACAGTAAGCTCCCGCATTGTGATAGCAATCGCTTGCATGTGACATCTCATGTCCCTTGCACTTATACCAAAGGTGGTTGAAGTGGAGTTTCATCTTTTTATCGAGCTTGAGGAGCAAAACGTTCTAGACCCGGGGTGCATAGGTCGACGCATATGTTTGCGAAGAAACAACGCCGTGGGGGTGACTGGTTTCTGGGAAACTGAATGGACGAATTCACTGGATACATATATGTTTTTTTATGGTTAACATCCGGACTGCGAGTATAGAGCTGCGATGTCTGTCAACAGACTCCTCTTCGACAGCTGTCCTTGAGACCCCTAGATAGTGTTGCCATCATCTTAAACAGCAATTAATCAAAACCTTCCAAACCTTCCAGGACAAGGTAGTGAATCTTCAAGCAAGACTTCCACACCACGTTATGAATGCATCCCTTTCATAAATTCATAGCCAACTCGTGGTACTTATGCATCTGTCATTTAAGCAGTGCCACCAGATCCATCCTTGATCCTTTTTATTAACTCTTTCAGACGTCGCTCCGTTGCAGGCGTGGTGTGTCCTGGATACTGCCTGAGATGAGGAGGACACGGCATGAGAGGGTCCCTGAAATTGGCTGTTTGTTCAAAGATAATAACATTAGAGTTCGTGTCAAAGAGAATCGATGTGAGGATGTGTTCTGTTTTAAATGCCAGTAGCCGAGATAGATTTGAATATAGAACAGACCACACAAATAATGTATCTGAAAGCAGTTATGGTGGGATGATATGGTGGTGCGGCGGGTTGACTGGCTGGATGACCGATACCCAGCAAGGAGTACATTTGGATGTATCTACTTACTAGAGCTGAATTTCCGATCCGTCAATTTTATGAAAATCCTAGTAAAATCCCGTCTGAATTTCTCGGTGTTCCGTGTAAACGCAGTGCTGCCGTTGTTACCATTGCCATTGCTGTTGTCGGCGGGTCTAGGGGAAGAGGTGTGCGCAACCGAATCAGGCATGAACTCGTCTGAACTCATTTTGTGAGTTTGTACGTTGGTAACAGAATATTCGTTTCAAAATTGTAAACCTGAGGCTTATGGTAACTGTGAAAACGATGTCCGTAATCAAAAAGAATTTGAAGAGAATGGTCGTTGAGAAGAGTGTCTACGTCGAGGTACTGAATATATGAGGATGAAGCAAGTGGAAACGAAACAGAGGGCCACTGACAAACACAGCATCTACAACTTCCTTGCATCCAAACATGAGAGATCGTGAAAGAAAGAATGATGTTGTCTCTCCTTAGGAGGTGGGTGTACTGCGACCACTGTAATTTGAAACAAACTTTCAAGCACGTGTACTACTCCTACCATTACTCTGTTCCCAGAGTTGCTCACTGGGCACTTTGTCAACTTTGAGTGTTAACAAGTGAACATATCGCAGCTTCTCAACGATGTAAAGTGGAAGTCGTGGTGAGAGCTTGTCGGGTCCATGTTGAGCACAGATCCATTTCTTGGCATAACTTCAAATTCCCCACTTTCAGGTACCCTGTGGTGGGTGCACCTGCTGCATGTGCAGCGAACTGCGCAAGCAACAACATCCCTGGAGCTGTTTTAACTTTCTCCGTCTCTTTGTCTTTGAACACAATCTTTCCTCCTTCAACTCGGCCAGCTGTTTCGTTCTGACCTTGCGGTCTTCAACTGCTAGGGATATTCTTACTCGGTATACCTATTGTGCACCTGAGCCGCAAATCATTTGCACCTATCCTCCGCCACTGGCTTAGCTCGACACACCATATTCGAGAATGGGGAAGAACGACAGCGTCCCTGATGCCTGGGATGACGATTGGGAATCTCTAGCGGATCGCGCGTCCAAGGAAGAACCGTCGCCCGAGCCAGAGAAGGAAGTCAAAATGACGAAAGCAGAAAGACTGGCTATGCATGCCGAGGCACAGCGGAAGCTATGGGAAGCAGCGTATGATTCCCCTCAACCAATAGCTAAGGTACCATTGCTCAACAGACATGTTAACTCGCTGCTCAGGGAATCCGAAAAAGAAATCAACTTTCTCGCGGCGACCAGCTCGGTACCCCTGACCACGCCTTTCAAACCAGCCATGAAGGTCCTCAGCCGTAGGCCGGTGATTGCAAAGAGAGACCCCGTGACTGGACTAGAGCGATTAACGCTACAGGACGACGAGGATGATGACGTGGACAAGAACAAGAAGCAAGAGACGCCAGAGGAGATTCGAATGCGCCAACAACGAGAATTGGAGGAAAAGCAACGGCGGTATGAGGAGGCCCGGGCGAAGATCTTTGGCGAAGCTAGTCCATCATCGGGGTTGTCAACGCCCGGAAGTGTTACTCCCCCGAAGGAGACCGACAAGGCCGATAGGAATCGCAACGACAGGCCAAATCACAGGCGAGGAAGAGGACGCGGAGGCATGCATCGTACCGACAGTCGACCGGAAAGCCAAACCCGCCGCCTACCGTTCAACGCACAGTCAGCTCCCAGAGAGCTATTCGACCCAAACTATTCGGCAAAGCCAGGCTCCAACGGACAGAGACGGTCGGGAGAGGCCTCCCCGAGCATGAGCAGATCAAATTCACGACGGGATGAAGATCAAGTCATTCGGGCACCACGAGGTCCGGACAATAGTGGAAGAGGAGGATTTGGCTTCGCTCGCCGTGGAGGCCAAGCGGGATGAGTTCTATTATTCATATTGACGATCCTCCGATAGGCCTTAACTTGTGTTCGGCGCTCTACCACCCTCCGCCAATTTTCCCCGCAAGCTGGACGACTCTCTCCGTATCAGTCATCTTCTTCTCCTTGCCGACGTCACTGACAACCTCCCGGTAGCTTGTATACGCCAGTCTCTCCAGCTCTATCCCGGTGAGCGTTGACCAGTGTGTCAAGACATTCCTGATATGCGAAGGGGAAATGCCATCCACGTCCAGATCCGAAGTATTGTCCTGGGCTTCAGAGTCTGGCTCATCTCCCGAGAAGTATGCTTCATCAACTTCTTTCTGCCACTCCTTTTGTTCCAGGGGCCCTGGCTTTACAGCGAGACCTTTCCTATCAACTACCACTTGGTCATCTACCTTGATCTGGCCACCACCATTGGTACAACCGCCGGGACAAGCCATGACTTCAACATAGCCATAGTCCAACCCATTGGCTTTGCCTGCCGGCCTCTTGGCGCTACCGAACGGTTTCCCGCCGGGCATTCGGGACGCCTTGGCAGGCTTCAGCTTGCGGACCAAGTTCTGAATATTTCGGAAGCCATAATACCGCGCCGATTTGAACAGGATCTCGCCCGATTCAGCCACCACCTTGTATTCGACAACGTCGGCGTTCCTCCCGGGTACTATTTGTATTTGGGATCCAGGGTGCCTTGCTTGCAAGTGGCGAAGGATAAAGTGCATGTTACCACCGGATGTGCCAGCCTCGCGTAACTGTTGGCGTTGACTGGGCCGGAAGAGGAAGTCGTGGATTGATGGGTCGGGATATTGTGGGGTTTGAGGCGGCACCGAGGCCGGCAGACCGAAAAAGTCCAAGTCTCTAGATGCGGCAAGCATAAGGATCTCTTTGCTTGTGATAACGCAATCGACGTCTCGTACTCCCCTACCCGGCTTACCATCCCCCGCCCAGACGGCATCGGTCAACTCTTCGCGACTAGCCTCGAGCTTTTTGTCAAAACATGGCATCACAGCCAAGTGCCATATCCTGTCAGGGGAGATATTGAGGATGCGGCTGAGGGATGTTTTGAGGAGGGTGCCCATGAGGGCCTGTGGTGATTTTACTCGGGAAAGATGCGGTAGTACGTAGGGGTGTGTCTTTTCGGCATAGCATACCCAACCAGGGCATGAAGCAGTAAGAACTGGTGTAGCAGCCTTGTCGGACGGTGCTATCGAGCCTCCAAGCACTTCGTCAGACCCAAGGACAAGAGTTGCCTCCCGCGCCGTGTTTGTGTCCACCACCCACGTGAACTTGTTCCCCCACTTTCCACCTCTTGCTAGACCCTGTTCTCCCAGGAAGAGTTGCTCAATCATGCGACCGGCTTGCTGTTCTGTGACACCCTTGCCGCACGTCGCAGCCAAATTGGCTCTGCTCTGAGGCGAGACGCTCGCAACATATAGCTTCGCGGCGCTGTTTTCCAGGCCTTCGACCGAGTACTTCCCGTTCGCATCGGGACCTACTAGCTTCAGGGCCGGAGCGGAGTCCAGCACGTTGAGAACCTCATTGTGACTCTGTAGACTGACTAGTACGGCTTCGGCAGATGTTACGCAACCGGAACAGGCGAGGCAGTCGGTAAGCGAGATCTCGGCCGGCGGGGCATTGTTGCTCTTGATTTCTGGTTGCTGGCCGTCAAGAATGACCTCGAATTCGTTGGAGGTGTTGGCTTCGCTCGCGGCCGGCGCGGCGGTCGGTAGAGTCTCGATTGGCTTGATGCAGGCCACGCCGGGGCTGATGAAGTCGTTGAGATCGTCGACGGAAAGTATCGCGGACATTTTTGTTTCTAGATGATCAGGCCGGGTGCCTGATTATCTCTCGGGTGTGAATTATCGTATAGGTGTGTTGGTCAACGTTCGACCTCGAAGGACTTGTAGGAATCTTTGAGAAGCAGTACAGTAGGCCGAGGATGAACTGCGCTGAGTCGATTAGACCGAGTCCCTGGCGCGCTCCTTACAAATCAAATGCAGATGTGCAAGTTTGTTTGCCACGCTAACTCTTGGGGAACCGCCAACGGTTTGGTTTTTTCCAATATGGTGTTCGACAGTAAGAAATGGAAAGCTAGTAAAGCCCTATTGGAGTCGTCTGGTTTTACTTTTCTCAAGTAGTTCAATGTCAATGGCGACAGTCATAAGCTCAGTTTACTGCTTTGAAATTGACATTTCCTCGGGGCTTGATTGGACGTGCGGGGGTCCGATGCGAGATCGGCTTTTGCTCCCTCCAGTGGCGGTTTCAAGTTGTCAGAACTGTCTTTGTGACTGACAATTCGAATTTCGAATTCCTCCCCCCACCCCGCCGTCGGACCCCTCCCCCACTCTCCCGCTGCCAAGCCGCCAGATGTGCCTGATCTGAGCCGCGCAAGGATCTCCCGACAGGCGCCCCCGATTGTTTAGCAGGGGCTTGGCATGAGGCTCGCAATCGTTATCGATGACGTAGTGACTTTGTTAATGATCGGCTAGTGACCGGTACCTGTCACTGTGTTCCATGCTGTGGTGCTTGGTCGTTCGTGCCTGGGTTTGCCGAATTTGGAGCTCCAATTCGTCATTGGAGATGGCATTATTTTTGTTTAGCATGTAGAGAAGGTAGTATAAGAACGTGACGGTGGTCGACCTTGTGTAGCTTCCTTCCACTTTTGCTTTGGCCATTATCTCTTTCCCAGTAACTACCACCCCCTTCTGGAACAGCACAAAGACACATCCATTAACAACCATCTGAACCGAGTCCGTCAAACATTCGTCTTATTCCACTAATTACCAAATCACTCCATCAGCGATCATGGGTAACAACGACGTAAGTGAAGGAAAAGCCTTTTGGGGAGTTGAAACATACACAAGTGGAACATCAACATTCTGACCGGCTCCACGTAGTCCATCTCGACATACGCCTTCGCCAGTCTGGCCTGGCTCTCCCTCGAAGCCGTGCCGCTCATCGTTTGGCCGACCTTCATCAGCTCGATGCTCACCGAGAACGCCGCGCACGCTCACGCTCCTGCCGTGGTAAACGTCGTTGAGACATACTTTGCCCGTTACCTGGGGTTCTCCCAATTGGTCATTGGCCTCCTCATCGTCACCCTCTCCGGTGCTCTACCGCTCACCACCAAGGTGACTTGTACGTTTTGCCTGCCCATTTACACCATACTACATGTTGGGTGTTTACATGTATACTAACTCATCTCTTTCTCCATACAGCCCCAGACGATGCCAACTCCCCCTACGCCAACGCCGTCGTCTTCATCTCCATGTTCTACCACGCCATTGGCGCCGCCTACGGCTACAGCCGCTACACCAGCAGCGGCGGTCACGTCGGCTACCTGCTCGGCTTCACCGGCAGCGGCATCATGGCCGCCTATGCCCTGTGGCTCTTCATGTTCTCCAGCGAGCACGCTAAGGTCAATGCTGCGACTGGTGCCGACAGGAGGACGAGCAACTTCCCCTTCAAGAACGCTGAGGCTGAGAAGAGGTTCGAGGGTGACAAGAGGAGGGCTACCCGCAAGGCTATCTAAGCACTGGATGCTTGGACTGCTTTGGGTCTTCTGTGTTTGTGTATGAGAATGGAGGTTTTAGACCTCCTGATGAACTAGTTCGCATTCCTGGAGTTTGGTGAGACCTCAGGGGCTACCATTTCTTATGGTTGGGTTAGGCTATCTACCAACCTTGCCTGTGTACTTTATAGGGTTGCTTTGATCTTTTTTGGCGAAGCATTGCGGTTACGGAAATTCAAGGATCATGATTTTTGATTGATCATTTACGAAAGCGTGTGCAGAGACTTGATGGATATTGGCAGTTTCCAGGTGCAGTAATCTTTCAGCAATTTACGGGAAACCACCCAGGGCATATCAGCGCCCATTGCGACTCAACGAAAGACAGTTATCCATTGATCTGTAAAAGAGCCGTCGAAACTATGAAACTCTCGAATCCGCAAGTTAACCCATAATGCAAAGCCATGCTCCATTGTATCCCTTTTACTCCATACACCTCAGATCAATAAGTAATGCTCCATCACATATCTCCCAGCGGGAATCGAAAAAGAAACGAAGGAGAAGAGCCGACACCCTCGCCAGAGGGACTTTCAAGATCCCAAGCAAGGCCTTGTTATCCCTTCCTGGACATCAAGGTACGGCTTGTGAGTGTGCACCCTGTCCCCAGAAAGATGGACATTCACGGCACATACCAGTATCCCCACATGGCCGTATTGACCTTTGGATTGGATACCAAATACAGGATATAAAGCCGCATTGGCTTCTATTCCTCAACGGTTTGTCTGGCCGTCTCCGGCACATCGTCACCACCACCTATCCCGTTTGCCACGGCTTTCTCCGGCAGCTGAACGTCCGCCAGGCCCTTAAGCACGGCTTGACGACGTGCATGCCAGGCCTGTTCGCTTCTTACAACCTGATCCAGAAGGATCTCCTTCTCCAGCCACTCTTGCTTGTATAGCTCTTCCCAACGTTTGCAGTCATCGCGCAGCTTCTCGCCTTCCGCTTCCACCAACTTGACTTGTAGCCGGCACAGCTTCATCAGCCTCTCCAAAGGCATGTCGAGCTCTTTGGGACTGAAGCCATGGTCTGTGGTCAACTGCGTAAACTCGCCACTGTCGTCTCCGCCGCTGCCATCATCAACTGAGTCGTCTTGCCCAGCCGCATGAGAGTCCGGCCGTCGGATTATGATCTTCACCTTGGCCGACTTCCCAGCAGGACCGCCTCCTGCTTGCATACTCTTGGGCACTGGGTCGGAAGGTCGCAAAGCCTCGGTCTCGTGTACAGTCCGCATGTGTTTGGCTAGGGCATCAGAACGTGTGAAAGCGCGGTCGCATTCTGGTGTACGGAGTTAGTACTTTAGAACCCATCCATCTTTAAGCCACCAAAGGAGAACGCCTTACCGGGCAAATAACAGTAGAATGGCTTTTCCCTTGTGTGCGACCGCATGTGCGCCTTGAGAGCGTAGCCGCTGGCATGGGGCAGACTCTTTCTACTACACCCAATCCATTCGCACGTGTACTTCTTCTGTCGACCCTCGATGTGCGAGTTGTGGATGTGTTCAACGAGCCTATCCATATTCCCCAGATCCCCAACCTTGCAGCCTTCCCAAGCACAGATGGTGACTTGTTCCTGAAAGTCATCTTCGTCTTGTCGCGCATTGATTGGAGAACTGGGAATGTCGCCATCGGTATCGGAGGAGACGTCGGACATGCCGTCTGGGAAGTCTGGGTCGGCTTCAGGTTCTTGAATGACGGCCGATGAAGCTGTCGACCCGGTGGTGACCTTGATGCGCTTCGTTGGAGGCTCCTCTGGCTCGTCGGCGGCTTCTGGTACCTCATCCGCAAAAATCTCTTCTTCGTCAGACGACGCCATAGATGACAGCGGCGAGTCATCCGCCGGAGAATATTCCCTAGTCATAATGGCGGAATGTTCTGCGTGGGTCGTCGGTGATGTCTTGGTGTATGTCGCGTCTCAGCAGGGCGCGTGGGTTAGGAAAGATGTGGTGATAATCCGTCCTAGCTGCTGATGGTAATTGGTGGTGATGGTGTCGACGATGGTGCTGAATGGTGTCGCGCCAGAATTGGCTATTGGACGTCGATTTCGGTAGTAAGGTCCGTGACAATTGGTTATCGCGGCGTCGCCCTGATGACTGCTCCTAGCCTTATGGAAACAGATTTGAAGTTGCGGGAGAGAAAAGCATGAGAAAGAGCACTAGAGAAACAATGTTAGGTCAAAGAAGGAGTCGTGTTCTACGATGAACCGCTTCTCAATTTCCCCCGGTCTGTCGACGCGGAGCTGCCCCATCAGCGGTACCTTCCTGTAGGCTCAATGGGGTTCATGAATGCGCCTGCCATCGGCCTCAACCTTAGAATGGAAGGGCGAAGTTCGGGCGCCATTCACAGCGTGACCACAGCCATCAGCCCAGCCTGCGACAGCTGGCAATCGCCTGTTGGAAGTCGCTGCCTCTGGGGATGGTCCCATCCCTGGGCTCCAAACACGGCAACCGCGCCCCAGGTTTTCATCCGTTCAGTGTGATGTTGGGCAATCGCCTCCCCCTGTTCGTGATCTTCATGACCAGTTCACCTCTTCAAGAGTGTGTCATCCCATTCGCTGGCTGCCCGACCGACGCCCCACTGCTTGAGACGTCTACAGGCGCGAGAGGCGCCTAGACCTGGCCGCTGTGGCAGTTTTTGTCAACCCCTCCCCCGCTGGAACTCGGGGGCCTGTTTGAGACTTTGAGCGCACTTGCATTTCTTTCCTGCATTCATCCACCGCGTCGACGCGATCTTCGAATCCTTTCCGCTGCCACCATCTATCCGTCTGCTTTGTGCTACTCGAGTTCGACCCCAAACAACCGTCGCTTTCCTTCTTATACGCATTTTGCATAATGGCTGCTTCTACCAAGGTCTTCTCCCTCGAGGGGAAGGGGCTAAAGCTCGACACCGCCGAGGATCTCGAGGCCCATATCGGCCCCCTTCGGGCCATGGACGATGTCGAGGAAGTCCGCCTTTTGGGAAACACCTTGGGTGTCGGTGCTTGCAAGTTGCTTGGCGAGGTTCTCGCTACCAAGAAGACTCTTCGTGTATGTCAAAAACTACCAAGCGCATACCTGCGCACCTCGGCGCATTACGAAAAAGGACGGCCGCTAACCCATCTGTTGCCTGTTAGGTTGCCAACCTCGCCGATATCTTCACCGGCCGTCTGCTCAACGAGATCCCCGAGGCTCTTTCCTCGCTCCTTACCTCTATCCTCAACCTCCCCAAGTTGAACACGATAAACCTCAACGATAACGCTTTCGGCCTCAACACTCAGGCCCCCCTCGTTGCCTTCCTCGCCGCCCATGTCCCTCTTCAGCACTTGTACCTGAACAACAACGGTCTCGGCCCTCACGCCGGCATCTTGATCGCCGACGCTCTGTCTGAGCTCCACGCCAAGAAGGAAGAAGCCCGCAAGCAGGGACAGGATGTTCCTTACCTCGAGACCGTCATCTGCGGCCGTAACCGTCTGGAGAACGGCAGTATGACGGCGTGGGCCAAGACTTTCAGACTGCATAATAAGGTTAAGCAGATTAAGATGGTGCAGAACGGTATTCGTCAGGAGGGTATCTCCCATCTGCTGAGCGAGGGTCTCAACCATGCTTCCGAGCTCCAAATTCTGGATCTCCAGGACAACACGTTCACGCTCAAGGGAGCTAAGGCTCTTGCGAAGGTGACTCCCGGCTGGACTGAGCTCATTGAGCTTGGCATCGGCGACTCTCTCCTCTCTGCCAAGGGCGGCGTGCTTCTGTCAGAGGCGCTTCTCAAAGGCAAAAACAAGAAGCTCGAGATCCTGCGCCTCCAGTACAACGAGATCACTGCCCCTGGTATCAAGGGTCTGGCTCAGGCCGCCAAGGAGGCCCTTCCCGCTTTGAAGAAGATCGAGCTCAATGGCAACAAGTTCACTGAGGATGATGAGGCCATCATTACCCTCCAAGAACTCCTTGAGGAGCGCAAGGAGCAGTTCGGTGGTGACGTTGTTGCCGAGGACGAGTGGGGCTTGGACAGCCTCAGCGACCTCGAGGAGGAGGACTCTGAGGAGGAGGAAGAGGAAGAGGTGGAATCCGAGGAGGAGGAGGATGTCGAGGAGAGGGCAGAGAAGCTCATCAAGGAAGCCGAGGAGGCTCAGGAAGAGCCAGTCGTCCAGGTCAAAGACAAGGAGGTCGATGCGCTTGCTCAGAAGCTGGCCAAGACCGGACTCTAGTTTAAGCCGTGCTTGGACAAGGTCGACAAAAAATAAAGCAATGCGCAACGAAAACATCTCTTTTCCTCCATGAGAGACAAATACAAACGATACCCACGAAAAGCGACGACGGGAGTTTGGGGATATGGTTATAGATTAGATTTTGTCCTGTATTGTGTTGGATTCCTTTTCATAGCGTCGGGTTCATTTTTGGTACGTTCCTGTCTATGATATTGCAAGGGTTAAACACAGCGACCGAGCGGCTCGAATGTAGACCACTACCCCCTTTTAGTCGAGGTGAGGTGGTATGAACATTACAGCTTTGTTCGTTACAATACCTGGCAAGAAATGGTCTAGGCTTGGCTCCTGGCGATTACAGTGGTTCAATGCTTTTCCGTGTGGTGATGTTGCTTTCTAATGGCCTGTCTCGGAATAGGCAGCTCAGGGTGTCACGCCATAAAAATCACCCCATCTCCTGTCCCGTGAGGGCTAATTCTTGTCACCGGGTTCAACACCATCGCTGCCGCGGCATAGGCAATGGTCCATAATGATTATATAGATGCTCTAGAGGCCGGTGGGTTTCGAAGAAAGACATTCGTACTACGCATACCATACATTGATTATTATTCGATTAGCAGCTATTCTGCCTCATCACCATTATCATTCACACAAACACCTCCGCATCACTAACGACGGTGATACGGATATTCACATCGCAAAGTTCACCACATATCAAACACACAACAACAATTCGCTTATGGAGGGTTCCTGGCTATTATTCGAGACCACCGACTCCATCATCGAAGTCCTCTGGGACATCGCCCTCGCCTTCTTCGTCATCCGCATCTCCTTCTACTACTTCCTCCTCACCTTTCTCTCCAGTCTTGTACTCAGCCTCCTCGCCTACGCCGAGCTCTTACCCATCAGCACCTTTCAGCACTTCGTCTCTTCCTCATCTGACATCGACAACCGCATCCTTCTCGTCGCGGGTCTCCTAACCCTCACGTCCGCAGTATGGGCCCACCTCGTCATCCGCCACTATGAGGTGCCCCGTGTCGCCCACTTCAGGTTGGCTCTCTGCTCCATGTCACTGGCATTCATGATCTCTGCTGAGATGGTGGTCACCTTTGTGCTCTACGAGGAAGGGTATGGAGGGTGGGTGTGGGAGGAGATGAAGAGCATGGCTGGCGTGGCTTGGGGAGGTTGGATGGTCATGTATGCAATGATGCCCTTGTTACTTATGGGCGTGGAGAGGAGGATGGAGGAGAAGAGGGAGAGGTACCATTCCTCTGGGGCAATGCCGTTGCATAAGTTGTAAGTGGTGCCATCTTTTTTTGTGTCTTCTGTTTGTGATAAGTAACGCCTGGGGCTAATGAGTTTGAAACAAATTTCATAGGCCGACAATTAACGAGGAAAAGGTTATGATGTAGTGAAAATATTGCACATGGAGCGGCTGGGACTAGTTGGGATAAAGTACATTATGGGGTCGGGTGGTTATTGGAATTTTTGGAGTTTACGGCCTGTTGGAATGGCTACGAAGTGTTGAAGCTATTTAGGCCTTGTTATACAAATTAAGGGGCATTCAGAAATCTTGAAACAGGCTGGTGATAAAATATGTCAACAACGATGCGGACTCGATACTTGTTAAAGGAGTGTCTCGTATACCCAGTCGACGATGTACTCAAAGGGAGGTTGGCATGACGTAGAGGGAGATCCAGAACTACCCTTTTGCTTCATCCAATGCTCTTAACCATTGGAATGTAGCACTTTACGCGTGATAGCAGCGCGTATTCTACGTGCAAGTTCCAACGCGGTAATGAGTGCCTATGCAATGAGTCTTCGCCAATGGGTGGTTTCCCGGGCTGGTAGTTCCCTCTTGAAGGACTGTTGAAGTTACAGAGTTTGTCGCAGAGCCTTTATGCTTTTGCTTAGTAGGATACAATAGACACTCGTCAAGGGATAAGAGGTTGTAATACTGGTGTAGTGTTCATTGGAAATATAACGACTCTGTTTCTCTGCCCCCTTCCAGGGTCTCTCTGAAACAGACGATATCTCCTGACTTGAAAAAACATTCATATGGATTTAATGGTCCAATACACACCTGCCTCCTACAATATCCTGAAGCCATTCCCGTCACAACCAAGAACCTGAAGAATCCTCAGCATAGACCGAAGACAACGGATGGAAGCACGCGATTTCGCATTCCATTGACTCGCGGGTTTGTCTCAGTTGGCGACGTGATGTATCGCGAGGCTAAGGTCATTCTTCACGACTTCTGAGTACTTCCGTGATGGAAAGCCATTTGTGCCAAGGTATAAAGCTCCCGTAAGGAAGCCCTATCGCTGTGTTCATATCGACTTGTGCTACTGTTTGAGGAGACTTTCCTGGTTAGCTATCATGTTGTCTTCTATCATACCTTACATCGTCCCTTTGCTGGCCATATCAACACCTGCACTAGCTGGGGTTAGCAACCAGTATCAGACCTCAGCTGCCGGGAACACTACAGTGACGTCGTTCCGCAATGCGGTCTACTTCACGAATTGGTAAGGCCCAACCATATAAAGGCGTCAAGACGGATAGACTGACCGTCACAGGGGTATCTATGGTGCCAACTTCCAGCCCCAACAGCTTCCCGCTTCGCAAATCACCCACGTGCTGTATTCTTTCGCAGACATCAAGCCAGATGGAACGGTGTAAGTCTTATCAGTGGTAACAGACAATACAGACAGTTTTTTGAACAGGCACTGACAGTTTAGCAGAGTGTCTTCGGACTCCTATGCCGACTTGGAGAAGCATTACCCTGGCGACTCGTGGAGCGAACCAGGCGAGAATGCCTACGGCTGCGTCAAGCAGATGTACCTTCTCAAGAAAAAGAACAGGAGTATGAAGGTCCTCCTTTCCATTGGCGGATGGACATATTCGCCCAAGTTCCCGCCAATCGCTGCTACCGAGGAAGGACGACGGAGGTTTGCTTCTTCTGCCGTGAAGCTTGTTCAAGGTGAGTGATGAGAGCCGCATTTTCATACATCCACTAAGGGGAAAACGACGGAAGAGATCTAACCCATCTTTCCCTTCAGACTGGGGCTTCGACGGCCTCGATATCGATTGGGAATACCCAAAGAACGCAGCCGAGGCACGCAACTTCGTCCTCCTCCTTCGAGCCTGCCGAACCGCCCTTGATGACATGGCTCGTCAATACGCCCCGGGTTACCGCTTCCTCATCACAATCGCGGCGCCCGCCGGTCCTCAACACTATGGGATCATGGACCTTCCCGGCATGAACCCATATATTGACTCCTGGCACCTGATGGCGTACGACTACGCCGGCTCATGGGACTCGACAACGGGCCATCAGGCCAACATCCTACCCAACCCCAGGAACCTTCTCTCAACCAAGTTCAACACCGACCAGGCCGTCCGCGATTTCATTAGACGCGGTATCCCCGCCAATAAGATCGTTCTCGGCTTGCCTCTCTACGGCCGCTCGTTCCAGAACACCGACGGTCTGGGAAAGCCGTACAACGGTATCGGTGCCGGCACGTTGGAGCCAGGGACGTGGGTCTACAGAGATCTTCCTCGGCCAGGGGCGCAGGAGAAGTACGACAACGTGGCCAAGGCCAGTTACAGCTTCGACCCAGCTTCGAGGGAGCTCATTTCGTATGACAACGTCATCAGTGCCTTAATCAAGACGAAGTATATCTTCCTCAGAGGACTGGGCGGCGCGGTGTTTTGGGAGGCGAGCGGTGACAAGACGGGAGCGAAGAGCTTGATTGGGACACTGGCGACGCAGATGAAGAGGCTGGATCAGACAAAGAACTTGTTGTCGTATCCGGCTAGTCGGTATGCGAACATTAGGGCTGGCGTGCCGTCGTGAGGATGTGCTTGTAAGGAAGGAGCTTGGTTGGGGGCCTGTGATTGTAACTGTTAGTTTGGCTGTTTCGTTTCAACGTGCCACTGTATTTTAGTTCGTTTCCCTTTTTCACTTTAGCCATGTGGAATCTGAATAAATGATGCTTGACCGAACAAGAACCCGTAGATCACAGACTGGTACTCCCCTTTCTGATGTTGGTGGGTAGAATTTCTGAAGAGCACCGGCTGTCACCAGTTAGGCCTGGTAGGACACTTAGGTGAACTATTCCAATGCTCGAAAGAATTACAGCAGGACTTGTCGACTTCTTCGGAATTCGCAACCGAGAATTGTCTGTAGAATGATAAGTAGGTAGACAACTGGATTCCGAAAGCTTGTCTGGTTCTTGGGAAACTTTCTGATGTCAGCTCCAGACCCCGGGGGGGGGGGGAAACAATGACAAGAGTCTTGGGTGTTTCGTACCTTTTGTTTCGATATCAGTACAACTATGATCCACAAAAGTGTATGTGGTAGTAGTTGTAGCATGCTACCCCTTCGCTTCGCTGACACCCAAGTCCGTGCTCGGCTGGGTAACAGTCTGGTTTCACCACCACAGGGCTGTTACTACTCTACGTCTCAGATGTCTGGATCCCACATTGGCACGAGTTTCGATCTCTTGCGTGAACATGGAACTCCTAGGATGAAGAAGACAGACATGCCGAGACGGAAGGAGAACGGATGGGTCAAGGTGTGAGTGGGAGCGGGAGGGTTCCCACCCGGTGTTCTAGATGGTTGTCAACATACCCCTGGCTCATCCCATCTTTTCTGCCTTGCCAGATGAGAACCTAGCATGTTTGGGTATCGGATCTTACCTCCATCTGGCTGACTATCAAGTTGTTTCTCGAACTTCCCCTACACCTAGCGGCGGGGTTTCGAACTGTCCTGAGACAATGACCCCCTTTCCTGTAGCTTCTTTCCCATAGCACGCCACGTGCTTTCTGAACGGGAAGCTCCCATGACAGATTTTGACGACGTGGTCTAGACTCATATATCCAAATCTTTTCTGTCTGGCTTGGTGAAGTTTTCCTCCTCCATATTTTCACTCATCAGCTTTATGGTCTAGCGTCTTGTTAGCTTTCTTCGTTTGCTTCTTTCTTCTTCTCCGAGTGCTTGCACTCCGTTCTCTTCGTTACTGCTGGACAGTTTCTCTTTGCTGTAAATTCTATTATACCGCGTTGTTAGATTATTCTGTTCGGAACACATATTTTCGACTACTCGCCACTTTACTACGACTCTCGATCACTTTTTGAAGGAAAGAGAAGGTCATAATGCGGTACTCAACCAAGAACATCGCGGCTTGCCTCCTGGCTATCTATGCCCACGAGACGCTTGCCAGACCACAGGGTATTCCAGTTGAAAGGTCCAGTCCTGAAGTGGGCGTGAGCAGCGAGACTTCAGTAGTTTCACTTTCGACGTCTGCTATTAGCGTCAGTCTTGCTCCCGACACCACCTCAGCGTCCGAGGTTTTGGCCAGCAGCTCAGAAAGCATCCAGTCATCGGAACCCCTCGCTACTTCCACCGTCTCAGAGGCTTCTACAACCCAGCTGCAACCACTTCCAGGATTGCAAACTGAAGAGGCTGGCCCGTTGGTACCCCTCCCAGGACTTGCCAGTGACGTACCACCGGTTGCTGTTCCAACAGCAATTGCAGGAGGGGCAATAGTTATCGATGAGACCACGGGAGCAACTTCAGAGTCACCAACACGCGCAGAAACAACGTTGTCCTTGATACCTCTTCCTGGGCTTGCCTCGTCGGTATGTTGAACCATATGCCCCGCGAAGAGAAAACCACATCTGACTTTAACAGGCCGTAGATGAGGCAGCTGGCTTGGTTACCGCGACCAGCGAACTCATGCCACTTATTCCTACGGCATCAACGACGGCCGAAATCTCAGAGCTTCCCCTGTCTTTGGTGCTATCCAGCGAAGCAGCTTCGACTGCTCCAGAAACCACCGTGCTGTCGAGCGCTGTTGCCTCAAGCATTGCCATCTCCGAGACCTCAGCCTTGTCTAGCTCTGTTGCGCTCGAAACAACAGCAACTGAGGCAAGCACGACCGAGACAGCCACTTCCGATACGGCATTAACTGAGGCATCCACGACTGAAGCAGCCACCCTTGAGACCACTCTAGCTGAGGCATCCGCAACCGAGACAGCCCCCGTCGATACAACATCAAACGAGATCCCCAGCAGCAGCTTCCTCACCTCGGTTGTCACCGAGTCCTCTTTCGCCAGCGCCAGTTCCACAGCTGCAGCAGAGACGACCAGAGCCGCCATAATCGCCCCCCGACCAGGTGGTTTCTTCCCCATCACGAACGGCACCGCTCCAGGAGCCAGCGGAGTCGCGGGAGGAGGAGGAAAGCCCCACGGAACCGGTGCCGCGCACCAATCACTTGTCACTGGAATCCCCGATCCATCTGGTTCTGTTGGTGGTGGTGGCGGCGGTGGTAAATTTGGCAACTCAACGCAGACTTCGGGATTCTCGTCTGCAGTAACAACCGGTAGAGGTGGTTCTGGAAGTAGCCTCACAACTTTGATTACCGTCTCTGATGGAGTAACTCAGACGCTGGTGACGGCTATAGCGGCGCAAACATCATCGGGTGTTTCTCGGAATGCGTCAGCAAGCTCAACCGTTGGATCGGATCGGGATTCAGGAGCTGGAAGAACCGTGGAGATGGTGGGCAGTGCGCTGCTCGCAGGTGTTGTGGGCATGTTGGGGATGTTGTTGCTTTGATCGGGTCCCTTGATGACTGAACAGCGAACGTTGCGTAGTAGTTGGTTCAACGAGTAAAAGCGAATGATTTGAATCATCATGTATACCAAATTCTACCTCGTGAGTCCCGTTGATTCAGAGAGAAAATGGGTGAATACGCGAAAAGATGTGATAATACAATGCCCGCAACAAAGAACTGCGTAGTGTACAGGTTGTTTACAGTTGGAGGTTCCCCTTTTCCCGTCGGTCCGTCCCCTTGAGATCAGCGATTGGTGTTCTAGGCGTGCCGCGATAATCAACCATTCCCGAACTCAAACACCTTGACAGTCTTGGCGTGAGGGGGTGTGTACACACCGCACACAACTACACAACCTCGTAAAAATCGTAAATCTTATTCGTTTTCAACCGTTTCTATATAGAATCGAAGCCCAATAACCACATTTTCATTACAGAAAGTAAATAAATAACATCGCTATTATTATTAAATATCTTTACTGTTTTTTTTATTATAATACCGCCTAAATCTATCTTCAAAACCTAACTTAAGAAGCGTACTCGTTACGGTAGTACTACTTCGGTCTATTTTAATAAGGATTAAATTAATTTTAAAACCCCGTTAATTCTATAATATATTTCTACCCGCTTTAAAAAAAAGAGTCGTATTCTAATCGAAATAGAGGAGGTTATCGCTAGTTTATTTAAAATTAAAAATAAGGCTATTCTTAAGAAGAGAGCCGCGCTTAAGAAGAAAACCGCGCTTAAAAAGAAAGCCGCGCCCAAGAAGAAAGCCGCGCCTAAGAAGCTTACCGCTATTAAAAAAGGGAAAGAAAAGGCCCGGGACTTTACCCTAAAATTAAAGGTCGAAATTAATAGCGACCCGCTGCCCTCTTCCCCCCTTAAAGTAGCTAATAAGTTTATTAAAATCTTTAACGGTATTAATAATATTTTTAACTTTAATAACGAGAACGAATAGGATTAAGAGTTCTTTATCCGTTTAATGCCTATTAAGAATACTTTCGATACTTTATTTATTTATTTTAATAATAAAGATATCGATTTAACTTTGTTAATTAAATAGGTTATAACCCTTCCTTCGATTATAAATCGGCGCCGTAAGGCCGTAATCCCTATTGCGCTTATTTACCCGCTAATTATATAAATAGAATTTATAATTATTAAATCCTATTTTATTAATTCCCGTAATAAACCTTTTATTATTTTAAATTGCGGTATATATAAAGAGGTAGAGGTCGAATAAGAGAAGGGGAAGCTTTACCCGTAGCGTTTCGGTACTAATTTATTCGGCGAAATTTTATTAATATAGAAAGGGTATATATAAAAGGTTATTAATAATAATATAACCGTTAGTACGAAATTTCAAATTATATTATATAACGTTATATATAATATTATTATTTATAATAATAATAATAATAGGAATTGCGTTATAATTTATAATTATAGCGTAGCGGGTAGTTAATTTTCCAATAAATATATTAAATTCAATTACGACTTTATTATAAAAGCGTATTTTCGTTATAATTGTTAATATAACGTTTTTATTATTATGTTTAAATTTCGTTTAATCGAATTATTTATTAATTTTATATAATTATTAATATTTCTTATTTTTTTTATAATCGACCTGTTAATATTTATTCCCTTTTACGGTTTTATAAACCCGTTTATAATTATATAAGCGGCTACTCCTACTATTTAAATATTTCGAATTTCGCGTACTCCCGGTAGCGGTATTAGGGATAAAAGGATAAGTAGGCGGATTATAACGAATATTATACTAAAAGAAGTTATTAAAGTAGAAAAAGAAGATGAAAAAGAGGAGGTGCGTATTAATAAAAAACTACGTAATTTAGCGTTTCGAAACTTTTACGATTCGTAAAAGTATATATTAAGTTTTAAATATAGAAATTATAATAAGGCCGTTAAATATTAATTATATTATTTTATAAATAGGAGTAAAATTTATTACGACTTCTCTTTTATATAAATTAGTAAATAGGTACGTATTATTTAGTAATAGAAGGCTACGTTTATTAATTTATTAAGGGATATATTACGGGAAATAATTAATAAGGATATTATTAACGAAAATAATAATAATAACGGTAGTAGCGCTAATATAATAAAATTTCGAAAGTATAGCGGGGGTATTAATATTAACGTTATTAATAATATAAATAGCGGTAATAATAATATTTATATAGAAATATTAAGCCTTTTATAAGCGGCGTTAAAGGAGTTTAAAAATCCCCTTTAATATAGTAGGTAGTATTTTTACCCTCCTCCCTACCTTTACCTGCTAATACTATTACTTTATATTTATAATTATTATTTCGCCCCCCCTCCTCTTTTTCTATTAATATATATAATTAATAATTCTATAATTATTAAATTTATTATTAGCGCTATATTTATAATTACCACTAATATTAACCGTCTTCTTTTAGCGTTTCTTCTACTTAATAGGGTAATAACCGTCGAATTTATAAATATTATATTTAAATATTTTATAATTATATTTTATAAGGAGCCTATTAACTGCGTAACTTTAGCGGTAAAACGCGCCGCGGTTAATTTATTACCTTCGTTATATATTAATATATATGTACCCTCTATCTTTCTATCCGTAATATATTTAATATTACTATTAATTATACTGCCTTTTATTACTAACGATAATAACGAAGTTATTAATAATATATACCTACCGGTATTATTATTACCGCTACTTCTTACGCCGCTTAGCCGTATTATAAAAGAATTTATTATAGAGTTTTTTAAATCGTTTTACCGAATATATTATATTAAGCGTATATTAGAAGTAACGTTAATATATAAGGTATTAATAAAATTACGGGAGAAATTGTAATACTTATAATCGCTATATAATTTATTAATATTAAAAAACTAATCGGTAAAGTAATATATAGCATTAAAATTCTTTCCCGCGTTATATTTTACTTTTAGAAATAGAATTAAAGATTTCTTTAAAGAGGAATACGCTATATTAATTATTTAAACGAACCTTTATAATATATCCCCTAATTTTATTACGATATATAATTAATTAATATAACGTTTTAAATATTTAATTTAATTATTTATTACGTATTATTAGTACCGATATAATTATATTCGAATATAGGGTAATTAGAGCCTTTATTTCTATAATTAATAATATTATTATTAATAACGTTAGCGATTATAATTAATAATATTTCGAATCGAATTATAGCGAAAGAGGGGGGTTTTTAGCAATTTGGTATTATTATATAAATAATTACTAATTTTAATTTTAATATTAATTTTAATACTCTTTAATACTTTAATACCTTTTTAAATATTTAATATTATAATATAATAAAACGTATATATATTCCTTATTTCCTATTTTCCTTCCTACTTCCGCCCAATTATAATATTTATCTCCTTTTATTTTATTAATTCGGTAATATATATTTATTTATAATCTTTATTATTATCGATTTTATTTATTATTAATTTCGCATTTTTGTAGTAACTACGGATCTATAATATATACGTACTTATATTGAACGCTACTTTCTTTAAAAAGTTTATAAAATCTACGTCCGGTATATTATTATTACCTTTATTACGGTATACCCGTTTAAATTACCGTTTAAAATTATTAAAATATATTTTAATAGGATTAAATTTAAAAGAGTACGGTAATAAATATTATAATAGAATACCCTTTTAAATATACGCTTACTAAAATTCAATTCGAAGATATTATTTAACGTTATTTATTATTAAAATATTATTACGCCCGGGAAAAGGATTTATTTTTAATAATACCCTTTTTATTATTTAATCCTAAAATTCAATAAAGTTTATTATACCTTAAAATATTAATAAATCGAATATACCGTTAATATTAATAATAGAGAGGAAGTAATACCGCTTACCCCTTTTAAACCGGTTAAAAACTATTATAATAGCGCCTTTAAATATTTAACTAATATAACGAACTCTATCCCTTCGATTTATATTAAATTCGTTATAAAAAACGAATATTTCTATAATAAATAACGATATTTTACTAAATTAATTTATAATTAATATAAGGGATTATTACGCTACTTTTATATAGAGTCTTTTTTTCTTCTATTTATCCTATTGTAAATACTTTCGTACAATCTCCTTCGAAATATAAACGTCGTATTCATCGGCTAGGAAAGTACAAATCTTATCGAAGTATAAATCGGGCTTTATAATAAGAAACTCTATAACCTTTTATATATATTATTAATATAATATCTATTAAGCGGGCAATATTATTATATATATTTTAAGTACTTATATTAGAAGTTTTTCAATATTCTATAGTATTTTAGCTAATATAATATACTTGCTAATATTTATTAAATTTCGTTTATACTTCTAAATAATTTTTATAAATATATTAACCGCTATAACGACCTTATTTGGGTATTCGCCATTTACTAGCATTACATTAATTAACGCCTTTTAATTAGTATTTAAATAACGAACTATATCGATTGCAATCGAAAATTGAATAAAAAACAATGTAAATACCAAAGATTAATAAAAGCAATATTACCGCATCGATATATCGATTTTTTACAGCAATTATAGCTAATTTTCGATGGTAGACGACCTATTTTAGTTGTATAAATGATAAAAAACGACCAAATGGCCAAAAAGTATAGTTATGTGCGGTATGCACACACCCCCTCACGCCAAGACTGTCAAAGTGTTTGAGTTCGGGAACACCAGGGTTAGGGTTGCACTCTACAATGGTTGCAATCCCGAGGCCGGTCATTCTGCCGTCTTGGTCCGCCCGAAATTGGAAGCTCACGATAGCTTTAACATCGGCAACTTATTTACCCCTCTCTTTCCATCTCATGGTGTCGCAATCGCGATAGTAGTTTCCCAACCTCTATTGCGCGCTGACCCAGGCTTCTTTCGCCCGCAACACCCTCGACGAAGCGCAAGCTCTTTACCTACACGAACCACAACAATGGGCTGGCTTGGTGGGTGGTTCGGGGGCAGCTCCAGCAGTGACGAGTCAGACCCCCTGGGGAAGCTCGATCCCAAGCTCCGCGAGTTCCTTGCCCGGGAGTCCCCCGTCAAGTACACGACTCAGCAGGAGCAGGAACAACGACAGCGACATTCACAGGGGCCTACTACACCAGTGCAGAAGGCCCCCGTACAGGCGACAGCGACAACCACAACGAAAGAAGTCCAATTAGCGACCGAACAGGCCCAACAACAAGAACAACAACAAACCGAAAAACCAGGCGTACCACAAGCCTCCCTCTACAAAGATGGCCGCTACGCCCACCTGTGGAAGACGTACCGGCCGCAGTACGAGATTGAGAACGAGACCAAGACGGATCACGAGAAGCTGATGGACGTGCTGGAAGGGTTCAAGCAGCGCAAGGAGATGATCGGCAAGGCGGCGCTGGAGAACTGCGCCGAGGAGCAGTACGATTGGAACAACTGCATGAAGAACGGCAGCTGGACGGAGCGGGCGACCATGTGCCGCGATACGGTGAGGAAGTTTGAGAGGTGCTATAATATGCAATCGGTATGTTTGTTGATTTCTATATTTTGTTACGCTTGGGTTTGTGTTGTTGTCGGAGTAACGATGTGTTGATAAGGGACCCTGTTCCTTGTTTGTATGAGCAAGGGTGTGGAGTTTCTGGGGTTCATTTGTTTGTTATTGTTCTGCTGTTGCTAACTACGTAAACTTCCCTTGCTACAGAGACTCCTAAAAGCCCTAGGCTACCTTCAAACCTACAACCGCTCACCCGAAGTAGACGAGGACATCCAGATGCACGCCGACGCTTTGTACCACAGGATGCTCGAGCAAGAAGCCGAGATTGAGAAAGCCAAGGCCGAGGGTAGACCAGTCCCTGCATTCCCTTCACTTTTCGAAACCCATAAACATCCCACCAAAATGTCTGCTCCTCAGGCCACGACAGAAGCCGGTGGAAAGGATCCTTATGAGCCAAGCCAGGAGATTGTGGACTCGTGGCAGGATAAGTTGTCCCAGCTTCCGGAGACGGATCGGATGGCGGAAGAGGAGGCGCTTAGGGCTGAACACAGGGCTAAGATGATGATGGCCAAGAATCTCCAGGAGTTGTGGAATGAGCAGTCGAAGGAGAGAGAGAAACGCAGGTTGGAGGGTAAGGAGACTATTGGAGACAAGATCAAGCGTGTGCTTGGTACTCCGGATTATTAGAGAGCGTTGGCTTTGTTGGGAGGTGTTGAGGAAAAGAGACGGGCGGGAGGGATGCGACATAAGAACAGAACCTCGGATGTAACAGTACGACTCAAACAATTAGATGTAGATAAGAGAGTTTGACACAGAAACGTGGACTTTTCTGGGATTGGGGACGTGGTGCTGAGAAGTTTTGAGTCAACTAAGGCTCAACCTCTACCTTAGTGTCGGGAGATAGGTATCGAGGCATGGTTGGAAAAACCATCGATGTGGGCATATATACCTGATTCCCGTCAACGTATGCACAACAGGTTCATATCCGAGAGACGTCTCATCCCCGTAGTATCGCTATGCCATTGATGCCATAAACCAAGCCCACTACCTGCCCTCTAAAACACTTGCCGCTCTCTCCAGAAAGGCATTGAACTCCTTGATCTGCTTTAATGTCCCACCTTCGTTACCCTTGTTGCATACCTCACCGGATATCCTGCTAATGAGGAACTCCAGATTCGCCAGGTCTGCCATCTTCTGCTCAGATGGAGACAGTTCGGGAGCTGCGTGACCTCTTTCCACCGCGAGGTCTATGTCATGCATGGCAGAAGAGAGGGAGATGTGTCGCTGGTTGCAAGAAATAGGGTCAGTAAACAGAGCAAGCAATAACCGAAAATAATGAGTCAAGAAAAGAAAACTCACCAAAGCCTCCTTACTATCCACCTCATGCTTTATTCGAATAGCATCCATCCTCAATGAAACTTGATCTCTCTCGGCGCGTATCCTCAGGATCTCCTCTCTCAGCCCCAGCTTCTCCTTCTGCACCACTTTTACCCGTTTGCGCAAGGCGTGCAGAGTATCGAGCGCGATGGTATGTTCTAGCAGCCTGGTCCTCAGCTCTTCCTGGAATGCCTCCATGGTCCGAAACTTGGTCTTGAGTTCCCGCTTTGTTGCTGCGTCATCGGCCTCTCGAGCTCGTTCCTCCAGCCTGCCTAGGAACCCTGCGATAAGACCCTCGCATAGCTCGGAGAGGACGTCGATGGCGTTGACACCAGCTCTGTTCGCAAAGGGAATCTCGGAGTCGAAAACTCCGGCGGCACCCAGTTCGTCGGGGCCATCACTGGCTCGGGGAGGTTTTGTAAAGCGCTGGACGGTAATTGGAACGGCCTCCCCTCTTTCGCCCTTTTCTCTGTCCTCTCTCCCATCTTTGTTGGCTGGTTTCCTGCCCTTCTTCGGCTTGGGTGGATTCTGGGCCGTAGGCTTGCGATTTGCGGCTGCCTTTTGTTGTCTTGGTTGTTTCTGCGGTACCTGGGGATGGCTCGGTTCGGGAGTTGGTGACTTTTGAATCCTTTCCCTTCGTATTTTGGACTTCGCCTGTTGGATCGTGTCCGCTGGCTCAGCTTGTTCGGCTCGTCTGCGGCGTCGCTTTGGCTGAGGCTCCTCCTCGGATGGCCTTTTCTCTGGCTGCGGGGAGGGCGAAGGAAGAGCTCGTCTAGGACGTTTTCGGCTGGTAGGTTTTGCGGCCTCCTTGTCGCTAGTTTCCTGTGCCTTTTCGCTCTCGCCTTCCTGGCCCCTGTCCTTCCCTCGCCGTCTGCTTGTGCGCTCTCCTTCAACATCCTTGTCCTGTTCAAGCCCAGCCCCGCGCTTATCTCGTTGTTCGTCTCCTTCCTCTGACCCAGTATTTCCTTCCTTTTCGGTTCGGCTTTGCGGCGCTGGCTTTGACGGCGAGGGCTCTTCGCCCAGATCTTGACTCGCCACACTTTCAGGCGGACTGCTACCAGAGAGCCTTGTGCTCCTCCTCGTTTCAGCCGCTACCCTCCTAGCAGCAAATAGATCCCCGCTCTTCCGTGAAGCCGCACGCTCAAGCGGTGAAGATTGCTCCGGTACATTTTCAGTCCCATCGTCCAAGTCCTCCAGAACCCGCTGGAGTAATGCGCTGGACCCATGAACTGCGCTCCCAGGTTTGCCAACCTGTAATGGCCGCCGTCTTCCGCTTCCAGGAGCATCAGCCGGGCTTTCGTCTACTTCTTCCGTCAGAGCTGTCGGCGAAACATAGCGAGGACGGCGATGTGATTTCGATGCGCTGCCTATTGGTGGTGGTTGTAGCTGCTCGGGTGACTTCAACTGCTGATGTTCTTGTGGCTGAGCTGGGCTAGAGGGCCTCTCTACTCCCGATGATATCGCACCCTCTTGCTCCTGATTCGACTGCGTGGGAGAAGTGCGTTGTAAACCAGAGGACTGTTCTCGAGTTTGTCGCTCATTGACGACGGAATGCGCCTCTGTGTTGCCGTGCGCAGAAGGTCCGATCGTTTCGGGGGAGCGAGGCTGGGCAGACTTGGTTGAAGGGCTCGTACGTCGAGGTTGTGACGGCTGAGCTTGTGTATGTATTCCCGCTATTGATGTTCCTGATTGGGGGCTCCTGGGACTCCTTTTGGCAGACGTATTCGGCGCTGGTCGTGTCGACACCGGCGCAACTACAGGCTGTTCCTCCACCGCAGGAGACGGAGCAAGAGCCGTATCTGGCGATTTTGTTGGCGAAGACGCTTCATCGTGACCTGTGGGTCCCTCCGACGATGGCTCCTCTACGGGTAAAGGAATTTCGAAGTTGAAGGAGGTATCGGCAACCTGATGAGAACTGTTTGGACTTTATTAGCAATTGGGCGACGCCTTTTCACAGCCACCGCGCGATGCAGAATGCTTTGTATAGCCAACTTACTGCGCCCCGCGCATGCGCTCTTGCATGCGCTCCTGCCGACCTTTGCTCAGGTCAGTCTATCACCAACTGAAGCATTTTGGACTGAGAGGCTTACTGGTCGCCATGGCTTCGGAAAAAGGAGTCAATCCTCGACCGAAGCGGATCACATTCTTAGGTGGACGTAGAAAACGTGTCGGGTTCCCGCCAATAATCCGGGGCGGCACGGGATTGATGATAGCAAAAAGAGAAGCTTGGATTGTCGCGGGAGTTCAATTGATGACATTGCTTGAAACGCGCTGGATAGGTACAATTGACAGACGCGACAGTGAGGTGCACGGCTTGGCAGTGGATGCGCTGGCAGGTTGCATCCCCGCAACCGCCAAGCTTTCAGAAGCTGCGCCTGCGCTTTCCTCCCGGGGAGTGGCTGTTGCCAAGCCTTTGACCCCTGAAGACCTTCAACGGCAGTTCAGCCTCAAAGTCACAGCAAAACCACAACTCAAACATCGACATCCTCAAAGGGACCGGCATCGGATGATGACGATTCTCTCAACGTTTATGCCTCTTTACTTAGCGAAAGTGCACCGTGGCTCTTTTATGGGGAAGACTGTGCAATTGTTTGAATACGGCGCGGGTCTCTCTCTGTTCCGTTATTCATCTAATCCAACCCCTCTCCTCAGTCTAAGAACCTGCTTAACTTCTCTTCATCGTCTTCTCTAGAGTATCAATTGTATTTCCCGCTGCCACTTTCCTTCATTGTGCCGTCAACTTCTTGGGCACCCACTCCATTTTTACCTCGTCAAAGACATGGCTGCAAATCAATTAGCTTGTGAAGCAGTCTTCGACGGGAAGATGGCGTGTACATACTTCTCGTACTCTTTCCCGGTAAGTGCCCAGTCACCGTACTCTTTCATGAGCAACTCTTTATAGCGGTACGGGACCTTGGCCGCAGTTCCCTCGAATATCGTGTCTCGCAAGGGGAAGATGTACGTATCCTAACTCATCTTTAGTGACCGTCTTCCCGTTGTTACTCTTCAGTGACATGACAAACTTACCCGAAACTCGTGTCCGTCTTTGCAGCTCATCATCCCCTCTCCTGCCGGATGCGTCAGGTTATACCGAGCAGCTGTGATGTCGATAAACAATCCGGAGTCGGTGTCGATCCACCTGGCGTCGATGACATTCATCCAGTCCGACCGATCTCTGTTTGCAAAGTTCGGGTTGACCTCCAACATGTATTTCCGACCGGCTGGTAGCCGCGGCGTCTTGAAGTAGAAGACGGACATGTTGTAATAGGTTGCTAGGAAGTATATACTGGGCTCGGTCAGCTGTACGTCGACATCCGAGTCCCACGGCATGATCTGTGTATATGTCAGTTCCAGCGACCGTCACGAACGAAACCCACTGCGACTGGTAGTACCTGCTTGTTCCACCACCATCCCAGCAGGCTACCGTGCATAAGCCAGGTCTCGATGCCTAGGTCTCTCATTGTTTCTAGGAATGTTCGAACGAGATTTTTCAACGCTGCCTTTTGTTCTTGGTAGCCCAGCGGCTTATCGGCGAACCTGCTCGGCACGTCAGTATCGCAGTAAGATGCGGCTGTCAGACATGACGTGGTACTTCTTACCGGTCATCGTAGTGTGGGTTAAAGCTACACATTGATCATAGGTTAATGGACGACCATTATCATATGTCTGCCACAAGCGGTGTTTCTCTTACTTTGACTCATCTGTTTCGTACGGTCAGTGTTCTTTTCTCAGTCCTGTACCACTTTCAACCCAGGTAGAAGTCTGACACTCGACAGCTCCAAAGGCAAGCTCTTCGAAATTCCCGATGTCTTGCCTATGGCTGTTTATTGCTTGGTGGGCTTACATACGGAAATATTTCGAAGGAGGATCGACCACTTTCCCGCTCATATTACCACGGTCCGTCGTGTCCAGTATCACACGGGCATCTTGGGACTCCAAGGGGACGGATGTGCCGAGGGAAGAAAGCGCCGCCACAACGAATAGTTGACTGAGGAGCATCTTTGCCCACCCTGAAGGATCAAGACGAGGAAGATAGGATACGGTAAGAAAGATACAAGGAAAGCAAAAGAAAAGAAGGTGGAAAGATGCGAGGAGCGGAAATAAGGAAATGTGATACAGATATTATCTATAGCATTACTGACATGTAGAACAGAGAGCGTCAAGGGGGGGAGTGATACGGCTGTCATACCCGCACCTTGGGAGCCGTAGCATGGGTATCTGAGGGGATGAGGCCGGCGGGTAGGCACACCCAAGGCTTAACAAGGAAATCTGCCAGCAAGGGTTCGGTATCGTCGGAGTTTCTCCCGTTCGACGTGAAATGACCCCACACAACGAGAGCCGAGACAGCAGGATTCAAGTGCTAGTGACGCGTCCCATGGTCGGGTATGTTGGAAGCAACGACTGGGGCCCATTGGGTCAGGAGATGTCGACCAGAATAGTCTGACAGGACCAAGAAGACAAAGAGGGAGGAGATAAGGCACGGAGGAAGTATGGACGATGCGCTTAAGGTGGACTAGTCACACTGACTGTACTCGTCATGTAAAAGGGGGTCTCCGTGAAAGAACCAGAAACCCCAGGCATTTGGGTGGATATGAGGGCTTCCATATTGAAGGAAGATCGGGAAATAAGAAGTGGCATGATGACTCCCAAACTCTGGAGGCAGGGTCGAAGTCTCTTTAGCTGGGCATCCCAGTTCCGCTCTTTCCTTTGTTCCAATGTTTCGGAATTGGGGACGAGAAGAGCACACGCCAGCACTCCAACGGACTGAGGGTTTGACATTGACGATGCTTTCCGAACAAATCTCAGTCAGATCTACCTTTGGTCCGAAGGAAAGGCATATGTGTGATCAAAACTCGCGACCTGCAGAGACTGCCTGTCTGTCAACCAGCTAAGATGCGTTCCAGACCCCGTCCAGGGTCGAACACATCAAGCTTTTTACCCCAGATCTACTAGAAAAGGTTCGATATCGTAGATCAATGGAAGCTAGGAAACGACGCCGGCTTGGTTGAGTCTTTGGTTCCGCAATCACGTCAATGCCGGGCTTGGCCAATTGAGGCAGGCACAATCAATGATATCTGAACCCCGTCATCACACCTACCGCATCTAGACTCTTCAGCTTGTGGGACAAGGTAGCAAGCATTCTTCCACATTATTGTTCGGTACGTACCTAGCTCCTGCAAGGTAGCAAACATGAACGGCACTTCTCGATGACCACATGCCGCAGGTAATCTAGATGCGTCGATGTTGAGGGTATATTACGCCAGTGACACGATGGCATCTAGAGCCTGAACAGGAAGTTGTGTTTTCGAAGTCCGGCTCGTGATCTGCAAAATCTTTCAATAGATCGATCTTGTCTTGAACAGAGACAAAAAGGTGCTGATGTCTATGCGCGGAGGTTAAAGATAACTTGGGAATAGCGTCGGGCTTCAACATGCGGGCCGGCCTTTGTGCGGAGGATTCAAAGCTTGTGAAAGCTTGTTCCTGACCGTCCCCGATCCATGTAGCTTACGTGTACACACACCCTCCGAGGCCGGTAACGGCCCGTCTTCTTGGGAATGCGCGTCCCACGCGGATCATCATTTCCATAAAAGGCGCAGTTGCTTGCGGTCGTTCCAAAGACGAGCTGGAGCAAGGGGTGTTTCTCATCCTCTCCGACGCGGCCTTTCCTCGATATGGGCTTTGGCAACTTCAACTGGTGTTGGGGGCTGTCGTGGCACGAAGTGAGTAGAGTAGTACCTCCAGGGACCAGAGAAGCGAGTACCTCTAGGTAGCGTAGATCCATATCAACAATTGTCGTTTCCATCCTCGTCAACTCCTAGACTACCTCAAAAACATCTTATCACCTCGAAAGGACTGTCCGTTGTCTTGATGTATGCTCCTTTCTGCTATAGAACAGGAGAAGAACACATATAAAGGACTGTTCGATAGAGACTTATCTTGCCACCAATGTAATTTAGTTCGAACAATGGGAAAACAGTAAAAGAAGGGGGGCAAGGCCAGGAATCGAACAGCTCAACCAACCTAACGTATAGAGAGATATGGGAGGGAATACCTTAAAAGAGTCGTATTTTGCGCACTTGGTCGCCAACGGACACTATACGCCCACTGAAGTGCCGCCGCTGTTGGGGCAACGGACCGCTCGACAACACCGAATCTTGAAGTGATGAGGTGCGGGCTGGTAAGAAATTGCACCATAAGCCACAGGTAATCACCTCACTTCGAGTGTCCGAGTGAGAAGCTCTGGGAAGTGACTGCATGAATCAAAAAGATCCAAGCAAAGACAGAAAGCAGCCTTGATTGTCAATTTGACAAATAAAGAATGCGATGGAAAACAACGAAGTTGAAATGACCAGGTAATATAAAATCTTTGAACCACCAGGTAGGGATGTGTTGGAGCTTGTTACCTTCCCCTCAACGACCCCAAAACCAACCGCCAAGACAAGAGCTACTGAGCATTACGTTACCCGTAGGTGTGAGATTGGCTGGCCAAGTAACACCTACTCTCCTGCAGAGAGTAGGTCCGAAAAATCTGGGACACCAAAAAATCTGGGACAGTGAACAACGAGCCCGTTACAATAAATCTGAAAAATCTAAAAGAAGCGTTCGATAGGCCTAAGTTATCCCATTCATTGGCCAAAAGGAGGATTAAAAAAAGAGTGTAAACAATAGTTTCTGGAGGTTCAAAATTCGCCCGCAAACACTAGTACAATTTTGGGATTTGGTAGAAGGGTTAGGGTCATAGCCGACTGTCCCAGATTTTTTCACTGTCCCATATTTTTTAGGCCTACTCTCTGTAGGAGAGTAGGTGTTACTTGGCCAGCCAATCTCACACCTACGGGTACTCTGCATCTCCATGCTGTGTCATTTAGCTGAGCTCAGCTGTACATACAACAGCTCCCTGGATCGCCGGGTTACGTTTCAGCTGCCTGTGTTTCACTTCTCCCTCTTTCATCAATTCTTCTTTGACCACTTCTCGAACAAAACAACCTCCCGCAACTGTGTAGTTGTCATCGACAGTACTACGAGCAAACGAAGCAAACCCCGCAATATACCCAGGCCGGGCCCGAGCACCTCTACGGCTACTCCACAGAGTCCACCTCTATAAGTGCGATATCGTGATACGTCAGCACCGGCGACGTACGGATCGAATCGACATCCCCACGTCCGACTTTCCCCCTTCAATAACCTCAAGAGCATCTACATTTTCTGCTGCCAGCCTGACACAAACTCATTCTGGCGCGACTTTAGCGCCCGCCGCACCACGATGGGATTCTTTGACATAAACGGGATTAGTGTAAGTGTAAGAGGAGAGTCGCGCCGGCGAGTATCTCAGAAGACATGCGAACATTTCGAAGCTAACATCTGTTCTTGATCATAGATTTTCAGGTGGGCAGCTGATATATCCCACCTCCTTTCGAGATGCATCCTCCTATACTCGATTCATCGCAACAGGAGTGCTGAAGGTTCTACACCTCTCCCTTCGTCCATGCAACCATCTTCCGACTAACACCGGCCTCTCCTAGGCGTGTCCCTCATCACACAAGTATTCTACGCCTTGGTCTTCGTCACACGATACACAGATATCTTCGCCGAGCAATGGTGGTGGCGCTTCTTGGAATGGTGGAATTTCTTCTTCAAGATCTTCTACCTCACCTCGTCGTTCTACACCATTGCGGCCATGCAGTTCTTCTTCCCACGCACCCGTGAACGGGAGAAGGCATGGAAGTTCGGCGCCATAATTTTGGGTGGTAGTTTGCTCCTATCACCGTTTGTGATGCTGATCGGTAAGAAGAAGGACGATTGGGGTTTTGGAGAGGTAAGTGCAGCATACCGGCACGTCCGCCCCCTCTACTGGTTACGTACTAACCTCTTTTCTCTACTCAGTGGCTCTGGGTGTTCTCTCAGGTCCTCGAATCTGTCTGCGTACTTCCCCAACTCCTCCTCCTCCGACAAACCACCGTCCCGACTGTGATCACCTCGCTATACATCGTGTTCCTCGGCTCATACCGTGCCCTCTACTTGCTCAACTGGATTGCTCGTGCGTTCGACATCAACGGTCGCAGGCCCGACGGCATCTCTATTGTCTTTGGCATCATCCAGACAGCCCTATACGCCGACTTTGCTTGGGTCTACTGGACACGCCAGCGTGTCAAACTGCGGAACGGCGGTGTCGTCGACTCCGATGATCTTCGACGCGGGTGGCTCCTTAGTCACATCTTCGGCAATAAGCGTATGGCTGGGGGACACATGACGGATGATGACGAGGAGAGTGCCCCTGCCCTGGGTGGAGGCCGCGGGATCAATGGCGTTGGCATTAGCAACGGAAACGGCCGTGGTTCGGCACCGAGATCCAAGTGGGGCGCACGCGGTATCTCGGTTAGCGCTGATGACGGCGTACTCAACCATGAGCAGTCTTTGGAGGATCACGGAGTGACGGAATCATTGGATCCCGACGCCAAGATGCACGATCCAGATGACTTGGCGAGGGCCTTGGACGACGATGATGATGGATCGCCTTCGCGGGCAGGAGGTTCGGCGCCTTTGCTCGATAACAACAAGAACGACAGTAACGGCAGGAGGGACCACCACAACGCTTGGGCTGATGACTGATTAGGGTGTGCTACGAGGTATAGGAATGGGTGAACGACTGGGGTTTGATATTGGATTTTATTTTTTCGGCGGGCTAATGGGCTGGCGGGTATCTATTGTCTTGGGTATGGACTGAGCATTATCAATAGTCGGCCATATGGGTATTGGCATCACTCTAAGCTGGTGGTCGAAGCTTTGCTTAAGGAGTTACGGTCGGGAAGGTGTTGATGATTTCAATCTCATAAAGGTACCGGTCCCGCAAAACCACACGGTCAACAGCTTTGCGGTATTAATCCGCCGAGGCGCAGTGATATGGCTGTGTTATATGACAGATGTGATATGTTGTGCAGGCAAACTTCGTTGGGATCGTCAAAAGTGCCATTGATTCTGCGCTAATGGAGTTCATGAGAATTGTATATCGAAAAGTAGAAGAGCAAAACAAAGGTTTATATCCCTATATGCAGTACTTTCCTTTACAAGACCACAACTCTACTCGGTCTGCACAGAAAGCTCCCAAAGCGCCCTCAACACCGCCAACCCTCCGCTCTGCGTTTCTACCGTTCTCCCTCTGCCGCGTGTGTTTGGATCATCGTCCACCATTTTCCGGCTCTCCCCAACCACCTCACGACTAGTCCTCTTTGGCCCCTTTCTCGACTGGCGGCTATCCCCAGTCATCGGATGCTGCACCCCGTAGGTACTTTGGTCATCATAAATCACCGGCGGCCTTCCAGCTTCGCCTTTGCCTCCAATCAACAGCTCTTCACCATCCAAAACCCACTCTGAAGTCCGCGGAACACCCCGGTTTCGATAATCAGTAACTCCTTCCATAGGAGCCAACGAGTCCGGACCAAGACGAATCTCGGACGTCTTCATGTTTAACAACCCAGCCGTCCACCACATGCCGAACTTGCCTTCGCTGTCGCGAGTGCGCGCTGCAGCATGGGCGTTGTGCTTCAACCACCCCAGATACCGCTGGCAAGCGGCTGAGTGTTCTTTTGCTACAGTGTTCCAGAACTGCGGACTGGGCGCACTCTTCTTCATCTTCAGTGCCGGCGGGTGATCCGCTGCTGGTGATGGTGGTTGAGTAATGGGCAAGCAAAATGCCGTGAAGTGGTGCATCCAAATCCCCTTGAACGTTTGCGCATCTTGCGAGCACTCGCCCGTCGCGTCGCATACTTCTTCGAGGATACCCGCTCTGCCTAAGCCTCGCCAGGGCGGGAGTTCACCACCACCTGGTTGAAACTTGGAAAGATTGTCAACGGGTGAGTTTTGCGTTAGGTCCCAGCCGGTTGCTCGGATGACGTTCTGGATGAGCGTGTGGCCTGCTTTCAAGTAAGACGGGTTAGGATCGATGCTGAAGAGGTTCCGCTGGCCGGTGAGGATGACGCCTTGGTTGTACGTGTACAGCATCTCGTCGCGCTCGTCGCACTTGGTGTTGTTGCTGCCGGAGGAGTAGCCGGAGATGTGGAAGCCGTCGGTGAAGAGACCCAGAGCGTTGGTCATGTTGGAGGCGATCAGCCAGTTGTAGGCGTCGACCGCGGCGGCTAGGTATTTGGGATCGTGCGGATACCATTTCTTGTTTTTTTTCTTCGGCTGATTGTGCTCTGAGCCGATGAAAGGTGAGTTATTGTCATCCCCAGGGAAATGAAGGTACATCATGACCGATGCGGCGATGTATAACTCGTTGGTGATGGCGTTTTTGTACGGCAATAACCGCGGATTCCAGTTCATGCCTCCACCGCAAAGTGTTGTGTCCCAGCCGGCGGCTGCCAGCTCCCAGAATATCCTCGCTCGGTGAGCAAAAGCCGGAGTCCAGAGAGTTCCATGCCAAGTGCGGTTCCGTAACGTTTCCGTTGGGAACTCAACACCACCGCCGCCGCCGCCATTGCCATCACCACTAACAACACCAAAGCCAAACGGTGGCCGGCTGGGCGTACTGCTATACCCATCAATAAACTTGGTAGCATCCAGCCAGCCCAATACAACCCAGAGCATATCATCGTAGGCTTCCTGCCGGAGAGCGAATATGTTTTGGCCGAAGTAGAAGCCGATCAGCTGGGAAAAATAAAGAGAGATCGTGTTTTCCGTTGCCGACCACCCCTCTGAGATTTCGATTCCCATCGACGCCGCTATCTCGAGGCTTCGATGTAAAGTTTCGAGCGTGCCGGCAATGTGAGTCCCTAGGACAGCGGCGGTCCAGTCGATAGCAGAGGGCCATGTGCCAACCCACGGCTGAAAATAGGCTTCTTGCATCACATCGATGGCGTTTATGATGTCATCGAAGAGCGTCACGTTGAAGACGTAGTCTCGTTCTCTTCTTCCGTCCACAGGCTTGCTTGCCTCCAAATGTCGAGGCAAGAACAAGAAGGATTGTTCGGCGGCGCAAACTGCCGTGGCTAGAAGAGCCACTTTGGTCCATTTGACCAACATTGCCGTCGACCGAGAAGCAGCAGTGCAGATAAAGGGAGGGTCAAATCTGTGACGGTTTGGTGGGCTTCAGATGGTCGTAAGCGGAATCCCGTTGTTTGCCAGGATCAAGAGACCGTGAGGATCGATACAAACTCCCGAAACCAGTCGGGGGGAGCAGACCAGTTTATACACACTTTCAGGTTTGCCAGATGTAGAGAAACAAACGAGCGAATCGAGCGCCTACAACAGTCAGTTGTAGTTGCCCAGTCCGCCAAGATGCTGGTAGTTTCTCATCGTGAACTAGGTCCGCGTAGAGCTCAAGATCCACGAAGATCCACGAGACAGATACGGATGATGTGTGCCTCGGATTTACACAATGCAACAGGAACTAGGAGGGTTGTAACGGTTGAAGAAGAGATTGGTCAGGGTTCGGAAAGTAGAAAGAAAGTCACGACGACGAAAACCAAGAGGATTATCGAGGACTCATGAAGGCTCTCGGGAATGGCTTCAAGTGACAAGGTCAAACCCAAACAACGAGGAGAGAGAGCGTGTGAAGTGCGACCGCATCAACTTCTTGAGCGGGAGGACAAGACGGCAGCCTGACTTGAAGAACCAACAGTCATTCCGTGGGGATTCACACCTCAATTCAGGCTGTGTGTGCATGCCAAGGTCAGCTTGCCCGGTCAAGTCGACACCACCCAAGACAGCGAACTGATTGTAACTGAAGTTCCAATAAGACGATGCCCAGGTGTGGCTGTCGTCGAATCAATGGCACCATCGGGCATGTTTCATTGAGTTGAAGCTGAGGTGAGAACCAAGAGGTACGTACACCTGCCTCGATGGAAGGGTGGCCGACCCGGCAGCTGGCGACGGAATATGGAGCAACTGGATTTCGTTTGAAACGGGCAACGGCGGCCTGACCGGCAACGGGCGGGTTCCAGTCGGGTTCGCAGAGCGCCTCCACTGCTCCCGTCCCCGCCGCTTCCATTGCGCTGAGTGAGGGGCAAAAAGGAAGGAGCTCTGCCTGCCGGGACGATTCTGCCCACTTCCTCCCTCGCTCCCCACACCGTGCCCTGTCCTGGCGAGTTCGAGACTCCTTCGACTTTTCCAATTCGGACCCCATGAGTGTGTCTCGAACCCATGACACATACATGTCTCTGTCCATACGCGATTTAACATTTGCATCAGAGTTTCTCGATGATTTGGGTGGAAAATTTGAAAGAGTTTAGGTTAGGAGGCATATATCGAACAAATGAAGGCAAGTGTGCAATTACAACTGGAAGATGGATCAACAAAAACCATATCACTACTACAATCCCCATACCATATAGATACCAGTCGTTTGGCTCGTTCTTTGGGAAACGCGTACCATAAAGGCCTGCGGCAACCCAAAGTCGAATGAATAACTGTGTAAGCTGCGTGTTGAACGCCGATGTCGGAAGCTCACCTCAATTTTCCTCATTTAACCGAGAAATATGAAACATGCTTGTGGTTGCTTCGTGATGACGAGTTGAAGGAAAATGATATTGCTGTGAAGGGTCAAGGTATAAGCAAATACGGGAAGATATTGAATCCAACAGCGACGAAGTTTCTGTTTCATAAGAAAGCTTCTGGAGCAGCAACAAATACGCTTGCATTATATATATCGACCATCCAGATGTTCGCAACACTTAACCGCCTGCCTGTCGCTTCTTCGCTGACATGGTATGGTATACAAAAATAACGTTCCGCCCGTCTCCCACAAAAAAAAACGCCTGCTTGAAAGCCAAAAGACTCTCGACCAAGTCAACCAACACCAGACGCCAAAAAACGCCATCTAACCCGCCCCAAGTAGTCCCTTCGTGATCCGTACCAGCCGAGAAACGTTTCCCGTTATAACATCGGGAGGTGTCTGCGTGCCGTAGTTCGAACATCATAGGCAAGATTTACCCTACTCGACGAAGCGACGCTCAAATTCCCTGATCAGCTTGGGCGTAATCTCGTTGCTGCTCATGCCCTCAACCTCCCAAAGGACGCCCTGGCGAGCATAATGTTCCAGGAGAGGCTCGGCGGTTTCCTGGAACTTTTTGTATCTCGCAAGATAAACCTTCTCATCATCGTCCGCCCTGCGAACTAAGGGCTCACCGGTAATGTCATCGATACCGGGAACCTTGGGTGCGTTGAATGTGGTGTTGTAGACCCTGCCTGACGGCTCGTGAACCCAGCGTCCGGAAATGCGCTCAAGGATAACTTCAACGGGCGTCTTGAGGGATACGACCAAGTTAATGGGAACAATCTCATCCAAGCGCTGGGCCTGAGCTGCCGTGCGCGGGAAGCCATCCAACAGGAAAGAGTGGGTGGGATCGTCAGAAATTTGGGACTGGACGAAGCCACGGGCTTGTGCTGGCGAGGAGAGGAACGCTGCAACTTCAGCATCGTCTTGGAAAGACTGCGCGCCCTCAGCGCTGAGCGCGGAGGAAGCCAGCGTTAGGACATTGCCAGCGGGATGGGTGGAGTTGAGCCATCCGCGCTGAGTGAGTTCGTTGCTGATGAGGCGAAGGATGATTTCATCTGATACCAAACCGCCGGACTTCATGACACTCTCCACCTTGATGCCTGTGCGTGATAATTAGCATTGACTTGGGGACATGAATCAAGACCGTAGGGCGTACGATAGATAATAATCGCGGAACCCAAGACTCACCGAGAGGAGTCCGTTGCTTGACATTATATCGCAGCAGATCTCCAGAACTGATGGAGGACAGTTGAGGAAACCGTTGAAGAAGGCGTTCCGACTGTGTTCCCTTTCCAACACCAGGCGCGCCAACAAGGATGACGCGGGCAGCTCGCCGTAGGGCCATTTTCCGTTAGATCGGGCTCGTGGAGGTGGGTTGAGCGAGCGATAGGAATTAATGCGTGCAAGAGAGGGAAGATGGGAGGAGCTGGCAACGAAAGCACGAAAACCGTCCGGGGCAGCAGATAAAAGAAGTTCCGGTGGTACTTGTGGCCCCAATGTCGGGTTGATGCGAGCGCGGATGCGGGGAACGGGCGATGATCGGTGGCATGCAAATGCGTTACGCAGGCGCTCACAAATCAAGATGACTCCATCGTCCAGTCACTGGAGTTACAGCAGGGTTTTGATGGAGCAATGTGGATTCAAAAGATGGAAGAACGAACCCGGGGCTCTACCGACAAGCCAAAAAGAGGGAAAGCGTGGGAGGGAAATCGTGGGGATTTTTAGATCGGTAGCGGGTCGGACCTGTCCTCAAAAACCCGTTCTTCAAAAAGTCCCTATAAAAAGCCTCCTACGTAGGCAGAAACTGCAGTGCCAGGTGGGAAGGCTGATGCCCTAGATTGACCAGCCGGAGAACGGCTGTGCCTTTTGGCTTGAAGGTTAGGATGTCCGAACAATGCTCGACAAATGGCACCACGGCCTGTCATTGTACCACTGGAAGGGAAGACCAGATGGCCTCGTGAAGGAAACAGCCGGAGCTGCCCCTGTTGTGCCAAGTTCTTTTGTCCAGCAAATCGCCCCTCAACAAAACGACAGCCGTTGAGATTCAACTTTGACCCAACGGCACCCATATAACATATACCCACGATATACCAAATAACAAAGACAGTTATGGAACGCGAAACTGGGAACGAGACTCACAAGTTGGTTTGCGCTCTTGCCGTCTTTGCAGTTGGCATTCACAGCCGGCGTGTTGATCTTACTGAGACGGACATTTCCAATTTCAGATGATCTCATTGTTGGTCGGTGCGACCCAAACCGAGAACGAGGATGAACCGAGGCACCGAACGGACTCAACCCACCGAAGGAAGCCGAGAAACTATCAGAAGCATTTGAGGCCGCGACCAAGACCGATTGGATGGGACCAAGGTTTGCGCAAGTCCTCCTCTGATTATATCTTTGGCAAGGGCTGGCGAGACAGAGGGTTCGGCCAGTCTTGTTGATCTACCGGTACCTTCTTGGTTCACCAGATGGTGGCAAGTATAGACGAAGATGTAAGTATGTATGAGCTGGTCAGTGCTTGGGTTTTGAGTAACACCAAAACTGTAAGAAAGTAAACTGAATGTTGCTCCAACACGTCAGGCATGACCTCATGTAGTATATTATGGGATCACCGCAGATAATATCGCTTCAAAGGTCGACGAAACAAGAGCACGCGGTTTGACTGCCACCTGTCTACCGGCTCTTGACAAAACCGGAAACTGGAATTTCCAGAACTTTGCCAGTTCAAAACGCATATCGAACGTCCTCATCAACATACAGATCGTCTCAGGCAGTCGCCTTGGCACCGCCCTATCGATAACAATACAAACAGTGTAAAAGAAAGCCCCGCGTGTCCCTGCTTCTCAATTGTCGTCGTTGCCTTCTCCAAGCCTCATGTCTACCAACTTATATGCACGGCACACAGCCCAGCAAGTGAGTCGGGTGCCCGTATCACCAATGAGCACATTTCAATGAGAACGTGGAGCAGAATCGTTGATGGAGCTGTTTCGCTGGTGAGAGCGTGGCAAGTCCCAGAGCCAGTCCTTCAGTGGTTCGCTGCCGGCTGCAAAAGCACGAAATGCGTTGGCCCCTTTTGGGCCCCTTCGCAAAGGGGCCAGTTTGTGAGGGAGAGACGCCCGTGTGAGTTTAGTGCATTACTCGAACTCACGTGATGTGCTTCAGAAGTCGGAACTAGTAATGAGACTGTGATGTTTTAGCTAGATGACTGTGTGGGGTCCTGATCTTGAGTTCATCAATTGATGAGTACCTGCAGCAAGATTCCAATTAGCGTCTGGCACGGTCGCGGGACGGGAGGGGATGAAATTTGAGGTGCTGAGGGCACTGCAATAAGAGATGCTTCAAGCTCAGTTAATGGCTATAACATTGGATCCCTTGCTTTAAAGGACTTATCTCCCAGTTGAAGCTGAAAAGTTCATGAATCATTTGCGAGCGTGCTATACATCGCAATGTTCCCTTGTTAAATTGAAATTCGGGGTCTCATGCCAAGCTTGAGGTTCCTGAGCTGGGGAAATACCATGCACAGTGAGAATGCTCGAGACTCCACACCGTCACTCAGGAGAAAAGCACAGTCTTTTTACGAAGCTCGGCCACACCGCGCGCCGCCTTCGTGTTGGCTTGACCGCCCACCCGGTGGGTTGCGGGTGAGCGGCCGAGACAGCCAGAACAGCGCAATGCAGGCGCGAAAAAGGCTGGAATTTGATGTCACCGAATCCATCAATATCGATCGCTCCAGGTCTTTCTCTTTGCTGACAGACAAACCCGGTCCCGCCCCTTTTGCATTCTGCTCGATCTCTCCATCTCCTTTTCAACATCTGCATACTATCGACCTGTTTGACTACCGTCTACTTTACAACACCACAAGACCATCGACACTCCTTTCCTCGACGTGATTCCGGCTTTTATCCGAACCATCCAGCGCCTGTCTATCCCGCCTTCCGCACAACTGTCAGGGGGGCGAATTCTTTACTCCGCCGTTATCGCATTCGAATATTGCACCGTCTGCCATACGCCTTTCACTGCAGCAGCGCCTTTCACTTAGCATTGTGTGAACGACAGCCGTTCGGATACCCTCAAAACGCCGCTTCTCAGATATGAGCGCCTCATCCACAGTTGCCCGTAGGGCCCTGGTCGTAAACCCATTTTTGGGTGCCGGTAAGAGCTCGCCCAATCTCGCGCTTTTTACGCCCATTGTCATTGGACGATTGCTGATGCAAACCGCATTCACCAGGCAATGCTCTACCGAGGCAGGCTCTTCTTGCCGCGTCAACGCTTCTTGCGCGCAATTCGCGGCACGTTTTGCTTAACACCCGTACTTCAGCCCTTGTTTTTCCCGTCCGAAACATCACCACATCTGGGACCAGCACTCATGGATCGGGGCCGCCGGCCGGACCCCCGCCTGGCTTCAATGCGGAAGAAGCTAAGAAACCACTTCCCAGAGAAACCGCGACGCTTCCTGTCAAGAGCAAGACCATCGCTGGCGAGGTGCAAGAGGTGACTAAGAAGACGACTGCTGCCTTGGCCGAGACTGATGCTTCCCTCAGCAAACTTGCGGAACAGAAGCAGGCCAGTGCCGAGAAGACCGACGGAAAGAAGGAGGAACCCAAGTTGACCTTGAAACAAAAGATCAAGAAGGAAGCGCAGCATTACTGGGATGGAACTAAGCTTCTCGCTGCTGAGGTCAAGATCAGCTCACGGCTTGCGATCAAGATGGCGGCAGGTTATGAGTTGACTAGGCGAGAGAACCGTCAACTGCGGAGAACTGTCCAGGACTTGGGTCGCCTGGTTCCCTTCTCCATGTTCGTCATTGTGCCGTTCGCCGAATTGCTTCTTCCTGTTGCCCTTAAGCTGTTCCCCAACATGCTTCCCAGCACATACGAGGAACAAAAATCCAAGGATAAGAAGGCCTCTACGCTTCGGGCCACCCGGAAGGAGGTTAGCGACTTCCTTCGCAAGACTATGAAGGAGACTGGTCTGCCGTTGACGCAGGTTACGGCGCAAAAGGAGGAGTTCAGCAACTTCTTCCGCAAGGTCCGGTCTACTGGCGAGAAGCCGACTGCTCAGGATGTTATCAAGGTTTGCAAGATCTTCAAGGATGATCTCACGCTTGACAACCTGTCCAGGCCGCAGCTCGTCTCCATGTGCCGCTACCTGAACCTCAATACTTTCGGCACCGACATGATGCTTCGCTACCAGCTCCGTCACCGTATGAGGCAAATCAAGAGGGACGATCGCGCCATCAGCTACGAGGGTATCGACTCCTTGTCAGTCGCTGAACTTCAAGTCGCGTGCGCCAGCCGTGGCATCAAGAGCTACGGCGTGTCGCCTGCGAGGTTAAGAGAGGATCTGCAGACCTGGTTGGATCTCAGACTTCGCGAAGGTGTTCCTTCCACCTTGTTGGTGCTTAGCAACGCCTACATGTACGGCCAGACCGATGGCGAAGTTTCGAGCCAGATCGAGGCCCTAACGGGTGTTCTTTCCTCGATTCCCGAGGAGTTGTTCCACGAGATCGAGCTTGAGGTCCACAACGCCGAGGGCGCGGCCACGAACAAGCAGCGTCTTGAGGTACTCAAGGAGCAGCAAGAGTTGATCGACGAAGAGCTTCAGCAAGATCAGGAGAACCAGAAGACTGGTTTCGCTACGCCAAGAGATACAGAGGATATTGACGAGGAGCACGAGAGGCAGATTCAGGCCAAGGCTGAGGGTATTGAGAAGGCCCAAGTCAGCGAAGCGGTAGCTGCCGAGCAGGAGGCTCTCGCAGCAGCCCGCGTTGAGCAAGTGGAGGAGCAGAAGTCCGCAGAGAAGGCTGCTGAGAAGTAAGCAAAATACGAGACAAGGTAACATTTTGGGAGGAGTTTAAGCGTGTACCGGCAATGGTTAGAACCCCTTTGCGACGTCCATGGGTCCTTGATATTCTCCTTTGTTGGATGTTTTTGGTTGCGGGTATTTAGCAACCCTAGGGTTTGGAACGGTGTAGGCTTTGTATGGTTTAAGCATAGAACAGGCACCGGCGAAACACGACGATAGAAGAGTCAAGGGTTTTCGTTGGGTCTTCATGCCACATGGGTATCAAGGTGGTGCCGTTTTCATTCATTCTGGACACCATGTATAGATCATGATATAACACCTGAACACATACTACTAGACACAGGAACGCATCTCAATCAAGTAGGAACAGCAAGCGATTGCACATCATCGTATCGGGTTGACAAGCATTGTGATTGTGGTCACAGATGAATTGTGGCACTGTAGAACGATCATATCAGCTCATGGTGACGAGTGTGGGTTCTCAGGGCGCTATGCGAAACACTTTTGACCTTGAAGGGGAAGTCCGTCACCTTGCAAGGTGTCGAGACGGATGTGCTTTAAAATACTCCCGAGTTTACACAAGTTATTGCTCAATCCACTGCATGGATAGAACCTCGAGACACTGGAAGCAAGGGCGGTATCAAACGAAACGTAAAGAATTCGCTGTGTACCTGCCTTGCCGGCTGTCCTCTGGGTGAGACCTTGTTGGCCTGCATTTGGGCGTCATGGCAGGACGCCCGCTGGGATCATGTTATACATCCAGGTACCGGCATCAACTTGGGCATGTTGAATCTAGCTTTGGGTCATAGATTTTCAAATCAAAACCATTTTATCAAACGTGAAGAAAGCTGGAAAGTTAATTATTTATATTCATGAGTCTATCACGCAATCCATTTGGATGCCTACCTGTTCTGGAGGTATTGCAATCCGAAGGAGCCTACGGTTTGTACTTGCGGCACTAACTGGGGATTGGCAGCTTCCGGCACCAGGTTGGCCTGCGCCTCCAAGCAAGAGCTCTTCCCCCGCCATGCCATACGTCAATCCCACCGTCTGCGGAAGGGAACCATACTTCTACTCGCTACATCAACAACAACTGCGCTTACCGACGAACTCGAATGAATACTCAATAGTTCTGACCAATACATAAAGATATTATCCGGATCAAGTTCAAAAACCGCGCATTTGATAATCAATATTTCCACTGAGCAATACTCCAGTTGATCGCATTCCCTTCCTTGTCGCTGCGACTCGCAAGCACATTTCATCCATCCTACGGGCATCGGACGACCGTTCACTGCTGGCCTGCAACCAAGCTGCCAAACCAGTTGCTTCAAGCAAAAGCCGGCAGACACGCGGGCATATAGTGGCGCAGCGGCGTCGTTAACGTTTCAGTACAAGGTCATCAATCGATATGGCGGTGATTGACCAAGACAACTTCTCCAACATTTCATGGCATAGTGAGCAGAACGGCGGTTCAGCAGCCTCGACCGCCCCAGTTCATCAAGAACCCAACAGTCCAGAATACCCAAGAAGCGGACCAGACGACGGAAGGCCTGGTGACAGCGCCGCCGGTATGGAACACGACGAGCTCGATCACAGCGGCGGCGAGATACTCGACTGCACTGTGTCCGACCCGCACAAGGAGAACGACGGTACCAAAGATGCCTATGTATCATATCTGATCACGACAAACGTATGTGCTAGATCTACTATACAACGTCAGATTGACCTGGAGGCAGTGCCATCTTCATCTTCCCACAAGACAATATCACTACCCCAATATCATTTTGTTCCCTAATACTAACACATTGTATTCCGTCACACGTATAGACTACTTTCCCCTCCTTCCAGAAACCCCAAACCAAAGTGCGCCGACGGTTCACCGATTTCGTCTTCCTCTACAAGGTCCTATGCCGCGATTACCAGGCCTGCGCGGTCCCTCCGCTGCCAGACAAGCAGCGCATGGAATATGTGCGGGGTGACCGGTTTGGCACTGACTTCACGGCGAGGCGAGCATACTCGTTGCAGCGATTCCTGGCCCGCCTTGCCCTTCACCCTATATTGCGGAAGGCCGACATTCTCCATGCCTTCCTGGAGAGCCCCGACTGGAACGCTACCATGCGCAGCCGGTCGGTGCGGGGATCACTAGCATCGCCTGGTGGCATCGGTGATTCGACTCTTGGTGGAAGTGCTGCGGCGGGTAGTGGCGGCGGCGGCGGCGTATTTGATACGTTTGCGGACAGCTTCATGAACGCATTTACAAAAGTGCACAAGCCCGACCGGCGGTTTATCGAGATCAAGGAGAAGAGCGACAAATTGGATGAGGACCTCAACCATATCGAAAAGGTGGTTGCTCGTGTGGCGCGTAGGGAAGCAGATATCGAGTCGGACCTCAAGGACCTAGCCGAGCAGTTCCAGAAGCTCATCACCCTGGAGCCCGGAGTTGAGACGGCTGTGCGTGCCTTTGCCGCTTCAGTGGAGGACACAGCATCCGGTCTCAAGAAGCTCAAAGACCATACTGACCAGGATTACCTCGGCTCGCTACGGGACATGGTAGCCTACAGCGGGGCCCTTAAGAACCTGCTCAAGGCGCGTGAGCAGAAGCAGCTTGACTACGAGCAGCTGACCGAGTATCTCAACAAGAGCACGACGGACCGCGACATGCTAGCTTCGGGTCAGAGCTACGGCACCGGCTCGGCGCTTATGAGCGGTGCAGGCGGCTTCATCCGTTCCAAGATCGAGGACGTCCGAGGTGTAGACCATGAGCAGGCGCGTCGTGACCGACAGAGGAAGCTGGAGCTCCGTATCGAAGAACTCACGCGTGAGGTCGAGGTGGCCCGCAACGAGTCAGAGAGTTTTGCGGAGCAGGTCAGCCGCGAGGTGGAAAGCTTCGACTGGATTAAGCGTGTCGAGTTCAAGCGCCAGTTCAGCGGGCTGGCGGACGCGCACATCGAGTTCTACGGCGAGGTCATGTCGGTATGGGAGCAGTATGTGATGGAGATGGAGAAGGAAGGGGTCGTCCTCCCAGCATAGAAGGCTAGGGAGATGGCTGCCAAGGCCAAGGGAAAAGCTGCTGCGAAGGATAAGGGCAAGGGCAAGGGCAAGGAAGTCAAGGTAGAGGAGAGCACGACGACGGCTGCGACCGAAGAAGAGGAGTGGGCGGATAGTCATGAATATCATCACCACGACGACAACGATAATGATCAGCAAGATGCTACCCCAGTGGCGAATGCAAATACGACTGAACAAGACCCGGACTATGGCGAAGGTTTAACACCACCGAACTGGAACGATGTGGAGTGGAATGTCTCTTAACGAGCTCTGTCAAAGAGCTATCCTTCTTCCTTTCTGAAGTTCTCACCTCTGCATGCGTGGGAAGAAGACGTTGTTAAATGTTTCATGTTTCTAATGAATAGCTATTATACATAGTCGACATGTGTTGTTGGTGTTTGCATTGCTATTAATGGTTGGCCATGTTATAGGGCGCAGGGATATCATCGTTAAGGCCATTCCTTCACTGACACGTCCGCGAGGACGATAGACTGTTTTTGATTGTGAATGTTTGGTTAATGGTGTTTGAATCTCGCGTTTTAGCTTCCATCCTACAGCTGCGACGAGTTTCTGGGAGAGAAACAAACACCGAACCTAGCACGTTGGAAAATAGAGTAGGGAAGTCGTATTGCAAAGGGAAAGAAAAGAAGTAGTTGCTCTATATACGCCCTTGAAAGTCTTTTTTCCCTTCTCAAGCAATAAGAAAACACCAAGTAAAGATACGAGACGCCTAACTTTACTTGTGACCGATGACTGTTGACACCAAGAACCTGTTGTTCCCCTTTCCATTTCCGATTGACCCATCATCACGAACCAAGAAAGCAATAAACAACCCCGTTTATCGCCTCAATGGCCTTGCACCATCATCACTATCACTATCATCGTCATCATCCCCAACAACATGATGTCCACTACTTTCATCATCGCTTAGCGTCCTTCTCGTCTGCTGCCTGTGACCATTGTCGGTAGAAGTAGATCCAGATCCAGAGCCACTACCGCTTCCACGCTCATCAACGGGTCGATCGCGGTAGACGCCTCCAACATCCACATCATCCTCATCCTCACTTCCGCCAGCAAAGGCATCGTACAACTCGCCGCCGCGCGTCCCTCTCTTGCCTCCACCACTTCCGGAAAGGCCACCACCGACACCGCCGGCACCCCCGCGCTTCTCAGCACTGCTGCCGCCGCCGGCTAGACCCTCGGCTTCTTCCTCGTCGAGCAGCTCGAATTCGTAGTCGCCGCGCGGGTTGTTGCGGAGGCGTTTGCGCCGGGCGAGCCAGAAGTAGACGGCCAGGCTGATGCAGAAGACGCCGATGAGGGCGGCGGAGCCGTAGACCCAGACCATGGTGGCGGCGGACTTGCCGAAGGTGGGCAGGAACGAGGGCAGCCAGGTGCTGTTTGCGGGCGGCGAGGTTTCTGAGGTTGCTTCGTCGGAGGTGGGGGACGGGGTGACGGAGGAGCCGTTGGTGGGAGTTGGCTTGGAGTTCACGGGACGGTTGGGATGGTCCGAGACGGTGGTGGACTTCGTCTCGGTTGCGACGGGCTGAGGCGGCAGAGAGGTGGTAGCCGCCGGAAGCGTGGTGGTGGCGATGACGGCGTGGTCGTTGTCGTCGTCTTCGGTGGGCATGGGGAGGACCTTGGCTTTGGAGGCATCCTTGCTTTCACCCCAGAGCTTGAGGTGCCAATCGGTAAAAGTGCCCTGGTGAGAGTTGATTTGAGTATCCTTGACGATGATGGTCCAGTTACCGACGCCGGTTTCACCCCTGTGTTGATTCTTATGTTAGCGATGCTCAGTTTGAAATGACCATGACTATGTGTGCACTTACCAGTGAACGACACTCATGAAGGTCCAGTCTTCGTAGCCAGACCGGGCCTCATCGTTCTTTCGGCTGACAGAAAGATGGCTGACGAGCTTGTTGGGGCTGATGAGGTCAACACTAAGATCTCCTCGCCTGGTATGGTCAATGTTCATCGTAACGGTGATGTGTTCCAGACGCTCAAGGTTGGCCTCGTCGAGCATCGCCTGCGTGACTTCATAACTGACAGCAACTCCCGCATCTCCCTGGGGGATTGGCTTGTTGACGTGGATCCAAGGAGAGTAGTACCAAGCCTGAGGCTTCACCTTCTTCCAGTTCTTGGCTGCCTGGACAATGGCATAGCTGTCCAGCTTGCCGTAGCCATACATATGGCTGAATTGCTTTCCAATGGTAGTTGTCTGCCACTCGCCGCTGTCAAGGTTGATAGGAACAGCAGTGTTGACGGTAAGATACTGCATATCTCTCCATGAGAGATCTGGGCGAACCTGTAAAACCAGAGCGTAGATACCGGCTGCAAGCGGAGCAGCGGCCGATGTACCACCGTGGGTATCAGAACAAGCATTTCCAACGTCCGTCGTGTGGATGGAGTCGCCACCGCCGCTGGAGTATGTCACGACCAGGTTGGCGGAGCACGATTCGGAGTAGTAAGGGTGGTCGCCGTTTCTGTCAACAGCTCCGACAGTGATGCTGTAGATACTGTTGGTGTAACCGTCGAAATTGCAGTTGTCTCCGTTCCCAGCACCATTGCCGCTGGCGAAGACGTAGATTGAACCCAAGCCCCCACGGCCCTTCTGGACAGCATTGAGCATGGCCCTCTTGATGAGAATGCCGGGGGCATCCATACTTTGCCCATCATCAGGGGGTCCCCAGGAGCACGAATAGATCTGATTGTGCTGAAAGTCGTAGTTCATAGCAACGGCTTCATCAGCGTCAGATATCAGCTTAGACAGGATACGCAAGCCGGCAATCTTGGAGTCATATGCCACTCCGACACCACAGGCATTGTTCTTCCCCGCCGACACCTCACCGGCGCAACGAGTTCCGTGTTTGTCATCGGACAATCGAGGCTTTGGATCAGGGCCCTTGTCGTTGAAGTCCCATGATCCCTGGGCGTAGTAGTTGTCCTTCAAGTCGTCGGTTTCCATATCCAGGCCATCGTCGACAATGGCTACCGTGGCATTCTTTCCAGTAATGCCTTCGAGCCAAAGCCCAGTAACGTTCACATCGTGTCCAGTCTGGACAGTGTTCAAAAGATGCCATTGATCTTTGAATATGGGATCCTTGATACCCAATGTCCCGATGACATCCTTTTGCTTCTTGATTGCCCAATCAACCCCTTCATCGGAAGAAAAGAGACCCTTTCTGGATGGTCCTGCTGGTCGAGGGGCCATGCGCTTCTCCCAAGGCTTTCGCAATTTTTGCTTCTCTGAGAAGAGGACGCTATCCAGCACATGGGGCTCCTCGTCACCTAGCGATCGTTTTCGGCGCCGACGTTTCGTCAATTCTCTCTTGACGATATCATGTTCGGCCTTCCTCCCGACAAAGAGATGGTGATCCTGGAGTTCGCCAAGTGGCCCCTCGTGAGACAAGCCTAGGCTTCTTGCGACTTCGGTAGGTGATGTCTGACCGTCGAGATGGAGAACATAGTAATCGTTGGAATCGAAATCGCGGGGAAGAACGTTGGCTGCTGTAGCCAGGGCGGCCAAGCCTATTGGCGCTGCGAGAGTCGAGAACTTCATGGCTGAGATGAAGCAAAGGGTCGAGGGGGCCCCAGAGTTCGATTTACTTTGCAAGGGATGCGCAAAAGTCGAGTGTGTGTCTCGGCTATGGTAAAATATGGCGGTAAGGGTATTAACGACGGCGTAGGCCAGTGATCGTAACGATTTCAAGTAGGCGACATCAGTTCACGGCAACTGAGAAGCGATTAGATGATCGAATTGGAATCTTGTCCTTAGTGAATGGACATCGAGGTTTCGTAAAAGGTTATGGAACTGGCGAGACAGCTATGGTATAAGCAACGGAATCAAGGAGGGAGAGGGCACACAGCATACAGGACTGAAGCCCACTTCAGTTGCAACCACTGTGGCAGTCTTGTTGCCAGATCGTGTACGGGCTGTAAATAGGAACGAAGCGGCACAAACTCCCCGTCTCACCGGGAACGGGTTAGGAAGATAGTGGGTTGTGTTTGGAGATGGGGGATTCTACCTTTTGGATGTTCAGTTCAGCAATCTGGCGATGTGGCCTAGACTGCCCCTGCACCTAGAAAACCATCCCGCCACAGCGCAGGGGCAATGCACACAGACGGGGGACCGATCGGACGTGCAAGTCAAAGGTCGGGCAGGCGAGGACGAGGGGCAGCTGGTGCAGGGGCAGTTGCCAGGCGGAGGGAAGGAGCAACCTGAGGCCGGGGAGTCAGCCCGGATGGACCCTGTAAGAGGCGGCAGTTCAGGTGGGGGGGCTAGATTTTGGGGCTCCCTCCACTGGCTCCTTGTAAGGGGAGTGTCAGCATTGCATTTTGCGCCGTTACAAGATGTCGATTTCCACCCCCTCGACACCAGTTTACCACAAAAGCGTCTTTCTACCAATCACACCTTGTGTTCATCAGAACCGATCACCGAGATTTTCAAGCAGGTATTTGTTTTGGAGATGAACGCCAGAAGCAGTCTTCCATATCCAGGTGTCCAGGGATGGGATCTTAGCGATGTTCCATATGATCAAACGTCCCATCTTCCGCCTTTCCTGTCTTCCAGCCGACACTCTAGCCGTTTTCGCCATGCGAGACAAGGCGAAACCTATAGGATCATCTAATGCTCTGGCTTGTACCTAAAGAAGATGGTCATCTCACCGGGGAGAATAGTCTCCATATAACCGGCATTTTCTCTACCTTCGGTACCAATACAGACGATGGCAACAGCGACAGCATTTCCATCGACACCGCATACCAAATCACCACATCTGTAGTAGCGGTATTCATATTGCCTGCGGAAGGACAACGTGGCTTCGAAACGTGTTTGTGTGACGGGGCGTCTGCGCATGGTGTAAGGTCTTTCCGCTTTCTCACCTCAATAGCGTTGAAGAGGCTTCTGTGGTGATGAGGTTGTTCCCTTGGTACTCGACCCTCGTCAAAGAATCCAAAGGCTTCCCACCCACAGCCAACCGAACTCGGCCAGACAGCCATATGCATCCCATGGCCGCATAAAGGGAGAAGAAAGGGACAACTTCTTTGTTTCGCCTCCAGTAGGTACCTGAAGCATTCTGCTAATAGGCAATGCCCGCGAGTATTTTGGGCAAGGTGCGCACCTCCAGTTTTGACCTTCTGGAGCTTATATGGAACAGACGCTCAGGTACCCCAGCCACCACCTACATGTTTGACGAGTGGATGCTTAAACACTTGATTTGAGCACTCCCTTTCTTCGATCACTTCAGCCTTGCGGAAGAAAGACAGGAGATAGGCACGACCTTTGATGCAGCACTCGGACTTGATAATGCCGGGTTGAATCCATCCTGAACATGTACAGAATACAGACAATGATTGGCGATTGGGGCGTATCTTGCACCAGCAGCGGCCCGCCATACCTCACCTCCGCCTTGGACATTGGTGGATACAATGCTCTGTCCCCGAGACAAACGTCGTCTGAAATTTGATGCTTCTTCCCATGGTGACCAAGTGCCAGCCACCGGCATTTTGGATTTCGTCATGTTGTTGAAGCACAAGACGGGAACTCTGAAGGTTAGAGCAACGGCTGCTCACTATCGGCTATCCATGCGCTGCGTTTGGGTCACCTCACGGTCGCCGTCCCCTCTCACCAGTCTCACCCCCTGACCTTGACGGCCAGCCTCCTCACCTTGCCCAATTAAGTCTAGCGGCGCTGGAATCAAGGTCTGACGGGTGGGATCTCCCGCCTTTTCTTCTCTCGGGAATGTCACTCCTTGTTAGCTCAAACTCCAGTTTCGGTCCCCGCAAACCCGCTTCTTCAAAGGGCGCGTTTCAATTTTCCAACCGTTGATCCGTTTCCCATACAAATTTGACCCCTGTTGTTGTTATGCAGTGTATATGCAGTTGATCACACTGCAGATGGCCAAAAGAAGACGTGAAGGATTTCAACTTGTATCTTTTTGACTAGGGCCCCTGTAAACCCCCTGTAAACCCCCTGTAAATGACAGGTCGCCCGCATTTAACCTGGTCAACTTCCTAAAGGAGCATGGCAGCATGCCAAGGCTGGTTGATCCGGATACACAAGAAAACGATGTGTATTGGCTGTTGATCCAGTACAAGTGCACCCCAGTCAACACTGCAGATTTTAGCTTTGTACCCAGATCAACCGACTCGAGCAACGGTTGGAAAATTGAAACGCGCCCAAAGTTGTTCACAAACAACGAAAAGTTGCAATCAAGTTGGTGAAGCCCCAAGGCTGAGGTTCGTCCAAACCTGGGAGATGCGCAGAGGACAGACGAACATGTGCTTGGCGACCAGATGGCAGAAGATTTAGAAGAATGGGACGGAAGACTGAAACGTGATTCGGTTTGCGCTGAGAGGTTGGCTTTCCACTGAATCTCTATCCGACTGCCCGATTCCGAATCCCGCCCTGCTGCAGCAGAAAAGTGCTGCAGGAAGTCTGCAGAAAGTATGCAGCGAGTAACCATTCAGCTCAAGTCAATTGTCCAGGGCAGGGCATGGCAGGGCATGGCATTGAGCAACCTGAGCCCATCGAGCCCAAATAACAAACGGCGCCAAAATTATGACTGGCTTTTTTAGCTGAGGAGTACCTCAGTCTTGCCCTTGATCATCACCGTCTATGAGGTACAATATACACCTACGGAGCTCCCACTAACTATCGCGACAGCTTCCTTGGAAACAAATTCGCGCCCAAAAGCAACCTCGCAAGCTCCGCCCTAGTTATTACCTACTTTTCTCTCCTCCTTCTAAGCTCTCCCACCACTTATATATACTCATCTTTCTCTATAAATGCTTTCATCCCAACATTGACACTCAAGCTGATCTCTTCCTTGCTGCGTCTCGACGTTCTTCGGCGGGGCCACTAAGAGAATTGACACCTCCTGCGGCAGAGGCAGATCCAATGCTGCTCTAAAGATCTTCTAGACGGCTTCGACACACTACGTACATCTACTGCATAGCAACTGCTCCTGGCGTACCAACTGCTGGTTACAGATCCTGCGGAGAGAGTACCTACATTTGGGCTGCAAGGGCGCATGTGTCTTCTCAACATTGGCTGCTAGTTATGGCTGGGCTGGCTAGCTAGGATATCACCAACCGCTCGCTCGTGATAGTTACCAGCCTCCAGTCGCTCCCAGGCATCGAGGTCAGCCAGCCTCTGAGGATCAGCCTTCAGTCAGCTTACGGGGGGTTTTGAACACACAATCGGCTTTTTTATTTTTACGACTAGTCAAGAAACGAACAAACAACACGTCAAAATGTCGGCTCCATATTGGGGCCAGCTCCCACCACTAGCTACGGTTCCTAGGAGTCGGCGCATGTCTGGCGATGTGCCGCCGATCACCCCAACCGATTCTCGCCAGTCCTTCGACATCCACTCTCAGACCCGTCAAAGACCGAATCGCATCTCTGTCCAGACTACAAAGTCGGAAGCTCAGACTGACTCAACTCTCAGCCCTTTCGCATCTCCGACCACCCCAAGCTTCATGGGCCAGGGACTTGCCCCTCCTCCGGCACCAGTGCCGTACGGTGCTGACAGTCAGTACCCGCCTGAGTTTCTAGAAAAGCGCCGTCGCCGTAGGAGCCAGAACCAAGATCATGTCTTGGATTACACACTCGATCCTGGCCCGCCGCCACCTGCCGTCCCGGAGGCTCCCCCAGGACCTCCTATGAACTACAGGTATCCGTCTGCCATTGCTGAACAACAGAACTCATACTCGAATCCCTCCACGGGTTCCTCACATATGGCCCAAGACGTGGGCTACGATGGATTCCGCGAAAATCAGACTTCGGTCGGTGACAGGCAGACACCCCGGGACACGGCGGATGCGAGCACGAGTCGGCGGCCACAGCGTATTGCTACCGGGTCGATGCGTTCGGGAAACATGCCACCGCCAGCCGGAGCAAATAGCCACCGACGGAGGGCTTCTGGTGTTGACCAGCCGTTACAAAGGAGTACTAGGCGCTCCTCAGCGAGCCAGCCAGCAACTCGACAGAGAATGTTCGCAGACGACCGCTCACCACTTCAGAAACTCCAGCTGACCCTGGACAGCATAGCAAAAGGAGAACCAGGGGAAGGACCTACTCCACGAGTCGAAGCCACCGAAGGCCCAGCACAGGAAGTTGCGCCAGAGGACTCAGCGTTCGAGCAGACCGAAGTCAACACAATTTCGCCGCAAGTGCCTGTTCAGATGCAACATGTCTCATCCGCCATTCAACGCCAGGAACCGCCCCAACAGACCATGCCGGTAAGTTCGGCGACTTTGACCAGACCTGATCAAGGCACAGCAGCCGTAAGGGGACCTCTCTCGCAAAATCCTCCTGAAGAAGGACGAACGTACGGGGCAAACAGTGGACGAGTCGCAAAGACCCAAGTGTCTGATCCGCGGGTTCCAATGAATCCAGCTGTCAACAGTGTCAGAACTTCTAATCTACCACAGCGCAACCTCAGTTTCCGAGAGCGAGCAGCTAACCAGGAGGCCAAACTGCCCAGTGGCATAAACGAGGCCTTGGGTCCTATGCCCACAGCAAGGAAGGTGGTGAAGAAGCCGGTTGCAGAGCCATGGCCAAGGCAGAGTCAAGAAAAGCAGGAGGAGGTCGAGGAGCCTGTAGAGACTCGAAACCCTCAACCGGTCGAGAAACCGGTTGAGAGAGCTATCAAGGATGACAGAAGCCAGCAGTTCGGTAATATTACCATCGGAGCGAGCGCAGAGCCACCCAGAGCAGCAAGTCAGAGAAAGGCGGACAAGACACTTAATCGAGCGCCTACCCAGCAATCCCAACCTTCTAGCCAGTATTCTCAGCCTCCTGTCCAGCAACCTGAGCAATATACAGCACCACTTCAGGAGCGACAAAACCCGGCTCAGAAAGAGCAGGTTCCCCAACAACCCCCCGTTGAAAGTCCCATTCTTCCTGTGGAAAGTCCCGAGATCACAGCCGGAAAAGTCCCCGTCACATCTTCAAACAACGCTCCCCCGCCCAGCCACCAGCAACAGTATCACCAGCAACAGCAACAGCATCATCAACACCACCAGGCACGGAGAGACGCCAACCTCGACGACCAAGGAAGAGATGCTAGGCGCGACCGCGATGATGCTGAACCGGGTCACCACCTCTCCAACCTCCTGTATCATGCGCGGGACGACCTCGAGCCCGGGCAAGGCGAGTTCCAGCCGACGAGATATCTCGAAGAATGGAAGAATGGGACCGTCGGTACTCTTGGAGGACCACTTCTGGATTTGGGCAATGCCTCGCCTGCATCGGACAGGAACACGCCTCAGTTTCGGAGACGGGGTACTGGAGGATCCGCGCGGACAAGGCGAGGTGAAGCTTTTGATGGCGAATATGATGATACTTATGGTATGTTCATCGCTACACATGCGTCTAGTTTGTGGATAGGCGTGGCCTTGCGAGTGCCTTGTCATGCTATGACCAGCCTTATGCTTTGGCCTCTACTTCCCTAGTTCTCCCATTTTCTCTTTATCTGCGTTTCGTCACTTTCTTCTCGCGTGTGATGGGAGGCTTGTAATCGCTAACTCACTTCTTTGTGTATGAAGCTCCCACGAGATTCAAGCCGCCACTCTACCTCAAGTGCGGACCACTGCTTCGGTTCTGCGGTATCCGACATGACCGTGTTGCAACCCGCTCCCCCAAGCCTGGCGTTGTGTTGGAGAAGGAGATATGGCGAGGCTCGGTCATGATCGTCACTTCAGATGCCGACTCGTCATACGACATCGCCCCTACGCTGCGACTTTTTGCTCAACCGGTTGAGCTCTTGCCGCCTCCGCCCAAAATCATACACGGTGATGAGCCCTTGGCAGCAGAGTATGTTGACCCCATCGCAGGTCATCCCAAAGTAGGACGCAAGGGCGAGACTCTTTATGTCCGGCCGGTCGACCACCTCGAAGAGGGTAAGGACCTTTCGAGGGATGAGACCGACAACGGACTGTTCGAGAAATCGAGAAGCGCGCCCGATTCTCTTCCGAACGGCATAATTGACCCGCCTGGCTCTTTCAACGCCCGAAAGAAACGCGCCAAGGTTGACGGGGAGAAGGTAGGCAAGTACAAGGATGTTCGCGGATTCCGCCTTCATGCCGAGCGAGGATACACCTTCTGGCGGTTTAACATCGAAGTCGAGCTCCGCGAGAAACAGCAACGCATTGCCTATCGTATCAACAGAGGCCCGGCAACGGGTTTCTGGGTGCCGGCCAAGGGACAGGCCATGAACATCATGTTCCACAGCTGCAACGGCTTCAGCTTGAGCGTCGATCCCAACCAGTTCAGCGGCCCCGACCCCATGTGGCGCGACGTGCTCAACACTCATCAAAGTCAACCGTTCCACGTCATGATTGGCGGCGGTGACCAAATTTACAACGACAAGTGCATGAGAGAAACAGAACTCTTTAAGGAATGGCTGATGATCAAGAACCCACTGTCCAAGCACAACACCCCCTTTAGCGCGGAAATGCAGGACGAGTTGGAGACCTACTACCTGGAGCGATATGCCATGTGGTTCTCCCAGGGACTGTTCGGAATGGCAGCCTCGCAGATTCCCATGGTCAACATGTATGACGACCACGACATCATCGACGGCTTCGGCTCCTATCCTCATCACTTCATGAACTCCCCGGTGTTTTCGGGTCTTGGCAACGTTGCGTTCAAGTACTATATGCTTTTCCAGCATCAAAGCGTGGTTGACGAGACGGAGAAATCCGAGCCAAGCTGGATCCTGGGATGCCGGCCGGGACCGTACATCCAGGAGGTCAGTCGAAGCATGTTCATGTTCCTGGGCGCAAAGGTGGCGTTGTTGGCAGTTGACGCGCGAACCGAGCGGACACGAGAGGAAGTCATCAGGGAAGACACGTGGAAACGGATCATGGACCGGTGCTATGGCGAAATCGAAAACGGGAAGGTTGAGCATCTCCTGGTTCTTCTGGGTGTGCCGATTGCGTACCCGAGGTTGGTTTGGTTGGAGAATATGTAGGTTTGCTCCGACCTCCAGGATAAGAATATCTGAAATACTGACATTGAATTGTTAGTTTGACTTCCCGTCTGATGGACCCCGTCAAGGCTCTCGGAAAAGCTGGCCTCTTCAAAAACCTCCTCAACCATTTCGACGGAGGCGTTGAGGTCCTGGATGATTTGGATGATCACTGGACAGCCAAGAACCATAAGGAGGAGCGGGCTATTGTGATCGAAGATCTTCAAGACCTGGCAGCTGACAAGTCAGTGAGAGTTACTATTCTCAGGTAAGCATCCGATGGGCACCACAAACCACTCCCCATCAAGTTTCTTTGAAGCTGACCACGTTCTGCAGCGGTGACGTCCACCTCGCAGCCATCGGCCAGTTCTACTCGAATCCCAAGCTGGGCATACCCAAGGACAAGGACTTCAGGTACATGCCGAACATCATCTCCTCCGCCATCGTCAACACTCCGCCACCAGACATGTTGGCCGACGTGCTCAACAAGCGCAACAAGGTTCACCACTTTGACCGAGATACGGACGAAGACATGATTCCCATGTTCCAGCAAGGCGTTGACGGCAAGCTCCGCAACAACAAACACCTGCTTCCGCACCGCAACTGGTGCTCGATCCGAGTGTACACCCCCGGGAGCACCCCAGATTCCACGCCCGGCCAGTCTGTAAATGACATCAACGCTTACGGCCAACAACCACCTGCCAAACCCGGTCTCCTGCGTCGCCTCTCGCTTTCCAAATCCCGAAGCCAATCCGGCCCGACATACCGCGGCCCGGACAGCGTGCGCGATCGCACCCGCCCGCCTATTTCAAACGCGTTGCTCCGCACGCTCTCCCGCCGTGGACCCAGCGTCAGCGCCGACCAAGTTGTTCCCGGCGGGGTCCCTGGTAGTCCGGCAGGAGGAGGAAAGCCCCCCGGGCTGTTGAAGAGGACGCTCTCAGGCTCGTCCATCAGCGGCAGAGTCGGGGAGTTCTTCCGCCGCCGCAGTAGTGTCAGCTCCCAGCGGCCTCGGGTTGTCGATGACGGCGGTATCAATGGGACCTGGGGCGCAGAGTCGGATGATGAGCAGGCCGTTTACGATGACTATGCTCATGTAAGCGACGAGTATACCATCCCCAAGATCCGCGGTGGTGGTGACAGAGGCATGTCCGCTGCTGGCGTAGGCTTGCGTGGTGGAGGTGGTGACTACACTCCCCCATTGCCCGGTGGTGGTGGTAACGAGTTCGTCGCCGGTGACGAGAGTTACTTCACTGCCAAACCTGTCTCTGGCGGTCACAATCGCGGAGCGAGTGCCGGTAGTGGTAACTACCCATCTCCCCCTGTGAGTGGTGGCGGCGGCGGAAATGCTGGTGCTGGTGCCGGCCGTAATGGCATGGGCATGTTCCAACAATCCCAATCCCGCCAAGCAACGTCCGCCTCCCTACCAAAACGAGGAGACTTCGCGCCCTCTCGACCCTCACCACGCGGCGGTATCTTCCGCTCGGCGACAACAGGCGGTGGTGGCAGGGCTATCAAGCGCGGAGAGGTCATACCCCAAGTCATGACCGACGGCGCGCTGGAGGTCACTCTGAACGTGGAGATCAGCCCGCGCGATCCGGGCGGCAGCACGGTGCCGTACCGCTTGCTGGTGCCCAAGTTATCGTACGAGTATGAGGGCGAGGATCATAATGATGAGCTTGATCAGCACGAGCACGAGCCGGAGATGAATGCGATGGTGGGGGAGGAGCATACGCTGAGTCATGGGCAGTTGCAGGCGTTTTTGGATTCCAGACAGCGGGAGGATGAGGAGAGGGAGATGGGAATGGGGATGGGGATGGGGGGACCGCCGGAGAAGAGTAGTGGCGGTGGAGGTATCAGAAGGCTGTTGAGTTTGAAGAGAAGTGGTCGATGATTGATGAAACAAAAAAGGTGGGACGGGATGGGATGTAATTCTAAGTTATGGGCGATTTCCTCAGTGTTGTAGTCTTGGGTTGGGGTTTCATGCTGTTATGTCGAGAGTGCATGTGAAGCAGGTACAGATGGATGTGAGGCATCTAGATAACGATTAACGATTTGATGAATGCATATGTATACTGGCCTACGATACATACCGTATTAACTCGGGAGCAAGGGTTTTAGGGGTTGAGGGTTAACTATGAGGAAGATTTGGGGTCTTCACATTTTCCTTACTATAACCCTTCCCCTGAGGCACATGTTGCTTAAATTCTCACAGTTGACCCTCGACCCCTAAAACCCTTGCTCCCGAGTCTATACGGTAGTACTTCTCCTGCGAAACTGAGGTCCCGGCCAACTGACGATGAAGAAGTTCGTTTGTGAAGTTGGCGACAATTGTCCCGATGGCCTTCCTTCTATAAACGCGAACGGGCCTCCTGATTGGGCACGATCACACAGGTCTAGATAAGCCGCTATCGCCCTTTTTAGTGGGGATGACGATATGAACGGCGTCGATGTGACGGGAACTTGTTGAGCTGGTTCAACAACCCGTCTTTCTTTGGTCCTGTTTTTCCCTTCCTTGGTTGTCGCATCGGTTCATTTCAGTTCTGTAATTACTTCAATTGTTTGCGCCCTTTCATCCTATTCATCACCTATTAGTCAAATCTTTGGAACCGCCCACATTTCATCTTCCTCTTACCGACCAGGTACCTATGTTTTGGTACCCAAAGCTGATCAACCCAATCGAGACATACGAATACCCTTCGGGCTTTCCGACCGATCTACTACTCTTCCAGTGCGATTCGATTTGACCCCGAAAACAGAGGTTTTTCTTGTGTTGCGCTCGTCACTGGCGATCATCAAGCATACCTAATTGCGCCCACGATACGGCGACTTCTAGAGGACAGCAGAAAAATACCCCAGCCGCCCGTACAAGTACACTTTTGCGGATGGCGTCAGACATGGAAGCGCAACATCCACATCACCAAGAAGACCAGGATGAGCTTTCTCCCAACGGTGATATCTCCAATGGCCATGGAGGAGAAGGCGCCATAGAAGTTGAAAACGAGCTACCTTCTCTACGACCCACGACGCCGACGACAACGTCCAAGCCAACCACCACCTCTGGGCGCCCACCACAAGAATCTTCCGACAACGAAGACGATGCCCTTGGCACCAGCTCCGCAGAAGACGGCTTCTCTCAAGACGACCACGGCTCCGAGCTGGTGACCTCCCCGCCATCGGTGACGTCGCCGCCATACTGGGCGCACGGACACGACCACACAAGAGGAGGAAGAGGAGGAGGAACACGGCATGCAAGGACCATGTCGAGCGTGTCGGCGGAAAGCGATCTGCCACCGGGCGCCATTACGCTGCAGGACAACGAGCACGACGACGGGCCGGACGGGGCAAATGTCTACGGGCGCGACCGCAATCGGGCGTGTTGGGCTAAGAAAGTTGATATTGTCGATTATATTCTGGTGAATGGGGGAACAGCGAACATTGGGGCGTTTGTGGTTTGGAATATTCGCGTTGAGACTTTGAACGTAGGTTCTATTACTTCTTGGCAAACTGAAGCTTTGGAGGGATTTATGCTGACCATAACGATCACAGGGCTCACGAATGAACATAAGAAAACGATACTCGGAATTCGACGGTCTCAGGAAACGGCTCGTCCAGACCTTTCCAAACTTCGAGGCCGCTGTACCGCCATTACCTCCCAAGAGCATCTTGCACCGGTTTCAACCCAAGTTTCTTGAAAAGAGGAGGGCGGGACTGCAGTATTTTCTAAAGTACGTATTACCACATTCCCCAAAAAGAAAGAGAGAATGAAAAGAGGGAGTCAAACGGTTTTACTTACCTTTGCATGATTGAACACAAAACAGCTGCATTCTTCTCAACCCAGAATTCTCGGGATCTCCTGTTTTGAAGGAGTTTCTCTTCTCATGAACGAACAACCTATCTACCTACCTACCTACCTCCCTCTTAGGGTTTCCTTCACAAGGAAAGAGATGTGTTAAAGAGACGACACGATGATTTATGACAAAACGGACTGGACTCTTACTACTTTTCCAACAACAACGGTACTTGTAATCGTAATTTGTGAATAATGCTGTGAGGTGATCATGGGTAATGCCTGATGGTGGTTGATGGCGATGACGATGATGTTTGAAATGAAGTGAACGGGACACGAAACACGGACACGGACACGGACATGGACACCAGGAGCACGTTTGGGGACGGATACCCGAGAGCAAAGCGGAGACACTTCTTCGAAGCAAAAGAAACATCAGATGAACTGGACTACATACATGTGCAGATACAAAGTTGTGCATAGGATTCAAATGGGAAATGGCTGGGTCCGTCCTCACAAGTGGTGAAGCTTTTGAGACCGACGGTTTTGTGTTTTCGCCTTTGCAAGCCGAGAGAGAGGCGGATAATGAGTTCACTTCCCTTTCCCATGCAATCCTGGCATTGTAGGTAGTGAAGGCCTAGACCTTGACCATTGATGGACGACGAAAACCTCGTACGTAGTCGGATCTCGAAGTTGACTGTTTGAAAGTGGATTCACCGTTGGCCTCAATCGATATGTCCAAAGTTCTAGACGTTTCCCGACTCATACGGACGTAGATCCGGGCACCGGGCTAGGCCGGGCAATCAAGATATCTTCGGGCGCTTGCCCGCTGACTGCCTGTTTGTTGATCAGCCAGTCAAAGCCTGTGGGTGGGTGTTGCATGAAATGTGGAATTGCATCTTGGTACAGGAAGAACCAAGACCCCTACCTCTAGGTTGAGGTTCTGTTGCTCTTTATACATGCTGTTCATCTACCCCGCGCTGCCAAAGCGTGGAGGAGTGGCCCTTTTGGGGAGAGAGCTTTCTGTCTGTACGCTCTGCTGAGAGTCATATGCAAGTCAAAACGCAGTTGGAATGTTTCGTTTGTTTTGAGGATTCAACTTCTCCGATCCAGCAATCCAGCCATTGCCTTTTTTTTTTGTTTTTATTTTGTTGAACAAGAGGCGGGCATCTCGGGCGCCGGTGGAGAGTCGGGCTGTACAACATGCCCGCAGACGGAAACAAGGAAAACAAGATAAGAGTGGAAAACGCCTCAAGAGACAAGGTGAGAAGGCGAATAAATCTTTCAATCATCGAGGGGCAGATCTTGATAAAATGCAGAATGAGTTTGTTTTTGTTGCGGCTAGCCCATTCTTCCGTCAGTCACTTGCTTCTTCTGCCTTGAACTTGATGATGATGGGTTGTGACTCTCAGTCATCGCCACTTGCAAATACGAGGTCTCGGTGCAAATGCGCACAACCACACCGGATTCCTACCACAAGAATTGGTCCCCTCCCCTCGTTTACAATACCATGGATTCTGAAAACGAGAATTGTAAATAATATATCGCCAGACCGCTCAAGAAAACCGAATGTGCCGCAACGCGGTATATAGAAAGGTAAACCTCTTATCAGTCAGGTGAGACGTGGGGTTTGTATCTTGTTGGAACTCCGTCGTTCCCGTAGAGGCATGCATGTTTGTATTGAGTGAGCTCAGCTGGGTTCCCTTCCTCATTCACAACAAAAAGTGCTCACTCTGATCACCCGGGCAACCGCTTTTTCATGACTGGCTGGAAACCCTCGTATGAATGCCTCCGAGCGAGCAGTCGGTCGGTTGGTCTCTCATCCACCATCCATCCCCTCATAACGGGAATGGACTATGGAAATGCTGCAGCATGCATTTCAGGAATGCAACCTACCTAGGTATCCGTATAACGGGCCAAGTCAGCCGCGTCCAATGTGATGGAAGAAAGTTGCTTGCCGTTAAGCCGCAGGCAGGCTGTTGTTGGCAGCAGAAAGATGTGTGTGGGTTTCAAAAAAGACAAACCCTTCGTGACTGGCTCAGTCGGGTTTCTGATAGGTATTTAGAGAGATGGGATGTTTACTCCGGGAGAATAGTTGCGGATCGACAGCGCACAACAGCAATCATCAGCAAGTGTGAAGCAAGCCCCCGGCCAGAGCGACAGCAACTGAATGGAGACCGGGCGCTGCTGCTCGGTGCATGCCGGTCGGTGCAGTTGTTGTTGTGCACCTCCAAAAAGTGTCAATCGCCGTAAACCTTATCGGGGCGGAGATGTGGTGTTAATGCTGGTTACCCTATTCCCGGTAATTTTGAGATTAAAATTATGGATAGCGTCTGGGCCCGGTCTTACCACTAACCAAGCCTTTAAAAGCAGGGCGAATATTAAGACAGCATTGAGTTATCATGGGCTGTTTCTTGCTCTTGCCCATGGTATTCATCTCAGGTTTCTCTGCTCAAGTCGGACATGGCGATTCGATGCCGGCCCTCCAGAGACACGGCTTTTCAGAGAATACAGCAGGTTCAAAAAGAACAACACCACAGGTTCATCCGATCCTAACAAAACGTCTGTGGAGGTTCCAGCGGACCGTATCCATCAAAGCTACCGATCGAAGTCCATCCCCATCACACGAGAAATGGGCATCCAGCCTCCTAGCGGCGGAATTCGCTGGCCGCGATTGGACAAACCGACGGTGCAAAGAGTCCAACCCGTGGAGTAAGGTGACATGCTCATCCCTGCCCCAGCAAGTTCGCTACCGTCGACGCGATGCAACACTCCAGGGATGAGAGAGATGGACCAGCTCATGCCCAAATGAGCCTATCATTGGGCTTGAGCTGCTCAATTAGAGCTCGAATAGTGGGCTTTGGGCCTCGGGAGCAGCCACGGGCGTTGATGATCCATCCATAACCATCAAAATCCATCCAGTCCAATTTGATGCCGGGCGTGCCAGGGTACCCTGGCCTCCTTTTTCCTTTTCCTCCTCGTCCTCCACGCTTTCTCTCCGCTCCTTCCTCCATCTCCACTGCCCCAGTGACTTCCTCTCATCTCCCCCATAGTCCGGTCGTTTCCTTCCAGATCCCTTTGGACCTTTTGCCTGATTCCAGGATATTCTCCTGATCTCTTAAAGTCCCCAAGTCATCCTGTCACTCGCTCTGGCCTGATCTCTTGCTCTCGTTTTGTTCGGATCTCTTCAAGCTCAAGGACGTCAAAATATTCTTAATCCACCGTCGTGATCGCTTCTAGCTCTGGCCCGTACATCCCGAGTTTCCTGTAAGTAAAGACGTGGTACCCTCGAGTCCAGACTTGCCCTGAGTCCTTGGTTGAATGGAATGTCCATGATCCCCATGGAGTCCCGGACAACGCCGTGGTCAAAACTCTAGTTCCTCTGTTACACCCGAGATGCTCCATGACGACGCATGATTGCTCACCATTATTTGTCCAGAGTAAACGAACATTTTTTGATTCAACAACTCCCCCGCCTGTCCACGAACAGCCCAAGCCAATCCTCCACAATGGTTGCCTACAGCACTGCCCTTCTGGCTCTTGCCAGCTCCTTGACGCTCGTCAACGCCGACATTTGGATCGACCCTGAGTCGGTCACCTTGGCCGAGAGGAGTACGTACTTAGCCAAGTCATTCATCGATTATTGTCGGGGAAGGTAAATTCTAACCGGGTGAACAGAAAACTGGTGTATGAACGAAATAGCCAGCTGCCCCTTGATCTGCCAGAACGAGGATCCCCGTCCGGTCATTAGCAATGAATGCGATGCTGTATGTGAACCGAGAAAAGACCTCTTTGGAGGGGAGTGTCCTATCTCTTGTATTGTTGCTAATATTTGGACCAGGACACCCTTCAATACTCTTGCGTTTGCGGCAACAACAATACTCCCAACTTGACCGAGTACAGCTTGACGATTCCTTACCATACTTGCGTCAAGTATGTCGAAAACTGTGTCAATGAGAACATGGGCAACAACATTGAGCAGGCGGCATGCGCCGAGAACAACCGGTGCGGTGCTAAGAATCCCCAAAAGTCCAACGCAACCACGACAGCAACTTCCACTACCGCCAGCCCATCCGCCTCCAGCTCAGGCACTGGCGTCTACGATGGACTTGCCGGTGATACCACCGATGGCGCGGATTCCAGCAACAACAAGGGCGGCAACAACAAGGAGAACGCCGCTCCCCGTATGTTGGAGTCCATTGGCGCGACTCTCGTTTTCGGCAGTCTCTTTGCTGGCTTTGCCATCATGCTCTAAGCTAGCGACTTCCCGCATTTTTCGAGCTTTGGAGGGGGTTAAATGTGAAGGCCAAACCCACTTTCACGGAAGAGGAGGATGTCACTGGGGATACATTTTGGGAATACGACCAGTCGCTGCTCGATAGACGGCAGCAAAGTCCGTCTGTCGAGAGGTGATTAAGGGGAGCTTTCAGGATATGAAGCAGTGGAGGGTGCCGCATGTATCACATGCCCGCCCTCATGGAGCCACGGCACGCTATCATCAACCCTCTACACCCTAATATTTTGACATGAAAGCGCATGGACAGATCTTGTCTTTTTGTTTATGGCGTCTTTGGGAGCTTTAATGGCATATTCTCGCGGGTTTTTTTTTTTTTTGTTTGGAAAAAGGAAATCATTATTTTGTCAAGCGGTTTTGCTGGGCGTTCCTCTTTAGTTTCGATGTACATGACTACTGTGGTTTAACACGCCTAATTGTGGAATGTCTATTTTTGTGTTACACATCATGGTCGGTTGCTTTCTTGATCCGGCATTGGTTCATCTTGTGCGACCTTCGCCTACCTCGTCAGCTATTGCTTGGCCACAGTCCTGTGGTTCAGGCTAAACGACCAGTATGCTGTCTGTAGTTCTACCGTGATGGTAGCTGTAGTGCAGGTACCCAGCTCACCTAGTTGCAAGTCAGTTGTGGAGTAAAGAAACGTCATCTTGGAAGAGGCACCTTGATGGTCTAGTGATAAGGTAAGGCTGATGGTCGATAGAAGCTTCCTCAGACTGAAGGGGCTTGTCACTGTTGTTGATACAGTATGGGGACGTTCGAGGATGTACACATCGTTGATGATGGAGTGTTAAAGGCGGTGACTGCCTCAAAGCAGCCATCATGGGCAGGGGGTTTTCACGTGTCGGTGGTAAACACCGCAGGCGCGCCATTACAGCGAACTTTTTGGGACGAATTTGAAGGTGCAGATCCTGCCTAGCCGCAGCGCGCGCTGGGACTTCAGGGACTGCTTTACACGTACCGACTTGCAGAGACAGTTGGCAGGACGGCCCGTGGGGGCCTGATTCGCGACAGCACACCCCTTTTCTTCATCTTGTTTTGCTTTTGAAGGACGGCTGGGATTGGACTTTCTTGACAATCGGCACAGACCCAGGGCAGACTTTCGGATGAAGCCTATCCCCAGCAAGTCGTAAAGCTGGGAGGGGGCCAGGTCCTGAGATACTCCCAAACAGCCGTAACAGAATTCAAAGGCTTTGATTTCGGCAGAGACGAGACGTGAAGGACTCGTCCGTGTGGAACCGCTCACAGGGATTTAGGACCGCAAAGGTGGAATAAAATTGCCTAGTATACATAGCATGATCCTCCGCCGCCTCCTAACGACAAATGTTTTTTGTGTTTTGGAGTGCCGTCACCGCCAAACTTGCCCCCCGGTTTTTTTTTTTATTCTCGGGGTTTTCTGTAGCCTTGCTCTCCGTCCAAAAGCAAAGACTTTTGTCGTGGTGGTCGATTTGGCAGCCTTGGATTTCTTCCCGGTACAACCTCTCCTTTAAACCAACAGCGTACCCCGCGCTCACTCCGCCTCCCGTCACCCCCGATTTCGAAACTTTGTCCGTCCGATAAAAACATCAACTTCCCACGCAACTCACTGCAGGCACGGCTCCCCGCATAACTCAGTCTCAAGTGGCGGAACAATCAACTACGAAGTCCAACCCGACCGTCCGTCCTGTGTGTTTGCCTGGCTGTTTTGGCCGTGGTAGGCGATTCGAGCAAAAATGGCCACTCCCAATCTGCTCAGAAGTAACAGTGCGCTACCTTTTCCCTAACAATCCTCGCTGGCCCCCTATACCTTTCATTACAACCTGCCTTGCTTGCCAACCTACCTGCCACCCCGCCGGCCTTGTCCAGGTGAGGCAGTTGCCTGCCCTTCATCCGAGGCCGCCCGGATGCCATCTGCCCAAGACCCCACTCTTCCGTCCATCACTTGCATGTCGGGCTCCCGGAGCACATGTCACCACGGCCGCAGGTTTGTTGCGACTACTACCTCGACTCGAGTTTCTAACTCTTCTTGCCGTGGTCCATGTCACTACCATCTCCGTCGCGTCGTCCACCAGGGAGCTCAAGTCGGTTGTTGTTACCTCCAGCTAGCTTGCTGACATGAAGAATTCGATATCTGCAGAGAAAGCCGCCGCCGAATGCGTCTCGGACGATGCGCTTATCCACCTCAAGACGTACAAATATTCGGCCGTCGACAAGTCGCCCGTCTCCAATTACATCCTGAAGCCCTATTGGAATGCCTTTGTCGAGTTCCTGCCATTATGGGTTGCTCCCAACATGGTGACCCTGATTGGGTTTTCCTTTATTGTGGCTAATGTCGGCCTCTTATTGATATTCATGCCAGATCTGGTTGGTCCGGTAAGTCATCCCACGAACCCTCTACGAAAGACCGAGAATTGGCTTCGGTGCTGACTGGTGATTTGGGGTATCGGCGTATAGGGTCCTTCATGGCTATACTTCAGTTTCGCTTTCGGCCTCTTCGCATACCAAACGATGGACAATGTCGACGGCAAACAAGCGAGACGTACCGGAACCTCCAGCGGCCTCGGAGAGCTCTTCGACCATGGCATCGACAGTCTTAACTGCACACTCGCTAGCTTGCTCGAAACCGCAGCCATGGGTCTAGGCACTACTAAGGCTGGTGTCTTTACTGCGCTGTGCCCCTGCTTGCCCATGTGGTTCTCTACCTGGGAGACCTACCACACCCATACACTTTATCTCGGATACATCAACGGACCTACGGAGGGAATTCTAATCGCTTGCTTGTTGATGGCGATCAGCGGGTGGTATGGCCCTGAGATCTGGACCGAAAAGCTCGCCGACAACCTCCACATCTTCAGCTTCCTCGGCTTCACCGAGGAGAACCTGGGTGACACCTCTTTCCAGGACATCTGGGTCTACTTCCTCATTGTCGCCATGTTCTTCCACATTCCGTTCTGCATCATCAACGTCGTCAATGCTCGCCTGTCGCGCAACGAGCCCCTTCTTCCAGTCTTCCTCGAGTGGACCCCGATCGTCGTTTTCACTCTCAGCGTTGGCACCTGGCTCTACAGCCCCTACTCGACTTTGATGGAGGAGAACCACCTGGTGCTTTTCTGTGTCACCATGAGTTTCGTCTTTGGTCGCATGACCACCAAGATGATTCTCGCTCATCTCACCAAGCAGCCCTTCCCCTTCTGGACAGTCATGCTCTGGCCTTTGGTTGGAGGTGCCTTCCTTGGAAACCTCCCTCGTTTCGGATTGCCTGCTATTTCCAAGGAGGCTGAGCTCCTCTACTTGTGGGCTTATTTGGTATTCGCTTTCGTCGTCTACTCTCGTTGGGCTTGGTTGGTTACCACGAGCATTTGCGACTTCCTTGGCATCAACTGCCTTACCATTCCCCACGAGAAGCAGATGGCCAACAAGCAAATTGCGAGGGAAATTGCGGCGCAGGCCGCTGCCGCCGTTCCTGTTGGCCCCGCGAAGAAGGATTAGGAGACGGCGTGAGAGCTTACAAGCAACGTAAAACCCAAAAAGTTCTTTTCTTGCACCTATTTTGATTCTGGCTTCGGGCGAAGCTTATATATACTAGAATCGAACTACAACCATAGAGCAGGCGAGTTGGGCTAGACTAGCGTTTGCAGCGTTGCCTTTCGCATATAGAGCTCGGAATGGTAATAGGATATACAATACCAGATACCCTCGAGGTAATGGATTTTAATGTGAGGAAAGGGTCAATAAGAATCAAAACAACGAAACGATGGGTGGGAAAGTTGGGATCAAGGGCGGGGCGTTTGGAAACGCATCGGAAAGCTTTCCTTTGGGCGGTTTGGTTAGTGATATGGATGTACTATATAATTGGGATAGATTCATGAAGGATGTAAGGGACGAGTATGACACAGAGCTCAGATGGGCTTTATAATGAAGCTGGATAATACAAGAGAAAAAGGTTTCACGGAGTGTATCAATGGATGTCGTCCTCTCACGCTGCCTGATAATACCCAAACAGCGTCACTCTCTGTGAGCGACATGACTTTGGACATCGCCTTCCTTGACTCGATCTCGTGTTTGAAAACGTTAGAAGTTGTAGCAGGAGCTGACGAATCGCACTAATAAACAGAACTGCCCTGGTCCCTCACATCCAGGATCTGGCAGGTACCAAGTGAAGAAGACGTTGAAATCCTGCAATCTGGCCCCTTTCCCCGCACATTGTTTCTAGGGGTCCGGCAGGGGTGGTGCCCCGGGTACCAGATTACCCCTGTCCGTCGAGAGCTCCTTTCCCGAACGGATGTGAAGCTTCAGTTCTTTCTTTGTCAAGAGGGACGGTTTCACTTGATGAGCCTGTAATTGATTTGCAAGTGTAAAGATACCGACGAAGACCCGTTGACTTAACAGGGTTCAAATTCTTTCATCCCAACTTTTGTGTGGACTTTGAGATAACTTTTGACTAACGAGATTGGTTCAAGCAACGATGGACTAGACAGCCTTCGTCACCCGGCCAACGCTCACTTAGTCACCTCACAAAACAACTATGTGGTCAAAACATACCACAAGTTCCCATTCGATTGAGAGAGTCCCGAACAAAACTCGATCCAGAGAAAACCAGGCGATGGCACGACATAGTAAGCCTTCCGTGGTCCATAACCACCAAGGGGGGTATCACCGCTCTTCATCAACCTCGCTCTCACGTCATGGCCTCCTCCTCTCCGCCCTCCTTCTCACAGCCACCAACACTGGAATCAGCGGCGTAAACGCCTACACCCCTCTCTCCACCTGCAGCCTCCGCAACCTCCCCTCAGCCTCTACCTCCGACTTTGACATCCACCTCGACTCCTCCCCCGACTCCCTCCTAGCCCCCATCCTCATCCCCCGCGTCCCCGGAACCGAAGGGTCGCGCCTCGTCCAGCAACACTTTGTCGATTTCTTCACGTCACAACTACCAGACTGGACGCTCGAATGGCAGAATTCTACGTCTACCACGCCGGCGACGGGTGACGAACAGATTCCGTTTTCGAATCTGATTCTGAGAAGGGATCCACCATGGATTGCTAAGGGGGATCACAAAAAGAAGAAGGAGGGTGACGTCAAGAGATTGACGCTGGCGGCGCATTATGATTCTCTGTATAGACCGGAGGGGTTCATTGGGGCGGTGGATAGTGCGGCGCCTTGTGCGATTTTGATGCAGGTGGCTCGGGCGGTGGATGGGGCTTTGGGGAGGAGATGGGAGGGGATCGAGGCTGCTAGGAGGAAAGAGGCAGAGGAAAGTGGGCTTGGGCTGGATGATGATGGGTTGGGCAGTGAAGAGGAGGAGGAGGAGGAGAAGGGAGTGCAGATTGTTTTGTTTGATGGCGAGGAGGCGTGGGTCAGGTGGACGGATACGGATTCGACGTATGGTTCTAGGTATGTGATTTGTACTGCTGCTATTGCGGTGGGATGGTTGTCATTCTGTTCGGTGTCCGGCATGAAAGAAAATCTAGGAACCTGGTTGACTAATACATATTGTTCTACTGGACAAATAGAGCTCTGGCGGAAGCCTGGGAATCATCTCCATACGAGGTCTCATCAACGCACTCCAACAGACTCGAGTCCATCAGCTTGCTCGTGCTCCTGGACCTCCTCGGGGCAGAAAACCCAAGAATCCCATCTTACTTCTGGGACACGCACGGAGCGTACGGGGACCTGGCCAAGATCGAAGGCAGACTACGGGCGCTAGGTCTCCTGGAAACGGCTCCTCCCCCTTTGGGTGCGTTTCTACCAGATAGCGAGAAGCCGTATAATCGGTTTACGAGGGGGTATATACAGGATGATCATGTCCCCTTCCTGGAACGGGGAATCAAGGTTTTGCATCTCATACCGACGCCATTCCCGACGGTGTGGCATACCATGCTTGATGACGGGGAACATTTGAATTTGCCTACGGTGAGGGATTGGGCTAAAATTATGACAGCGTTTGTGGCGGAGTGGATGGATCTTGATGATGTGCTTGTTTCGCAGCAAGAGAGCTGTGCTGTGGAAGAGGAAAAGGGGGGCGGTAGTAGCATGGAAAAAGATGAGCTGTAGTAATGCTCAAGCTGGATTGCGCGGTGTGGGTTGGCTAGACTTTTGTGGTATATATACCTATTGAAGGCCGTGAGTTCTAGATGAATATTTTCAACACGAAACACTGACTTGGAAAATGACTTTTGGAGTCGAAGATGGTTTATCGGAACGTGTATGAGATGGGATTGAATGATGCACCCCTGGGGTGAACAAAGTAATCACGCTCCACGTAATTGTCTTGGCGGACATGGATGCATGGGTGGGAGCTCTGGCCGTCTGGAAGCTGAACGTGTTCATTGAATGCAGTGCCGTGCTGCTCCAAAGGTTCCTTCCCAGGGCATCTACGAATTGTATAGTACGAATCCATTGCGCTTTTCCCTTGAGAGTGTGCTTCTGTTTTCGTTCTGCCAACGAGCTCCTAGCACACATCAAGAAAGATGCGGTTTACTCGGGCACTTTTGCTGTTTGCGGCGGGCGCTGCACAGGCAGCTTCGTCTTGGAGCTTCGACGATGCCAGTATCTCGGTTGCTGCCAAGAAGGGCAGTGATGCCATCAAGGAGAAGTAGGTTCGCGGAGACAACCGGCTCTATGCCTTTGCACGACACCCATTGCTCACATCCATTTGCGCAGGTTCAGCCAGAAGGCCCCCCTTACGAAACCCGTTGGACTTGGAAGCACCGATACCGTCAAGGTCATCTTGACTGCGAAGGAAGATGGCAAGGCGAAGCGGCCGCACCAGGCCTTTGTGACTATTAAGGAGCAGGAAACTGGCCTCGAAGCTCCTTTCACCTTGACGGTTAAGGATACTGGCAGGGCTGTGGTACAGATCGTGAGTTGTTCCATATCCCAAAGCACGGTTTGGTCCGTCCAAAGAGCTTGGGACTGACAGTTTGGCGCAATACAGTCCCAGAAGGATCTCCCCGTCCAGTTTCTCTTGTCGCCCAAGCCTCTCAAGGCCTCCGTCGTCATCGGCTCCTTCGGCGAAGCTCGCGCTATCAACACCCCCGTTTTCGATATCGAAATCCAGACAGATCCCAATGCCCCTGCGCCCAAGTACGATGCGCCCCTTCGCTACGGCAAGAAGCCCGAGATCCATCACATCTTCCGCGCCGACCCGCAGAGCCCGCCCAAGGTGATCTCAATGTTCTTTGCCCTTGCCGTGGCTGCTACAGTTCCAGCTCTTTTCATCAGCGTGAGTTATTCACCCATTGGCTCCCCCATTGTTTACTCGGATTCATGCTAACAGACGTTACTTCCTCTGCAGTGGCTCTTGCTCGGCGCAAACGTCAACCACTTGGCCAAGGCTCTTGGTGCCGCGCCCTTGTCGCATATCACCTTTTTCGGCTCCATCATCGCTATTGAGGGCGTGTTCTTCATGTACTACACCAGCTGGAAGTTGTTCCAGGTGCTTCCTGTTGCTGGCGTGGTGGCCGTTGTCACCGTGCTGAGCGGCACCAAGGCCCTCGGGGAGGTTCAGAGCAGACGTCTCTCAAAGGAGCGCTAACCTGCGAAGATGTCCATTGGGAATACAACGCCCAAAGGCTTCCAGGACCGAAGCCTCCACTGGGAAGCGTCGATGTGTGGCCTCCTATGGATGAGTGGACGATGCGTAAGGTTGCTACCCAGACATATAACAGCGTGACTGGATTGATAGACAAAAGTTCAAATACATATATGTACAATTGGCCTACATCTCGGTTTAAGTTACTCAGGAGGTGGCTTCTTGACTGCCGATGATTCGCACATCGGCCCTTCTAGTGTACCGACCGCCATGAAGGTTGCAAGGGAGCATCAATGGGCCGAAATTGCTCTTCGCCCTGACAGTAGCCGCTGAAATCCACACGCCGCACACATGCATCGGTTCGGCACAAGTGAGGTGGCTGGGAACCATTGCTATTTGAAACTTCTGTCTTTGGTTGGCAAGCTGAGATTGTGAACCGGTTCCTTGGTCACCTCAACCTGGGAAGAGGTGAGACGTGGACGGTCCTGACTGCTTGCGCTGGTAGTGTGCCTGGTGGTTCCTTGTTGCCGTGCTTGGTGTCCAATAAACCGGCTAATGAGGGAAGCACAGTACCGTCACCATGGCCATTTTTCTCTGTTCCTTGGAATCATGGGGCAAGGAAAAAGAGAGTGAAGCTGTAAGTCTACACCAAAGCAGTGTCCTTGGTTCTAATTTTCCGACCTGAACGGGAGGTTGTGAAGTCTGGCTTCAGAAAGGTCCTGCAGGCCCGAGTGTCACCACCTTGTAGACCTCAAGTTAGCGGTTAGCTGGCTCAGCCGGTGAATGGTAGGGGAGGCGCTAACAGCTGCACAGGCGCTGAAACGACCTGTTCCCGGTTTGAGATGTCCACCACAACACGCTGGCCGTGGCCGCCCCACTTTTCAAGTACCCTGGTAGCGGATGTAAACAAATGCAGCAGCAAATGGACAAATGAGAGCTCTAGGTTTCATCAAGATCGCGTTTTCTCCAAATTCCCAGCCTGCCACTTCCACTTGCACCCACCCACACACATCCCGTTTTCCTTCTGCCGAGTCGCATCCAAACCCGCTTGGCCTGTCCCCTGCCAGGTGCGATACCATTGACGTTGGGCATTTTGGAACTTGCAACTTTCATTTTGACCGCGTCGCATTTCGATCTCGCTCGCCAACCCAGCATGCGCACAGGATCTCGGTTTCCAGCTCAACTGTCAAGCGCTCATTCCTGATCGTTTTTGCTCCTTTTGGACTTGCGACTTTTCCCACGGATATCCCTTCCATTGCGAGCACTTGCGACCCGCAGAGAAGAAAGCGCAACGCGCTTGAGCAAGTGCTGTGTTGTCGCTGCTTGCGCCTGCCTTGGTCAGAGGAAATCCGACCACCGACCACCGACCGTGACGCTGGCCAACACCACGCTCGACGCGCCCCTCCGACCTCGATTCCCAACCTGCTATGGACATCAACAGAAATACCAACTCCCATACTAGCAAACCGAAGCATATCTCTAGGTTAAAGCAAGAGATGTACCAACTACGGCTTAAGAACAACCCTTTCGGCTCCCCGCCATCATCCACCGGCGACCATGACACGGTTAGCACCACTACCGAGGATCTCTCGCGCAACCTGTCCGCCTTCTCCTTTAATCCCGAAGACGAGGGTACCCGCAAGGCTAGCGATGACTACCGGCTCCCTACCAAGCGACACGCTACTCGCTCCGGCCGCTTTGGCTCACGGCAGCAACAAGAACAGCAACAAGCGACCATGCTGAACACATCGGCCATTGGCCGCGCCTTTCCTGAATGGACAGGCCCTATTAACGACACGGCCCCAACGACACAGAACTTCGATACCAATATCGCCTACAACCCATATTCCGAGGCTAAGAACCGCAAGGAGAACGTCCGCCCTATCACCGAGCTCACGGAGGAGCACCTTCTCAACTACGGCTTGGATCCTAAGAAGAAGACCCGTGTGGAGATGCAGCCCCGTGTTGAGAATGAGTCGGACTGCTCGACCATTCTATCCAGGTCGCCTGGCCGTGGTGCTCGTCGCTCTCGGTTTACCAACACCAACTTGGAAAACAGAGCCGTTTCACCAGAAGTCCCCAAGCGTTCTCTCCAGGATATAGTTTCAAAAATCCGTACCGACAAGGAAGCCAGCCGAAACCAGCTATCCCAAAGCGCCCTGCCGCCGAAACAATCTCAGCCCGTACATGCCAGTCTCAACGCCTTCTTGAACTCGGACCTTGCTGCGGATAAGACCAACGTAGGCCATACCGAAGGTCGATCTTTCTTCCTTCCAGCTTTTAGGCATCTGCCAGACTGGACATCAGGAGCGCTCAAGTTCAATGCTATGAAGGATGGCGTACCTGTCTTTGTCAAGTCTGGTAAGAACGGCGTACGGCTTGGTCAGTCCGGCGACCACGAAGCTATCAACGCTGTCGGCATTCCTGAGGAGGATGAGCAGATCTTTGTCTCCATGGATAAGCTCCAGGAGGAAGTCCGAGAACTCCATGATCATGACGCTATGCTCCAGCGCGAAGCGGAGAAGCTCCAGCGAGAAGTCAACCAGCTCCAGTCTGAGCTTAAGCGGTACAAGACTAGGAGGCCATCGGACAGTGCCATAGGATCAGACTCCGATGGCTCATTCGGTAGATATGCGCAACCCAATGGATATCAGTTGGAAAGTCAGATCGCCCAGCTACAGAATCGCCTCGACCAGGCCAGCAAACAAGTGGGAGTACAGGATATCCACAGTACAGCACTTGCGGCCGAGCGCGACGAAGCATTGCATCAGGCTTCTCTTGCTCGTGAAAGAGCGAAGCGACTGCAGGCGGAGCTTGAGTCCACGCAAAAAGACCTCGAATTCACTCTCCAGTACCGCAAAGACAAGGACAACCTCCAGAATGAGAACATTTCTCTGCGCACTACCAACGAGGAGCTCAAACAGAAGAATGAGGCTCTCTCGCAAGCGAACCAAGAGCTTTCCACAAAATACGACAAACTCCGCCGGGAACATCTGACAGCACAGAGAGACCTGGCTTCAGCCCAAGAGGAACTTGCTTCCCTGCGCAAGAAATATGATGCTATGGTGGAGGAGAAGAAACTTATTGTTCAGGATCACGCAAGTATGGAGCGTAACAATGAGAGCTACTTCAAGGAGACCAAGAAGCTTCAGGCACAAATTGCCGCCAGGGACCAACACATCGCCGACCTCAAGAAGGGAATCAGCGCTCGGGATCAGATGATCGACAATATCGGAGGACTGACAACAAACACGGCGGTCATCGAGCTCAATGCTGAGCTTGAGGCCGAAATCGAGCAGTTGAAGCAGAAGCTGCAACAACAAGAAGCGGCGAAGGCTGGCGAGAGGGATGGATCGGTCAGCGCAAAAGAAGGCAGGCTCCGTGCTCTAAAGGAGCAAAATCTTGAGCTGGAGTGTGAGAAGCAGAAGCTCTTGGAAGAAAATGAGCGACTTCGCGCTGAGTATGAGGAGATGCGGGACCAGTGGATCGATGATCGACATAAGGTGGTTCGACTCAACCAACTCCTCACCAAGAACAACACCGAGTTCCTGAAGACAATGAACGACAACACCGAAGACTGTGTCCGCCTGGAGGAGGACTTCAAGAACAAGGAGGCATCTCTCCGCCAAAAGCTGGAGCGCCGAGAGGCAGCTATCAAGAAGGTCAAACAGTTGACCGCCCAGATCAACGAGATCTCACAAAGAGAACTTTTAGGCAAGCCTTCAAAAGTCACACGGATTATCGAGCCGAGAGATGGCCCCAGTACTAGGTATGCTGCGAGCGATCTGACTGGCAAGAGCGGTACGATGAATGTTGACGACGACCCAACAACGGAACTTAACCTGACCCAAGGTACCGATTTTGCCAGCATCATGGATAACGAGATTGCGAAGTTGAAGCAAACCTACCGAGACTTCGAAAACCAGCAGCGTCAGAGCGAGAACGATAACATCACGCAGGCGTCGCAAACGGGTGATGCGACCCAGTCCAAGAACCAGCCGGCGGGTATCCTTAAGAAGTCGAGTCGATTTGGATTCGACGAAGATACTGGCCGTTTCAGCGTCAAGTCTGCTTTCAGTGTCGCCAGTCATCACAGCGATGGCGAGTCTGTCAGGACTGCGACTACGAACAAGAGCCGTCGGCCTTCATCGATGACTGCTCAGAGCCAGGAACCCCAACGGCCTGCATCCCGCATGCAGCGAAACTCTGAAAATGCTACCATGACGTCCCAGACCGATAGACAGTCTAACGTCGGTGGGTCGGTTCCCACGTTAAGCAAGGAGGCTCGTCGTGTGCTTGATCAAATCTGCAACCACAAGTCGGACAACTGCAATGTTTGCGTTCGTATCGCCGCGAATGGACACCATGTTGATCCCTCCACCAAGGCTCCGATTACTGTTGATGATATGAGAAAGGGAAAGAAGACCGTTCGCGTTGACAGACCGGTCCCTGTCTCGGATCGCGCAGTTGAGGACCGTGGGATTTACAATGAGGAGCCAACCATGCGTCCCGCCATGGCGCCTGGCGATGCGCTTGCGGTACTGATCAAGGAGATTGGTGATGAAATCGAACATCTCCAAATCGAGCTGAAGCGTATGAATGAGCTTTACTTCAACCTTGATAAGTCTACCGGACAGCGCGAGCGTAGGCGACTCATGGGAGAGATCAAGAAGTTGCAGGCCGAGCTTGAGACGAAGAGTGGACAGCTGTACAAGCTTCATGATGTCCTCGAAGGACAAAAGGATGCTGGCCAGCTGATGGACGACTCCGAACTTGATATCACCATTCTGAGTGGTCTGCTTCGCGTTAACGGCGCGAGTGAATACAACCAAGAGGCTTCATGGAATGGGTTCGATGAGTAAGCTGGTCGAGATGGTGGCACGGATGATGATGAACACGGTCACGGGCGTTTGGGCATTTTCTTCTCGGAGCAAATTGCATGGTTCTACTTAAATATCTGGGCGTTTGAGCACTTGGTTTTGCTCTCTGTTCTTGATCTCACAGCAAGGCGAAAGGGTTGTTACAAAAGTCGTTCGGTCAGTTTGCCATGGTATGGGCTTCGGCTAGGTTCTTTTTTCTCCTGAGGAATTATTTTGTTGCATGATTTTGTCGGTGGTCGTACCGGTCGCGACCCTGGAGCACGGTTCAAGTTTATCAGATGTATGGGTTATAGGAAGGCTACAGGATTACGAATACAATTGACAAACCCGTTGTTGGGTATACTCAAGTCTTAAACCTGATCAATCGCATTGATTGCGACTGAGTTGCCGTGGACCATGGACATTGTTTCTTGAAGTATGGAAGCCAGAGTTCCGCGGAGTGTTTCATGGGCAGTAGTTAATTCGGTAGCCTTTGGGTTTAAACAAGGCATTTGTTTATAGCGAAAAGAATGGGTATGCGGTTACTTATCTCCCGCTTTAATTACATAGAAATCATCTGTATACTATTCAACCTTCCCAAAAGCCAAGTTCGTGGGATTTGTTTATGTTCGGTTCGTACCCCCTTTCACCCCCTGGAGAAAATGGTTAAGACGACTGAAACTGCTACCGGGCCGGTGCCAGCTGCCCACTTCTACAAATGCCTGCCCCCTAGGCAGCTTGTCGGTACGCTTGCCTGCAGCGTCACCTTTTGCTGCCACCGGCAGAGCCCCGCGGCCTAACTTGAGTTCCCGTCCAGTTCACGACAACGCCAGGCACGCGCATCGTCACAACCACTTTACATTCAGCGCGCCAAACGAAACGCTCTCCCATCGACTCATCGGAAATCTGATCTCTCACACACAACTTTCAGCGCGCCTATTACAAATCGCACTGCGACAAATCACCTACAGCATCGTTTATTCAGCAAATCTTACCATATAAAAGCTTGTCGAAATGGGTGACGACATGGAAGTCGACGATGCGCCCCTCTCGCCTCAGCAGGAGGGTGGTGCTGCCTCTGGCGGCGCCAACTCCGCCAAGGTTGCGGCCATGCAGACTCACACCAAGGCGACCGCCGTGCGCTCCATCGAGGGCTGGATCATCATGGTGACCAATGTGCACGAAGAGGCCGACGAGGAAGCCATCCAGGACAAGTTTGGCGAGTTTGGCGAGATCAAGAACTTGCATCTCAACTTGGACAGGCGAAGCGGCTACGTCAAGGTTAGTTTGTTTGCTTTTCTTGTCGTGACTTTAGTTATTGCAATGATGTGTTATTGTAGAATAGCAAATCAGAAAAGTAACTGATGGTATTGTCTCGCAAATATAGGGCTACGCATTGATTGAGTATCCTACCCTCGAAGAGGCACGCGCCGCCATCGATGGCGCCCACGAGACGAAGCTCCTCGACCAGACCATCCAGGTGGACTTTGCCTTTGTTCGACCACCCCCGGGTAAGACCAGCGGCCGCGACGGAAACGGTCGTGGTGGAGGTGGTGGCGGACGCAACGGCCCTGGCAATCGCAATAGGGGTGGACGGAGTAGGAGCCGCAGCCCCGTTGGCAGGGACGACTGAATACCCACCCGGTAAAGGGTTCTCACATCTTCCTCTCACGATATTACGGCGATATTGCGGCATGGAAATGGGCAGAAGGAAACGCCTACCTTCGAAGCCCAAGGATTCGAATTTTGACCTCCCATTTAGCACAACATCGAGATGCACCTTTCAGCTGGGGATTCATAAGTATGAGTCGGATCACATACGGATGACTGGGTAGCTACAGATTACCGCCACAATATGCGAGCGGATGGGATAGGCCAGAGTCGGGAAGGGATCGTTGAGAACTGAGGATATAAAAGCCAAGCATTGGGGAGGAGAGAAAGACGGGTTCAGGTGGAGACAGACCTGTAAACCAAAAACTACACTCAGGTAGTAGCCGATGTGTCGTCAAAAGAGAACAGAAATCCAAGACACGTCGGCGCGTGGCCACGGTCGTTACAGGTATGTTTGTATTTCTTTTGCTGGCTTGGTGTTGGACTTTTACTGACTAAACCTTTTTAGGACCCTTAATGGCCTTCTTTAGCATTGCTGTGCAAAAAGTGTTTGCTGTGACTCTACCAGCACCCAGAGATGAGAGAGCTGGGGGTTTATGGCCTGCGCAGAAGCCTGCGCCATCCACTGTCGCGTACCATTTACTGGGTGTTCACTCTCTTGCGAGTTTTGCGGTGACACAGTGAAGAGGGCCGCTCTGAGCGGCGGAAGCGTCATTGATCACGAGCAGGAGAGGTAGATTTCGTTTCGACTTGTTCTAGACCCGTCGGTTGTATCGGCTGTCTTGGTTGTCAACCTACAGGCAATGAGTGATCGTTGTCGGCTTTTACATCTCACACCGCGGCTCGTTGCCAGAGTTCCCGGGGAGGATTGCGTGTCGTTTGGCCCAAGAACTTATCTGACCCATCCTGGTTACACCTACCGCTTCATCCATTGGGCATTGGCACAGGAGTCGCGTGTCGTCCTTCCCATTCAGTTCATATCATGTTCATCATTCCTTAGCGCCAAGGGAATAAACCCACAACGCCGGGGCTTGGTAAGGCTGTGACGGAAGCGCTGAGCAGGAACTCCTGTCAGACTCGGCTTTACAGAAGACGGCCACTCCATTCACAAGGAATTATTTTCTCTGCATATAAGGTAAACGGTATGCTGATCTGTTTTCTTCGGTGTTTGCTCGTTCTTCTTGGCATCCTGCATTTTCGTTTCCATTCCTGTTTTTGGCTGGGGTTTTCTTTTTCATGGTCAAACTTCACGCTTACAGCATCCAGCTTGTACAAACGTGCTGTGATCAACGTTTTGGCTGCTTACATGGATCACTATAAATCAGCGACGTCATCACCTGCAACACCTGCTGAGGCGCCCACACCAGCTCTGTTAGGGGCATCACCGCCTGAGACTCGGGACCCAAGAACACGATCACGATCAGAACCCAAACCACACAGCCATGCCTCGTGGGCCAGGTCAACCAGCAACAACAGGTCTTACCTTTCACTTCCAGCATCAGCTATTCGTCAGAGCTATCTAGACTCACTTGTTCCCCCAACAATCAAAGAATTCGACCACATATCCAAAATCCAGGCCGAGCGTGAAGCGGAGAGGAAGAGGAAGCAGCTCGAACTTCGCCGGCGAAGTCTCGAACAAGCCCAAGTCAACTTAAACTCACTGCAACCACCACATAACGATGACAACTCCTCGGAACCTCCATCCACTTTTCGCACCAGAGCATTCTCCATCACCAGCCGTTTAGGACTTTCGCGCGAAAGGGTCAACAGTGATAACATCGTCCGTGCCAAAGCCGCTGCTTTGATACAGCGAACATATCGAGGCTACCGTGTCCGCCGTCAGCTCAAGGGCCTCGGTTTGGACCCTTCTACGAGATGGAAGCATGCAGTTCGTGAAGCTCAATGGCGTGAGCTAGTAACTCCTCGCCCTCGAAGCAACTTTGGGTTGTTGGAGAGCAGTCAGAGTATACCAGGCAGTGGGGCGTCCGGCGCAACATGCTCTACCTCTGATAGTCGGTCATCAATAGCACGGCAAAACTGGAAGAAAGTGGCAACCATCGCACGTCGTGCAGCGGCTGATGTAGACGGTGGTGGTTATTCGAGCGAGTCTTCTTCCTTATCTGCATCAGCCGATACAGAGTCTGACCAAGACAGGAGGCTGAGAAGACAGGAGGAGCGCAGGGCTTTGAAAGAGGCCAGTGAGCGGCGGAAGGCCACCGCAAGAATGATGGGACTTCAGTACCTTCTTGAGATGGTGGACCTGAAACATCGATACGGTACCAACTTGAGGGTTTACCACGAGGCGTGGAAACGATCCGATACTGATGAGAGCTTCTTCTTCTGGCTCGACTACGGTGAAGGCCAAGCTTATGATTTGGAGGCATGTCCCCGTGAGCAACTAGAACGAGAACGAGTCCGTTATCTTTCCTGTGAGGAACGACAACATTACCTTGTTAAGGTCGATGACGAAGGTCGTCTATGCTGGGCCAAGAACGGGGAGCGCATTGATACATATAGAGAATGGAAAGACTCGATCCACGGCATCGTGCCCATCGATGATCCTACTCCTCCGTATGTGCCGCTCGACTTTTCCGGACCTGAGACGGATCTTTTCGGTTACGATAGTTCTGGGTCCGAGTTGTCTGATAATGAGGCAGGTGATAATGCCGAAGACGAAGAAGAGGACGAATATTCAACTCCGCCACCAGATGGGTTCGCCATACCTAGCGGAACAAAGACAGTAAAGCACCTCAAAAACCGCGGTCACGTCTCAACTGGCATACTTGTCGACAAACTCCTCCGCAAATCCGTACGCAAAAACACTTGGATCTTCGTCGCCGACACCGACTTTCGGCTCTACGTTGGCATCAAAAACAGCGGCGCCTTTCAGCACAGCTCATTCCTCCAGGGAAGCCGCATCTTTGCCGCTGGGTCCATCAAGATCAAGGACGGAAAACTAACGAGCCTGTCCCCGTTAAGCGGTCACTACCGCCCTCCAACATCCAGTTTCCGTGCTTTTATGCGGAGTTTGCAAGAAGAGCAAGGCGTTGACATGAGCGCGGTGACGGTCTCCAAGAGCTACTCGGTTCTGGTGGGTATGGAGGCGTACGTGAAGGCTAGGACCAAGGGTAAGGAGGCGGTAGGAAAGATCAGACATCACAAGGATCGGGTGTTAAAGCCGGATAGGTCTAGGAAGCGGGAGGAGGAGGCGAAAGATACCTCTAGGAGTGCGGCGCGAGAACGGGAGATTGTGGAACTTGAGGAGCAGACGGCGAGGGGGAACAGTAGTTTGGGGGGTCATTTGTTGCAGAAGTTGGGGATATCTTGGGTTTAGTCGCAAGGAATCAACGTGACACAAGGACGAGCCAAACTCACGGCTAGGTATTTCAATGCGAGTAAGTATTCGAAATGTAAAGTACCTGCGCACTTCTCCCGTGTTCCTCAATTCCCATCTCTCATCGTTAACTTCGAGACCTCTTCCCACTCCCCAATCAACCGCAGTGTGTCCATGCACTTCTTCCTAATAACCTCCAGGGTATCTGTTCCTAATGCCAATCTGACAGGAATCTCCCTGCCTTCCGCCACACCCCTCTTGGTCAACACATCCACGATGACCTTAGCAGACTTCTCGACGTCTCCCGGCTGGTTCCCGTTATATGTCTCTAGTGCCTCACGCGCCACCGCTACGACAGTGCCTTCATAAACTGCTATCCTTCTTTCCGTCACAACTCTGTGGTCTCCTGGTCCGCCACTGCCACTGCCACCACGCGCTAGGAACCTCGTCTGAGTGTATCCAGGTTCAATAACGCACACATCAATCCCAAAAGGCTTCAGCTCCTCTGCCAAGCCCTCGGTAAGACCGCTCACGGCAAATTTAGTGCTGCAATCTGTTCAAGATGGAGTTCCATATTAGTCCCATATCCAGTTTCGATATGACACACACCAGAAAGAAAAGAAGAACTTACAATGCGCAACCCCAGCACTAGAACTCCAACTCCCCAAACTCCCAAAATTGGCCAGCGCCACTTGCTGTTCTCCGCCAGCAGCAGCATCCCTGAGATACCTAACAACAGCCCTGGCAACATTGAACGTCCCCAAAACATTCGTGTTGAACTGATCAAACACTTCCTTCGCGCTAGCCTCCTCTACGCCTCCCTCCAGGATGTAACCCGCGCAATTAGCCACGTGCGTGATCTTGCCATACACGGCGTTGGCCTCGGCCATTTTGGTGGATAGCTTCTCGTCCGGGCTGGTCACGTCGAGGTCCATGACCACGGCGCCGGCGGCTTGGAGCTCGGAGAGACGCGAGGAGGTGCGGGCTGTGGCGATTACGTGGTGGCCGCGCCGGAGAGCTTCGAAGGCGATGGAGCGGCCGAAGCCGGAGGTGCAGCCGGTTATGAGCCAGACTGGTGTTGAGGGTGTTGATGTTGGGGTGGACATTCTGAATGATGCTTTTGAGACCAGAGTGGGAAAGGAAGTGTCGATGACTGGGTTGGATGATTGTCTGTCGTTCCTTTTAGTGTTGATGCTATCGGTCTTGGGAACTTAGTCGATACTAATATTTTCAGGTTGATTCAAGAACAAAATATGGGACTTATATACATATTCCATCCCACATATTGCCTCCCTTCTCTTTCACAGCTATGTCCTTGAATATCATGATGGAGTTAACTTCAGTTGTGAAGCTAAACTCCGTCCAAGACACAAGCCCGAACAAGCTGCCAACAGTCTGATCACCTAATCATTGATCGAGTCTGTATTCACAGCAAGTTGGCATGCTTTCAGACAACGCCGTGATCATTAGTCGTGGGAGTGAAAGAGAGGATGATACAATATATTGCAGTGGTGTGTGTAAGTGTTAACACCGACGATAGAACGACTCTGATTGGTTAACGGCCAGGCTTAACGCCCGTTAACGCCGATTATGAAGTCTTTCGGACATGGACATACACCAATGTTTCACACAGCTAATTCTCGCGATCCCCTGTACGCCACCGGATCATCGTATGTCTGTGATTGAGTTTAGTCAGCTACAAGTAAACATGGAGAAACAAATTCTAGGACCTGAACTCAAAGTATGAAGAAACAGCTGTCCGCACGAAAGACCCACCCACAACCATTCCTCAACCCTGACATTCTCTACCACCACCAACCCTGAAACATCACCATCCGCCATCAACCTTGCAAAAAAAAAAAAACAACGAAAAACCCACCCAGTCAGTATATGAGTGATATACAAAAAGGCAAAAGATTGCGGTTTGTGTGGATCGAACACACGACCTTCAGATTTATGAGTGAAGTGGACTTCAGTCTGACGCTCTCCCAACTGAGCTAAACCCGCCTACTTGTTGATGAACGATTTAAGACAAATTTTTATTGAAGGGTATGAGAGCTCAGAATCGCCCAGACGTTGTTGTTAACAACAATCAACGCCATGTGGCAAGTTATCACGATGCACACTGTTCCGATTGTCCTGGTTGGATGCATCGATCTGTGGTTAGACCGTTTATTTGGGTAAAGAATAAGGCTAGGCAAATTTGTTGAATTGGACGTAAACTATCAGTATTTGGCATAAACTGTTAAACGAGAACGACTGCCGTCTAACCGTTTGTCCGCCTGGAGCATTATGACAGCCTTCGCCACACAACAGATCATTATCAATGATTGGGTTGCTCATGTCTGGTCTTTGAAACCTTGTAAGATGGTGGGTGGCTGTCTTGATACATAAAAGAAGAAATAAACATGACATCCAAGCTCGCAAGAACGTAGGCACGAACCCAGCACCCTTCCTAAAATCAGTCGCTTGAAGAGACGCTTGGAGCCAGTGGTTCGCTCTTCGATTGGATTCTTCGTGAATATACGGGACACTTAAGTCCTCCATAAGCAGGAGCAGCTTCTTTGGATGATCCAGTCTGCGAAGTGGATTCCTCTTCGCCTATCGCTGTCGGAGAGTTTGAAGACCTTTCTGGACTGCACCCGACCTTTGTGGAAGGCTGTATAGTCTGATATAATTGATATGGCGCTGCAACCACCATGATCGGAGAGGGGAAGTGCTGCACCAGTTGGGCTGAACCGATCCCAGTAGGACTAGGGGGCGGCATGTTCTCGAAGAAATCTCCGCTGTTGCAACTCACTCTCAATGGACTCCTGGCGAACCGCGAGGACGATGCAGCCAGTGACCGAGGTGTGAACGTCGGGGCAGAAGGGTTCAGCTTCAAGTGCTACATCAAAATATGGTTAGAGACAGCCAAGGATGTATCATGCTTGAATAAGAATAATACATAGTCGGTTGTTCTATACCTCTTTTTGATGGACCGGAGTATCCTTTGCCTCGGTTGCCGGGGAATCCTGCTGGTTAGCAGGCCTAACCTTCAGCGCAGTAGAGCTTTTGTCTTTCATCAGTTCCGACTTGGCTTTGTCGGGGGTTGAGTCATTGACAACGCCTGGGGTCGTATCCTTCAGTGATGTCGGCTTTGCCTCACCAGCGTCCTTAACTTTCGGTTTGATAAAGATCTGCTTGGACCAAAGCTCGGCATACTTCCCGCCGGCCTGGATCAAGTCTTCGTGGCTTCCCTCCTCCACAATCTCTCCGCCGGTAACAACTACAATCTTGTCGGCGTTCATGATGGTGGATAGTCGATGTCTAGATCCTAGTTAGTATGGCACCTGTCGTTTGAGGATTCCGTTAAACATACGCAACAATGAACGTCGTGCGTCCTTTGCAAAGTTTACTAAGTGCCTCCTGAATCCTTTGCTCCGTCTCAGTATCGACAGCAGACGTGGCTTCATCAAGCAGGACAATGGCAGGTCTCTTGAGGATGGCGCGAGCAATTGCCACGCGTTGTAACTCGCCGCCGGAGAGCTTGACGCCACGCTCGCCGACGCGGGTCTGGTAGCCTTTGACAATGTTAGTGTTCAATTTCAATCCACAGACCTGAATATGTACTCACCGTCTGTGAATGTCAAAATTTGATCGTGGATGCTGGCTGCCATGCAAGCTTCGTAGACCTCTTCATCAGTGGCTGTAAGTTTTGCATAACGAACATTGTTCATGATTGTATCATCAAAAAGAATAGGGTTCTGAGGTACAACCCCGATTTGGGCTCGTAAGCTATCTGTTGTATTAGTGTATTGGTTCCATAGACTGTTCCAATCTGCACTCACCTGAACAGATCCACGTCTCGAATATCTTGCCCATCAATTTTGATAGAGCCATCTGTAACATCGTAGAAACGGTCAAGAAGCTTGAGCATCGTTGATTTGCCCGCGCCTGTAGCCCCAACGAAAGCTACACTTGTTCCAGGAGCCGCCTCAAAGTTGACGTTCTTCAAGATGGGTTTTTTCTTGTCGTACGAAAATGATACGTTCTCGAATTGAACATGTCCTCCTTGGAAGTCGAGTGGCGGTGCCCCTTCTTTGCTGAGAACACTTGGCTTCATTTGCATGATGTCCAACAAAGACTCGGCGCGGATCAGATCGCCCGAAATGCTTTTCCCAAGCGAAGCAAAGAAGGTGAGGGGGGAAACCAACTGAGACCAATACGTCAGCAACATCACGAACTGGCCTGGAGTGGCTTGTCCTTGCGTAATTTGGCTCACGGCAAGGAAAGCCCCGGCTAGAAGCCCGCAAAGCAAAACCATGGACTGGAACGCATAAGACAGATAGTATCCCAGGAGTACTCTCCGATACTGCTTTACGTTGTTGTTAACAGCATTCGAGTAGCGAGTTTCCTCGTGGCCGATCTGATTGAAAGAGCTGACAGTTGTCCAGCCCTGTATTCCAGCATGACGGACGTAGTGCTCCTCAAAGTAAGCGCTAACTTGGCTCTTTCGAAGCTCCTTTAGGCCTGACAACATAATCGTCGTGATATAACAGAAAACGGTTGCTGTTGCTATGGTGATGAAGCCTTCGTAGGGGCCGAATGTGACCGAGAGGTACACAAACGCGACTCCCATGTCAATGAGCATGGGAATAGCCTGAAAACATATAGATTCGAGCATATTCGCCACGTTGGAGCCTGACATGATTGCCATTTCCACATCTGAACAGCTCTTGGAGTCGTGGAAATCCGAAGACAGGTTGAGAACCTGGGAATAAGCGGCCGTGGAGATGCGAGAAGTGGAATAGCTTTCAACGGGAATCCATAACCATTGGCGCAACAGTGAAATGCCAGCTTCGGAGGCAATGAGTTTGAGGCCTGCAAAAATGAGAACTTGCGTCCATGGATCCTTGTGGTTGACTCCCCCGAGGCTGTCCATGACAATCCCTATTTGTCTTGGAATCAGGACATGCATGAAGTTCATGGCAAGCAAGCAGCAGCCAACGAGGAAGATTCGGAACTGAAGCCCTAGGTGGCCGACAGGCCAGATATACGGAAAGAATACCTGAACTAATCGTTAGCCTTGTGGTAAAACTACTTCAAGAAAAGTCACTGGGAACGAACCATGAAGCTCTTGGCATAGGTTAACCAGTTTCCTTTTTCTTTCAGGCGTTTCTCCATCAACTCGGCTGCCTGTCGCTGCCGTCGTTCGTAAGGAGATTCGATGCGATCATTTGAAGGAGCCGTGCTTTCGTTTGTTGCGGTTGTCGCAGTAGATCCATAGCCATTAGTGGAGTTCTCGCCGTCCTGGTTGACAGATACTTCGGTAGTTGAGCTGTTATTCGATGCCTTCAGCAACCCTTGCCGCTCGGCATCGGTACCCTTCTCCCGCCTGGAGCTGCAAGTGACTTCAATATGAGCCGCGATTGCTAGGGTAATAGCAAGATACCGGGCAGCAATGGTGGATATGGTGAAGATATCGGAGTAAGTCAGATTGGACCGCGGTCGACCGAGGGAGGACAGGACAGCGATCAGAGATTCGAAGAATAACGCCAGGACGAAGGACCCAATGAAGGGGTACCACACGGTGGCTTTGGAATGTACAAGTCCAGCGAACTCGACACCAAATACCAGAATACAGGAAAGAAGGCCAATGGTGACATCTTGCTCGGCGGGAAGTCGGTGTTGAGCAAAGGATCCGATACACAAATCAATGAGTTGCATCACAAACGTCAGGATGATGAACACGAGCAGCCATAGAATGAAACGCCGGCGGCCATGGTTCTCTTGTGCCGATTTGGTCTGCAAGGTGCAAACAGCTAGCGTTGTTGAAATAATGTAGTAGGCAAAAAGCGCCGTGGGGTATCCATAGTGAAGACAGAACAGCGCCTGTTCGACCCGAGGATCACGGCCGACATGGACCATGCTGCCGTCCTCTGGGTCCGGCATTGTTTGGGACGAACAGGTGAGCAGGCTCCTCGATGCAATACGGCTGCTGTGTTGTCGTTGTCCTAGTAGGTGGCGTATTCAGCCAAGCAAGGTGGCTCGCGTTGGTGGGTAAGCAGCACTGATCTGCCGTTCATTGTTAGCCGTTTCTGAAGAACAGTACGTGAGAATTTCGCTCGAACAAGGGGGTTTACCTGGTGGCTCAGAATCGTTTTCGAGACTATGATGATTGAGCGACGTATACCAAGGCCAGCTTGTTGCGCCTGGGAAATATCGTCGCGGTACCGGACAGGTTTGGATAGAACTTCGGACTGGTGGTAATCGAAGAGGAAATGGAGGGGGAGACGATGTTGGTAGTGTTTTCAGCAAGTCGGACAACTACAACGTTGAACCCGCTTGATTGCACTAATACCTTCCCCGATATTTTCTTTGGAAAAATGCGTTGGTGGAAGTTTCCATTCGTTGTTTTGGGGACGCGTCTGAGTTAAGGGTAACGGTGAAGGGAAACTGACGATGGGCTTATGTCATTCCTTTGTGAGAGGCAACCAAGCTTAGGAGGGTGCGGAACTGCGCCGGAAAGCCAGAGGTCAGGCGCAACTAAATCCCGTCGTTAACTCTGAGTGCCTGAATAGTTACCTACCTCCGACCACAAAACTGGGTGACTACCTAGTAGTTGGTAGACGAGGGAAGGCACGCTCCTTGACTTTGGTATTTTGCGCTGCAGAGCCGAATCTGATGAAGGCAAGAGCGAACTCGACGGGCAACAACTCGGCCAGAGGCAGGGGCACCGGCGACGTAATTCTGAGGCCCCAAAGGTTCTATAAAGAAGGCGGCCGATGTTCCCGTAACCCAACTCCCTCCCCAACGAGAAAAATTCGAATTCGCCTCAAGCAGGAGGTAGCCTCTTGAGCAGAGTTCCGGCCGTCGCACTTTTTATTCTTGTTGCAAGCCCACTAGGGACCCGGACACCTTTTGCGAAAGTGGTTCTGAGACACACCAGCTTCAAACTCATCAATCACTGTTTCCTCAGTTGAAAGCAAACGGAAGCCATCCACTTCGTGACAATGTTTTTGAGAGGGAAAATCTCACAAAGCTTTGGCTGGGTAACTGCCTGTATCCACGCCTTTTGAGCAGAACACAGCCAGAAGGGGCATCGGATATCTAGCCCAGCATGTAATTCAAGCCCCTTTGGCACAGTCGATTTGTCCAACTTGGCCCAGGCACTTGTTCGCCTTTTCAGGTTCAGATGCTGGCTCGTTCTCAAGTCCTTCGTTGACGAGCTGCTGGGTTCCTTAAGGTTGGCCTTTTTGTCTGGTTACTGTACGGATTTGCCGTTTTTTTTTGACTGAGGTGACGACGCGTTCCTCGCGGGTTGTTGAGCCTCATCCAATATTCCAGACAGCACCTATGGTCTTTTGTGCTTTCCCATATATGCGTGACAAACCGCCTAAGAGTCGGTTTTCCTTGCCGAGACAATGGTGAGTACAGTGTGTTACAGATAATGGCAGATATGAGGGCCTCACTAGGATGCTTGTCTGACGCAAGGACGCCTTATATCGCCCAATGCTTTCAATGATGTACCACGCCGGATCCTCTGTGAGCTTGCAGTGCGCAAAGTTGAGACACAGAAAATTGTTTGATGTCGTGTGCTTTCGAGACTAGCTTGTCCTTCAATATCGGAAGATTGTTAAGCCAAGGTGTTGGCCAAAGTCAAGACTGGTTTATTGAGCAAAGAGAAGGAAGAGTCGGTGGGTGTGTGGGTGTGCGCATGGCACCGGAGAATAGGGAACAAGGCGGTTCGTCACAGAAAGACATCAGAACGTGGAAAGGCTGGCCATGAGCAACGCAATCAAAAGGAATCCTGCCACGTCGCGACTAAGTAGGAGAATATGTCAAGAGGGGTCTTGGGCCAACTAGCCCAGAAGTCAAAGTTATTGTACGTTACACACCTGAACCAATGCGGCGGCATCTTAAGGTTTTGTTCCACACCATTTCTCGTGGGTCGGACATGGAGGCGTCTGGAGGGAGCAGCCCGTTGTGTCGCACGCTTCTCGGCTGGCATGCTTCGCGTAAAAGGAAAGAGACGGTGTGCAAAAGACCCTAGGCATGCGCATTATGGGCTTCGACACACGGATTGGCAGAACCGTCGTGGCCTTGTCCTTGAGGTAGGAGAGCCTCATAAAACTATGCTTGATCGACGGGACTTTTATGTTGCCATGCGCACTTTTTCCTTCTTCCTGAACACCCGCATGCTTTTAGTGATTGAACTGGGCGCTTCTGAGGGAATGATGCTCGGTGCTTCGCTTGCTGATCCCTGTTGTTTCTGCCAAGCATTTAATAGTCTCGGTGAACATATGTTGTCACACTTCTGATCCTCCAGAGACAATGGTAGCTGTGTTGTGTTAATTCCATGAGACAGGCTCGGGACCAACCGAATTGTACATTCCGATAGGTATTCCTGATATATTTGTAGGATTTTAAAGAGATTAGCGCTTGGTCAATCTAGACTGAGACGGTAAGACCGGCCACGCCCGGAGAAAGGCCCGCACAGATAGCGGGAGGAAAAGCAGGCAGAGCAATCCTATGGATCTCCATTGCTACCTTGCCAACGAGTCGCTTAGGAGTAACAATAGGTATAACGCTCCATGTGTCAATCCGTTGTGCCTCAACAAGCAATTTGACAAAGAAGTTATGATGGTCGTCCCTGCTTGGTCAGATGCTTCACATCGTCTCTAAACGGTGGACGTGGGACCTCCTAAAATGGAGCTTAGAGTTGATGTGATAAGAAGTAAGACGCAAGCATCCCTTCAGTGTGACGGGAGTAGGCCATTAATGCGCACAGCAGGGCAGCAGGAAGACAATTACAGACCTTGCCCAAATGTCGTCCCGAGCAAACTTCCGCTTTGCCGTGTTGCAGCGTTAAGATCGTGTTCGACCGGCGAGCATTCAAGGTTCCATATGGATCGTTGTCACGATCAAAAAGGATGATCATCAGAATCTTGCCGCGACTAAGCAGAACAGTGTTGGAGCTGGCTGGAAATGTCGTTACGGGCTTCGGCACCGCGAAGCTCCATCCCGGGGCCGGCCTTGGCGTCGGCGGTGATCCGGATCCGGATAACCTTGAATCTTGTCCTTTCGGGTCGAGTGCTACCTGGGCCTGCCATTTTATACCGTTGTACTAGTCATGATGTTTGTGCGGTCCATAACTGCCTTTTGAATGGTTCGTGCAAGCGTCAATGAATCCGTATAGGACACCAGTGAATCTAGACCACCTGAGTATCTTCGCACAGCCGTCAAGATCAGCGGTTCGTCATACCCGTAAATGGAGACGATTGAAGTGACAAGTCGCAAGTGGCGTTGCCTTGATCCCCAGTCAGGAATGGCACTCGTGCCAGATGAGAATGGGTATGACCGTGGTGTATGGTAACACGGCGTCTCGTAGGAAGGGGGCCTGGCGGCGTGTGTGAATGACCGGCAAATGCTGGATTCCTAGTCGCAATCTTATCATGGATCCTGGTCCCAGAACAGACTGATCATCGACTAGCATTGCAAGTCCAGAGTATCCGTACCTGCCTGCCCTTGGATCCAGTACCGGGCATGGTTGCGCTACAATGATTTGCGGGTGGTGTGGGTGATACAGAACGAACCCAAATAACCTGTGGAATTGTACATAGATGGTTGTTGTTGGATGATTGCGGAGGCAAGTGTTGGTTTTTATCCCGATGCGTGATGACAGTGAATAGGGTTGTAGCCAGTTGCAGGAGGTATTGGTACAATATAGGTTTACAATGTGGACTGTAATTCAACGATCATGGGTGCATGGTCTAGTGGTATGATTTCTGTTTTGCATTGAATTTTCCACATCTTGCATACAGACGGTCCCGCGTTCGATCCGCGGTGCATCCAGTGCTTTGAATACTTTTTTTTGCCCTTAAATATATATCTCCTCTCTTCTCCAGCTCTGCTGTTCATGCAAGGATTTTTTATTCCTTCTTCGCTATATTTGAAGCGTGGTTCAACAGTTCTGAGATGTGGCTGACGTTTACTGCCATGATGTCGTGATATGCAATGGCTCACGGCGGTCAGCTACCGAACAGGACTGTTGAGGAAGGCCAACAATTCGTTATATGTTCTCGTCTTATCGATAGAGGATAAGAACCCATATGCTGTGACGGCACGCTTCAAAATACACCGGTGCTATCCAGCATCGCATCGGTGTCCAAAGCTATCTTTACTTCAATATTTTCTGCCTTGTTGCTTGTCGGTGTCGACCCATATACATATGTTGTTCACCATCTAGAGGGTCTGTGAAACCTCCAGGATCTCAACAGAAGTACGAGTTGGCTTTGCCTGACACCCGAGTCTTCGATCTACTTTCATATAGGTAGCTTCTATGCCACTGTAAGCGTTTATGCCATTGCTGAATGAACTCCAAATACAGCACTGCCTACTAGAGGCGACTACTCAGTTGGTAGCAAAACAGGATAGAAGCCCTTCAGGAGTGCAAGATGCTTCATTCACGAGCAATAGGATGGAGAACGACGTCCTATCCAAAAAAAAACCAATGTCATTCTGTACAAAAAGCGGGTGTTCCGCTTCAAAATGCCTATAACTGTTTCGCTCCGCAGCTGTTTTATGACTGCCCCCAGTCCCGCTATTATATTGTACAGTCTCACCCTTTTATCATGGCACCAATCTGTGGTCCATATGTCCCTTATTCAGAGTGGTGTGTTTATGCTGGAAATGCTCAAGGCGCCCGCTCCGTAGCCTGCCTCTCTATACATGTGCGACGATGAACCCGAAACTCCCAATGGTCCCCAAGCGACCAGATCCCAGTTTTGGTATGATACATGTATTTTTGGTTAGCCGCAATCGATGGTAATGTAGTGAACATGAACAGGCGCTCGACGCCGAGTGGTGATGGGGCGAAAGAGCGCTCCTTCACCTAGAAATGACACGCTTGTTGTGAAATGACCGCGGGCTTAGATGTAGTCGCGTCCGCTCTTCTGCATCTCGATCAATCTCCAGCCCCTGGTCTCGGGGTTGTTGACGTCCTCAGGAATACGGGTAATGCCAATGGCGTAGGTAACAAGCTGGACCTTGTCCTCCATACCAGCCGCCAGCTTTCCAGTTTTGGCGTTCTTGTAAACGTGAACTTCTTGAGTCCTGCAGGTGATGACGAAAACAGGAATGTCACCAGGGTCGAGCATCCGTGCCTTGAGGACATCGACGCCACGGATGTCGAGAATGCGTCCGTCGGACTTGAGACCAGCCTGGAGGTACTGCTTGGTCAAAGCCTCATAAACGGAGTACTGGGCTTCCGAGAGCCAGAGCTTCAGAGTCTCAACATCGCCCTTGACGTAGGCCTCAAGAACTTCAGGAAGGATGTACTCGCGCAACTCCATAAGGAAGTTCTCCATGTTGAAGCCGGGGTCCAATTGGCGAAGCTTCTTGATGACCTGAGCGGTCTCGTTCTCGGCAAAGAAACTGCCAATCTTGTCGGTGATACTCCTGGCGGTGGAGATGAGAGGGTTTTCGGACTCCTCGTAGACGGTCTTCAAGCCGAAAACATTCTGGACGAACTTGTTGGAGTCGCGGAAATCCCTCCAGGCCTCCTTCCAGGCGGCATCCTTGTGGACGACGATGTTGGCACCGGCACTAAAGGAGTTAGCAGATTAATCAGACATTCGCGCAGGACATGTGCTTACTTGGGATCTTCCTCAAAGACCTGGGGACCCTTGCCAGCTGACTCCTTCAGCCACTTCTCCCTACGTTTCCTGCGCTCCTCCTTCTCAGCCCAGCCGCCATATCTGGAGCTGCTTCCGTCATCAATGACCTCCTTTACGTTCTTGTAAGCCTCCGTCTCGCGGATAGGCTTTGTCGCCTTGTCGAGAACCTCTCCAGTGATGTTGGCACCCTTGCGCACTCCCTTCATGACTGGCGTCTCCCAAGTCCACTGAGCACCCTTTCCAACGGCAGTCGCGGTTGTCTTGACGACCTTGCCAGCGGTAGAGGAAACAGTGCCAGAGGTGGCCTCGTACGCCTGTCGTGCGCGCCGAATAGCCTCACTCTCGGCGATTTGGTTGGCGGAAGCGGCCAACGCCTTGGTCGACTCGTTCCATTCCTGAGACTGCTTGAACTCGGTCTGCATGGTCTCCATGAAAACCTGCCAAGGAGTCTTGTCGCCGTGGGGAGGTGGAGGAGGCGCATCCTCCTTCTTTTCCTTCTTGGGCTCACCCTCCTGCTTCTCGCCCTCCTCCTTTGCTTCTTCGGACTTGGACTCTTTCTTTTCGGTGGATTCGTCTTGCGCCTTGGATTCGGTCTCAGGCGTTTGCTGCTTGGGCTGCTCCTGCTGCTGCAGCGCGCGGGACGAGGCGTGGAAGGAGCGGCATTGTATCGTGTTGGGGGTAAAAGGCGACCTTAGTAGGGTGATCTCCTGCGCGGAGATGGGCGTGGAAGGTGAGGTGCGGAGTTCGGTGGTGTTGACACGGGAAGCGCGGCTGGACAGAAGCCGGGTCGTCGCCGGCGAGCTGACATGGGAAGTATGGGGAACGGCCGAGGCTCTCAACGGAGCACCCGGCGACGTCCTTAGGACATGCCTATATGCGTTCATGTTTGCTATCCCAGCTGGACCGTCCTGAGGGAAACCTGGGAGACGGAACCTTCAAGCTGATGCAGACAACAAGTCGAATTACAGAAGTGGAGTGGGTAAAGTTGGCGGACGGGAGAGGCACTCGAGGGCCGAGGACGGGACTCGGAATTTGCGCGCAAGGGAAAATGGATCGGTGGAAATTCTGCCGCAACGCCAATGGCCCAATCGATCCAAAGCGCGCCGAACTGGTCGTCTGGGCACCGAGGGTCCCCCGAAATCTTTTGGCTTCTTTGCCCCCGCTCGGCCGCAAAACTGCTCCAAAACTGCCCCAAACATTTCAGTCCCCCGCTGTCTGACTCTGACTGCTGCGATGCCAAGAAAAGTGCCTGCCCCACCACCCGTCTGGTGCCCGCCCACCTTTTGCTTGCAGTGCATTCCTTGGGTGGGAAAGTGACAAGCGCTGCCGCCGGCGTTGCCTGCCCCGTTGCCGTCCACTCAAAATTTCGAGGACCTTTGAACTTCCGGTCGGCGAACGGGACGGGAGCCACCCACTCACGGCATTCACACCCGCGCACCACGTACCAACGGAGCCCACGGCCTCTCCACTACGACTCGCTTCCCCCAGCTCCGGCATTGTGTGCGCCAACCGCTCTTCCACCGGCTCATTCAACGTCGCCTTTTCTCTGTCGTCGTCCACCCCCCCGTCGCGACAGCTCCGAGGAGCATTTGGCCCGCAACGATGAGCCGCTTCTCTACCGGCCGCCTTCTGGCGCAAAACGTCTTCCAGACCTTCAGCAAGCCCGTTGTTCCCAGCGCCACACCACTATGGACGAGGGCATTCTCACAGACCCCCGCGAGGAGGGACGCCGATTCCGAAAGCTCGGCCAAGTTGATGGAGTCTCTGACTCGGGGCATTGTCGGCATGGCTGCTGACCCTACCGATTTGACTGGCGACAGGCTTGCGACCAACATTGGATTGAGGGACACCGAGGACGAGCCATACCACTTCCACATTTACTCGCACAAGCACAACACTCACATTACCGTCACCAAGCCGAACCGCGACGCTCTCATATCTCTCTCGTGCGGCAATCTCGGTTTCAAGAAGTCGAACCGCAAACACTACGACTCGGCATATCAGTTGGGCGCCTACGTGGTGGACAAGATGCATCAGATGAACCTGCACAACACGATCAAGAAGATGGAGGTTGTCCTACGAGGATTCGGTGCTGGCAGAGAGGCGGTCGTCAAGGTCCTGCTCGGAAACGAAGGAAGGATGCTGCGCAACTCCATCGTGCGTGTTACCGATGCTACGCGCCTCAAGTTCGGTGGTACAAGGAGCAAGAAGCCCAGACGTTTGGGTTAAGCGAGCGCAGTTGGCTTTGGGGAGACAGAACAGGATGGGGAGCCGTCACAGCCTGGCTGGCGTCAATGGGCTGGCGGTCGTGTACATGTCATGTATAATAAAGAATCTGTCATTGAATTGCATGTTAGGATACCCGGAAGGGGACCGCATGCCGATCCGCTTCCAGGTTCTGTCCTCTCAATCTCTTCAGCGCTGATATTCCTGGATGGGTCAAGATGGTGCAGATAAACTTAAACGCGTAGTTGTTTCCGTACAACATGTAAGGATAAGATTCTGATACTCACTGTGTGGTAATTCGTAGCGAGACACCGGGTCATTTGGTTGCTTTCGAGAGCGTCCTGGGGAACCGGCATTACGGGTGCCCGGCAACCGTGTTGTTGGACCCACTTAAATTTTTAATTGTCGGCGTAGCTCCCGGCGAGCTAAACGTCAGACGTCAACCCGAATCGGATGAAATCGAATTCCACTTTCTTTAAACTGCCCTGACCTCATCCGACCCGGGGCCCTTCTCATATCCCCGCCGATCCGTTTCGGCCTGCAGTCTCTTTCGCAAAGCCATGTAGAATTGTGCAGTTTTGCCCGCCATGTCGACCAATTCGCAAACCCCGCTTACAGCGGGATCAATTCTCAACCTTGATGTCCTCTTCAACAATCCCGTCTTCGCCGGTGGCATGGGCCTCGCCGGCCTTGGCGCCGCCGCCGCCTTTGGCCGCCGGGCTGCCATCCGTGGTGCTGGACTCTTGAAGCGTCAGATGCTGGTAAATGTTGAGATCAGCAAGCGTGATCCCTCCTACAACTGGGTTCTCGCCTGGCTGGCGCTGCCGCGAGACAACTCCGGCTTCATTGCCCAGCGGCTGACACGGCTCCGCAACCTCTCGGTCTCTACTACCACCAAGTCCATCAACCCCGGCAAGGACGAAGGGAGCTCGCATGCTGATTTCCGCGTGCAACCCGGCTTTGGCCGCCATATCATCCGGCACAAGCCCGGCGTGTACATCGCCGTGAACCGGGAGAAGGCGAGCACATCCCAGACGGCAACAGGCGAGCCTCACGAGACTTTAACCCTCACCCTCTTGTGGCCGCATCGCCATGTGCTGGGCGAGATCTTCACCGAGGCGCACGAGATGGCGCACCGCTTCCACGAAGGCAAGACCGTCGTCTACACGGCCAAGCGTATGGAATGGATGCCACTCGGCAAGCCCAGGCTCAAGCGGCCTCTTGGTAGCGTTATTCTCGACAAGGGTGTCAAGGAAAGCATCGTGGGCGATGTTAAGGAGTTCTTGGCGGCTCAGCAGTGGTATACCGACAGAGGCGTGCCCTACCGCCGTGGTTACCTTCTTTACGGCCCACCTGGTACCGGCAAGACGTCCTTCATCCAGGCGCTCGCAGGCGAGTTGGATTACAGCGTCGCCATGATCAACCTCAGTGAGGTTGGCATCACGGATGATTTGCTGGCTCATCTGTTGACCCAGCAGCCGGAGAAGAGCATTCTGGTACTGGAGGACGTTGATGCCGCGCTCGTCAACCGGAGGCCGAGGGATTCTGACGGCTACAGCGGCGCCACAGTGACGTTTTCCGGTCTTCTCAACGCTTTGGACGGTTTGGCTGCCGGCGAGAACCGGATTGCCTTCCTCACCACCAACCACATTGATCGCCTGGATCCTGCCCTGATCCGTCCCGGTCGTGTCGACATGATGATGCGCATTGGCGAGGCCACCAAACACCAGGCTGCCGAGATGTGGGATCGCTATTATGGTGACATTGACAAGGATCATTCCGGCCGGGAGAGGTTCCTCAACAGGCTGGACGAGCTCGGTCTCTTTGGCGAGAATAATCAGGACCCCAACGCGCCCAAGAGACATACTTCGACGGCGGCTATCCAGGGCCTGTTCCAGTTCAACAAGAATGATATGGAGGGCGCCATCAACATGGCTGAAGGCTTGATTCCCAGAACCTTTGTGGCTGAGGACCCCTCAAATGATGGCAGCATGAAGTCTCCAGCATAGAATGGGATGGAAGAAATTTCACGGAAAATGTACAACTATCTGTATATCAAGACATGGCTGAGGCTGAGAATAGAATGATACCCGTTAAAGCGACTTGTTTTTGCTGCTATCTATGTGAGCACCCCCAAGCGCGGATAGTAATCAGTCCATGTCCAGACCTTCCCGAGCAGAAGGATGGGCAAACCCAAGCAACATGTTCTCCGCGAGATGTTTTGCGTCTAATATGCAGAGAGCACGATAGCTCGATTCGCGTGGGCCCATCCTCTTTATATCGTGGATATTCGTTCCAGTCAGTACTAAAGGCACGCCAGGGCTGGTTCGAGGCAATGCGCAGTTGGCAATGCTTCCACTCCTTCCTCACTGTCGCAACTGTATATTAACAACTGCGCAAACTCTAGACAGCCAGCACCACATGAGAACCATATCTCGATCATGTCGTAGATCCCTTTCACTCGATGTTGCATCTTGAGCACTTCGCCTCAACTTGGCCCAGGACAATCAAAGCGGCAACAAGTAGTCCCCATACCGAAAGGTTGTTTCCGTGATCCCCAGGCCCTCGACACGGCGACGTGGAGCGGCAGAACATTCGATCGTCGGCGTGCAGTGTCGAAAGTGTTGCGAGGCTTCCCGGAGTGGACTAATCTGTGAAGATTACCCGGGAGTCGTGGTGATTCCAACGTGGCGCGCACAAACTGAGCCGGCGGAGCAGTGGTCCCACGACTCAAACATCGTTGATCGCTGGCGTTGGCGTGTAGGGTGAAGATTTTGGTCGTTGAGGACGCTTTTCAGCTTCAGGTCGAGTCCTCCTTTGTTTCAGACGTAGCCTTCGCGGCCTTTGGCTCCCCCTCGGAGTCGAAACCAAGGGCATCCAACTCTCGGATAAGCTCGTTAATCTTGATGACCTTGGCGATCTGTTCCGGCAACAAAGACTCTCCACCGTCCTTTTTGTCCTTCAGCTCCTTGGCTTGGCGGAGCTTCTTCTTCAGATTCCGAGCCTTCTTCTCCTTCTCGGCTTCGGGGTCAACATCTTCGGCCTTGGGCGCAGGCGTCGCTACGGCAGCGGTACTCTTCTGGTCCTCGCCTTCTGTCTCGCCGGGAGCCTTAGCCTTCTTGCGCGCTTCCCGGCGCTTCGCATTTTTGTTTGCTGCCGCACTGGATTGCTGTTCCGTTTTGTCATCCTTCAACCCCTCCGCACCCGGAACTGGGCCTTTGCCTCGCTGGCGGAACCCCTCGGCGGTACGGTTCTTGTACACCTCGACATCCTCGGGCGGGCGGTAACCCGGGCGAACTTTAATTGCTTTTCTGGTGCTTCCGTCTGCTCTCTTAGATTCAGGAATCACTCGCTCGCCGTTTTTGTCGGTTATGATGCCGGAGTTTGTTGGTTGAGACATGGTTGCAAATTGCAATATAGCTGATCTTGATGAGGGGTTCGACTAGGACTATTGCGACTTTGTTCGATAAAATGACAGATTCCGTATGAGCAGCAACAGTCGTGAAGGTCGATGAAGTGATTATGATGGTTGTCTCGCCGGATCTCGGGTTCTGATGTGTCAACCTTGATGCTCGCGCACAAGTTAATGTGTGCAACTCGTCGAACACTTCAATTGGTAATGTGTTTATAGGCGAAAGAGTTTGGAAAGTGAGGACGACGTTGTGATTTCGAGGTTGATTCCACTTGCAGCTTGGCACACTTGAGCCAGGCGCCAACAGCCTTGGGAGTCGTTTTGGAGCAAATGGTCATAGCTTCGACCAATCAGGAAAGCTGCATATGCTCCGGATGGTTCCGGCCGGCGCCATTGCGATCTTTCCAGGTCCCGCTGGGTCGGTTTTGTCCATTGCAACGAAAAACATCGTGATTGCTCGCGACGCCCTCTCCCGCACAACGTCACCGATAGAGACGCATCTGAACCACCGCTAACCCCGGTAAATCTGTCAAAATGGTGAGGCTCTTCTGTGCTCTCTCGCCCATAGTCTGGGAACATGCCAATGCTAATCGCGCATTCTCAATCTAGTCCGCTTTCTACAAGCAAGTATCCCCGCAACGCCGAGCGCATCCTCACAACGCCTCCCACCCCCATCGGCCCGGCTCCGGCTCCGGCTCCATCTCCCGGCCCAGACCCCGACTCGAGCACCGATAGCTAACCTACACTACAGCATCCTCTTCCGCAAGAACACCGCCTTCCTCGGCGCTGTCTTCGCTGGTGCCTTCGCCTTCGAGGTGTACGTACCCACGACCATCGGATGAACATATAGCAGGGAATCTGTGTCGCTGAACAGTTACACCATCTAGGGCTTATGACAACGGCATGGACAAGGTCTGGGACAAGATTAACAAGGGGGTACGAGCTTGTGACCGGATCGAAACTGGCTTGAACAATTGCTGACAAGGAGAACAGCGCCAATGGAAGGACATCCGCCACAAGTACGTCGAGGCTGAGGAGTAAATGGGACGACTTGGGAGCAACAATTTAAGATGCGGAGACACCGAATCCATGGAAAGTTAGACGACAGCCTCTGGGAACAACTGGAATTTGGTCGACGATCATTGATTGCTAGAGGAATGGACGACTTTTCCTGACGCTTCTGCCTACCAAGCCCCTATTTCACCTTACTGTACAGAATCAGAACAACATTATGGCAAAAATCAGCTAGACGAATGACCCATAGTCCGACCACAAGTCCCCTGGGCAACAAACAGTCACCCGGTCGACCCTGCCAGCGCTTGGGGGTGGAAGACAGAGAGTCAACATGAGCCAAGCACAACAACTTGGCGGCTCACCGACCTGGAACTTGGGACGTATGATGCGTGGAAATTATCCACTTTAAACTTCCCAGCGTGGCGTAGTAGGTCTCAATGTTTATTGGAGACTTTCATGAAGTTTAGGGTTGGCCTTCTTAAACTTTGACGTCTTTGTATGCAGCTGTTTCGAAGGTCAGCCGGAAAGCATGGATAGTCGCGCATCAAGCACTACCAATAGCCCCTGACAAGCTACCTGAGTTGGCTCTATGGCCTCCGCCAAGGACCATCTAGAAGTTATAAAAGAGAGAGCCTAGGCCAGTACCAAGTGTGGCATTGACTTGATGATGTGCTTCCACTTGAATAGGAACTACTGACTTGATACACGTCCCTACTTCCATCAGTACATCAGTATGGTCACGATGGGATGAAAAACCATGACTGTTGATGCACGGTCCGGACGACGTCAGGGCGGGAGGTTGGCAACAAAAATGGCCGGTAACATTTGAGGTACATAGGTACTTCCAAGTATAGAGGTAACCCAGTCCAAATGTACCCAGGTTGCTCTTTACCATACTCAAAACCATCACAAGAGCTACGTCAAGAACTGGACCTCCATTTGCACGCTTTCTACAATACCGTCTCCCTCTTTTTGGTAGGGCCCGAAAGTGCAGCCCCGCCTGACGTAGGTAACCCTACGGGCGTCAATGCACATTAATGTTAGCGAAATGCCTTAAGGTTGCTGCAGGAGCTGTCTCGGATATGTAGATAAGTCCATGATGGGAATGAGCTATGGTAAAAAGGTGTAAGGAGCGAGCTTTAGATGGAGCCTCAAGTGCCCAATCTCGACCGGTTTCTCCCTGACAACGATCGATACTTATTCAGTTGTTTGGCAAGGAAATGGCACCAACAGAATTCCGATTGCCCACAATGGATGAAGACCTCGAGCGCCCATAGAGATCCGATAAAACCCCCCACAGGATCTGCAATTCCGAGGAAACTCAGAGGAACGGTTCTGACGGTGTTGGCCAACAGAAGCCAATCCCATCGACGAGTCACAGAACGCCACCTTGACTTCGCTCTTCAAAGCCAGCCCCACGGAAAAGGGAAACCCGGAAAACTGCCCTGTAACCGCCGTCCGATCGGTACCAACAAGCCAAGACCGCTGCTTCTTAGTCAACAGCCCAGCTTGCCCAGGTACCAGGCCCGATATTCAAAAAGTCCGACAGCCCTCCGCTGCCAACAATCATATTGGACGGGAAGAGGAAGAAAGGAAGGAGAATATTACACCTACAACCCAAAACCCGCGACACATACCAAAGCGCGTCCTTCCAGGCGGCGCTAATCATACGAAGCTGATATATGCCAGGGTGTCCACCTATTTTGCTGGCTCCGTTTACCCCGCGATCCCCTCTAGGTCATCGCCCTCAGCTCAGGCCCTCTTTTCGCCCATCATCTTACCGGTCTGGAACCCTCCTCAAAGTTTGAGCGCAAACAAGCGGTGGGCGCTTCAGATACGATCCTTGAATACTCCCTCCTACACCTCCTGTCAGTGATTCTCCCGTCTAGCACAAAATTATCATCATACTCTCAGGGCATCGACACCATAACACCCAACTCCCAAAATACCGATCCTAGTTAACCACGACACTGACATCAACAAAGACATCCCCCAGACCCGATAACGCCACCTGGATGTCTATCTCGAGCGCTACATAGACCCAACCACCGATGATACTTCCACCATGGAAGCCCAGATGTCGACACAGGAGCAGCAGCTCTGCCAGGCCTTGCTGGCGATGCCTGGTAAATACCGATACCGCTATAACGAAGAAGCATCGCGCGAACTTCTTCTTACCCTTTTCTGGTCTATGGCCGGCGGGAAAGATGAGTACATGAAGCTCTTCTTTCCCCAAGGAGACCCACGAAACACTTCCCTCAAGCTCAGGGATGTCCAAGGTGCGGTCGAGGGCGCCGAATATACCGAAGCCGCGCGTGGCAAAGCCTGCGGTCACATCTTCAAACAAGGAGAAGCGTCGTACGCTTGCAAGACCTGTAGCGCGGACGATACCTGCTGCCTGTGCAGCAAGTGCTTCGAATCTACCGACCACACAGGCCATATGGTCCGGATCAGTATCTCACCTGGAAACAGCGGGTGCTGCGATTGCGGAGACTTGGAAGCATGGAAGCGACCCATGTTTTGCACAATACATTCCATGTGGGAAGGCGATCGTGACAAAGGCAAGGGGAAAGAGACAGGTCTTCCCGAAGATCTAGTCCGGAACATTAGGATGACCATCGGGCGCGTATTCGACTACATGTGCGATGTTATCTCTTGCGCCCCCGAGCAGCTTCGCCAAACCAAAACCGTCGAGTCTATTGAAGAGGACGAGAGGCTTTCAAGATTATCATCGACCTACTGCGGAGGAGAGACCGACTCGCCAGGGGAATATGCCGTTCTGCTGTGGAATGATGAGAAGCATACCGTGGTCGATGTGCGTGACCAAGTGGCTCGGGCCTGCAACACTACTCTGGCTAACGGCCTGAAAGCTGCCTACGAGACCGATGCCATTGGTAGGAGTATCCTGATGTACGACAGCAGTTTGGAAAAGCTGCTTGAAGTAGCCGAGATCCTGGAAAGGATAAGAGTTACCGTCACCATTCGCTCCTCCAGGGATACCTTCAGAGAGCAAATGTGCGGCACAATAATTGAGTGGCTTAGAGATATTTCCGGCTGCCAGGTTGGCCATGACCATCAGATACTGAGAAACATCGTGTGCGAGGAAATGCTTAAGCCTTGGAGGAAAGGCAGTCCCGCCGCTCATGCTATCGTCGGCAAAGACGGCATTGACGATGAGGACCGGATCGATCAAGAAGACAACGTACCGAACGGATTCTACGAGCAACAGGGGAGGCTTTTGCTTCAAGCACGTCAAGCTGCCCGTAGGATGGCAGAGGCTCGTGAAGCTGGCGATGATGAAGTGGACGAGGATGATGAGGATGGAGAGGAGATTGTCGTCTCCGGCGGAGAGATGGATGAAGACGAGGATGATGACGAAGACGTCATGATGCTTGACGAGCAAGGCGATGCAGCTGGGGATGATGTGGCCATGACAGACTGGCGGGAAGTACGGGTGGTGCAGGTAGCGCCAGCCGCTTCTGCTGGCCATCCTCCTCCGCCGCCTCCTCCTCCGGCACCGGCCACTGCTACGGCTCATCGACGAACCATTCGGGAACGTGAGCATACTCCTGATGATTCTGATACCGCCGAGCCGCTTATTGCCCCGAACATCTATTCCAAGGCCCACCTCGACATTCCCAAGACGCCAGGCAGTCCGAAAGCCAAGACGACGCCCCCTAATCCTGGACGTTACTGGTTGCAGACTCCCGCTGGCTACGTGGAAGAGAAGGATATTCCGGTTGCTGAAGACCTCTTTGAGCGAGTCCGTCTTGACTGGCTGATATTATTTGATCTTCGGATGTGGAAGAAGGTTCGCTGTGATCTTCGCTCATTGTACATCTCAACCGTGGTCACGATCCCCGAGTTCAAACGGGTACTTGGCTTGCGGTTTGCTGGTCTGTATACCACCCTGGCCCAGTTGTATCTCATCGGAGATCGTGAGCCTGATCACTCCATTATCAACATCTCCTTGCAGATGTTGACAACCCCTTCCATCACCGCTGAAATAGTTGAGCGGGGAAATTTCCTTACAAGTCTGATGGCCATTCTTTACACATTCCTGACTACTCGTCAAGTGGGACATCCTTGGGACGTGGCAAGCAACGCAGTTTTGTCGTTCGATTCAGGATCGGTGACCAACCGGCGCATGTATCACTTCTTCCTCGATCTAAAATATCTTTTTGGGTCCCCGCACGTCCAGGAACGCCTTCGGACTGAGGAGCGGTATATGATGCAGTTCCTCGATCTCGTCAAGCTCCATCAAGGCATATGCCCGAATGTTAGGGCTGTCGGCGAACACGTCGAGTATGAGACAGATAGCTGGATCAGTGCGTCTCTAGTCACACGCGAGATCAACAGGCTTTGCAGACAATTCGCTCAATCTTTCCGAAACGTCAAGGAACACGGCTTGCAATATGTCAATAATGCGATCAGACTTGCGGCCAAGGTCACCATCATCAATTCCCTTGGTGCTGAGCGTCATCGGTTTAACCAGTCAGAGATCAAGGAAGAAATTTCGTTCAGAAACCTTACTGATTTCGAGTTTGAGCCAAGCGGGCGAGCCTTCAAGGTTGTTCACTTTGTTGTGGAAGAGCAGCCCATCAGTTTCCATCATGCTCTTCACTACACTTTGTCGTGGCTCATTGAGTGTGGCAAGTCTATGCACATTGACGATTTGCGGAAGCTCCTGACTTTCGAAACCGCCGACTTGCTAGCCAAGCCTCAGCCGATGGGCCGAAAGTCCATGCCTCGAGGTGTCTTCACCCCCGAAGATTATCTCCTTGCAGCCTTTGATTTCCCCCTCAGAGTATGTGCTTGGCTTGCACAGATGAAGGCTGGTATGTGGGTCAGGAACGGTTTGAGCTTGCGTCACCAAGGAGGGACCTACCGCGGCGTGAGCCAAAGAGATGTCTCCCATAACAGAGACGTATTCCTGCTACAGACCGCCCTTGTTGTCTGTGACCCAAGCCGCGTTCTTGCCTCGATTGTCGACCGCTACGGGATGGAAAAGTGGATCAAAGGTTTCTTTGAGCAGAAATCTAAGGCACAAGACGACAGTCAACACTTGGATGTTGTCGAAGACATGCTCCATCTGCTTGTGGTTCTAGTCAGCGACCGTACGTCTCTCACACAGAGCGAAGATGAGACCAGCCCTCGCCCCGCGACCACGCGTCTCAAAGCCAGCCCCCTTATCGCGGCTATGCGCCGTGACCTCACGCATGTCCTTTGCTTCAAGCCGCTGTCGTTCTCAGAGATCTGTAACAAGCTACCGGACAAGTTCCATGAACATGAGGATTTCCACAAGTTGCTGGACGAGATGACAATCTACAAGGCGCCCGAGGGGCTGACAGATGTTGGCACTTTTGAGCTCAAGCCGGAGTTCATCGAAGATGTTGACCCATACATCGCGCACTACAACAAGAACCAACGCGAGGAATCTGAATTGGCGTGGCGCAAGTGCATGGCTAAGAAGACCGGGCAGTCGATTGAGGATGTCGTGTATGAGCCCAATCTACGTCCAATTACTTCTGGAGTCTTCGCTGGGCTGTCTGATTTCACCAGAACCGGCATGTTTGCTCAGATTATTTACTACTCTCTTCTCTACACCCTCACATCCTCCAAGTTCACACCACAGGTCCCCACGACTCGGGTTGAGACCTTCCTTCAAGTTGTCCTGCATCTGATCTTGATCGCCATCAAGGAAGATCAGACGAATGACCGGAATGGTGAGCGGCCATCATTCGTCTCTCGTTCTCTCAGTCACCAGGCGCGCAGCAACTTCATGCCAGAAAACCCTACGGCAAAGACTATTGTGGCACTCCTGAACCTACTGACAGCCGAGGATTCTTTCAAGACATGTCATCCAAAGATCCACCTCATTCTCAAGAAGATGCGTCAGCAGCGCCCCTACGAGTTCGAGTCTGCTTACCATAGTCTTGGTCTTTCAGTGGACGATATTGACGCCGGCTTGCCTGACAGTCAGAATACCGATGAAGAACGTGAGAAAAAGAAGAAGGCTGCACTCGCCCGCCAAGCTCGCGTTATGGCACAGTTCCAGGCCCAACAAAAGAGTTTCATGGAGAATCAAGGAGAGATCGACTGGGGTGATGTGGACGATATCGATGAGGACGAGGACATGCCAGCTGCCGAGGAACATAAGAACTACTGGAAGTATCCATCAGGCACATGTATTCTGTGCCAGGAAGATACAGATGATCGTCGTCTCTACGGATCCTTCGCCTTCTTTACTGAGAGCAACATCTATCGGCAAACCGATCTCCAAGATCCAGACTTTGTGCGGGAAGCGTTTAAGACACCTGAGAATCTGGACAGGTCTGCCGAAAGCATCCGGCCCTTTGGAGTTGCCCACGAGAACCGCCAAATTGTTCAGAAGGTCAACCAAGAGGGAGAGATATTCGAGGCTGAGCGTTCCGTCATCGGCAAAGGCTTCCCGTCGCATCTGTCTCGTCCAGGCCCCGTCTCTACTGGATGCGGGCATATTATGCATTATGGTTGTTTCGAAGCATATTTCGACGCCACTGTACGCCGTCATAATCAGCAGATCGCCAGACACCCTCCTGAGGACACGAATAGATTGGAGTTTGTGTGCCCCTTGTGCAAGGCCCTGGGCAATGCCTTCCTTCCCATCGTCTGGAAAGGGCAAGAAGAAACCTATCCCGGCCCACTGTCACCATCTGAGCCTTTCAATTCGTGGCTGGACAAGCAGCTACATTCTGCATATTACGTCCTAGGAGCAGCAAGGCCTGAAGATCAGATCCAGCGTTCATTCGAAACATACGCTTCTGGCATAATGGTGCACAATCTTGCTGAAGATCGTTCTCAGCTGTTTGGCGATGCCTGGGTAGACCTCGGGGCTCGCTCAAGGTCAAGTGGGACGCCATTTAGTGACTCGTTTTCGATTATTTCAGCTCCTGATAATAGCAGCCGAGGAGCCACTCCTGCTGAGGGCAACAGCATGATGAGAGAGCTGGTCTCTGCATACCGTCGTCTCCGAGACACGTTGCGCAAAAACGGCATCAACTCACACCACGACCTTCCCGAAACCGTGCGAGATGATGAGCTGGCCTGCAGCGATGCTTTGGCTCGCTCGGTGGGCTTTTCTATTGCAGCTATCGAGATCCAGCAGCGTGGGGTGGAAGCGGACTACGGAATGACCCTACTCGAGAAGATTCCTGAACAGGTGCTCACCCATCTTCGTATCCTGACTGAGACCGTAACCACTTTCATCACCATCGGCGGGCTTAGAGAGGCGGGCGACAACAGGATTGACACCGAATTTCGGAGAGACAGCGAACGTCAGCACTGCCAGCTGTTCATTGCCCAATACAAGGATGCCGAAACCGATAATGCGAGACAGCCTTACCAGGAGTATCCTCCGCTCCTTAGCCAGGATCCTTTTGTTTTCCTGTGTGAATGCGTCTTTGGCGTTATCCCGGCACAAAAGTTTAACATAGCCCACATCGTGAGGCTTTGCTATCTTGCCGAGATCACCAAGGTGGTTTATCATATGGGTCGCAACATGCCTGCCACGATGTGGCTCTCGAAGATCTTCAGCAACCGCAAGGATGAAATGTCGCTCGAACTTGCCAACTTTGCTTCCTTCTGCGAGACTGTCGTACACATGGACCTAGGCTTTTCTGATAGGTACAGAGTTCAAGGCTCCGTTGGGGAAAACAAGGCGTTTGACCAACCTGGATTGGACAGCTGGGAGGGTTGGTATCGGTTCATCAGGAACTATGCGCTCACGTTCCTCCGGAAGTGCGCCATCTTACTCTACGCGAGGTACAACATCGATTTTAACAGCCGCGTCTCGCCCAATCCTGAGCAGAAGGAGCTCGAGCGCCTTACCGAGACGTTGAAACTTCCCTCGTTCGACGCGATGCTCGCTTCACTTACGCCCAACTCTGGAATGACCCAGCTAGTGTCTGGCTGGATTGAGCATCAGACATCTTGGGACGCAGAACATCCACCTCTCGTCGCTGACGACAAGACGTTGCCGCCGTCGGCTGTGCTGAGCCACCCAGGTATCTTTGAGCTTGTCGGCCTTCCTCAGAACTACGCCACGCTCATCGAGGAGTGTACACGGAGGAAATGCCCAACCAAAGGCAAAGACATCTCTGACCCTATGCTCTGTCTTTTCTGTGGAGATTTGTTTTGCGGTCAGAGCATCTGTTGCGCGGTGGAAGATAGGGAAGGAAGAGGCAAGACCATGAGGATTGGCGGTTGCCAGCAACATATGAGAAAGTAGGTTCTATCCTCATCCACGACCCTCACCGCTTGATCATGACAATGACCTGCTTTCCTTTCAACACCCTCCACTGAATACTCACTAACGTCTTATTTCCCACCAGGTGCCAGAAGAACGTGGGACTGTTCCTCAACATCCGAAAATGCTGCATCTTCTACCTCCATCGCCTGTCAGGGTCCTTTAGTAACGCACCCTACATCGACAAGTACGGCGAGGTGGACCTGGGTCTCCGTCATGGACGGCTGCTTTATCTCCATCAAAAGCGGTATGACTCCATGTTGCGCAACCTGTGGCTCAGCCATGGCATCCAAAGCTTCATCAGCCGTAAGTTGGAAGGTGACATCAACAATGGTGGATGGGAGACACTCTAAGGATGAAGGAGCAAGACGGCATGTGATTGAAGCGGAGGAGATTGAGTAAGCGGGGGGTGCGGGTACAACATTGTGCAATGTTACGGCGTGAGATAAGAGACATTATTATATGGGCGTTTAGGTATTCATTTTCTTGCACACGAGGGTTGCCGAATTCCTTGCTCTGCGGTGGCTTAAGAACCATTTCTCTATGGATATCAAAACACCTAAGTATAACCGTATCAGTCATTTGCTACGTTTTGGGGCAAATCATTTGTATGCATCGCTTTGACATTTTGTTACACGGAAAAAGCAGGTGAAGAGAGAATTTGGAATTTGTTACTTAGAATGGTACCATTAGACACGAACACTCAACTCATTATTCTCCCCAATTCAATTTCACATGTCATCACATGCAAAGATTGAGATGCTCCAGTGCTCCCAACGACTTTGCCCTCCTTCCATATATGCAGAAGATACTGTCATGAAATTTATTATGTGTACAAACTGTGACTTCCAATGGTATATATAGTAGTACCTATGCAAATGACCAAGACATGCAATGCAATAACTGCAATGGGGGTATTGTAGACTTCATGAACCACAAAAAAATGCAAACAACATCCGTACCCTCTTCCCCTGTCTATACACTTTCCTCTGTTTCTCTCTTTGGATGAGAAACCATGATCCCAGACCACATTAGATATAAAACCATGCCCATGATTTTCCCCCTTCCCCGTCCCCGTTTATATGCAAAAATGCTTTTTCGCTTGCTTCACGTTATTTATGCATCATCATTATCATAATACTTTTACAACAATCCTCCAACAAACATTAAAAAGCACAAGGAATTCAGGGCTTCGGGCTCGCCGAAGAAGAATCTTCCTTACGAGGATCAACTAGCTCATAAGGAGGAAGCGTCGACCGTCTTGGTGTGTCAGCACCCGACGTGCTGCTGCCGCTACCGCTCTGTCCCTCAAGGTTCTCTTCACTTCTTAATGACATGGGCGTGGGCGTAGCGACGGGCTCGACGCCCTTGATGGAAGACGGCGAGGCAGTGAACTCAGCCCTGGCCTCGACGTTGGCAATGGCGCTCTGCAGCGCGCTCGTCAGGTCGACGTGGAACAGCGGCCTGTTGATGCCGTGCACGGCCACGGTGCGGCCAGCGAATCTGGAGCGAGCCTCGACCGCGGCCGAGGGGGATACCCTCTCCGAGCCAGAGCTGGTGGCTTTCAGGACGCCGACATCGGTGTCGTCGGTGTTGGAGCCGGATTCGATGTCCATCGAGTTGCGACGCTGTTGTTGTTGGGCACGAGAGCGAGCAGACAGGGTGGGACCGAACTCCTTCTCGTTGACTTCCTGCTCAGCAGCCTCAGCGGCACTCTGCTCGCCACCGATTTCGGCGACGCTGAAGATGGACTTCCACCTGCGGATCTGGCCATCGGGGAGAGCAGAAGGGTATCCGAAGCCGGCGGAGACGAGGGCACGCTTGGTCCAGCGGTTGCTGATGCATGCGACGTGCCAGTCAACAACGTCGGGGCTGGCGTACCGGTCAAGTTGGTTGCGAACATCGATGAGCTGTTGAACCGAGGTGATGTCAATGTTGTTGACAGAGCTGAAGTCGAGGATGACGGCCTTGAGGGTAGGGAGGTTCAAGTTAACACCGATTGCGTTAGTGTCAGCGCCCTCCTGAGCGGCCTTCTTAAGCTTGCGTCTAGACGGGCCGGGATCGTTCCAGGGCCGGTCACCAGGACGATCGAAGTGCGAGAGCGTGGTGCGGCGCGTGTTATCGTAGATGTACTTGACCATGTACTCGAGCGTGTGGCTGGCGTTGGGATAGTTGAAGCCCTCAGAGAAGCGGTAGATGAAGATGCCCGGGTAGGGGTTGTCTAGCTCGATTTCTGGGTTGGAGCCGTCCGCATGCGTGATGGGGAGGAAAATGCTACGGTATGGGGCATCCAAAGAGGAGCTGCCGACAAAGGTGCCATATCCTTCGTCCTTGACGGGCTTACGGGGATCATCGCCGATAACGTGATCGCCGAGGACTGAATGAACCTTGACGCGTCCGAGGAAGCGACCCTGAGCTTTGAGGATGCGGAAGAGGAGAACGGCGAAAGACAAGCAGACAGTGCAGTAGATACCGTTCTCAATGGTTGAGAAGATGGTCACGAAGACACCGACGAAGAAGATGAGGACTTCAAGAGGCGAGACGAGCCAGAACTGGTAGATGGTGTTGGGGGGTGTGATCAAATCGCCGACAGCGTGAATGATGACAGCGGCGAGTGAGGCGTTCGGGATGTAGTAGAATACTGCAGGCAAAGCGTAGATGGCCAGCAACACAACGATAGCGGTGATGACACCAGCAAATGGAGTGCGTACGCCTGCCTTCGACTTGACGGCGGTACGGCTGAATGAGCCTGTCGCGGCGTAACCACCAAGGAAGGGGCCCAGCATGTTGGTAACACCGATGGCGACCATTTCCTGGGAGGGATCGATAGTGTAGTTGTTGATACGACCGAATGACTTGGCGATGGCAATGTGCTCGATCAGCAGGACAATAACGGTGGCAGGCAGAGAGCCGGCAAGCTTGCTGGCAAGTTCCTGGTTAAGTACGGGAACAGCTGCGTTTTTGAAACCTATTCGGTAGTCAGCATCGGCTCATCTGTTAGGAAGTTGAGAGAGAGCTTACCTCTGGGAACGTCGAAGAGAATTTTGAACTTCGATGTTCCTCTGGGGAGGTCCTTGTTGGCCAACCAACTGATCATGGTGTAAAGCAGAATAACAAAAACTGTTCGAAGTGTCGAGAGGAAGAAGGCCACCCGCGCATGCTGCGGCCAACGCCTAGCGACCCAGTTGCAGAGAGACCGGATACCATACAGCATGAAAAGCGCTGTCAAGCCCATGGCGGCATCCAGCTTGGTACGAGGTAAGCCTTGCAAGGTATGAATGAAGACCAGATAGGCCGGATCTCTGGTCGAAAAGCCCTTGATACCCATCATGGTGGGAATCTGTCCGACGGCAATATTGAGGGCCGAGCCGGTCATGAACGCCGAAAGAGCAGTAAGCGAGATGATATCGACAATCCAACCACACCGAATTAGGCCGATGAAAAGCACAATGGCGCCGGCGAGGATAGAAAGGGCAGAAGCGATGACATGACCCGGAACGTCAGGGAGATCCTCCATGACGTTAGCGACAATACCGCCAGTCAGCGAGGAAAGGACGGCGACGGGGCCGATGGTGATATCTTTCGAAGTGGCAAAGAACCAGTAGATCAAGACGCCCATGAAGGAAGAATAGAGACCAAACTGAGGTTCAAGGTTGGCAAGCTGGGCATAGGCCATGCCTTGTGGGATGACAATAGCACCGATAGTAATACCTGGGTGACGAGTAAGCAATACTGAGATAGCACAGCCATATGGAAGAGGGTATATAATCTTACCGGCTACTAGGTCGCCCACTAGCCATTGGAGGTTGTAGTGGCCGATCCAAGACAAGAAGGGAAAGAGTGAAATAACGTAGTCCCCTAGCTGCTTTCCAGATGGCACAAGTTCCCTCAAGAACTCGACAGTCCGAGGTGGTTCTTCCACAAAAGAGCTGGTTGTGTGGTTGGACATGATAGACTCGCCCCGAGTCACCTCATCGTATGGATCTTTATCTTGAAGCTTGATGCCAAGTGCTTTGGCTGTGAAGCGCCCGGCCTTCCCCCAGGCCGTAGACATCTTGGCGGCTTGGTCCTTCTGATACCAATGGGAACAAGTGTTGGTCGGAGGATGTGATGGTTGGTACCGGAAGACTGTTATAAGATATGGTCCGTGCTGGTTGCGTCTATATCAAGGAGATCCTAGCTTTGACAGAAAGTTTGCATGGACCAAGGTGGAAGGCTATTCTCAGGTTGGTTGATCCGGGGAAATAACCAATGGGGTAAACAGTGTTGACTTTGTATATCGTATAGACACAAGCCTCTAGCAGTGCTCGAATCTCGTTGGAAGAGGAGTGAAACGGGAAGGGCTGAAGACGGGCCGGTTGGAGTGTAGGTCGGTGTTGAATATCGAGCTATGCGTGAGCCTGAAGGCGGAGGTGGCAACAAAGAGCCAGAAGGGATGATGAAAGCCGCCGTTGTTAAAACATGAGATGATTCGAGTGAAGAATAACAGAAACAGGGACATGGAAAAGTTTAAAAGGGCAAGCAAAGGTACACTAGGAAGAAGCCGACAGGCGGCATTGCGGCGTTGCTCGAAGGAACCGGGGTGTGGGGGGCCGGGGGAAGGAGGAGAGGAAGTGCACGGAATCTGTTTACTGACGCCCACGGGTGCAGAAGAGGCAGAAGGTGCAGGGAAGCGGAGTTCAGGAGGCGTGGTAAAAGCGCAGAAAGGTGGGCACTTCCTTGATGACGTGATCGGCCTTTGCCCTTTCAACTCTAGTATTGAAAAGCTTATACACACTTTGCTATGCCGATTTCCACTTTCAGCCACTGTGAAAGTGTTGTAACTGGCATGCCAACCTCATCAGGAACCGGCCTTCCGTCTGCCATGTCTCCGCGGTCGGTATTTGGTGGCAGGGAACGCCGGTAGTTGAGACGATGAGGTGATGGAAGATGGCCATCTCAACTCTCACCGCGCTGGGTTCACGGGAGGGACTGCTGTTTGTGGTATCTCCCGCGATCCCGCTCATAAGACAGTCTGGTCGGAGTTTCATGTAATGGTCATCGATATCTCCCTCCATGGAGTCAACAATCTTTCCATCACACCAGTGCCTTCTTCACCGTACCGAAACGATAGATGATCGTGCTTGGATATGCTTGGTATAGATACGTCTTCCTGTCACTAGGGCGTCCGATGGCTTGGGACTGGAGCTTGACAAGCACCTGGGCGTTCGCTCGATATAAGCCCCGGCCACCGGGTGTTCTTGTCGCACGGCGGGATGATGCAAAGAAGGACGGGAAGAGACACTTGCACTGCACCCCACGGAAGCCATCAGCAGCAACCATGCAAGATGTGACCTTCGCGAAGAGCGAGAGGGCCTGATCTTTTTCAAGCTGCAGCAGTCGGCAGTCTGGGTTTTCTATACATTTCGATAGGTCTCGACTAGGGGTTGGGTGGGTCGTGTAGGACTGGTACCGCATATAAGGCCCGTACACTATACTAGTACGTAGATAATTAGTTTATTGGCATCCGGCTCACCGCCTTCGAACTAGACTACGTACCTCGGTATAAACTTATGAACTTCGTAATCCTATTATTATTATTATAAAATCGGTTTATTCTACTAGCAAAACCACTACATCGATAATAATAATATTATAGAAACGAATATCCTTATCGAAAATATAATCGACTTATCGATTAAACCAGCTATAATTCGGCGTATAATTATCGAAAAATACTTTATTGGACTTAAATCCCTAAAATTTAATATTAATAAAGGGGGGGAAAGTTTAAATAAACCTTTCTATTAATAACCTCCCTATAATAAATTTACCTCTACCTAACCTTTTAATTCTACCTAACCTTTTAAACCTTCATTAAATTAAAATATCGATAGTAATATAATTAAATTAATTACCGTAGCGCTTATAACGGTCGTACTTATATATACCCAATTCGATAATTAATTCGATAGCCAATTTAATAACCAATTATATAACCAACCTATTATTATTAATAATCTTATTAATCTTTATTTAAAAGGAACCATTAACGGTAGTGAATTTAATATAAACTAATTAATTAATAATAACGTTCCATTATTTCATTAACTGAATTCGTCGACTTAACCTTCTTAATTATTTTAATAAAATAATTAATTATTTATTTAATAATCTACCTAATCCTCTTAACCGATAACTGTAATAAGAAAGAGGTAAAGGAAATAACCCAATTAACTTAACTAACCTCGTAAAAAAAAGCTAGTAATTATTCAATTATTTATTATAATTTATATTTATAAAATAATTAATTAAATTATAAAGTAGTTTTAAAAAGTAAAGGGTAAGAACTTATTTTCTAATAAAAATAAGCGTAATTATAAAGAAGTATAGAATTTTATATTTAAAAAATATTAAAAAATTTACCCTAAATATAATTACCTTTAGACTACTAAAATAATAAAATCTAAATACAATATTAAAAAAGGCCGGTTTCGTATTTAGAAGACCCTAATAACTACTATTAACGTTACGTACAACTAAGAGACTAATTTACCTAATATAAATATAATATTATAGAATACGTTCTTAGCCTATAATAATATTAAATACAAAAATTACAATTAATTACGGTCGACTCCTCTTAAAGAGAAGAAGGTATATAAAAATATCTTTTAGCGGGAAAAGGCCGCGGAGTACTATATCCGGGAGGTTAAAAAATCGTAATAAAATAAAGAAAATAAAAATAATCTTAATTGGAACTTATAAATTAGCGACGATTTTAATAAAGAGGAGGATAACCGCGGGGTTAATTTTAATATATTAATTATATTTACTCGTTATAAAATATTAATATAGAAGAAAAACCGTAAAAATAATCTTAACTATACTCTATTCGGTAATAATGTACTTAATTTAATATTTATTAGGGTAAAGAAAATTCCCCGCGCGCTTTATAATAAATTAGGCGAATCGATAGTAAGCGTAATAAATTTATTAGCGGGGTTATTAAGCGCGGCCGACGTAAAAGTTATAATTAAGGATATTATAAAGCGCTTTAATAATAAATTTAATAGGGAGGAATTAATTGTAGTAATAAATTAATTAAAAAGGCGCTTAATGAAGGTAGTCGTATATAACGGTTATAATATTAACGTTAAATAATTATATATACAAAAATAGAAGGATAAATAATATAAAGGGAGGGAGAAGGAGGGAGAATAAGGGGGAATATATAAGGTTATTAAATAAAATAATAAAATTATTTTATTTATTTGAATTATTTTCGATTTTTTTTATATATATTCGATTTTTCGATTTATTTTACAAATATACGATTTTTCGATTTTTATTACAAATATACGACTTTTTGATTATTTAATTTATTTATACGTATATTATTTTTTTTCATTTTTTATTAAAATTATTTTATTTATTCAAATTTATCTATTTTTCCCCTCCTCTCCCCTCTACCCTCTATTAATTTATATTATCGAAATCCTTATTTATATTCCCTTCTTCATTATTTTTATTATTATTATTATTATTAACGTCGATTTTAATACCCTTACGATGTAAATAATCCTTATAGTATTTCTATATTAAATTCGATATAACGAAGCGAATATAATGCGAATTTTTATTACCCACTACCCTCGCTACACGCGCGCGCGCCTTATTAAAATTCTTCTCGTCCTTTTTAATTAATAACGGGGTATCCTTTCCTATATACGCGATTAAAAAATTATATAATACTATTATTATATATACGATTTACGTCTAGAAATAAATATCGTATTCGAATTTTATTTTTCTAATTATCCTTTATTTCTTTTTAATAATATTAAACGCCCGCTCTATAATAAATTTCAACCTCGTATAATATAAATTATATAATTCTTTACTAATTTTTAGCTTTTTCTTCGAATCTTTTTAATCTTCGAAATAATATTTAATATTAGAGAAAGGAAGTATTATACCCCGCCGCGCAATAAAATTAATATTAGTAAGATAATATCGATTATATAATATATAAAAAAACTAATTAAATATTTACGAATATAACGAAACGTCATTAATCGAACCTTCTACGCTAGCGAATATATAATTAAAAGAAAGGTTAAACTTCACTGTAATAAAAACGTTCTATATAACTTTATTATTATAATTAAACTAATAGATTTTATATTCGTTTTTAATAAACGTTAGGATATAAATCCCGTTAATAGTATTAATATAATTATTAAAAGTATTAAACTTTAAATTTAATTTATATTTTAAATTAACTTAATCGTTTTTTAATAAGCGTATATACGTTTTATAAAGGATATTAAACTTATTAAATATAATCTTTATAATTTTATTAACTCTGTTCTAATTAATTTAAAAATAATATAAAACGGACTTTTAAAAAGCTCTTTAAGTAAAAATATATAATATAATTATAACCTTCTACTTAGCTATTTAGTAGTATAAATCTACTAATCTAATATAAGACTTCAATTACTTTACTAATTTATCGAAAATTAGTTAATTTATTCTAAATTCATTATAAAATTATTTAATTAACCCGCAGTATAAATTATTAGCGAACCTTCTAACGTTAATAAATATATTATAATATACCTTCTAATATAGCCGGTTCCTCCCCAATACTATATATACGGCCAACGACGTAGCATATACGAAAGAGATTCAATTACGTTAGTATCTCGCATATATCGCTATAATAATTATCGTAATTATTTATATTAAAGTCGTATAAATAGTAATATAAAGTACGTATATGTATACTAATTAAATTACCGTATTAATTACTATATTTAGATTATAATAAAATTTCTTAATCGATTTTAATAATTTAACCGCTAAGAAACGGCAGAATTTAAACTATTTATAGAAATTTATAGCACCTAAATACCTTTATTTAAAGAGGTATAAAATTGTAGATACGATTTCAATAGTCCGAGGGTAGTGAAATTAAAGACCCGCAAAACTGCTACCAAAAGTGGTTTAATCGACTCGGAAATTCAGCTTGGCACGACATTTCCAAGGAAAAATCCAGACTGCCGACTGCTGCAGCCTGAAAAAGATCAGGCCCAGAACGGCTGGAAAACATGGAGATGTGTGGTCGTGGAGGTGAAATGGATCATGGGAGTTTGTCAGAACCGGGATGCTGTCTGTTGTGTGGGAGCCTCTCAAAGGAGGGGCCTGCTGCAAGAGGCGAAGACGCAACTTGGACCATCGATGGTGCAATTGCAGCCGCAAAGCTTGTCGATCCATCGCAAGCTTCCCGTTGGACGTCTCAGTGTCAGTGACAAGTGCCTAGCTCCCGATCATCCACACCCAACGCTACCCTAGGCCTGCTTACAAAAGCGTCCGAGACGTGTTTTGCCAGGTGTGTCGCAAGCAGAATCGATAACTCATCAAGAACACCATTCCACAGCCCTGAAGCGATAAATGGCATGTTGGGGATCTGTGTGGTAAACAACTGGCTTCGAGGGTTCCTCAAACAAGGTATGAGGTACATCTGTATATGGAAAGATGACAGAGGTACGTCTGACTTTCGGCTGGTTCCGACCTCGGGGGAGAAATTTGGAGGGCGACAACAGCCGCTCACAGAGGACTCAACGCACCTTCACCACAGAACCCCACAACGTTAAAGACTGTGCAGATGAAGATCAGGGGATTTTATCCATCATCATGCGATAGAATATCGAGGCGTCTTTCCAGACAAAAGGGACAGGCGAAGAGTCGATCCTGACTCGCGTGTTGTGCGGCGCTTGCACGGCCGACTTTCGACCTCCTCCGCGCCCGGAGTTCGGCTCCCAAAGGGCAAAGAGGGCATCGCACTTGGCAGCAACGCACAGTGAGCTGAATTCGGCCAAAAGTGTAGGAGGGCCAGGGCTTTCAGTCCAAAGCCCCCCGAGCAAAGTTAATCCGTTGCCTCACTCACAGCCGACGCCTCTTGAGATGACGTTATCGGATCAAGAACGGTCCGCTGCTAGCTGACCAATCGCGTGTTAGCAACCATCCGGTTCAGGAAGTCGAGCTCGAAGCGTGTGCGATAAGCTGATAAGATGGCTTGTGGTCCATGCACGTGTCATAGCCAGTCAACCAACAGTGCATCAGAAAGCCAGGGAAGGGTTAGGGTTAGAGCTGCAGACTAACCATAATTAGCGACATGCGAATTCTGGATCATGGAAAAGGAAGTCCACGACGCCGTCTTGATGAGCAATTCCAAATCTTGGGAGCTGGTGGACGAAACTTCCAAGACAGAATCAGTTAATCGTGTCTAGGCAAAAAGTCCAGGCCCTTTGATCAATTGGAGGGCGTAAAAGGACCCGAAATGCCCCCTCTGCTGTTGTCCGAAAGTGTGCTGTTTTCTTGTTTAACACCTGCATGACTGCTTACCTAGCAAACCCTCGTGAGTGCAAATAACAGAATGGGAATTTATGCCATCACCCAGGAGCTGCAATATGTAACCGCATTTCAGCAGAATAAATGTATCTATTTATAAACCACCAGTCCGCGGATCTAACTCCACCACGGTCTTGATCTTCTCTCAACCACTACGGGCATGATGATACTTAATGTCAAGTCTTCCCATGCCGGCCAGGGCAAAAATATAGGCAGGTTTGACTCTTGTCATATAGTTAAATAGGTACCTTACCTCTAGAATGACTGGTTTTGCGGCCCCTAAGCTCCATTCACCGTCCAAATGTCAAGGATAACGACTGCGTGACACCAAAACCGGCGAATCACCCCGCAGTTCAGCTGGGACGGAACATCGAAGTCGGGTACCTTACCTTGCGCAGGATGTGCTTCGTGCGTAACAATCCTCGTACTTGTAGCTGCCTGTCTTTTTCCATTTTAAGGCGGGTCGCCAATGAGGGAGTGCGCTTCCCACATCAACTCGTCAACGCCGCGAACTGAACTGCAACACCCAACCACCATACTGGCACGCCGCCCGACACTCCGACAGCAATCTTGGAACAAACCTTGGCTAGGAACAACGCGCAAGAACCTGGTATGGCGACAATCAAGCAGCGTCTATCCGCATTTCCCTTTTCACTTTTCCCACAGAGCGTCTCGACTTCTTACTTTGTCCCGACAATAAGCTTTGGTACTATACCCAACCGATAGGCCTTGAGATCTGCGACTTGACAAAATGAACCCAACTGCGAAGAGTACCAGCTCGGGCAGCACTAGAGATCCGGGAACAGACGCGATACCGTTGTTGTCGACGGCGCCAGTCGTTCCAGTGATGACAGGGCCTCCACAACCCGCCCCCTCGGCGACGACAATGGGTGTGCTCCCACTCCACCCGCTTCCATACCTTCCACCCCCATCCCCTGCTACTGGCAATGGGACTGGGAATGGTACCGCGACCTCCTCACTTGGTGGTACCCTCAACGGCCAGAAGTCTCTCAGGAGATTGCAATCGGCTCACAGCCTCGGCGCAAAGGCCTCGCCTCAGCCGTCCCTAATTTCCCAGCAGAGGCTGCAGTTGCAGCAGCAGCAGCAGCAATCGCAACACCAACCACAATCCCAACCGCGTCTTCAACCGCATCAGCAACTCCAACACCAGCTTCGCCTACTCCCCGGCCCTCCTTCGCCTCCCACTAGACATGCAAGTCTCAACTATCGATCGACATCACAAAGAGGTCGCGCCAACAGTGACGCCCCGCCAGTTCCAGTTCCATTAGGCCAGCAATACAGCACCATGGCAGCCGCGAATAGGCGCGCCATGCGCGGCACAACCTCGTCCACCGCCAACGCCATGTCCCTTGAGAAGTTGTTGCGTGAAGGCCCTCCCAACGGCGATGTTGAGGCCGCGCTCGAAAGCACGCGACTCAAGATCCTCGACCAAGGCGTCAAATCAGATAGCGATGGCATGGTAAGAGAGATACAACTTTACGCCGATCGATGCGCTCTGGCTTGCGCCCGCAGTCGCTGACCAGCAATCCCATGGGCAGTCTTCCCTTCGCATCTATGTATGGCTGATCCTATTAAACGCCCCAATCATCGAAACCGATACCTATCTTGCCCTCATCCATCGCGGCGCATCCCCTGCCTACTCAAAAATCCGCAACGATACCTTCCGTACACTCACGACCGATCCTCTCTTTCGACGCCGCGTTAGCGAAGCCAGCTTGATTCGATTACTCAACGCGGTCGCCTGGAGGTTACACGATGCCCGCGGAGACCGAACTCGAGACCATAGCATTGCCAGTCTGTCGCGACGCTCGGCACCGTCTGAACCGGGGAGTCGCCCGGGTACCAGCGGCCATGACAGTATAACGGGGTCGCCAGCATCGAAAAGTCGCGCGCGCGCTCTGACATTGACTACCGAAGGCTCAGAGGCCAGTGGTGTCGCTTCAGAACCAGGTACATATGTACAAGGAATGAACGTGCTGGCCGCGCCATTCTTGTATGCTGCACGCAGCGAGGCCGAGGCGTTCGTCGCCTTCCACCAGCTTCTTACGCAGGAACTGCCCGGTTACATTCGCGGTGCGATGGACGGAGTGCACAAAGGGCTTGCGCTGGTCGACAAAGTGTTGTCGATCGTGGACCCCAAGCTCAGTCTGTACCTGATGTCCAAGAACCTCTCTGCTGAGATCTATGCATTCCCCTCCGTGCTGACGCTGTGCGCCTGTACGCCGCCTCTGCCCGAGGTTCTACGTCTGTGGGATTTCCTCTTTGCGTATGGTCCGCATCTTAACATTTTGTGCATCGTTGCGCAGCTGATCATGATACGTACCAAGATCATGGAATCGCCTAGGTAGGGAATTCCCCTCCCAATCAGCAACGCCACTTTGACAAGAGCTCCAATTGCTGACCTACCGGTTTTTCCTCCAGCCCGAACAAACTCCTCCGATCTTTCCCCGCCCTTCAGGCCGATCTGATTAAGCGGACCACACTGACCGTAATCCGAATGATACCCGACGATGTCTACGCCGAAATCGTTGCCCATGCCAAGTGATGAACTATATCTCGAGCTTCACAAATCTGCAGCATACTCCGAATAAATCAAGGCCTGGTTTTTGAGATTGAGGAAACGAGGAGAATCAAAGCTCTCGAAGTTGGGTTGCCTACTGATAGGGCACGCCAATCATTCCAAGGACTACGACTTGCCTAGGGCATCATCCCACATCCGAGCCCTGCGCTTTGCCCTCGTGAGTTACAGAGTGCTGGCATAGGCAGTTAAACGCCACGCCGAGGATAGTTGGGTGGAATCCGTCGTGGCTAGATGAATGCACCGGCTCGTGGGTCAAAAGAGATGGGTCGAAGTCTCAAAGGACGAATCCGGCCCCCAGAGACACAGCAAGAAGGATTGGGCCAAGCATGTCTTCCGGGTCCAGTGACAACCCGCTGCTATCATCGCAGACCATCACTTGGCGGCTGCATTGTGATAAACCATATTCTACTGCGAGGCTGTGGCCTAGGAACAGGTCTGATCTCAAATAATAGGTGACTTTGCGGTCCCGCCCCAGGTGGTGCTCGCGGACGGTATACACAATGTCCAATATGAACACAGGGGTGGACTTGGAGCACGGCTCGCCGTTGCTTCGAGTGGTTCACGGTCTTCTCTATTGATCAGGAAGAAGCCGGCAAAATTCTGGTGTCGAGGACCCCAGGGCACCAGGAAAACGGGGCAACAGGACAAAGGGGACTATCGGGCTCCACGGAAGCAGATGAGGGAAGTAAAACGAACTCTTTACCTTGCTGGTGTATAATGGCTCAGTACCGAATGATGAGGACGTGGTTTTAGATAGAACAATAATGTAATACTTCTATAAAGGATACATACACCTAGCACTATCTGGATGCACGGCGGTCGTTTATCTCCCATGATTTTTTACGATCGCAATTATGGAAAACGGGTTGCCTTTGCGTTTTTCCAACTGGAAAAAATTTGATTCTCATTGTGTTCCATTATTCCTTACCAAACGATGTTTCTACAACTTCATATTCCTCCACTGTGTTACGCCAATTGCTTCACCATATTTTGATATATGCACCTAGAATTCCTATAAACACCCCGACTTAAGAAATACAAAAAGTAAGTATCCCGCTGCGCCCAAAAATGCTGTAATGATGCACGATTCATGCGTTCCCTTATTACGATTCCCGTTACTTTCCCGTACATTACTTCCCCTTTCGTGATTTATGTACATGCTTATGCTTCTCTTTCAGCTTAGCATCGAAACTGCTACACCATGAACTATTTCCTTCATCTACACATGCTCCATATCGGCCAGGTTTGACTACTTTGTGGCTTCGTCGGTCTCCTTTTGACCGAAGGTGGAAGACATAGTATCAGGATAGTCGTTCTGTTTCGAATGCTCGCAAATGGCTGTCTATCATGTCTATCAGCCGGCCTTTTTCTTCGCTGGCTAGTCGTTTGTCCTTCCAAACCGGATGTGTATTGAGATAGCGATGGACTTGACTGGCGCAATGATAGGTAGCTTGCAGTTGGCCCTTCTCACACCAAAACGGCAACAAACTGGAAACCTGAAGCAGATCTTTGCGTTTCTATAGTTTCTCCTCTACCGTGACTTAAGCCTAATACATAGGGCAAGCGTCCTGGGCGCGCCTGAAAGCGTTCGAGAAGAACTCCTGCATGGCGTTGTAGTGGAACAAGATGCCGCCGAGAACAGCAATGTGCCAGAGGTTGTGGCTGCCGCCGACATAGTCGAACATACCAGGGCGCCATCTCTCGGGGACCTTGCTGGCGTAGACGAGAGCGCCGAGGAAGTAGACGAAGAGCGACTCGAGGATGGGCGAATAGTGCTCCCACACCGACATGCCGCCGCGGGTGATCCAAATTTGGAAGATGGGCAAGAAACCGCTGGCGGAAAGACCGACGTAGAAAGCAACTCTGACCCAGGCCATGTCCTGCCCGTTAAAGCGAGGGTGCCATGGAAGAATGACACCGCCGACACCAAGGATAGCTGTCGCAATCATGTACACCCACCGGCTAACGGGCTCGCAGTAGAAGGCCGTGTATTCGGTGGTGATGATGGAAGCAGCGATAAGGAGCGATATACCGGTGTAGTCGACGCAGGCGAACATGGAGATCAAGTTGACATCGGCAACTGAGTTCATGGTATGCCAGATGACACTGCAGGCCAGGCACTGGCAGGCGGCGAAGAAAAATATGGCGGCGATGGCGATGTCTGTCTTGGTGCTCTGCGAGAAGTTGATACTGGTGGGGTAGAAGTAGAAGGCAACGGCCAGAACGAGAATGAAACCCAGGGCGTGGGACCAGATGTTGATCAACTCGTTGGAGAAGCAAAAGGCGGATCTGATGCAAGCCACCTTGTTCTCCGAAAATCGATAGCCCTTTTGGATATGAGGGTTGATCCTCCACGGAATTGGGAGGTCTTCGTAGCTGATCAAGCCCTTCTCTCTCGCCTGGTTGATGGCGCGCTGAATATGATCTTCGAGATTCTCAGCAGCACGCATAGCCCTCTCGATACCTTCCTCCATAACTCTCTTGCCCTCGCCCATGAGACTCTCGGCGGCATTGGCCAATCCCTTCTCACGCAGCTTATTGGCTTGGGTTTCCAAGTCTTCCAACATGCCGTCTAGCAGATCGATGCCGACCTTGGCCTTCTCGTTCAGAGATCCAGCGGCGGCCATGGCCTCGTGATAGCTCGTCTCCAAAGTCTCGACCAGAACGTGGAGTCGTCTACGTCCGGCACCCATCACTCCCTCCGAAACTTGGGAGCATCTTGTCCGTACGGCCTGCAACGTAGACAGGGCCGCTTCAATCGAGGAGTCGAGTGTCAACTCTCCATAGTTCTCCCAGTACTCCAATCGGTTTTCTAGTTCGGCGAGGAAAGCATCCATCTTGAGAAGTAGGGCCTCTTCGCCATCCACGATGCTGTTTACGAACGACTTCCTCCGCTGATTGAGCTGGGATCTCCGGCGATTCCGGAGGGCTGGCCTCTCGGGGGCATTGGCCGCTCCCGAGGCCCGGGCCTCGGCGTTGTCATCGTGGGCGGCGAAAGAAAAGGGGGAAGCACACTCCATGGTTGTGCGGTCGTTCGGTCGTCGGTTACTCGAGGTTTTGGCAAGAGGCGAGTGCCGTGCGTGGTCTGGTCGTTACCCGGAAATGTAATCCAGGCCTGTGATCCGAACAGTGGTGGCGTCAACGCGTGAGCCCGCTTTCATGTGCAGCAAGAGGGACGTCAAGACACGGTATCGGAAGTGGAAGCGGGAGTGGTGACACAGAGGAGTCGGGCGAGGTTTAAAGCTGCCAGAAAGGTGTGGAAAGAGGTCGGGACGGGAGGGGTTCCGACGGAAGCTTGGCCGTGCCGATTGACCACTGGTTTCGCGCGTTTCAGGGGATTTTCGCTTCGTTCGGAGGAAACAAAACAACGGATTTCAGAGGATAAAAATTTGCGTGGGTCCGCACTGCAGTTGCTCCAACCTGGTCGGTAAATCGGGAAAGACTTGCAGATATCTCGACGTTCAATACTTGAGGTGATGTGTAACTCCTTCCAGTAATAGCTGACAGCGCGCAGAGAAAAGATTATATAACCAATATGGAGGAAAAGTTCGAGAAGAAAACTTGAGAAAGGAGACCAGGGTGGGAATCCAGATGGGAAAGCGGTAAAAGAAACCACCAGATACAGGAGATACCGAATGGAAAGGGTGAAGGGAAACAGCCCAGACTCCCAAAAGTTCCAGAGAAGAAGTGGAAGGCTTCCACTTTTATTCTCTCATCCCATTAGTCGACCCTCTCTGCGCGCCGAGAGTGCCTAGCCGCCGGCCATTTTTCTTTGCTGGGCGTGCTGTTTTGATGGGCTGGCAACGAGCCACAACTGCTCCCACCTTCCGCTTCTTTTTCTTTTGCAGGAACTGGTAGCCATCCCGCCGGCACAGGCCAAAATTGGGGCATGACGGGTGGGAGGCAAAGAAACCGGGCATTTTGGTAAGCTGCCATTCACAGTTGCATTGTGCGGCCATCATCGCCGTGCAGTTGGCGAAAACGGTAATGACATAGTGCAAATTCCGTCCTCACATAGTGCAACCCAGGCCTAAGTCTCTAACCGCGACCACAAATATTACAACCAAAATGACATTTGAAAGTTTGGTCTTTTGAGACTTTGGATTTCGAAAGGCACCTCTATTTAAATTGTCTTCTAATCTGCTTTAATATTGATGGAAAGGGGTCCAAAATGGCCGCAAAATAGCCGTGTCGAAAAACGGTTTTGCGCTCGCGAGGAGACTTCCACGCCTACTATCTTAGCATCTATTTTAACCCTTGTTTTGACATACCTCAACGTCGAAAAGTGGGTCATTTGGGGATCGGACAAGAAATGACCTTTTTGGGGGCCAGCTCGGCCTCTTACCTGTAGGGTGCACTATGTGAGGACGGAATCTGCACTATGTCGTTACCGTTTTCGTGCAGTTGGCGGTCATCAGGAACCCATTCTTTCCCAGAAAGGGGAATGCCTAGAACCGCCTTAACCGCACATGGTTCTAGCGCAAGCAGGGACGAAAAACCTGGAAAGGGGTTCTTCCTGCCTCCCTGGCCAATGACGTCGCGGAATTGCGGCCCTACCGCGCTCAAACCCCCACTTCTCTGGAGCCCCAAACTGCGCTGTTTCGAGCCTGTGACGCTGATCCACCGAGGTACCTAACGTTCGAAGTGTCCGCCAAGCCTGTCTTTGTTCATGCCTGCCCTGGCCGAAAAGCCCCCCCCAGATCAATACGGCTTCACACATCCAGAAACCACAACCGACACACCTTCCCCGCGAAATCAGAACGATTGACAGCGACTGATCGATCACACTGCGACCTCATAACCTCCGCCCATTAAACCACTCTGGGAAATTGCATTCACCCCTCTCTCAAATATTGTCGTCATTCGGACTTGAGCCATTTCACAATCGATCTTGGCTTACACACCTTCACGGCAGTCGGCCTTGCTAAGTCGTGTTCTTGACGAGATTCGTGCCATTTACAGCTTTGGCAACTCTAGCAAGTTGGACCTTGCCGTCACAACCGACCGATACCAACCACCATACCAGCGAATACCATGGCTGCCGACGGACCCATCACCGATCCCTTGCTCGTTACGGTTCTTGACACGTCAAGAGCCGCGCGCGAGCAGGCCGTGGTTCTCATTGATCGCATCCAAGAGGCTCTTGATGCTGCAGGAAATGGACCTCTGCCTTTGGAAGCCCAGGCCGAAATCTCAAAGCAACAGAAACTGCTGAACACTAACATTGCTCAGCTGCGTGGTCTACACCGGTCTGCCCATTTCAAGGCGCGTGAGACGAAGGGCCAAACAGCAGAAGCGCGTCACGAGGTCGATGTGCTTCATCTTCAACTGCAAAATCTCTACTACGAACAAAGGCATCTGGAGGGAGAAATCGCAGCCTGCGAGTCCTTTGAGTGCGTTTAATCTGTTCGTTGTCTCTTCGAGATGCCGCAATATGCTGACAAAGGTTTCTTTCAGACATACCTATCAAAAGCTCCCACTGATCCCTGCCGAAGAATTTTTGGCTCTCCATCCAGAGCATGCTGATGACGATGAGAACGACCTCATGGTGGCGCGTATTAATCATGAGAGAACCGAGCGAGAAGCACTTGAGCAGCAAAGGGTTGAGTTGCAGAAGCGCAAGCAGAAACTGATTGCCGACAACAAAAAACGACGCGACGATCTGGCTAATCTGGACAAGGATTTGGAGAAATTCATCGATGTGAGTAGCCAAAATTTGGTCCAGCCCTGTGGACTCGTGACGTGAACGCCTGACTAACCAAGGCTAGGCTGCGAAACCCATCCAAAAGCTGTTCGAGAAGGTTGTGTGAGATGGCAGTTCCCCATGCACCATACCTTAAAGGACGTGCGCCAGCAAGCATCGACACGACTTGGATGACATTTCCTTGGGCGAATTCAACTCGGTGTGAATCATACCGGGGCTTTTACTGGTAGATTTGTCTGCAAAGCACTACACGTGGCCAAACCGAGCAACATGAGACGGTGGCTAAAAACTTAAGTTCCTATGCTCGAAGCATGAGATATATCACCTCAGGACCACCCAGCTTACTATTGATGCTTCATCGTCCAAAGGACTGTGTGGGTGGCACATGGCTGGGCTTTAGGCTCGGTACTCAGGAAGCCTGTGGGCCAGATTGAAGACGAAGCTTATATTACTATGGGGCTTACCCATTTAGTAAGCTCTTGCCTTCAATCACACAAAGATGAAGTCGTGCGAGACGCTATGCCAACACCTGGTAGGCACATCGCGACTTGGTATCCTGGCGGGGTGGAAAGGGAATGCACAAGATGCATGTTCCGATGGATATGCCTGCGCAAGTGTCGTCAAAGCTACCACAGCAGGGCCACACCTGGGTACAATGGAATACAACCTCTTGGGATGCTTCTGCACCGTGGGCTGTGTTGTACGAACCTGATATGGGGAACCAGGAGGAAGGATCCAAGAGTCCAACTGAGACTGCGTATGAACATCACGGATTACAACATGACGCCTGATGCATATGGGAGATTTGTTCTCGAATTTATATGGAGCCTTGTTTCCTTTAATCTTCCACTCCACCCATACCTACATGTGGTTTGACAACCATTTTCACGCGGTGTGACATGGCTACTGCAAGGTCGCGATTTCTCCGTGATACATGTGGAGATTACTACTCCTTGGGGCATGTGTAATAGACAATCATGGTGTCTCAAATTCCTGGTTTCCAGGAAGACTATGGGGACGCGCAGGGCCCATCCGACGTACTCTGCGGCTCCTAACGGACGGTCAAGGCATGCTGTTAAAGTATACCTTTTCTGCTCACCCTTTTCGATAAGTCTAGACGTTCGGAGTCGTTTGGTTGTTACCTCTACCTCGCTCAAGGTGTTCGTTCAGATCAAACGCCAAGTCTCAGGGGACCTGTCAGTGAAGAGCAGCTGCCCACGTGGGTCCAAAAGCCACCATCGCCAAGCAGGAACGACATGTACAGATGGAACATGTAACCGATTTCCTCCTGCTCTCACTACATTGTGAACCTGCTTAAACACCTACTATTGCTACAAGAGCTATATTGTTGAGCAAGATCGCAAGCTCACCGTTCGCAACGCAAGCAGTCAGGATCATGCCCGGTGAAAATCTTTGGCATGGCCTGGTATATATTATCCTTGCGTTGCCCATCCCTTCAACTTACTTCAGTTCTGTAACGCCCTCTGCTCTTGATTAGCAACAGACACTCGTTATCAAATACAGGATAAATCGAAGGCGTCAGCGAAGAAACCCTGAAGTGAACAGCCTTTGGCCAAATCCTTTGTGCAAGGTATGCCCAGCCTGCGAAACAACCTGCGAGGGGACTGTCTTGGAGCCTACATACGCCTTTTCCGAAGCCCTACATACAAATAATATTAAGGCATCGTGTACTGTGTAAATGTGAGTTTGTGGTACCTCACAGACACGGGCGCAAACATGACTCGGGGCCTGGCAGTAAAAAGGATTATAACAGATTCTATCGTGGTTCTCATCCGAATAATAAGGATATCGTCATTAAGCTACTTTCAACCAGCCACAAAGCCCTCGACGAAGCTGCGAAGGAACACGGCGGAAGAATTTTCAACGTTAATATCTCGAACGACGTACGAAATTGAAGTGACCTTCAGGCGATCTGGCATCTGTCACAGAACATTCCATCTCCGGCCTAGGGATATACCTCCCACCCTTACGCACCTGGACCTGACCGACAAGCAGGGTGATGGAGTGCTAGAAGATCTAGACTATCAGAACTATCGCTGTGAGCCAAAACGGTATTTGCAAGGAACTGGATATGGAAAGATCAATCCTTACACGGCCAATAAGATCTTCAGGCACCATAGACAGACCATGATGCTCAAAGACAACATGCAGTCCTCTGTCTGCCTACCGGCCTCGCCCCTTTCGTAAGGATCAATCATCTCGGTATGTCAAAAGCAAGTAGCCGTGGAGATAATTTCCCACTCATACTGTGCAGAACGCATAGGGACATGTGAAACGGGAGCATCAAACATAACTGTTCATGGCCCGAAAGGATCTCCTACCAACATGAAGCCCAGTATAACGGTCAAAGATTTGCAGTGCCGAGCAGAGGCACACTCGGTTGCTCTTTGGCTTGGGAGTCTACTAGCGATGGTTTTGGGCTAAATCAGCCAGATGAGATCAATTCTGGTGTTGAAGGCGAGGCCCCGTTGATGGACCGGTATGCTGTGTTATTGAGTTTTCAGTCGATGGAGATATCCCCTTTCAATATGTCCTGAGGGCGACCACGAAATGCAGAATTTACGAAATGTCAGGGGGTTGCCAGTTCCTTTATTCAAGTTTGGGCAAACTGGTCGAAAACCGTGTTGGAGAGGCTCAAACGGCAGAGGTGAAAACAAGGTGAAAACGCCACCTTTCAGCCATCTGTTCAAACAAGCGCGGCCCTTGCGACAACTACCCCTAGAACATTTGCGTTTACGAGAGTGCCATCACGTATTTCTGCTGTGATACAGGAGGGCAAGTTTCTGGTCCACCCTTGTGAGATACTCTTAGGAGACTTCCACTTCTACTTGAAATCGAACCACACGGCCCACACCACAGCCAGATCTCTTTGCCTCGTCGCCCCTTATCTCCCACTTGTCTTTGATATATCCTTTCGGCAAGGGTTCGAGTATTCTGTAGTTGTCCCTGAGGCTGAGATCCCACAAGGTACCTCACCGCCGATAACGAACTACGGTTCATTCGTGGATCAAGGCACGACAGTCCTTGAACATCGCGGAACCGGTCCAGGCAACCCTTCCAATTCTTTTCAATGAGAGATCTCGAAGGTGGCTAACATCCAATAATCGTGCCGAAAGTTACTCACCAAAACGAATCCGTTCGGTGGAGTGGTGTGTGTACCGCTCTCGCGATTTCAAAAAGATCAGACGACCGGACACTTTTCTGTTCAATGTTTCGCAGCGCGTACTTTGATACGATGCAAACTGAGAACGAGATTACTGGCCCAAAGGCACTGCGTGGGCGTTTTACTCGAACGTCTCTCACTTTGTCAACGGTATGCGTGTATTGGCCTACCACCCGCAGCTCCCATGCCTTCCGCAGTCCAAAGGCTGGGGTGGACGGGTAGCAAAAACTGCCATTCACTTGTACCTACCTACGTTCAGGGATCTCAATCTCGAAATTTCAGAATGTTTTACAACCCATTGGGTTTGACAGCTAGACTTTCTTTACCAAAATACACCTCCTGGTTTTTGTTGCAGGTTGAACATCGTCCCCTGTCCTGCGTTCCTTCCTTCCTTCCTTCAATTCTTTCTTTTCCACACACGGTCTCTCCTTCCCATGGTTGCATGCTGTGCCTGTGGAGACGGTCCTGTCGAATCTTGACGGCAGAACTCGAAACTTTACAGCCATCCGCGTTTTCCAGTTGATGCTGAACCGGAGTGGATTTTGACCTCTCCTTCGACCTTTTCCTTTCTCATTCTCGTCAGCCACCATACCGGTACGACCTTCACTTCTGGCTCGGCTGCACAGCTCCATTTTCTTACGGCACTTAATTTGCCTTTACTCATCTGGAAGCATTAATCGCAACTTTCGACATCCACATGTTCCTCATTACGTGGTGCTCCCGGCGCGCCGGCGGCCTGGCCATGGCCGGTACGATATGGCTTTCATATTGGGTTATTTCTGGAGAACTCGGGCGTCAACTACATGGCTACAAACAACATGAGTCAATCGACAGTCTTACCTCGAATGCGTCTATCGACAGTCCTCTCGGTCCCAGCACCCGGGTTCGCGTGTTCGCCTACTACTGCCTTCTTATCCACTTGCTCGTCGTCATATTCCCACTTCGCTCGAACTGGGCTGTCTACACGATTACCAAGAACCTCCAAAAGATGGCGCGTATTTCGGCCGCCAGAGATATCGATTTTGCCCATCAGCGCCGCGGTTCGTCGACTTCGCTCTCGAGCGCAGAAACCCTCACCTCTTCTAAGGACTTGTCCTCAAGTTCCAGCAGCGAGGCCGGGGAATCTGATTTTGAGCTCGTCGTTGACTGCGAAACGCCGCCCAACACCATCATCCATGCCATCGTCATTCCCAATTACAAGGAAGAAACCGACACGCTAAGGGAAACCCTCGAGGTTTTGGCATCGCATCCTCAAGCACGAGTCACCTACGATGTGAGTTTTCCATACCCGATCTGTACCTGAACACAATTTCATGGTGATGGACTTCCCTGGGGCTCCGCTAGTAGGGCTATAAGAAGCGAAGCGAGGAAGTGGAGTTGTGGACTTTTGACTAACGGCTCTTTACCAGGTCTACCTAGCCATGGAACAAAGGGAAAGCGATGTGGAGACCAAAGCCGTGTTGCTTGCGAACGAGTTCACCAGGCGATTCCGCTCCATCAACTTTACTGTACACCCGTCCAATATCCCAGGAGAATTGCCTGGAAAGGGCAGCAACCTTGCGTGGGCAGCAAGGCAGCTCAGCCAGAGATACACACCTGCTCAGCGGAAAGATGTGATTGTAACTGGAATCGATGGTAAGTGCCGCGGCGTCGTATCGGAGGGTAGCTTCCCGTCCTTAAACCCTACGCCTTCCGCTCTTGGCTTTCTGGAAGCTTGATCGCGCATCATGATTCGCTAACAAGCACATTCCATAATGCAGCCGACAGCCATCTCTTGGCCAATTATTTCACGCTAGTCACCACGATGCACGTGGCACATCCCCGAACGGCGACGACCACCCTGTATTCGGCCCCGATTGTTTTCGACCGCAATGCTCACGATGTGCCTGCTATAGTCCGGGTGGCCGATATCATGTGGTCCGCCGCCGGTATGTCGGGATTACACCAAGGGTCGTATGTTGCGCCTCCGACATCAGTGTACTCCGTGCCGCTTGAACTGGTCGACAGGGTTAGGGGCTGGGATTGCGATTCGGAGGCCATTGGAGAGGACCTTCACATGTATCTGAAATGCTTCTTCGCCCTGAATGGGAACCTCACCGTCCGAACGGTCTTGAGCCCGGTCAGCCAGACCAACGTTACCGGCGGCGGGCGCAACAAGGGCCTCCCAGGAATCGTCATGGACATGTGGGCCCGGTATAGACAAGCGCTACGTCACATGTGGGGCGCGTTAGATACGGGCTACTCATTGAGGATGATGGCTGGGGTTTGGAGGGAAAGGAAGCACACATCGCGAGCATTTCGCCCGCTTCATGCATCGTGAGTGTGGTGGCAGTTTTGATTCGTATCGTGACCCCTTATGCTAATTTTATTAATTTTCTAGGGACGGATCCGACTGCTATATCCCCCAAGCCCAACTCGGTATGCCCCACCATAGTGGGTTCTTCTCAGATATTGTCACCGATACGCTAGAAGGACCGGACTACCTCCGTATCTTCGTTTTGTTCCATCGACTATTCGAAGCCCATTTTCTGCCAGTTCAGATGACCATCCTTGTGATTGGGTCTACGCTGTACCTGTGGCTGGTAGACGGGGCGGCCGATGCTCCTGGCACAGGATGGATATTTGGTGTTTGCAACGTACTACGCACCGTGGGATTCATAGAAGTCGGCCTTTATCTATTCCTCTACGAAAAGTTTCACAAGATTTGCGTCGAGACTCGAGAGAAGGAGATGAGCGATGCCGGCCTCACCAAGGGCATGCACTTCTCGCATCGAGCCACCAAGAAGAACTGGATCGACTATATCATGGTCCCGCTAGTTGCGACCGTATACGGCTCCATTCCTTGCGCTCACGCGCTGATATGGCACTTTTGGACCTTGGATCTGGTCTATACCGTGAGTAAGAAGGTAACTCGAACAAGAGGAAAATCCGTTTCATCAACACCCAAAATCAAGGTTGATGAAATGGTATGACAAAGATGCCGGTTTGTTGGGTCGTTAATCTTTCTTCTATACTTTCTTCACTCGCCTCTTTCGATTTTTTGCGTTTTCGAAGGTCAGACCCTCTGACGACGATGGAGCGAGTTACAAGTTCTAGCTGGGGTATCTGATTCCCTTCCAAGTACATGAGGATGCGAGACTCGATCAGCTGTCGTTGTTCCACCGCGCCCAACAGTTACACCAGACTCTTTTCTACCACACACTTAACCGCTGGCAGTGTTGAGCTCGAAGGGATTATGGGGCAGTTTTGTTGTAAATAGAGATAACATTGCGCTTTTGCATGCATGGGTCGAGTTTGCATCTAGATATGTATTTCGATTTTGTTGTCTACCGGGCGAGCTAACTGGGAAACCGCACGGCATTACCTTTCGGCGAGCTAGGAGATAATGTTAATATCACTTTTCCAGATTCAGTTTCTTGTTAGTATGGGCAATAGATGAAAAGAGACGATGAGTACGGGAGATCACCAGAACATATGGAATGGATTCGCCCTTGCGCTATGCGTAAGGGGAACATCAACTGCGAGGCACGAGCTTGAAGAACTTGCTACGAGTTGTCAAAAACCGGATGATTTATTGTTGACGAGTAGGCTACAATCCAAAAGTGCATCTATACTCTACATTGAGCAGCACTTTTTACCGAAACCTTTGTTACGCCCCTCCTGGAATCAAACGAGAATACAATGGAGCCTTTCAAAACAGAGTGACTGTCAAGTCTGCGAGCAGAGATATCGCGAGCCCTGACCTGCATACTCGTACCAACGAGCGGCATGCTATCAAAATGGAAAAACCGCCGCAGAAAAGCGGGGCGACAGCATCTGTATAGTCACGACATCTACAATGCTTTTGCCTACCATGTTGACCTTATCGTTGGGAGTCGTGGGTACGCAAGTTCTTAATATGAGCATGTTTCTTTCCGGTGATAGTCACATCCGGGCTTGATCGGGCCATACAAAACTGAGGTTCCGAGAGTGCTCGGAAGTTGGGGAGCTGGGACGTCCAATTGCTGACTAGACTTGTCCCTTTGCCGAGGCCGAAGGCTGACGAAGCTAAACAGACTCATAGTGTGTTCCATGGTGAAACCATGTCTCGCAACCCTTAGCGCCGCATCGACTCGGAGAACTATGATCGCGAAGAAGACTTGCCGGCGGATGGCTGCGAATTTTCAAGTTAGTCAAAGTTTTGTGTCGAGCAACACAAGAAACCAGCAACATGTATAAAGTCCACGAGACAACTCGGCCATAATGGCTACTGTAGCTGTGAGTAATAACCATCACGATTCCACTTACAACATAAACACAAACCTCGATCAGTCCTTACGCTACTGACCCCAAACAACCCAAACAAAATGTCCTTGAGCAACTCCTCATCCACCGGCAGCAACCAGAACGTGGTACGCATAGGCGTCTTCATTCCCTATGAAGCCCAGCTGCTCGACACAGCATGCATCGACATCTTTGGCTCTATGAGCAAAGAATATTTTGCCATGGTAGGGGATGCATTGGTTCCTCCGGCTCTCTCTGCGCTGGCGCCTAGTGTCGATATATCATGTAAGTGTTTTTCATCTGCTTCCCGTGTCGAGAACGACAAGAGACCTGTCCCCTTTACAAAAGAGAAAAGGGGGCAAGATGAAGGATGCTGGCTGATCAAACAATGCGTAAAGACATTAGCAAAGTCCAGCCGGGGGAACCAATCCCCATGACAGCCTCCATGAGCATCATCTGTACCCATCACTTCTCCCATCCCGAAGTTGCCCCGGGGAAGCTCGACATCGTCCTTGTTCCTGGTCCGGACCCTAAGATCGACCTCTACAGTGACAAAGCCCCTCTGGAGTGGTTGGCCGGGCACGCGAACAACGCCGAAAAGAAGACAGACATCTTGAGCGTCTGCTCGGGCATCTATCTCTGTGGAGCCGCGGGGATCCTCAAGGGCAAGAAAGCTTGTGGACCGCGAGGGTTGCAAGGGGATCTCAGGAAGAGATTCGAGAGCCAGGAGGTGGATTGGGTCGGGGAGGAGTTGAGATGGGTGGTAGATGGAAATTTGTGGTCTAGTGGTTAGTTTGTTTCTCCCTCCATTTTCCGTCCTGTCCTGTCGTTCCCCCATCACATCATGGCTGGGCTAACCATTGACCGATTATATAGGAGGCGTAACGAATGGGAATGATCTCGTTGCGGCTTACACGAGGCAAACCAGCCGTCACTTCCCAGGACCAGTGGCTGAACTGGGATTGATGTTTGTGGAGGTGGATGAGAGGCCGCAGAAGTATGAGGAGTGAGACGACATTGGATGTCAATCTGTCAAGAGAATAGTGGTTGCTGAAGAGAGCTGAAAGGTGGAAGGACTTGAAGATGACATGAACCCTGGAAACTGGTATGTAGTTCGGCCAGGTGCATGTTGTCGGGCCAAAACTGAAGTCTTGTAGGGGCTATAGTCAGAATCATCCGCAACTCGAGCATTGATTTCTTTCCAGACACTGCCATTCCCATCCATCTCAGACATTTGTACTCCGCGATGCTGTCGTTGGTGGACCCCGACCAAAATTGAAGACGAAGTGGAGTGAAAAGTATAAACCCAAGCGACATCCATGGCGAGAATGGGGGTGACCTCGAGTTCCTACCTGATATATGTACGCATTTGTAAGCTTGATGCCTCCCGACATTCGATGTCTTCTGCTGTAAGTGGCTGCCAATTTTGCATGCACAAGGTTGCAGTCCCTTGACGAATACCGTCAAGCCATGAAAATGGAGTGAAACCTTGACAGGTTGCAATGTTGAAGCAAAGTTCACTCCGTCGCAAGGTTTCCATGCCAGCTCCAGGCACGTCAGGGTCTGCACGACGTTAGCGCGGACCTTGTTGAACTGTTCCCCGCTTTTGTTAGCGGACCGGCCTACATTGGCCGATTGACCCCTGCTAGCTTGGCCTGGGGAGGGTGGCAGTGACCCGATAAGAAGCCTTATCGCTAACAGATGGTACGGACGGTGGGGTGCCTCGAAATTTTTCTGGATTCCAGAGTGCAGTTCGCCTGAACTTTTTCTGCCGACCGCTCTCGCCCTCGATCGCATTCTCTGCCTTTCCCCAAAGTCAAACCGGTCGCATCCATCTTTGAACTTTTTTTTACCACGCCCATCCATCTTCTTTCAATCTTGGAACGGTATACTTCCGACAACGACTTTGGGTTGATATCTTTTTTGTTTTCTTCAACAACTACATTTTCTTTTTTGATACCCGGCGCAAAAGCACCACACAATCTTCACAATGGCCCCCCTTATGCCTGTTGCCGTCTTTGGCTTGGAGGTTCCTCCTGGCGAGATCATGATTCCCGCCGCCTCCGAGTTCCCTGCTATCGTAAGTGCACTTTTCCCGGAGACACTCTGACTGTCTTTTGCAAGCAATGATGCGACAATGGCTTTGCACATGGCTAACGACATGGATTCCAGATTCACATCACCATGGCTGCTCTCGATCCCACCAAGGCTCCCGAGGCTGACGGCCAGGGCAACATTCCTGCGGTCCCCCGCTCCACCTTGAAGATCATCAAGGCTACTGGCCACGACCACGACGATGATGATGAGGATGAGGATGAGTACCTCCAGTCTCTCCTCGGCGGCGGCGACTCCGACGATGAGGCCAACGGTGGTCCCAGCGATCCCTCCAAGTCCAAGAAGGCCAAGCAGGAGGCTGCCATCAAGAAGCTCATGGCTGCTACTCAGGAGGAGTCTGATGAGGAGATGGAGGATGCCAAGCCCAACGGCAAGAAGGGCAAGGGCAAGGGCAAGGCCAGCGAGTCTGATGACGAGGAGAGCGACGAGGAGGATGACTGCTGCGGCGAGGATGACCTCCAGCTTGAGGACTACGTTGTCTGCACTCTCGACACTGAGCGCGTAAGAAATCCTTTACAGCTTGTAGATACATGTTTGAACATCGGCGCTAACTCAATTTTTCACACAGAACTACCAGCAGCCTATCAACATCACCATTGGTGAGGGCGAGAAGGTCTTCTTCTGCGTTCAGGGTACCCACTCTGTCTACCTTACCGGTAACTTCGTCGTTCCCGAGGATGACGAGGAGGACAGCGAAGACGACGAGGATGAGTCCGACGACGAGGACTACGACTTCCCCCTTGGCGCCGAGGAGGATGATTCCGACGATATGAGCGATGAGCTTGACGAGCTCGACGGTACCCCCCGCGTCAAGGAGATCACCTCGGAAGATGAGGAGGAGGCTCCCAAGCTTGTCGATACCAGCAAGAAGGGCAAGAAGCGCCCCGCCGAGGACGATGCCGAGGGTCTCGATGCCATGATCTCCAAGGACGACAAGAAGCTCAGCAAGAAGCAGCAGAAGAAGCAGAAGACTGAGGAGGCGAAGAAGGAGGAGGAGCCTAAGAAGGCCGAGGTCAAGAAGGAGGCCAAGTCCGACAAGAAGGTCCAGTTTGCCAAGAACCTCGAGCAGGGCCCTACTGGTCCTGCTAAGGACAAGCTCGAGAACAAGAAGCCTACCTCTACCGTCAAGGTCGTCCAGGGCGTTACCATCGACGACAGGAAGGTGGGTTCCGGTCGTGCTGCCAAGAACGGCGACCGTGTCGGTATGCGCTACATCGGAAAGCTCCAGAACGGCAAGGTCTTCGATTGTAAGTCCAATTCCTCCCCGATTCGCAATTTGACATCATTGACTAGAGACTAATATTGTAATGCAGCCAACAAGAAGGGTGCCCCCTTCTCCTTCAAGCTCGGCAAGGGTGAGGTTATCAGGGGCTGGGACATCGGTGTCGCTGGCATGGCCGTTGGTGGCGAGCGTCGCCTCACCATTCCCGCCCACCTTGCCTACGGCAGCCGCGCCCTTCCCGGCATCCCTGCCAACAGCACTTTGATCTTCGACGTCAAGCTCCTTGAGATCAAGTAAATGGTGGCATCTCGAAGCGCGGGGTTTGAAAATTTTGCCTAGCAAGTCTCAATATTTCTTTCGTCAGCACATATTCCCTGGCGCTTATGTTAGGTTTTGGTCAAGGAAGTGGGAACATCATTTCAGCAGCATAATGTCAAAAGTTTTCGGGTCTGGATTTCTTTCTGTACTTTGGGTTGTATATCGTTCAAGGGGCACGAGATACTCTTATCATGCATTAAAATTTCAATGCAAAGAAGCAGCATTTTGATGATAGTTACACTCTCAATTGTCAGCAACGATGAATGCTTTTATATGCCGAGGAAAGTGCCTGGGTAACTATGGTAGCAATATCCAGGAAAGAGTGGCCGGAAGGCTCTTCCGTCTCCACGATCGCAGGCATACCTGCCGTAAGGATTCCGAGTCGTCCTCTCAAGAGGTAACTAAAGTGCTGTTGACTTAAGCTAAGGAAGGCGCATCCGATGGGTGTTCAGGATAATACACTTTGGGTTGCCGTACTACTCGTTCTCTTCCACTATTTCATTTCTTGTCGACATCGAACGCCATACGAACTCCATCCGCATCTTCTCCCCAGTCTGCTACCGTCTTTCACTAGGTAACATCTTTTATTCTTCATCGTCACCATCATAACCGCCGCGGCTACTCACTTTCGCCTAACCAGGCCTCACGTGTTACGATCGATCAAGTTATAGAGACGCGGTTGCGGTTCCCACCATTCAATGGACAGGACCGAACTCGCGACATGAAGAGGAGCTCTTCTCCGACATCAAGTAATCTGGGTACCGTCATCCCGGTTTACCATCCCAGTAGGCCGGACGACTGCTCGGAAAGTTGGTCTCTCGTTTTCCCTTCACCAGAACAAGACGCCCCTCGCCCATCAAGGGCTTCCTGGCAGAGATTAAAGCTTCGACTCGCTTTACAAGCACTCGTCCGCAACGGTCGGTTGAATGGGAATCTATTTGCGCATCTCTTTGTTATCCACCGTGGAACTGAACACTGACAGGTTCTTATATTAGAAAAGCCAGTCTCTGATAAGGGCTCCAAGGCGTTGACCCCCGACCCAACAAGGCCCAGGGCAACGACCCTTTCGCGGCGTATAGGCAAAATGTCCGGGGCATTGTTTCGTGGAGTAGCAGAACCGACAGTCATCCATCGAAAACATTCGAAAGGGCGAACTCCAATAGACCACGCATTCCAGCCATCAGACGACAACAAGACCACTCTACTACAGTCTTCCCAATCCCCGCCGGCACCACCGACCCCGGGAGATATGGACACTGGGTCCAGCAAGGACAGTCCTACTAATAGCAACAGCAATCCTAGCATGTCTCCCGAGGCCTCAACCGCTCCGAGCTCCTTGGATTCCAGGTTTCAGCCATCACCGTCCCAATTCAGAAGTGCTTATACGAGGGCTCTCGAGAAGAAGCATCTTCAGCGTCATCAGCACCCTGTACAGGATTCCGCGCATGCCAACCACCGTGGCGTCAATACAAACTCCAGCCCCGAAAGCAATCTCACCACGATCCAGGAGACTGCTCTCGACCAGGCATCTCCTAGTGTTTTAACAGTCGAGCGGGCAGCCGCGGCCAAGATTTATCTTGAGACTTACTTCAATGAAGTGTTAAATCCTGGTCCCAGCTCTAGGTCCATCCGTCTTCAGTTGCTTGAAACTCATCTCATCAACTGCGGTGCCTTGGATGGTAAGATTACCCCTTCGGAGGTAAAAGCTGTCCGTGCGGACTTTTTTCGTCGAGAGAGCGAGCATCTCCGCAAGACTCGTGTACTGAAAGCCCGCAGTACCCTCGCATTAGTAGCCCAACGTGGTGCTCCTGAAGCTAGTCTTGAAAATGACTGGGATGTTTTGAAGATCCTCGGCAAAGGCAGCTTTGGGGTGGTGCGGTTGGTTCGGGAAAAGTCACGTAACCATGACGAAGATTCGAATGGCCGGTCCGATGGTTGGTCTGAAGTTAGGAGCAAACAGGTGTATGCCATGAAGGTTATTCGGAAGTCAGACATGCTTCGTACTAGCCAAGAGGGTCACCTGAGAGCCGAGAGGGACTTTCTTGTTGCATCTGAGGGTTCAAAGTGGTTCGTGCTTCCAGTATTACCCATCTGTATTGAGCCGATACTGACTAGGCTACAGGATCGTACCACTCATTGCAAGTTTCCAGGACGCTGCCAATCTTTATCTCGTGATGGAGTATATGCCAGGGGGTGATTTCCTCGGACTTCTGATCCGGGAAAACTACCTGCACGAGTCTGTGGCACGGTTCTATGTTGCCGAGATGATCCTTTGTGTTGAAGCAGCACATGCGCTCAAGATCATACATCGAGATATCAAGCCCGATAACTTTTTGATCTCCGCCTCCGGTCATCTGAAAATCAGCGACTTCGGTTTGGCATTCGACGGTCACTGGTCGCATGACACCGCTTATTTCAACAGCCATCGATATAGCCTGCTCAACAAACTGGGCATCCACCTGGAGGGTGACGACCAAGACAAGGCCGAAGGTCGCAGTCTTCAAGCCACAATGAAGTGGGCAAGCGGCATAATGACAGGAATTGGCAAGCACGAGAAAAAGAATAAAGATGACGGTGAACCCCTCCTGAGTTGGCGCAATCGAAACGGTAACCGCACCTCTGCAGTGAGTGTCGTTGGCACCAGCCAATACATGGCGCCTGAAGTTATCGAGGGGAAGAAATACGATGCTCGGTGTGACTAGTGGAGTATCGGCATTATTCTTTTCGAATGCCTTTACGGCCGTACACCGTTTATCTCTGATGCTGGCAGGCATGTGACGAAGCAGAACATTCTTGTAAGTTCCCTTTCCACATTCCGCAGCCAAACCCAAACATCTATATAGGTACCCAAGGTACTGCGGACACACTGGCTGACTGAATTCCACGCCAAAGAGATACAAGGAGACGTTCCACTTTCCACGTCAACCTGCTGTTTCAGCTCGATGCCAGGATTTGATCGCATCGCTTATAATCGACCGGGAGAACAGGCTTTGCTCTAAACGTTACCGCTTCAAGGACCTCATGAATGTGTCTTTGACCACCCCATCAACCCATGCAGGAGGCACAGGAGGACCCAGCACAGGGACTAGTGCTCATGGCTACCGCCGAAGGCAGCAGCAGCCTGAAGCGGCCATCCCACAGGATTTCACCGGCCGCTACGTGTTTCCCTATGATGCTGAAGACATCAAGGCGCATAAGTGGTTCCGAGGGGTTCCTTGGGAAAGGTTGCATGAGATCGATCCGCCTTACGTACCGCATCTCCGAGGTCCCGCTGATACTCATTATTTCGACGACGAGGATTCCATCAGCGATTGGAGCGACAGTAGCGAGGAATCTGAGCCGGAAGATCCCTCGCCGTCTTCTTTTGGCTCCCCGGCTAACTCAGGCCCATACGGAAGCTCCAGTCCCATCAGTCCCAACACACCTTCTATGCTTGGATCTCTCAAAGACCTCAGCATAAGCAACCACCACCCTAACCCTACAGCTAAGACGACTTCTGGGGCCAGGCAAGCTCTTCACGGCTTCGGGCGTGATGTCCAGAAGTGGGCTCTGGCTGCCATTGCAGTCCCATATGACAGAAATCGGCTACATCACCTTGATTCGCAAATTGACGAAAAGTTTGTCGGTATGGGTTCAGAGGCCCGAGAAATACTGAAACAGTTTGTGCGCGTGTATGGCAAGAAAGACCGCAAGAGGCCCCGGGACAAGCTATTGAGGGACAAGAATACCAAAGCAGTGGTCATGGATGTGAGGAAGAGAACCGCCTTTCTGGGCTACACTTGGCGACGGATGAACCATGACAGTGACGGGGCTGTGAGGAAGGGCTTGGAACGCATTTGGCCCAACATCGATTCCTCCTTGAGCGTGGGAAACCCCAGGGGCGAGGATGGCACATTTGACGCCGACGGTGTTGCAATTGGTGGTAGCGGTTGTTATGCCGAGAGCGTTTATGCGAATCATGTCGGCTACGAGTGGGAAGATGATCGCGCCGTTGCTGTCAAAGCCTTGCGCAAGGGCAGGCAGAGCTGGCTCTAGTATGAAAGTTGGCTTGTTTCGGAATGCTGAGCAGCCAGGAACAAGGGTGTATTGATGAATTTGACGGAGGAGAAACAGCATTAGACGCCACGGTAAGTTTTTGCTTTTGGGTAACACTGCGTAGCTCAATATTCTATAGAGGTGCGAGGATAGCCAAGTAGAAATAAAGAGTATTAACATTAACAGTTATCCTAACTTGTTGGGTGGGGAGCCTCTTGCTTGTCGATCTCTGTATGATAGTGACTGGCGTCTAATAAAGCTCAAACTCATCTGTTGGAAGCTGACGGTAGCCAGTGTTGCCACGCCGACTCGGGAACCGTCACCACTGCTTGCCGTCATCCACATCGTCCTCGGTACCGGCCTGCTGAACAACAGGCGTCTTCCCTTCTGCCAGCGCTTTGGCCGTCAAGATCTCAAACTCGTACTCCTTCAGCGCCCTCAATTCACTCCGGAAGAACAAGAGCGACATCAGTCCATCCAACGTACCGCCCACCAACCCCAGCGTGCTGACAAGCATTAGGATGAAGGCAACAAAGTTGCGGGGGACGAACCACACGGCTACGAGACACCCAATCGAAACCCCAAGCCACGCGAAGAAGTGGTATGCCCGCCACTTGAGCTGCGACCGCTCACGTGTCACATACTTGTGGATCAAACTAAGGATCTGGTCGTAGCCGCTGGGTGGGAGGCGAGGAGGTAGAGAGTTGAAAGTGAGGAGTTGTTTTGTGTAGGAGAGATGGTCATCGGTGTGGGTTCCCACGTCATGGGCAGGGGTATTGGCTTCCGCGATGCTGGTGCCTTGGGATGATGGTTCCTGGAGGTAAGTGCCTGTTTGGATCAGGTGGTTCTCGGCGTCGTTGAGGATGGTGGTGGTTGGTTTGAGGGTTTGATGTTGTTGATTGTCATCACTGAATGGACTGTTGTTATTATTAGGATGCTGCTGCTGCTGGTCCTTCAAAGAAACAAACTTTAACGTCGCCTCAACAGCAAAGTGATCGCTCAGTGAACACCCGTGCTCTGGATGCCGCATCATCATGCCCACCGCCGCACGCTTGACCACCCATCCCCCGCCGTTGGCCGCCACGTCGCCGGCCCCGGCAAAGATGTAATCAAGCCTCTTCCCGCGTATGTCCGGCGTGCTTGGGTCGACGGTCACCACGGGCTTGCCGATGCCGAGCTTCTTCTGCTGCTTCGGCAACCAGCGCCACGTGTTGAAGGGTCCGTCGGAGGTGGCGCAGTTTTCCAGGATGTTGTACTCGGCCGTTGGGACAGGCCGGCCCCGAGCTTTTTCGGCGTGATGGTGGGCAGGGCCGACCGAGCTGTCGGGATGGAGAACACGCCAGACGTCACGTACGGGCGCATTCTCGGTGATGATTTGGTGTTCGAGCGACATGGGAAGCATGTTGAAATCGCCCAGGCCGAGGACGAGGTGGCCCCTTTCGGCGGCGCCGCGGAGGAGCTTGGAGATCTCCCAAGACTGGGCGGTGCGGTGACAGATGTATGAGTCGTTGGGGCCGGATTCATAGGGGGCGTGGGTGTGCGTGTTGAAGACCTCGATGATGTGTTTCGGTCCCGGGCCATACCGAATCTTTGCACACGCAACGCCCTTCCCGACATACCAGTCACCGCGCCAGAACGCCGTGGGCCGTCCGTTCAATGGGTACCGGAACATGGTGCTCTCCTCGATGGGCCACTTGGACAGGATGGCCAGACCGCCGCCAAAGGCGCCGGCAAAGTAGAACTTGCCATAAGGCAGGATGTAGCGGGTTTCGCGCCGGATGGTCTGGTAATCCTCGTGACAGAAACACTCCTGGAGCGCGACGATTTGAGGTTGCGGGTCGGCGATGGCAAGCTGACGGCCGATTTCTAGGAGACGCTCACGGCGTAGTTTCGATATGTATTTAAGACCCCAGCAGTTGAGCGTCACTATGTTTATCTCGGTGGGCAAAGGTGAGTCGGCCATCGTGACTTGGAGGTTTCGTATGGGTCTTTACACAGTAAGAGCAGAGCCGTTGGATGTGGTGGGAGTGAGCGCTTCAGATGAAATGTCAGATCAAGAGCGAAGTCAGATGAGAAGCTGTAGACTCATGATATGTCCACACGGTCGTAACGCGATGAAGTAACGAGAGACGAAAGGGTTTCTTATGATCAAACAGAAGTTGTCTGCCAGTTCCAACAACGAACTGAACTCGCCTTTCCAAGTTACGGTCACGGCGGCGTCTCTCCAGTCCATGAACTCGTCTGGCTATGCCATTCTAGGTTTGGCGTTTCCGCCCAGTTGGTGTGGAGCTGAGATCTCCAAGACGGGACGGGACTGTCGACGTTGACGTGGAGGACTCCAGCGGACGGATTGACCAATGGTGTCTTTGCATGCAGCTTCAAAGTACCTATGTACCTCTCATCCAGCCCCTTGATGTCAAAAGCAAGACAGCTATCACCTAAGAAATAGTTCATATATTTACTAGACTGGATTTGCGAAGCACAGAGGAAGTCTTCCTCTCCTTCAAAGACTACGATCCAGCTGCCTGTTGCCTACGATTTAACGAGCAAAGACATGTTGGTTGAAGTCCTGTTGGCTTGAGGGATGTGAACTCCATTGTATCCTAGCTCCCTGACGCTTGTGCCTGCCCCACGCCCCTGCATCCCCAATAGTCGGGCAAGGTACCTTGCTGTGCGCGCATCCATGCCCATGCGCTTGTGAACTTTCTTCCACTCTTCCACTGACGCAAATCGGATCACGCTCAACAAACGAATCTACGACGTCTGAATTTACCATCTTTACCATTCATGCCTTGGCGTCAGTGAAGGCTCAGATTCACTCCGCCATCCATCTTCTTTGTGCAGCACCTTATTGCTACATCCGCAACTTTGCGCCCAAGGACAGAACGGCATCTTTCGAACAGAGCTTCCCCCACGATATGCCCAAAACCCGGGTTTCCTCTCCAGAAGGCACAACAGCTGCTGAGCCGCCTTACCCCAAACGCCGCAGACTCCCAAACGACGACGCCAGTTCGATGCCTCGGTACAGTTCACCCGCTGAAGATATGAACCGCGACGAAGACACACCAGGATACGAAGGCCGATCCCGTGCCCATAGGCCGTTAGCGCGCGGCGACCGTCTCTCTACGAGCCCGAACAGGGCCAGGGATGCGAGCGCAAGCAGAAGCAGAAGCCGAAACGGAAGAAGCAGAACCAGAAGCACCAGTCCCCGCTCCGACGAAGGCCAGCAACAACGGCGATACCGCTCCAGGTCATCATCCAGGTCGCGATCGAGATCTTCGTCGCGCTCAAGGAGTCGCTCGTACTCACGCTCTCCAACACGATCCCAATCCCCTCGCTCTCGCTCCCGCTCCCGGTCGCGCTCCCGAACAAGCTCAACACGCGATCGCTCTCGTTCTGTATCCCGCTCTCGCTCGCAAGACCGCCGCTACTCCGAATCACATGCGAAAGAGCTCCGACCAAATTACCGACCCCGCCTAGAGCTGAGAGGCCATACCGCTGCCATCAGCCAGGTTCGAATATCACCAGACGGCAAATGGATTGCTTCGGCTTCTGCAGATGGCACCGTCAAGATTTGGGATGCTTCTACCGGCCATAACCTTGACACTCTTGTAGGCCATATGGCTGGAGTCTCATGCCTGGCATGGGCACCGGATAGTAACACCTTGGCTACCGGCTCAGACGACAAGGCGATTCGTCTCTGGGACCGGGTGACTGCCAGTCCTGCACACGCTTGTGGGGATGAAACCAACCGTGGCCAGGGACCACGAGAGTACATCAGAGGCGGCAGCCAGCTCAGGACTGCACGCGGAGGTAGAACAGGAATGGGCCCGTTGCTGGGACATCACAACTACGTTTACTGCCTCGCCTTTTCTCCAAAAGGAAACATTTTGGCCAGTGGTAGCTATGACGAGGCTGTATTTTTGTGGGATGTACGAGCTGGCCGGTTGATGCGCAGTTTGCCCGCTCATAGTGACCCGGTTAGCGGCATTGACTTTTGCTGCGACGGGACACTTGTCGTCAGTTGCTCGACGGATGGACTCATGTACGTCTCGGACCACAAAGAAATATGGTTCTATGGAATACGATGGCTGACTTAAAGAGCTTTTCAGTCGAATATGGGATACCTCCACCGGCCAGTGTCTCCGAACACTCGTCCACGAGGACAACCCCGCCGTTACCAACGTTTGCTTTAGCCCGAACGGCCGCTTCGTACTCGCCTTCAACCTCGACAACAGCATTCGTCTCTGGGACTATGTATCAGGAAGCGTTAAGAAGACATACCAAGGCCACAAAAACAGCGGCTTCTCGATAGGCGGAGGTTTTGGCGTGGTGGCCAACAACAATGATAAACAGGCCGACTCTCGACAGGGCAGAAGGGGGAAGCCATTCGTTGTGTCGGCTAGTGAAGACGGAGATATCGTGATGTGGGATGTGGTTACCAAGCAAATCGTATCGCGCATCGAAAAGGCCCACGTGGGGGTCTGTTTCTGGGTGGATGTTAACGGCGACACCATGGTGAGTTGTGGCCAGGACAGCACCATTAAGGTCTACAAAAATGTGCGGAGGACAAAGAACAAGCGCCAGCGGAAGCTTGACAAGCCAAACGGCGTCGATGGGACGAATGGTCATGGAAATGGAAGAGGAATCGATTCCGACGAAGTCATGGATGATGTTTAGCGTGTCCGCCAGGCCGAATTGTAGCGGACCACGGTTTGTGGAGAGGAGCATAATCAACACCAGATACCCCCTTCCTGCCTATACCATGGTTTGTGAACGCTTTTGGAGACATGAATGCTGAGACGAACAAGTCTTTTGCATCTTTCCTATGTTGCCTGGATTTCCACCATGATTCGCACCATTATCTTCCCGATTATGGACCGGCTATGCGCCCAATCCAGAAACAGCTTTTGGGTTGTCACCCAGTCCCAGAGGTAGAACAGATCCACACTGCATTGCGGCGGTTCTTCGCACCCGAGGAGATAGGCATACGTACAGGTAGTGGTCAACCCCTTTTGTTGCCGGTACCTGCTTGACCACTCTCAGTCTAGAGGCTTGCCTGCCCTGACATGAAAATTTGTGGCGTCAAATGAGTGGGCGAACTGACCTGCCGGTTGCAGGCCTAGAACCCGTAGAAGTTTTGACGGAGAGCGATCAGGCCTCATTGACTGGCCTTCTCAGACTCGATGACGTCCACATCCATCTCCTCCTGCACCTCCAACACCAACGCGAGACTGTCCATGAAGGAGTTCACGGCGACGCGGAGCATGCGGTTTGTAGTCGCCTTGTAGTCCACTCGGAGGATCGTCTCCCCAGCATCGCTGCTCTCGGGTGCCGCCACGGTTGTGAGCTCCCGCTTGACGAGGCCAGAGAGCTCCTTGTCTACCCTCAGGGCCTGGAGAGCGACAGAAGCCAACCGAGCATCAGGGAAAGGCACCTGAAGTGTTCTTTAGGTTTGTTTGTGTCAGTCTCAATGCAATGAAGCATTTAAATGAAGATAAGATGTCGTGAGCTAAGAAACGGAAAATAGAACTCGAGTCCAAATTGGACAACAATTTCAGAGTAAGGAATGAGACAACAACACATAAATAAAAAGATATGACCTACAGCGAGCAGGGGAAGTTGTCGTCGGTTGCCATGGTTGCGGTCTTTTAGAACCCCGTGTTCTAAACACTTGCAAGAAAAATGTTGTCTTGGACCAAGGGGTTTCAAATTGGCACTTCCTTTAACGGTTGCCAGGGGGAGTTTGTGTGGTAAGCGCTACCCGATGACGAATGTCCAAATTCCAACCGCCGCGGCGTCGCAAAAGCGCTCTTCCAGCAGTGTGCCTGTGCTGTGATGACTGCCCCTGTGATGACAAGATGCCCTTCCCTGTAAGCAACTCTGTAGGACCCTCAAACTGTTTGTTTTTTCACACTGGCAATTTCGCAGCGACGTTGCTATCGTCTACTGCGCAGAGGGTAATCGTAAGGTCGTAGGCGGCAGGCTGGCTGAACACAAGCGAGCTCGACATTCGGTTGTGCCGTGCTGCGGGCGCAAAGGCGCAGAGGAATTCAAATGGCGGCTCTACAGAAAAAGGACAAGCTCCGGCATCACCTCCATCCCTATCTCAGCTGGGAAGTGGAGCTCTGGGGGGGATCTCCCGTCGGGACGGAGTGATGTTATTGGCCCAAGCGCGACTGCGAATGCCAAGAGCAAAGGTTGTCAGGACAACGGCGGGTGAGATGGAGCTTTGGACGCGCTTATTGGGCGGTGAATTGTTTTGGAAGTCACCAAGCCCCCCGAATTCTTCGCTGGCCCACGATGAACAAGGGCGCAGGCAGCGGTCGGGCAAGTTGAGTTGCAAAGTTCGAGGCGGTCTCTGCATGGAAGGTGAGGTGAAGGTCTCGCTCATTCTCCAGTTCCCCAGGGTCCCTGCCAATGACAATACAACCTTGCAAGCAAAAACACCGCTCTTGGTACCGGTAAGGCCGTACCTGCTACAAAACCTGTTCTCCGCAACCAGTCCAGCATCATACCCTCCCACTCCCATCGCACATCATCATCAAGTTGCCCGGTCCTTTGTTTCTTCAATCCTCCTCCTTCCTGCCTCCGGTCCCTTCCTTCTGAAGAATTGGCATTTTCGCAGCCGGCGTTCGTCTTTTCCCATCTTTGGAGGCTTCGACTCTTGTTTTTGGCCCTTTTCCTCTTCTCACCCCGCACCTGCTTGCGCCGAGTGCAGTGCGTACACAGTCCCTTGCGTCGCGGTACACCACCCCAGCTTGGCTTCCTTTGTCGGCACACAATCGCTCGCGAAACGATCTGCGATCTCGACTTCAGCTTCTTCCCGTCAATCCAACCAAAAGTAAAGGCCCGACCGAAAAGAACAAAATAAAACAAAATATCGAATTGGAGGTCGCCTTCCTTCGCTCCCGCCTCCCATTCACTCATTATACACTTTTACTACCCCGGTTAATGCACCCGCGCATTGTCGCAAAGTCAATCGCTCTTTCGACATAAACAGTCGCTACTCGGAGCCTCCCAGGCCACGACGCCATGGCTCCTTCCTCCAGACACTCCAGCAGTCTGGGGCAAATCATCGAATACATTCCCGGTACGTGTGTACATCATGAGTGTAGCATCCTGATCGTCTCAATCCCTTCTACCAAGTTTTCTCCTCTTCTTGGGCTTCGTCGCACAAAAACTCCATGTTTATGACCCACCCGCATCCCATGTTCACCGCCCCGCAACGCAGCGGCTCTATCCCAACATGTGCACCGCATTTGAATATCCTCTACAATACCAGCACTTCCCTTATAGTATACTAACTTTCACAGACCGATTGTACCTTGCATCTTATTCTGAACCACCTACCGAGCATACCTTGTTTCCCTACCCGGATCCAGAACCACGCTCTCCGCGCAAGCGCTCTCAACGGACAGTCGACCAAGTCGCGGAGCGTAAGAAGCCATACTACTTCACAGTCGACGACACTCTTCTATACAATGCCTTCCACCACGATTTTGGCCCGTTTCACATCGGCCATCTTTACCGCTTCGCCCTGCAGTTTCACGAGATTCTCGGAGCCAAGGAAAACAAAGACAGGCCGGTAGTGTTCTGGAGCAAGGCCGACCCACGCAGTAGGTTATCCCAGTCCGCCTTCTGCGCAAATGTTTGCTGATCAGTGCCGTCTCAGGTCGTGCCAATGCTTCTTGTCTACTGGCTTGCTACATGGTTTTGATCCAATCGTGGCCTCCTCATCTGGCGCTTGCCCCAGTCGCCCAGGTCGACCCTCCTTTGATGCCCTTCAGAGACGCCGGCTATAGTCAGGCTGACTACGGCATCACGGTTCAGGATGTTGTGTACGGTGTGTGGAAAGCCAAGGAGGAGGGTTGCTGTGTGTTGGAGACTTTTGATCTCGACGAGTACGAAAAGTTTGAGAGAGTTGAGCACGGCGACTTCAACTGGATTACCCCCAACTTCCTGGCATTCGCTTCTCCTCAGCATACCCCGGTCGCTCGCACGCCTGAAGGAACTGAACAGTGGTCGCTTCTTCCAAAGACTTTGGCTGCTGTCGACGCGCATCCTACGCTGCCGCAGCCCTTCAAGAACGTCCTTCGGCATTTCTCGGAGCGGAATATCGGTCTTGTCGTTAGGCTGAACTCGCAGCTCTACAACCCCTCTTACTTTGAAGCCCTAGGAATCAACCATATCGACATGATCTTTGAGGATGGAACTTGCCCGACCCTTTCGACTGTACGGAAGTTCATTCGCATGGCCCATGAGACCATTTCCAGGAAAAAGGGCATCGCTGTTCACTGCAAGGCTGGTCTCGGCCGCACAGGCTGCCTCATTGGTGCCTACCTCATCTACCGACATGGATTCACAGCAAACGAGGTGATCGCATACATGCGCTTCATGCGCCCAGGCATGGTCGTTGGGCCTCAGCAACATTGGCTGCATCTGAATCAAGGCGTCTTCCGGGAGTGGTGGATTGAAGAGCGCGTTGAGAGGAGACTGCGCAAAGAGATGGCTGCTGCAGCAGCCGCCGCACAGGCTAACGGGGCTGCGCAGCCCAGCACCCCTATCCGTGCCATGTCGAAGACGAGTCTTGGCCGTAGCTCTAGCAAAAACGGCGTGTCGACACCTTCTAACAGAGGATCTGTTCGAACGCCGCTGGGAGAAATCGACCGGGACGCGACGCGTGATAATCACATTGGTGTACAAGAGGATTACCTGCCTGCACCCACGCCAGGACAGCCAAGAAAGACGCAGCGAGGAGCGGTAGATCGCCAGAAGGGATACGGTCGAGGACCTATTCAGACCACTGTGGAGGAAGAGCCTGTTCCCATGGCAGAAGTGACAACTACCGAAACGATTACGGTTCAAAAGAGTTCAAGGGGACCGAATTCAGAGGAGGAGTGGAATCTTCGGAGATCTCGGCGAAGACAATCTGCCGCTCCAGCCGTACCGGAACAACGACCCGAAGTGTCTGTCACGCACCAAGTCGCTTCTACGAAAACGACAGTTTATCAAGCTATGGATAACGACGCATCGAACGATATCGAGAACATTGGTGTCGCAGCAGCACGAGTAAAGGCCCACGACCATGCTCCACGCACTAGTTCTGCGTCCGGAGTCTTGACAAAGCAACGAGGCAACACTAGTGCTAAACGCCATCCACCTGGGACCGTCAGAGAAGCTGGTGTTCGAAAGACCAGTGGACGAGTTGGGAGTATAGGGAACTCGACGACCAGTCCAGCTGCTGTATCGGCGGTACGAAAAATAAGCGGGATGTGACCACATCCTTAAGGGTCGCGAGAGACTCTACTTCGGTTGTATGAGTTATGATGAAAGCTCCGATTGATGCCCTTTGGACATACGTTACGTTTACGTCTTGGGTTTATCAGTAGCAGCAAGCAAGCATTCAGCGTCAGCATATTGGCTTAGCCATTACGATTTGCATGATCAGCACTTTATGGGCATTCCACGCATGACGGCCTCTCTGGCGTAGCAGGCTTCGTCTTTGGAGGCGTTTTCTTCTAGAAAAGCAGATTTTATATCTCGGTTGTGGAGGACTGGATACGATACACGTTGCACAGGCATGAGCATGGAATGAGGGCAAGGGGGCAAAGGGGATTATTTTCTTGACCAGATTAAAGCTCTGGCATAACTTCTTTGGTGGACATTGGCATTGTTTGGAGGGTTGGAATTACGATGGAGATTTGGGCTACTCTTTCTCGGTTCGTCGTCATGGATGTTGGTGTCCCCATGTTTAAATATTTCTGTACGAAGTCTGGATAGATAGGGTTGTCAGATTGATTAGACGACTGACGCCCTACTCGAACAATATCAGGCATTTCTGCAGTTCTGGCTCTTCTAGTGAATCCTGAACCTGACATTAAAGTTGATGTTCTTTTCCCGGTTGTCATCAAGATGCGGGCTGCTTTTGACTGCCACGAACGCTAGATGGAAATGACAAAGCCCAGTCTCACTGAACTGCCCGCCCATGAGCTACTTCTAGAAATGGAACCACCTGGAGGCCTGCTAGCATAGCAGTTTCCGGGCGGCTTTCTCTTTTGAACGGTTCAAGATGCGTTACAGTTGCTGGCGTGTTCAGTTGTTCCTTCACAACGGTTTTCAACCCAGAAACTGTTTCTCTGCAATTAGCCTGCGAGTGGGAAACGAGGGCCGCGGGGACTCGGAGGCAAGATGAGGAAGTCGCGATGCTTAGAGGTAGAGGTACCTAGGTAACTGTCGGTTGTAGGTACTCTACCTACAAAGTTCATGGAAGGAGCTGGGCGGTCCAGCCAGGCAAATTCGAGTCCGAGTCGGGCCAGCGGGCGACGACGAACTTGGGAGAATCCGATGCAAACCGGGCTCGCAGCAAGTCCTCTTAGGTCCGCGACATGTACACCGGCCGGAAATCTCCACTGTTAAGAGGGGTAGTAGAGCGATGAAATTTCACATACATTATGTCGGGCTTCACTAACAGATGATACTTCCGCTTCTGTTCCTCGCGACCTTTGCTCCTTCCCGTTCCGACTGCTCGACTACCTACTTCTTCGCGGGAGTGGGGACTTGCGGTTGTTGGTGGTGGCTGGCTAGGTAGACTGCGACGACTGGGAAGGCACAGCCGTTGCAGGGAAAGAACGGGTGGTCCACAGTTGATTGCGCACAACCCCACGGTTTCTGATAGAAAAACCGTAAGGGCTTCAGTTTTCTGTTCCCATCGCAGTGCCTGGGGAGCCGGCCGGGAAAGGACTTAGTGGGATATATATAGAAAGGATCTTATGGTTGTTTGGTGGTTGAAAGTTGGTTCCTTCCAAGGTATGGTTGTTGGGCGGTTTCCTGCAGATAACGTTAGCTAGACAATTACGGTTTTTGAGAGAATAACGGTTTTTATATCGGATTTAGGGGAGGATATTACTCGTATACAAATTAATATAGGCGGTACATAGTCTAAAAAGTCTAAGGCAATTACGAATATAAACGCCTTCCTAAGTTATATCTCGGTATACTCTCGCTTAGGGTCCGAAGTTCCACTCAATTAAAAAGTAGAAACTAAATATATAGTACATAATACGCTTTGCCTAAAGGGGATTCGGATGTGAAATATCGCCGTTAATAATTAAAGGTTATAATGAATAATAATATAATAATAGCCGGAAATTTGAAACTATCGCCGAATATAGTATAATATATTGCAATTAATATCGATATAAAATTGAAATTAAATAGATAAATAAACAACATATTAATCAATAACGTAATACTATTAATATATTATATTAAGTAGGGAAAAATTATAATATAATAAATAAATATTAATATTATAAGACTTTAATATATAATAGAGAGTAAATTAGAGAGCTGAGAATAAAAGAAGTATAAAATCGTAATTAACGAATTAATTATATAAGGTATTATAATAAACTAGGAATTTAGGAAATAAAATATTTATTAAAATAGAATTAAAAGGGAAAACCTAGCCGTAAATTATAATTATAATAATAAAGCCGGGAAGGGATTATATTAATATTTAGCCGCCGCTATTAGGACCGTTATTACCTTTCTTCTTCTTATAATAACGTTTATTAAAATCCTTATTATTATTATCAGAATCGGAGAAATTAGTAAATAAATCGGATAAGATATCTGGTATGGGAGAGTGGGGCATCCTATAGAAGACTATGTATTCTGGTATTCTAAATAGGAAGGCGTATTTGGGAAGGAAAGTTATGCCTTCGGTGTTATGGGGTTGATACCCGTGGCTGAGTCTAACTGGCACTGCTAGTCGTGCCGCCAGGCGGACCGCCAGTCGGGTAGCGGCCCGCCCAATCGCGGCCTTACCGCTACGGTAAGCGGAGTAGTCCGTACCTGGTCCTTCAAAAAGATAATTGGCCAGTGCCGCCTAGAGGGCGCTCCCCTTCCTCCTATTTCCTTCGTAGAACCTTATCGATTCGTTAAAACCCAATATCTATACCAATTATACTATACCCTTTATATTAAATTCTACCCCCTATAAAAGCGGATAAAAGAAATAGATTTAGTAAGCGGATAATAATTTTATAAATAGAAGACTAATAATTTTAAGCGTAATATTATAATATTTTTAATATTATAATCGGACTTAATAATATAAATATCGACGATAAAGAAGAATTTTATAATTCCTAAAACGGTATATTAAACGATAGCGATAATAATAAGAATTTAATTAAAGGTCTAATTAAAGCCCTCAAAAGTAGCGCTACTTTTAAAGACTATATTAAATCCCTTTTATTTAATATTACCCTTATTTTTAATACCCTTACCCCTTATTTAAATTTCGGAATAAGTAAATATTCCGTTCGTAAAAAGAAATCCCTTTCTAAGACCTTAATTAATAATAATTTTAACGATAATACGAATTTAATTCCCTATTATAAAAAATAATTAAAATTCCCTAAATAAAACGGTTAACTATATACCTTTAAGTTCTTTTTTAATAAATTCGTTATAATATATAATAGCGATATTAAATAAAAGCTTCGTAATAATTTGAATATTATTTAATATAATATTACTAATACGTTCCTTATTGAATATAATTAATAATTAAAAGGATTTTAAACCGTTCTTACCATATAGGGCGAAAAAAACCCGATTAAACTCCTCGAATAAATTTATACAATTTTCGGTTCCTATTAAAATTAAGAAGCGGCCTTCAATAAATTTACTTATATACGTTAAAAAAATAGCGAATTATTTATTACTTTCCTAACCGATTTTAATAATAAAATATTTAAAATAAGTAACTATTTATAGGAGAATTTTATTAAATTAAATTATTTCCGCTACGCCCTTAATAAAAAATAATATAATAAAATATTCATAATTATTTTCTTTAATAATTATTACGAATATTTTAAATAATTTGAATATTATATATTTAAATACGAATAGATAATAGAATTTAAAGAAAATTACTATCGATATTAATATAATTAAAAAGGTAAAATTATAAATAACGGACTTTATATCCCTAATACTACTTTTATTAATTATTTTATTATTTTTTATATTTTATATATTACCCCCTATCTTATTCGTATTATTTCTATTTAATGCCCAATCGACGTTAACGGAAATACTATTATAAGTATTATATATATAATTCGTAATCGGAGCGGCCGAAGTCGAAACGGTTTTAATATAAGTGCCTTAACCTCCGCTTCTATTAAATATATTAAATAAATAACGGATAAAGAATATTAACGTTATTAAAATAATAATTTATATATACGCTATAACGTTTCCGGATATTGTATTTTAGTATATCCGTATTAATTAATTATTCCCCCTTCTTTTAATAAAATATATATTTAAATTATTATTATCGAAGTCTTTTTATTTTTAAAAGACGATAATAATAACGAAGCTTATAATTCCGCCCCCGAATAGTAGGTAAAAGCCTAATTCTAATATAAAATCGGGTTTTAGAGCCGGAAATAATAATATTGAATAAGATAGAAGATTTTAAATCGGAAATAGAAATAAAATTTATTTTAATTCTACTTATTATTAATAATTATAATTTATTTTATATTTTTATTAATAAGGGTTATTAATATTATACGAGGGCTGCCGCCCCCGTACCCCCGCAAAATTTGCCTACGGCAAATTTTACACTGGTACTCCAAAGGGGTAGAATTCTACTTGAAGCTTCGCTTCAATATAGGTTTAGAGATGTACCCTGAGTTGTAAAATTTAATTTAATTTTCTAGATTTTTTTTTACTAAGTTAAACTATCACCAAGTTATTTCTATTTTAGATTTTTTTTCAGAAATTTTTTACTAAGTTAAATTATTACCAAATTATTTCTATTTTAGAATTTTTTTAATTTTTTTTTACTTAAACCATTACGAACTTTCTCTATTTGTATTTTAGATTTTTTTATCAGAAATCTTTCACTAAATTAAATTATTACAAAATTATTTCTATTTTAGAATTTTTTTTTAGAAATTTTTCACTAAGTTAAACTATTACGAAATTATTACTATCTTAGAATTTTTCAGATTTTTCTTCATTAAATTAAATTATTATATTAAAATTTTTTAAAAAATTTTTTAAAAAAAAGAGGAATTCAAGTCTTATAATACGCGCCCCGCCTTAATATCTTATAGAAAATCGTTTACTTAAACTCTCTATTAATAATACCCGAAGAATAGCCCGTATTTACTTATACTTTAATTTCACGCCTTACTAATATTACAAACTACTTTTCGTAGGTAGTATTATACTAATATTATAGGACTTCGTAAGCAATTTTTTTTTTATATCCTCCAATCCTTCCTTTCGTAATCTCTTATTAAATATAATATCTTTTTATATAAATTTTATTTTATCTCACTCACTCGGTCGGTCGGTCGGTATTTTTTTAAATTTTATTTTATTTTAATCGGTCGGTTAATCGGTCGGTCGGTCGGGGTATTATAATTAAATTAGTAATATAGGTTCAATTTACGTTAAAAATAAGGTTTTTAGTCCGGGTTTAAAGAGGCGAAGGGTCCGGGTCTAAAGGTCCGAAGGTCGGGTCCGGGGGTCCGAATCGTCTAGGAATAAAAGCCGATCCGGAACTAGCACGGCAAATAAAAATATAATCCCCCCTATTTAAACTATAGAATTATTATAATTAAGTTACCCCCTGTATTAATAATAAATAATTTTTAAATATACTTTATAAAAGGAGGTATAAGTTAGGGATGGCGGTAATAGCGGTAAAAGTAGTAAAGGTAATAAAGTTAATAATATCGAAGGTAGTAATAGCAATAATAGTATTAAAAGTAATAAAGGTAATAAAATTAATAAAATTAATAAAATTAATGATATTAAAAGTGGTAATAGCGGTAATAAATATAAAGTTGGTGAAATTAATAAAATTAATAATATCGAAAGTAGTAATAACGGTAATAGTATTAAAGGTAGTAAAGGTAATAAAGGTAATAAAGTTAGTAAAATTAATAATATCGAAGGTAATAATAACGGTAATAGTATTAAAGGTAGTAAAATTCGTAAAAATCGTAAAAGAAAGTAGTAATAGTAATAACGGTATTAAAGGTCGTAATAATTAAAGTCGTATAATATTATATATATTACTAATAATAATATTATTTATAAAGAAAAAAGGAAAGCCGTAATATTAATAAAAGGAAAAAAAAGTAATTAAAATAAGGGTATTGTAAATATAAATATATATTCAAATAAAATAACTATTATACTCAATTATTATCCTAATCCTCTATAAAATCCCTAAAGTCGTAATTAAATTCGGTATAAAGTACCGCTATAAGTATTATTTTATTATTTTCCTTCTTTTTTTCCTTATCCTTACTTTTATCCTTCTCCTTTTCCTTTTATTATTTCGGCGTAAAAAATACCGTAACCTTACTCTCTACTATAAATAACCGTTTAATTAGGCTATCGAACCGCTTTATTAAGGTTTAATACTCGGCTATAGAAATAAAATCGGCCGGCGGAATAAGGGTAGTAAGGGTAGTAGTAAAGGTAATAATAGGGATAAAAATATTTAAAAAACGGAGGGTACGGCGGCCGGAAGAAAATTAATTAAAGGAAGAGGGTTAAACGGAAGGAAGGAGGGCGCCGAAGGTTTTAAACTCTAGGGAATTAAAGCGGGCCTTCTTCTTCTTCTTATTATTATTATTAATAAAAACGGACAATTCGGTACTAAATAAATACTTAAAGAACCCCCTAAAAAATATAATATTAGTAAATAAAAATATATAAAATATAATATAATATAGAATAATTAATTTAGGGATAACCTCATTCTTTTCTAAGGTTTTAAAAGGGCTAATAATATTTATAATATTATTATAATGCCCGTAAGCATTATTATTATTACCCTTTCTTTAAAAATAGTAATAAATATCGATAATTTTTTATCGAAGAGGCTAATATAGCTATTTGGCTATAATATAATAATAATATTTAATAGCCAATTTAATACTCTCTACGTAAAAATATCTATTATATATATAATAGAAATATAAATTTTAATACGGTTTACCCTATAATTTAGGAATATTATTATTATTATTATTCTCTTTATTATCGTCTTTATAAATATAAAATTTATTAATATATGAATTATCGAATTATTAAAATAATATAATTATTTATAAATATATATACTTCCTTTTAATTATACGTAAAGGTAAAAAAATATTAAAAAGCGGTTTAAAGCGGCTAAAGGGGGTAGTAAACGTACCGGGGGTATTAACGATAACGTTAATAACAATAGTAATAAAACCCTTTTTAAAAAGGGTCTTAAAAAGTATAAATTTATAAAATATTACGAAATTATATATACGTAATTAATATAAAATAATTAATAATACCGCCTTTATTAATAATTTACGTAGGGATATATTATATAGTTTAAAGAAAAAAAGAAGGAAAAGAAAAGTTAGAAATCCAAAAAAGTAAATAATAGAAAATACAATTCGATAATAAATACGCAATTTCGGACAAATAGGTACGAAGCTACGTAATTAAATATAAATAATAATAGGTAAATAATTATAAAAGGTATTTACTAATTAGTAAATTAGGCGTAATTGGTAAAGTAATAATTAAAACGAAATACCGAAGTAGATAGTAATAATAAGTATAAAAGTAAATAAAAGACGGTATTGTAATTATAAAATTAATACCGCTTCTAAAAGGACGAATGTTAAAAATTTTAATAAATAAAACTAATTTACTTACCTTTATCCTTATTATTCTTAATACCGTATTCCTATTATCCTTAATATAAATATTATAGGTATAAATAACCGTATTCTAATTATTATATATAATAGAAGAAAAAATATTAATTTTAATAATAAAAAAATCGTTAATCTTAAAGACTTTAATATTAATTAGGAGAAAAATATACCCGAAATATAAGGATAGGAAGATATTACCGAGCCCGAATTCAATTTCGATATTATTTAGGAGGATAATAATAAGGAGGATAATAATAAGGAAATCGATAACGATAAATTCGACGAATTCGATATATATATTTAAAATATACTATTAAAGGAAGAGGAATGTCGCGATATAATAGTATATAAGCGTTAACGTTTAAATAAAAGCTAAATAAGTATTATAAACGAATATTTATTTAACCCTATAGAATATTATTTATATTTAATATATTTAATTAACGATAATGACTATATTTACGATTAATTAAATTTATACCGTTTAGGTAAATATATAAAGTATTTATATTATTATTATAAAAAAGTAAATTATATATATTTAAAAGACGCAAAATATAATTTTAAGAGAAAGTCTTTTCGCACTTACCTCTTCGTCGTTTTGCACTTATCTCCACTTTTTTCCGCCGCGGCTCAAAAGCAACTTTTTGACTTCGCAGTTGAATTTCTCAACAACCGCTGCTCGGAATCTCGATGTGAGGGCATAAAAATGACCGCGTTGTTTTTCTCTACGATTTGATACCCTGTGCGACGTGTGCATCCTCTTGGTCGTTGAGAAAATTATCTTTTTATTTAAATCCGTCTTTAAAAAAAGGAAATCCCGGTTTTTCGAAGGAAAAAAGAACGTTTTTCGGAATTTCTCAACGGCCATGAGGATGCACACGTCGCACAGGGTATCAAATCGTAGAGAAAAACAACGCGGTCATTTTTCCGCCCTCACATCGAGATTCCGAGTAGCGGTTATTGAGAAATTCAACTGCGAAGTCAAAAAATCGTTTTTTAACCGCGGCCGCGCTAAAGTTCAAAGCGGGAGGGGATATCGAACCGTCGTATTCTATTAGTTGAAAAAAGTGGAGATAAGTGTAAAACGACAAAGAGGTAAGTGCGAAAAGACTTTCTCAATTTTAACGGCTAATAAATATATATATAGAATTTATCGAATATATAAGGAAACGAAGAATATTATATTGTAAATATAAATTGTATAGTAGAGGAAATAAAGAAATAATACGAAAAAGAAATTAAAATAAAGGTTAATATATAATATTATAAATTATAGTAAATTAAATTAAATAAAATATAAAGGGAGGTATTATAATATTAATTAATAGGATAACGGTAATAAAATATTATTTAAATTAATAAAATTATATAATATATAATAAAATATACGAATAATTCGAAATATATATATAATTATAATAAACCTATTCTATATATTATTTATAATCCCGAATACTATGTAATATCCTCTACTTTCCTTATTAAAATAATACCTCCCTTAAATAATTATACGGCCTTATTTTAAGGGTTTTTAATTTCTTTAAAGCTTCGGTATTAATTTTATAGTAAATATTATTCCCCGTAGAATTAAAACGCTCGTATAATTCTTATAGTAGGTTTTAACTTTTAGAAATTAAAATAATATCTTCTTTAAATAATTAACGGTCCTTATTAATAATAATTAGAATTAACGCTATAATTTTTATAAATTTATTTATAATTAAACGGCCCTTTTTAAAGGTTTTAATTTTCTTAAAGTTTTAGTATTTACTTTATAGTAAATATTATTCCTTGTAGAATTAAAATAATCGATAATCCCTATTAACTGTATACGCGAAAGATAATATAATTTATTTAATTTTTATAACGGATTTTAGCCTTTAAAAATTAAAATAATATTTCCTTCGGATAATTAACGGTCCTTTAATTATATAATTAAGAATTTTAATATTAAAAAGCTTCGAAATAATTTTATCTTTCTTTAATAATATCCGTCCGCCGATCTATTTTCCGAATAAAGTATACCGGTCGTTAAATTACCCGCTCTATAAAGGTAATTAATAATTACTTTATAAAAATAATTAGGTTATATAAGAATAGTTTTTTATATATTAGAAGGTAAAATTTTAGGAAGAAGGTTTATTTATAATTAAGGGAACTTCCTATATATTAGGAAGTAAAATTAGCCGAATCGATATATTCGATTAATAATTTACGGCTCTCCCGCGGTAATAAACCGGTAGAAAGTTAATCCTTTTAACCGAATCGATATATTCGACCGATAATTTATAATTTTTTTGCGGTAATAAACCCGGTAGAAGGTTAATCCTTCTAACCGAATTAATATATTCGACTAATAATTTATAACTCTTTTGCGGTAATAAACCGATAGTTTTAATTTAATAATAAAAGGGTTAATTAGTTTTTAAAAAATAAATTCGGCGGTTATACGTATTATAAAATAATTGGGTTAATATTCTTTTAAATTAAATTAAGAGAAAGTATAATCGCCTTCGAAGACGATTACGAAATTAATTACGTTGAGTTTATTAGCTATTAGGTTATAATTAGAATAATCCGGTTAATATTCTTTAAAATTAAATTAAGAGAGGGTATAATTGCTTTTCGTCTTTTAAATTACTTTAAATTATTTTATTTTTGGTTTAGGGTTTAATAATTTAATAAATAATATAATTTTCCGGTATTTAAGATTAGGAATTTTAACCGGTATTAAAAATAAGGTTTAAATAATTGCGGTATTTTTATAATTAATCGACCCGGGAATACCGGAATATTTATTTTATATTTTATAATTTTAAAGTTATATATATACTAATATTAGAAATAGGGTTTAAATAATTACGCCGTTTTTACGGCCGGTAATTAATTCAAAATTAATTATAATATAGTAATTTAATATATCGAAATTAAAAACGCTTATTATAATGTCTATTGTAAATAAAGATAAAAGCGAACGTTAATATATAGGGCCGCATTTTCGTCTTATAGGGAAATAAAATAAGAGAAAAGAAGTTCTATTTAATTAATATATAAAAGAAAAGAGGTTCCGTCTAATTAATATACGTAAACGATTAATAGAGGAAGGATAAATATTTAGTAAATAAAATTAAATAAAGTAAAAAGGAATTAATAAATATATTAATAAGGGAAGGTTAGGAATAAAGATAAAAACGGGAATTTAAAAAGTAATAAGAAAATTTTTTATATTCGTACGTACGGAGGCGGGGCCGGATACGAATAGCCGAACCCGGTTTAATATAAAAACCGATATATTAATATTTATTATTTATATATTATTAATTATATATTATTAATTAAAATTATATTTATATATCCTCCGGGGGAGGTAGTAATTTTTAGGGCTCTCTTCTATCCGTATTATCCCTACGGTTATCCTTACTATTATTATTAATTATATATATAATATCGAAGTTAAAAGGATAATTAAATATAAATCCTTCGATAAATATAACCCGAAATATAATTACGTACGTTAAATTAATTATAAAATTATTATAGGAAATATTTAAAATAGTATAATTTATAATAGTTCTTTATAATTTATATATAATAATAGTATAAATAATAGTAATAAAAAATTACTTTCGAATATAAGGCTAATTTCCCTTTATAAAATTACGAGTAAAATAGAAAATAAATATAATTTTTTTATTAATACCCTTTAACGGATTATCTTCGAATATATATAATTTATTATAATTAAGGAAACGAATTAAGAATATATAAGGAGGATTATTTACGTTATAAGGGTTAATATTAAAGGATTTATTATTATCCTTAGCCTTCTATATAATATCCTAATTAATATTAATAGTATTATTAATTAAGCCCTTTTTAATTTAATAATTTTCGGTTAGTATAATTTTAGCGCTTAAAATAATAAGGAACTTTTTATAAAGGTTACCCGCTTAATTAAATAGAATAATTTCCGTACTTTAACTTATATATATTATTATAACCTATATATATAGCCTATTAAGACCCAATAAATAATCTATATTATATTATTTAACTTTATTATTTATCGGGTAAATACGTAAAGCATAATTAAAAACGGTTAAATCGGCACTACTTTCCCTAAGCCGATATATAGTCCGCGTAGAAAGGAGTTCCCAATTATCGTATAACGGCTATCCAACGCGGACCCGGTCGAAAACCCCTCTAAACGTTACTTATTTAAAACCACCCTACTATATAATAATAATAAGTTTAATAATTTTATTGAAAATATAATATATAATCCAATTAAACAATTCGGTATTATTAAAGAGGTTATTTACAACCTATTTATATAAAGCCTTTTCTATAATAGATAATAATTAGTAAAAATCGCTAATTAAAAGAATATTTATACCGTTAAACGGTTCCTCCATACGAATAGAAAAAGCCTACCTAAATTATTAATCGATAAAATATATTATTTTTAAATCGATTATAAACTTCTCGTTTATAATAAAGTACTATACGTATTATAATCGATACTATAGTTAATTTATATTATTATTATTTATAATTGGGAATTTATTAACCGTTTTAAAAATAAAAAGTTATAGAAAAGAATATAAAGTAAATTTATTAATATTATTAACTATAATATTTATAAGAATAAAACGTATAATAATAAACTCTTTACTAATAAGCTTAATAGGGTTATTTAATAATTCTTCTAATTTAATAAATAGAAAATTAATAATAAAAAACTTTTTAATATTACCCTTATTATTAAATTATATACGAAGAAAAAACGGATTATTATTACGAAGAACGGCCGTATAATAATCGATAAATGTATTATAAATTAATTTCTATTTTAAATTAAACCTATTAAAAATAATATTAATAACTTTTCTAAATGTATATGTATTCGGGTTTTTTTATACCTTCTACTTCTAATATTATTTCTATAGGTTAATATCGCTAAAGTCGGTATAAAGTCTACAATATAGCGTCCAATTGTAATGTAAATCCTCTTTATAATTATTAAAAAGGTTAATATTTTTATTAATATTGAGGTTTCGGTTAAATACCTACGCGGCCGCTGCTATTTAATTATCCTATTTTAATTCCCAATCCCGGTTTAATTTATTTATAAATTCGAACCGGTTATTATTAGGGGGCGGTACTAACCGTTCGCTATAATAATTATAATTATAATTATAATATAAAATAAAATAACGGTTATATACTTCGGACTATATATTATACGTAATATTATCTATAATTTTAAAGCTATTTTCGGTAGTATAAAAATAATAGAGTATTATTTTAATATAATAGAAATTCTTATATGAATCGGACGCCGAATTAAATTTATACTTAAGGATATATTTAAATATATAGGCTTTTTTATAAAACTTCTATAACTTTACACCCCAATTAATATAAATATAAAATTAAAAATAAATAAAGTCGGCGAACTACTTAGCGCGCTATAAATATTTATTATATTAAAGGACGAAATTGCGAATATCGTTATCGATTTCGATAATATAACGTCGTTATTTATCGCGTAATTTATAATTTATAGATTGAATTATACGTATACCTTTATAAAGGTTAAAATTAATAAAATAATAATAGACCTCCTATATAAACTAATCCTTTTTATTAACCAATTTATTTATTAACTTAGTAATAAAAGAAATTAATAAATTATTAAATAATATATAAAGTAAAATTATAATTATAAATTCTTAATACAATTTAGATTTAACCTCGGCCTTTAAATAATATTTAATGATATAATATAATATAGCTTTATTTATAATATACGGAAACGTATTAATATTACCCTACTAATTTAAAAATATAACCGGGTTTTAAATATTTATCTATTTATTATTTTAAGCCGGGTCGAAAATATTATATTAGGGATTAAGACTATAAATAATATATAACCGGTCGTATATATCTTTAAGGAAATAAAATCGATAAAATTAATCTTCGGGCTTAATATAATCGCTACCCTTCTTTAAACGCTTATAATAATTATTATATTTATATATTTATATAGCGTTAATAATACGTAATAATATATTAAAGGTAAGTTATTCGTATTCGAAAATACGAATAATTAAAATATCCGTTTCGTTAGCGAGGTTTACTATATATTTATATAGTTCCGGGTTAATAATAGTAATATATATACCCTAAAATTTAGCGAAATTGTTTATACCCTATTGGATAGTAAAATTTAATTTAAATATACCTTTATACTAATATAGATTATAATTATAAGGATTGCCGCGGGCTTACTACTCGTACCTATTTTAATAATCGACGATATGGAATTTAAGCTTTAAAAAAATATTAAGGAAAGTTTAATACCTCTTCTAAAAATATTATATAGTAATTAATAAATTATTACGTAAATTATCCGCCGCTAGCTTTTACCGCTATAATTCTATAGAATTAAACTATATATTATATTTAAGTATTAATATAATTAAGGACTTTTAACGGAGGTCGGCTAGCGTAAAGGTTAAGAAAAGGGACGGCGTATTGAGTATATAGACGTACGCTTCTAAATTTTACCTCCTCCCTCCCTAATAAAGCCGTATACTACGTAAAGTATTAATATACTTTATAATAGATTTTAGCATTTACTCCGAATAGTCGGTACGTTTAATAAATATTTACTTAATATTTTCTATAATAAATTCACTATTATAAATATTAACATAGTACCGATTCTTCTAAAAGATTTATTTTTGTATAAGGGTATTAAATATAATGAAGTAGAAACGGGGATGTCGAATAAAACGGCCATTATACTATTTTATAATATAATCGATATATTCTTTATAAATAATTTTATATATTCGCTATTTAATAAAGTCCATTTTCCCGTATAAATATAACGTTAAAAAGGCTAAAAAAAATAAATGGTATAAATTATTAAATTCGTTCAAAGGGGTAGGATATAAAAAGTTAAATATATTTATATAATTACGAATATTATTATATTTATTATAATTTATACGGATTTCGGGAGTAAAAGGCATTTTTTCAAGGGGTAATAATAAATAATTCGGCGAATTTACCGGGCTATTAAAGGCCTACCGGCTAGGGGTACGGGGATTAAAAGTACGGGAATTAAAAGGATAATTAAAGGGGAAATAAAGATTATAAACTAAATTTAATTCAACGTATTAAAATTAATAATTTCAATATATTATTTCTCCCTAGTGCTAGTTTTAAATATTTATCTAATTAATAAATTATTCGAATTATATTTAAACCGGAATAATATCGGGGATAGTAATTTCATTTTTATAAATATTATCGTCGTTATTAAAAGGGTTATTCTTATCGATAATAACCCGTTCGTCGAAGATTTAAATATTTACCCAATTAAATACGTTACTATTATTTAAAAACTAAAAAAGCCGATCGTAATTAATACGAATATAACGGTACCTAAAATAATATACGACTAAAAATTTAAACTATTATTAAATATAACGCTAGTTAATTATAAAAGTACGTTTAAATTACCGTATAATATACTTAGGAGCTTCCCCGTTAATAAAAATAATATTATTCGGTTTAAATACGAATATATCCAATTCTTTTAATAATAGGGGTAATATACTATATATTTTAACCGTATCCTTTAAAAAATAAACCGTATAATTAATATACGTATATTATTAATTACAAATTTAATATATTTATATAATTATATATACAATAAAAATAAATATTTCCTTAATAGGATTTAATTTAGGTAAATCGTTAAAGATAAAACCGAAATTTATATAATTAAGAGCCGAAAATACTAATATATTACTTAATTATTATTTCTTACGCTTATAAATATAATATTTATATTCGTTATTATAATTAAAGTTAAAATCGAACTATTTTTTTTTATATAGTATATATTTTTTATATTTAATATTAAATATTATATCGTTAAACTTTTTAATAAAGTCTTCGTTTTCGTCTGTAATAACCTTCTCTTCGAAGAAATTAGAATTTAAATCCAAAATTAAAGGGGGGTACTATAAATAATACTATAAATTAAGCCGTAATATATATTTTAAATTAATTAAGTCTTCGGGAATTAGTTAAGGAAATTCGAAATAATTTTATTAAGTATTTAAATCGGGAGTAAGGGGTTTAAAAAGTATAGGCTAGCGTTAAAAACGGTTATAAGGATATAGAATATAATAGAAAAATTCCGTGCCGGGACGTTTAATTATAATTAAAGGGCTTTACGGTTAATATAAAGAAAGAGAAAATAATGGCCGGTATTCGCTATATTCGCCTAAATAGTTCTAATTAGAAATAATTTATCCGGAAAATAATTGGCTAAAATTATATTAATTAAAATCGTATTAATAATATTAATCGGGAAACGGTATATTATTATTACCCGGGGTTAATAGTAGGTAAAGTTATTATATTAAGCCGCTAATAAATTAACTATCCGTAATATAATACCGTTAATAATACTCTTTAATATTATAAAGACTTATTATTTCGTAATAATATTATATACGTAAATTATAAGGATACAATCCGCAAAATATAAGCCCAAAAAATACGTTAATTATTATAAAAAGAAAATAATATAGGAAATGAATTATATATTCTATATAATATTTATTAATAATATATAGAAATAAATATACTATCGATATTAATTATTAAATTCCTAAGCTTCGATAGGGCGCCGAAAGCTATATGGACCGTTATAATTAAAATATAGTAAATTATAATTAAGGGTACATATATTAAAAGAAATTACCCTTAATTATATTAAGGTATAAATATTAAATAAAATTACCCGTAGCCGAAATCGATTAAATCGAATTAAAGTATTTTAATCTAATATATTAAAGGACGAAGTTTATTTATATAAATTCTATATAATATTAATTAATAGTATAAAAGATATTTACTTTTTATAATAACGGCGGACCTTATAATTTCTACTAATAATATTATATATCCGTTTAATTTCTACTATATCCGATTAATATTAATAATAATAATTAAAAATATTTAAACTATTAATATTAATATTTTATATTAATTATTAAAGTAGAATATTATACATAATAAATTATATACGATGGATAGCCGGTATTATAGGAAAAGGTTATATAATTGGAGCCGGAACCGGAATAAAAGCCGGACGTATTAAAACCGGGGCCGGGGTTCGAAGCGGAATAAGACGTATCCGAATCGGAGGTAACGTATTCGGTATATCGGGGACTACTATAAAGGGTTCTACGGCTAATAAAAATTTCTACCGAATAATATATTACTTATTATAATATTCGATATAATTCTAAATTAGTTTATTAGGGTTTTTTTTATTTATAAATTCGGATAAGGGCAATTCCCGTTTATAGGAACGATATATAAACGATTAGGAATCGTCTTTATTATTATATTCGTTATCCTTATTATTAAAAGGCGGCTACGGTTGGCCAAAAGGAGGCGGTTATATAAAAGGAGGCGGTTAATTAGAAAGAAGGAACTAATTAAAACGTAGAATAAATATAACGATAGCGACTACTTATATAATTAAAATAAATAATTAATATTATATTAAAGTAATATAATTTATATATATAAAGGATAAATAAATAGGGAATAACTATAAATAAATAATATATTTAAAAATATAAAGCGTATAAAGCAATTAAAAATATTATATTAATTAAAAGGGTTAAGGATTAAAAAGGGTCGTATATACGTAGGCGATTACGGTTATATAAGGACGGATGCCGGGTTATTAAAAAAATTAATACTATATTACGTTAATAAAAGGAATACGGAATTGCGATAAAAAATACCCTACTTACTAAAAGAACTATAATTTTAGTAAAATCGATTACGCATAACCGAATACGGCTACGCAAAGACGGATATTAAACTATTAATTAATTAAAAGGAAATTATATTATAGAAAGTTAATTAATTAAACGAAATAATAAAAGAATACAAATTATAATTTATTATTATAATTATTATTTAATTATTAAATAGAAACGAAAAGGTATTATTCGTCTTAATTACTATAATTGCTATAATTACTATAAGAATTAAAAAAAGTACTATTCGTTTATAAGAAAGCGGTATTACTTATAAATAATCGACGCCGAATTCGCGTAAATAGCAATTAGAAAATAATATATACTTACTATAATCGAGGTCTAATTTACGTAAGCGGTAATTAAGTTTCTAAAGTAATTGCGACGTACTTACCTATTATTAATAAAGGTTAACGACCTATAGACTAGGATAGGGCATACTTATATTACGATTTACATTCTAACTAATCCTAACCGCCCAAAATACGGGGAATCGCGATTTTAACCAATTCCAATACGTAAAATTTCGGGTAAACTATATAGCATTTTTAAGGATTATTATAGGGGTACGGTCTTATTATAAAAGAAGCTACGCTTAACGCTCTACTCACTCCGTATTATAATACTACTTTCTCTAGACCATATTGAAGCAAAGCTTCAAATTATAATTAATAAAAAAATTATTAAAGAATTTCGTATTCTAATTATTCTTATTCTACCCCGTATTATAAAAAAAGTATCCGCTATTATAAAAGGAGTTTCTATCCAAAATATAATCCATTTTTTAACCGAAATAAACGGCTATATTTATCCTATTTACGCCTATATTATCCTATTATTCGAATTCCCTATTATATTAAATAAATTATAGTTTAAAGATATATAAATATATTCTATCCTTTACGAAAAATATTTATTTATAAATATTATTAATTATTAGGTCTTTTATATTAATAGAAAGTAAATATTTAATATACCGTTTATCGCCGATTTGAAATCTATTATATATATTTTAATTACTACCTTTATAAATCACGTACGTAAGTTAAAAAAAGAGTTCGGTAATCGAACGGCCGAAGAAATTATCTTCGTAATTAATTTAAAAGATATTAAAAAAGCGTTAAAACCGAAGAAAGTATATACCGAAGCGGAATTAAAGGCAAAAATCCTTAAAAAATATTATAACCTAATATTATTTTAAATAAAAGAGAATGCCGATAAATTAAATCCGTATTATCCTAACGTAAATTATAAAATTAAAATTAAGAAGAATAAAGATAATAAGGAATTCCCTATCTTATTTAAACCGCTTTATAGTATAACGAAAGAGGAATTTCTAATTTTTAAAAAGATTTTAAAAGATTTATTAAATAAAGGGTTTATCCAAATTAATAGTTTAAAGGCGGGAGCCCTAGTCTTATTTATATATAAACCCGGAGGCGGATTCCGCTTTTATTATAATTATTATATATTCAACGTTATTACGAAAACGGACCGTTATTTATTACCGTTAATTAAAAATATATTTTATATTTTAAAAGGAATAAAGTAATATATTAAAATAAATATTATATAAACTTTCTATAAAATTCGTATAATAGAAGGAAAAAAAGGGAAAATAGCGTTTCGGACTAAATATAAATTATTTAAATAATTAATTGAATTATTTAAACTAAATAGCGTATTAATTATATTTTAATAATATGTTAATTATATCTTCTACGATTATTTAAATTCGTTTCATATAATTTATATAAATAATATATTTATTCATTCTTCCGGTTCCTTAGAAGACTACGAATAAAAAATATAGTTGATTTTTATTGGATTTTTAGAAATTAATTTATATTTAGATTTAAATAAATACGAATTTAATATAAAAAAGGTTAAATATTTAAATTTTATTATTTATACCGGCGTTAATATATAGGTTAACTTTAAAAAGGTTAAAGCGATTTTAACTTAATTTCCCCCTACTTTTTAAAAAGGTATACGGAATTTCCTAAGGTTTATTAATTATTATTATATATTTATTCCCCAATTTTCGAAAGTAATTACCCCCTTATTAAAGTTAATTAATAAAAAAATTACTTTTGAGTAGATTAAAAAGTATAAAAGCGCTTTCCAATTTTTAAAAACTTTATTTATAAAAGCCCCAATTTTAATAAAATTCGACCTAAATGAGAAAACGTTTTTAAAAATAAATTATAATAAATTTAGTTTAAGCGGAATTATTTTTTAAAAGATAGAAGAGGGCAGTAAAGATACGGTTTATAAAGTTATAAGCTTCTATTTTTAAAAATTTAACCCTACCGAATAGAATTACCCTATTTATAATAAGGAAATATTTATTATTATTAATTATTTAAAATAATAATTAACGGAATTATAGAGTTGTAAATGATTTATTATCCTAATAAATTATCGGAATTTTATATATTTTATAAAATTAAAAAAACTTTTGGAACGGTAAGTATAATAGGCGGAATATCTCTCCTAATTTAATTTCCAAATTAAATATAGGCCTAATGAAAATAAAATAATCCCCGACGCTTTCTTTCGATAAAATTAAAATATATTTATAAATTAGGACCGTAAAGCGTAGGATATTTAAATAATACCAGACTCCGTTCTTAAAAATTATATTCCGTTTTATATTTCGGCGGCCTAGGTAATCCGCTCGAAGAAAGAAAATATAAATATATTTAAAAATCCGGATTTATAATAATTTTAATCGTAGATAGAATTTTACAATTTTTTATATTAATAAATAAAGGAAGCCGTCCGTTATAACGATTATTATTTCGACCCGTCTTTAAAATTCAAAATTTAAATTATAAATTACTCTATTAATTCCTTCGGCCGCCTTCGTTATTAAAATCGTCTTTAAATATTAAAAGCCTCCGTATATACCCAATCCGAATTAATTATATTATTTAATACCGATTAATGCTTTAACGTTTTTTGTACTATTTTAATTTAAATTATTTATAATTTATATATATTAAAATACCCTAATAAAAAAAATATTATTATAATACTCTTTTAATATTTCTATTAACCTCTCCTTGATTTTTATATCTAATAATTCCTCCATAATTATTATACTTATAATTTTACGAAAATTTAGGAAGAATAAAAGAAAAATTTCCTATATTCATTATTAATCTTAGAGTAATTTAATAAAAATATATAAATAAATTTTATTACCAACCTTCTAAAATCCGACGGTAATACCTACTTTTAAATTATAAAGAATAAATTTAATAAAATTATATTCTTCGAATCTATACCTTTTATAGAAATTAAATTTTACGCCGAACGTTTCCTCTAATATTTTATTCGCTATTACAAATTCCTAAAATTTATTATTAATAATCGAAGTTTTAATTAAATTAATCGTTTCTAAATTAAATTATATAAATTCCTTAATATTAAATAATTATTTAATATTATTTACTACCCCTAAACCGATAGAGGCCTAAAACGTATAAATTAAGAAATTTATACCTATTTGCGCGCAATTATTAATTACATTTAAAACGATTAAAATAAATAATACCTTATAACGTAATTTATCATTAATAATTAAATAAATATATTAATAAATATATTTCTATTCTTCGCTATTTATAAATTCGACTCCGAATTCCCGGTTTCTATAATTAAAGAACCCTCTAATTATTAACCCTCGCCTTTATCCTCCGAAAAATAAGCCTAAGTATTTATTAAAAAATTATAATAAATTACAAATTTATATTAAATTATTATAGCGGCCGCGGCCTAAGAATAAAAGAAATTCGTTAATTATAATTATTAATTAGTAGAACGTTTCGAAATCGGAAATAAAATTTAATTTAATTTTGAAAATTATATTACCGACCGTTTAAAAAAAAATTTAATTAACTCTACGCAAAATATATTATTTTTAAAATATTATCCCCCTATATAATCGAATTATTAAAGCTTCCCTGTATTATTTATAACGTTTTTTATATTAATCTTTTATATAAAGCTATTAATAACCCTCTTCCCGGGTAGAAATTTATAAAGAAATAACCTTTAATTATCGAAATCGAAGGAGAATCGGAATATTAAATAAAAAAAATTCTTTACATTAATATTATTAAAAAAAGAGGAAACTTAGTAAAAAAGGTCCTAATTAAATAAAAGGGTTATTATAACCTAATATAAGAACCTTTAAAAAATTTTAAAAATATTATCGCTTTAAACGAATTTAAAATTTAATATAATTTAATGGTAGATAATAACGGCCTAATAAACTAATATATTAAAAAATTCCTACCGAAAATTATAAACGGAGCAAAATATATTAAAAATAAAATAAAAGATTTTAAATATAAATTAAAATAAATAATAAATTAATTAAAGCGAAGCCCTAGCGAAATTAATAATTAATTTAATTTAAATATTTTCTATTAAATTATCTTCTATTACTTCTAATATATACTCTTTAATAATAATCTTTTCTTTATCCTCTTTATAATCGGATATATAAATATTAATAAAATTATAACCGTTTAAAGGCTTATAAGCGTAATAATAGAAAATAAAAAGCGTAGGATAATAATTCTCCGGGTGTAAAGGCCTAATAATAATAAAAGAAAAGGAAAATAAAAGGCGGATATTATATTCGGAACGGATATTTAAAAGGAAATATTATACTTCTTATTATTTAAATTTATTACGTTATTTCTTATTATTTCTTTCGACCTCCTTTCCCTTTCTTCTCTTTTTCGCCGACGGGGGCTATATAATAGTAACTTCCTTAATAACGGCGGTAATAATAACGGTAATAATAACGGCGGTAATATCGGCGGCGGTAATATCGGTATTAATAATAATATAAATATTATAATCTTTAATTAGGCGGTTAAATTCCGCGTATCGGTTACTTACTTACTTTACCTTTTTTATATTAATTATTAAATTAAATAATTATTCCCTAAGATTTTCGAATTTATAAATTTGCTCTTTAAAAGCCTAAATCTCTATAATACTAGCCAAACCGTTAATAATCCTAATAAAGGAAAAAGGCTCTATAGGAAACGCTTTAACGGTAATCCAATTAATAAAATTATTAAATAATATTAAGAATTTAAAGAATTATTAAAAAAGGAAGAAAGGAATAAAAAATTTATATAGGAATAAAGCCTTACTTTTTTAAAATTTAAAATCCCGATAAAATTTTAAATATAGTAAAGTAATTATTATAAAAATCTCTAAATATATACCTTTCGGCGTATTAAATTTTAAAAGCGGATTAAATTTAAATAGTAATAAATTCGTAGCCTTTATAAACGTACTAATAAAATAAATACGTCAAAATAAAAAAACCCTTACTAAATATAATATAATTATACCCATTAATTAAATAATTTTTATACTAAAAATTTTAAAATTCGGCCCCGGATAGGACGTATTCGCAAATATCGTCGGGAACGGATTTACCGGCTACGCCGGCAATAATAATATTAAGCCGAATTTAATAAGGTTTCGGCGGGGTAACGGGTTTAAAAATAACAATTTTAATAACGCCCTTATTATAACGAAAAATGGGAATAAAAATAAGCGGTAAAATAAACAAATTAATAATAACTTCCTATAGGGCTAGAAATTTACAAGAAAATTCGAATTAAATAATAATAATAGGGGTATTTATTATAATAACGATTAATTAATAATTAATTAATATATTCGTAAAAGGATTAATAAAAAGGATAATAATAATAATAAAAATAATAAAAGTATTAAAAATACGTTTAATACGCGTTAATAAAAGCGCGTCCTATTTAATATTTATAATCTTAATTATTTAATAAATTAAAGGAAAAAAGAAGAAAAGGAAGGAAAAAAAAAGAAAAGCGCGGAATATATATTAAAAATACGCATTAACGGCTCGTCGTCTAATATTTAGGGTCTACGTAACTATACACCTATTTATATATAATATATTTAACTGGGAGAAGGGGGGGGCTAATATTATAGGGCTAATACCCGTAATTGAATTTAATTAATACTACTAATCGTACCGCCAAGCGGACCGCCAATCGGATAACAGCCCGCCCAATCGCGGCCTTACCGCTACAATAAGCGGAGTAGTCCGTACCTAATTCTTTAGAAGGATAACTAGCTAGTACCGCCTAAAAGGCGCTCCCCTTCCTCCTATTTCCTTCGTAGAACCTTATCAATTCATTAAGACCCAATATTTATACCAACTATATTGTACCCCTTACATTCGGAAGGAAGGCTAGCGGCTAGCCTTAAGTAGGTGGTTGCTAGGCTTCTAAAAGGTTTTATTTTTCTCTTCTATAAATGGTAGCTTTATTAAAGGTTTTTTAAAGGCCTTTAATAGCTTTTGAGGTTTAATAAGGCCGGGTAGGCCGGAAAGGCCAGTTTAGTGCTTGCTGGTACGTTCTAGAAGGTGGTCCTTCTAGGGTAGGTATGGGGATGCTATTTATTTATTTATTTATTGTATATATCCTATAATAAGTCCCGGTTTACGAAATAATCCGTTATTATCTTTAGTAATTTTAGATATATTATTCCATTTTTAAGTCTTTAATTCTGTAAGTCTCTTTCTAATTTATATCCTCTAAGTTATTTAAATCCGTATTTTTTATATCCAAATTTATTAATACGTTTAATTCCTTATTTAAATCCTTATTATTTATTAATTCCTATTTTTTATTATTCGATTCCTCTTTAATTACGATATTTGTTACCCAATGAGTAGAATCCTTAATACGAGAGTTTCGTTTTTTTTTAAAAACCTTCTATCTTTATTAATTTACCCCCTTATTTTACTTAATATTTATTTACTAAATCCTTATAATCCCGAAGTTATTATTCCGTTATTTATAAATTATATTCGTTATTATATCCTTTCAATTTAATTAAATATTTTAATTAGTATAAGCCTTCTAATTTATATTAAATTACTTTCTCTATTTCGTAATTATCCTCGTCCTCTTTGGAATCCGTTTATAAATCCTCTATTAGGTTTAATGGGGGTACGGAGCGATTAAAAAAGTCTTTATCTTTTGGTATTAAGAATAAATACGTATAAAAGATTATAGGGTAAAGATTTATATTATTAAGTAGATTTAATTTATATATTAAATTTCCGATTCTTTTTACTATAGTAAATAGTTTTAATTTTTATTAAAATAGTTTACGTATTAAGTAATTTAGGAAGTAATACCCGTAATATAATTAGAGGAAGATTTTATTACCCGGTTAGAATTCGATATCTTTATAATAATTATTGTACTTAGCTTTTACTTTTGTAGTGGCGAAGTTTATAGTAAATTATATATTTTATTATAAATATTCTTTAAATGTAGCGTTGGATAAATTTAGGATTTTTCTTATAAAGGTATTAAATAGTCCCTTTAATTTAAAAATATATAGTAATTCGTATAGGGAAGTTTAAATAGAATTAGAGTAAGTGCTATTAAAATTTTATTATAAAGGAAGGATAATATTTATTTATGAGGAATCGGGATTATTAAAAGCGTGAAAGCGAATTGCGATCTTTACTGTTTAGTTTTTTCGTTTTAAGAAACCGTTTCCTTACGAATAATAAGCCGTGGTTATTAATAGCTTTATTGCTTAAATTTTCTATATATTTCGTTAAAATTCTGAAGTAAATTTTCTATCCCGATTTAAAATTAGTCTTGCCGGTACTCCCTAATTTATTATAATTAATTATTTTATAAAAATATATTTTTAGTTATCCGTTATGTAAGTATTATAATTAGGAATTAATAGAATCCTTTTTAAATTCGGGTATATTATAATTAATAGCGTATCGAATTCCTCGTAATTAAGTAATTACTATAAAAGTCCGGTTAATAGTACTTTAGGTAAACCGATAATAAAATCGATCGCTACTAAATATATTGGAGGTATTAATATTTTAGATAGTTAATAATTATTAATAATTTATATTCGGCTAGTTTGGTTTAATTAGTAAATCGGGTAGTACTTTATATACTTTTTAACTATATATATTTTATTATTTATAACCAATCTTCGAAGGTTGTATATTATTTTATTTTTCCCGAAATAGTATTTTTTATTATAAACGGAGGATAGGATTTTTTAGATATAAAGTCGGAGAATATATAGGTTTTTAATTTTACCGTTATCGGTTAGGTTATAAATTAGTTTATTTGTATCGATAATAAAAGGATATTTTAATTAGTAAATAAGTTCGCCGTCTTTAATTAATATAATTTTTAAAAAGTCTTTTAATATTTTCGTAAATTTTAGGTCGTCTTTATATCCGTTGATAATTTTTTACTTTATAATAAGATTTATTTAAAGTTTAATTGCGGCGAATTAAACGCCATTTAATACCGCTTTACCGTCCGGGTTTCTATTATTATTAATATATTTTAAACGATTTAGAGCGTTCGGTACGAAGTTTAATCTTCCGGGAATATAATATATTTTCAAATTATATTAGGATAAGTATACCGACGCGTTTATTAACCGTTTAATCGCTTTATTTATTAAATATATTTTTAAGGTAATTTATTCGATAATATTTTTTATAGCGGAATAGTTGGTTAATATAATAATGGGGTAATTAAATTAATAGATATATATTTGTAATTTCTTTACGGCTTAAATTAAGTACGCTATTTTCAATTTTAATAATTTATATTATATTTCCGCTTTAATTAAATATTTATTAAAGAATATTATTAATAATATTATATTTATTAAGATAATTATTTTTAGAACCTATTTATATTCGTTTTTTAAATAAAATATTATTATTCCATTACTTCGCTTTAAAAACCTATCGAATTAAATAAAAAACTATTTATCCGGGTTTATATAAAATAATATTTTTCCGATCCCGTTTTTACCGTAGATTATATTTTAAATAGTTTCGAAAGTAATTTTCTCCTTCTCTATTAATTTATAAATAATTTTAATAACGAAGGATATTCTTTTTTTAGGGTTATTAACGACGATAACGCCCAATTTACGTCTTTTAATTAGAAGCGTTATTTTACGAATTTGTAATAGTTCGATTAATTAGGCGTAATAGGGAATTAAATACTTTAAAAAACTAGTCCTTCCGATATATATTTCTAAGGCTTTTAATTAAAATAGGAAGGCGAGGTTGCGTATAATTAAAATCCTCTCCTTTATCGAAGTTAGACCGAAGGCGTTTACGCGGAAATTGAGTAATTTTACGCTAGGGAAATTAATAAATAATTTTTTCGGTGAAAAAAAGACATTCTTTTTAAAGAAAAAGGTAAAAATTATATCGAAGTAATATAAGTATTCTTAAATTATATTGAATATAATAATAATATCGTCGATAAAGGCGTAATAGAAAATAACGAAAGGGGTAAATAAGCGGTTTATAAACTTTTAAACGTATATAGGGGAGTTTTTATAATTTATTAGGGTTACTTTTAGTATTTTTAAACCCTAGTGAATAATTATAATTAATTTATTTTTATATAGGGGTTATACGCTAAATTAATAAAAGAAAGAAATTACGTTAATAATAATAATCAATTATTTACCCCGTATTTTTATAATAATATTTTCTTAATGGGGTAAAGGGTAATTATTTAATATAAATATTTTATTTAAAATTCGGAGATTTATGATAGGGCGTCCTTTAAATTTATTTTTAATAATTTTCTAAATTATAAAAATGGGATGTAAAAACGGTATTACCTCTATATAATCGTTAAATTTGCTTTAGTTTTTTAATTTATTGAAAATTTCGTTTACGATTCTTTAATTTTTATAGTTTAATAAATATAATTTTTTATTTGTCTTTTAATTTTACTATCTTTTAATTAGGGGGATTTTTATTATTTCGGTTTCGGGGATATTAATAATTCCGCCCTCTTTTTATAAATTCGGGTATTTATCGATTAAATCCTAAATTTAATTAACGAATTCTTGATTTTTAATAAGGATATATATTCCGGTAAGGGTTATAACCTTGAATATATTTAATATTTGCTGCAATTTAAAGGGGGAATATTTTTCGGGTACCCGAAGGCGGTCGTTATAATTCCTTAAAAGGTTTAGGTCGGCCTCCTCTTCCCGGGGTTCGTTTTTAGTTTTGTCCTTAGTAACTTCCGTTTAGTCTACGGCGGTATAAGCGGTTTCCTTATATTTTATAATAATCCCGATTTTAACCCGCGTTAGAATTATTAATACGGCGGATAAATAATCGTTTTTTATTAATATAATTTAAGGCGTTTTATCAATTATAATAGAATTAAAGGCGTAAAGATATTTAATAATAAATTTAAAACTTTTTCCCGACGGTAAAAGTTTAAAAGTAATTAGGATATACGTTTACTATTTTATATAGATAATAATTTCTTTTATTATAATTACTTTATAATAATACGGATTAATCCTTTTATTAATAGTAGAAAGTATTATAAAACCGTTTATATTATTAAAAATAATTTTTAAAGTACTATAATCGATAGTACTTCCTTTAAAATTTATAAAATCGTTTACGAATAGGGCGTTGGCGGTTAAATCTTCTATTATTTAAATTTATTTTTTTAATTTTTATTAGTATAAGTATTTTATTTAGGACGTTTATTAAATAAATTTAAAAGGTAATTTACTCTTTACTTATTATTATGCCGCTAATACCTTTAATTTCCCTTAGAGCCTTTAATTCCGTAATATATTTTAAATTGTTTAATAAATTCTTAAATATTATAAACTTCCTTATTCTTAAATCGATATATATCTTTATAGCGGGTTTATCCGGGCGGGGTCTAATATTAATCTTTAAATAAATATATATTAATAGAGTTCCCCGCTTTACGTTACCTTCGTCGATTTTTAATATTTTTTTAATATTATATCCGGATAGGTTTATTTATATAATTATTATAATTAAAGGGATATTATCTATATTATATTCTATAATATTAATCTTAAGTTTTAAATTTTCTTCGGTAAGCGGGTATATCGTTAAATATAAAAAGAATTTATTTTTAGAATTGAATTGGGTATTGTAATGGGCGTAATATATTTTCGTCGCTTTGTTGATTTTCTTAACCTTTATTTTAACGGTAGTATTCCGAATATATTTACGAACGTAGGCCTTAATTAATATATACGAATTAAAGTATTTTAAATATTTATTATACGTTATTTTAGCGTCGAAAACGAAATTATTTAAATTAATTATATTAGAATTATTTTTGGCGAAGTAAATTTTATTGTAGGTTTTAAAATCCTTATAGTATTTTTTCTTCGTATCGTTTTAATACGTATCTTTTCCTTAATTTTTATTCCGCTATATATTATCCCAATATATATCATTTTTAAATTAGTCTTTAAAATAATCTTTCGAATAATTTTTAGAATAATCCTTCGAACGGTCCTTAAAATAATCCTTAAAACGTTAATACGAAAAAGAATTTACCCGGCTTTAATAATTTTAATTATTTTAATAGTCTTTAAATTCTTTAATTTTAATTAATAATAAGTAATAATTTAATATAATACTATATAATAAGGTTTTTAATTCTTTAAGTAGTTATATATAGTTTAATAATAAATTTATTTTTAGAAGGGTTATTACGACGCGTTTTATTTCGACGTTAAAGTTAAATTAAATTTGAATTATTATATTATATTAATTATTACCGTTTTTATTTATAATTCCTATAATTCAGGCTTAGCGAAATTTCTTTTAAACGAAATTAATTAGGGTATTATTATTATTAACGATATCTTTTAATTTTAATATAATTTTATTAAATTTATAGGTCGTTATAATTAAATCCGGTAAAAAGCGTTCAATTAAAGCGTTTAATAGTATAAATAATCTTTTAAAATAAAAAACGCTATGGGTATTAGAGGAAATTTTGTTAATTTATTAACGAGCCGCCGGCCTATTTAATAAAGTTTAAAATAGTAATATAATTTACTATTCGATGGTTTTCCCAATTTTAAAATTTTCGATAAAAATCCTTAAACGATCGGTAAAGTAATAAACGTTAATATAAATTATATTTTTATTATTTTCGACGTTATTAATATTTTCGGGGTTATCGAAATAAAGGTTAAATTAATTAATATCTTTTTTTTTAAACGATTTTCTTTAGACGAAATATCTCCTCTTCTATCGTTTTCTAATTACGTCCCTTAGGCATTCTTTTAAATTATAGATAATTTAGGGGTAAGTTTAGCGAAGGCGGAATTTCCCTTTAAAATATTTATAGCTTTTTCGAATAAAGCGTTCAAATTAGTAAGGGATTTTTCGTTAGATATATTGAAAAATTAATATTATTTTTATCGTTTATTAGGTTATAATATAATAGAAAATTAAAATCTTTTAAAAATTGGTTCATAAAATAATTTAAATCAATTGCTTCTTAAATTATTAGGGGCTATATTATTTCATACTTTTATTATTAATTTTAAAAGTTTTGAAATAGTATTTTTTAAGCTTTCGAATTTTCTTTTTATATTATTTCTCGTTTTATTATAATCGTAATTTGGGGCGTAGTTATTTATTAAAATTTTAATATATATTAATCGGTTTATTATTTTAATTATTTTTGCGATTGTATTATTTATTCTTATTTTTAAAGTAGTTACGCGTTAGTTTACTTAATTTATTATTTTATTTATATTTTTAATTTCGATTATTATATCGCTATATTTTTCTTTTAATTACCTTTTAAACGCAATATCTACCTTATCCTTATCTTTAAATTATTTTTCTAATACGGTAATTTTCTAATTTATTTCGTTAATTAAGTTATCGTTCTTATTTATTTATTCTAATCTATATATTTATTATTTTAAATACTTTAGGGTTTTCTAGATGTAAAATATAGAGGATTTATTGTTTACGTACGTGGCGGGTTATTCTTTTGGTTTTTTTAATTCTTCTATTAGTAGGCTTATTATTTTTAAATTTCGGGGGTTCCCGTCCTTATTTAGTATCTTAGAAAAAATTCTAGTTATTGGCCTCCGTTTAACAGGTTTGGGCTCCAACTCCTCTATTTCATTATCGTCCGGCGGTAGTAACGGTATTTTAACTTATTCGGATGCGTCGGGTAAAAGTATTTAGTAGCTTGGCGGCGGGACGGATGGCGGCGGGTAGTCGAGATTGCCTAGTCTCATTCTCTCAAACCGCCGCCGGGACTTCGCGCCGTAGGCGGTCTGAGCTCAACCTAAAGAAAAGTGGGGGTTCTGTGCGGCACTAGCCAACCACTTTCTTCTTCCCCTTCTTTATCTACCTTTCTTTAGAAAAAAACCTTTATAATAATTATTATTATTAAATTATATAAATGAGGAGGATGCCCTAAGCGAGGCGGATCTAACGGTATTCTTAGATTTTTGGTCGGGTCAAAATTGATAGAGTTATAGCTCAAAACGCCTCTTATTTTCCCTTTTTCGCTAGGAAAAATAACCTTTTTGGTTGCATCTCGTTCATTTTGCATCGTACTGAAAAACTAAAGTAACTATGAGGATCGTCTCGTTGAGACCATCCTCGTCATATATAATTCATCATAGAAATCTTAATTATAAGGGTTGTTTTTGAGAGAAAGGAAAAGAAGAAATAGAAATTCACACTTTGAAACGACCCCTAAAGGGAAATTACTCTATCAAAATGAATTCCAATAAAAAAAAGAAAAATACCTTCAGAATCCTCTCGTTGAGTTCATTTTTAACGTTATCTTAGATTCTTCATATCTTTTCTTTTGAGCGAGAAAATGGCGAGTGAACTTTAAATTTTCGGAAAATCTTACACACAATGGCCATTTTTGTTCAGGAGGGATACCCGTGCCACGCCCCCACTTTTTTGGGCACTCGAAATTCGCACCCCCTAAAGTGGGTGCTCACGGCCAGTACGGCCAACCTACTACAACGGCTATATTTTAATAAAAATGAGGTTATATTAATCAATCTGGCTGGATTCCATGAGTTCGATGGCCCGGTTTGAGTACTTTAAAAGGCTTTAACTTGCCCTCCTTCCGCTACTTTCTGGATAGTTTTGCCGCTTTAAATCCCTATTTTTTTACTTTATTTTAATATTATTAATTCGCTTTATCGATTTTCTTATAGGTAATACGAAGGTTATTATTAATTCGTTTAAATATTATAGTTTAGTTATTAGAAATTTTCAAAATATTATTAAATTATATTAATCGACCGTTATATACTTTACGCCGACGTTTTACGGCTTTAATATATTAGGTTCTACTTAAATTATATTTAATTTATACTAATTCTACGGCGGTAATTTTATTACCCTTAATAAAATTTAATACTATCTTTTTAAATAATAGGGATAAATTTCGTTCTTCTATAATATTATATAATTTATTGGCCGCTTTATTTATTTAGCGAAGGTTATTTAATATTTGAAACGGCGTAGAGGAGGTCGAAGGTCTTAATAGGGGGGAGGGTATACGTTGCGTTATACGGTTTTAAAGCGGTCCGAGTATAACCTATTATTATTATATAGATTATTAAATATATATTAGAAAGGGTATTAAATAGTTAGAGAGGGGGGTACTTATTTATTTATAAATTGAATAGATAAATGCTTATTTTTTTGAATTTAAATTTAATTATCGATTATTTAAATACGTTATTCTTTATACCTTCTATAATATTTAGGAAATTTAATTTAGTAATATTAATATAATTATTATAAATTAGTATATCGAATATTTAAGAGTAGTAATATTTAAAAGGTTAAAAGATTATTATATCGAGAGGTTGAAATAGATAAATAAAGTAAAGAGGTAGACTAAATATTATAATACTACGGGTATTATAATATTAAAGAAATTCTTTAATATAGTAGGAATTATAATTATCGAATATAAATAATTACTTCCTACCCTATTGGAGCTTTTTAGAATATTCGTCCTAGTATTTTAATTATTTAAAAGATAATTAGTCGTTCGAATACCTTATTAATACCGTTACGATAATAGTACGTAAGTTTAATTCTAATATTTTATATTAATTTAATATATATAATTAATTAATCAGGATTATAAAAGTAGGGTAATACTCTTTAAACGTTAAAATAATTTTAATATAGGTAATTGATTTTCAATTTTTTAAGATAGCGAAGTAGTACGTACGTTTCCGCTTAATAATAACGACCTAATCTTTTTTTATATTAATGCGGAAATTTATTTCGTTTATATTTTAAATATTCGACGGGAAGAAGCCTTTTTATTAAATAACGTCGTAAAATTATTCGAAATATACCGCTACTTATTATATTAATTATTAGCGATTTTGTTTAAAAACGATATTAGAGAGGTAGTTTACTTTTATTACATTTTCGTTATTTTTTTTAATATTATCCATTTTTTTCTATTTAATTTTAGAATATTCGTAACGCTTAATAAATTGGGACGCTTAATTATAATTAACGCGGGGTAGGTTATTACCTGTAATTTTAAACTTTTATTTAGAGAATTTAAATTAAAGTAGGTAATTTATAGCGTTTTAAATATATTTTAGCCGTATAACGAGGTTAATTCTATCGAAACGGTCGATATAATTATATAAAGCCTTCTTTTTATTAGCTATAAGCTTAGTATTATACGCGGGGAAGCTTTTTTTAAGAGGGATGCTTTAGATACGGTTATAGAGGCGTTTACGGGGTATTTTAAATATTTTATATAATATAATTACCGGAACGTCGGGATTTTCTTCGTAGAAATCGAACGTTTATTATAGACGTACCTCCATCGTAAATCTAATGATTATTAATTAAAAACGAGGTCGTAGTATTATTGTTAATAATGTAGTAAAAAAGAGGTTGTTAGGAAATTCGAAATTGTTACGATCTAGCCGTTGTAGTAGGTTGGCCGTACTGGCCGTAAGTACTCACTTTAGGGGGTGCGAGTTTCGAGTGCCCAAAAAAGTGGGGGCGTGGCACGGGTACAGACGTGAATCAAATGGAAGAGCGAGACTCCCCACTTTTAGTGCTTGGCGCTTGGCGTTCAACGCCCGGACCAACACCACCAAAAATAGTCTCTTCCACAGAACCTCCTCTACGGCGCTCAGCGGACCCACCCCACAAAATGTGGGTCTCCTCTCCTCGAACTTTAGTGAGAGGAGGTCTGTTACCGTTTTGCGCAAAATGGCCGTCGGCTGCAAAATCCCCATATAAATTTTCAACTTTTATTAAAGGTTTTTTATTAATAATTAAATAACGAAAAATAATAGGATAAAAATAAAATATAGCGGAAGATAGTTTTTTTAAGGCCGTTTTATAGATTATTTTTTCAAAGCACTCGGACCACTCTTTTATATAAATTTAACTTTAAAGATATTCTTCCGTCGGCTATTAAACCTTTAGAGTTTGAGACACTCTGAATTATTTAAATGAATATAATTCTTATAGTTATAAATAGTATATTACGAGGATGGTCTTAATGAGACGGTTCCAACGGTACTATTTTTGAAGTGCACGGACCACTCATTGAGGTAATGCAACTTCGAAGGGGTTAATAATTTTTTTTCCTTCTTCCTATTTAACGTTGCATTACCTCAAGGAGTGGTCCGTGCACTTAAAAAATAGTACCGTTGGAACCGTCTCGTTAAGGCCATCCTTGTGATATACTTTTTGTAACTATACAATTTTTCGTTATTTAAATATTCAATATTTTGTCTTTTGCCCCTATTTTCGACGGCCATTTTGCGCAAAACGCGCTCAGACCTGCTACCGTAGAAAAGGGGGGGGTGGGGTTCGGAGGTTAGTGGGTCTGAGAACTGAGACTACAAAAATCCGAAAAGCGCTCCGAAATAATAAGAACGAATTCCTTTTGAGAACGCCTGTTTTATAGAGACTAAGATTGCCTATATTTCCTTCCGGCGGTAAAGAGGGTTTAACGGGAGGATACCTAGGAGGTTTTATATTTATTGGATTAATTATCTTAATATTCGACCGGTATCCTAATAGTATAAAGACGGATATAATAAATACTTCTAGGGCCGCGATCCTATTCTTATATACGTTTCGGAGGCGGGGGAAACCCTTAACGTCGGTCGTTAACCGGATCCGGGTAATATTATTACGTTACTACTCTATTAGAAACCTAATTTTCATTAAGGTAAAATAATTTAAGAAAAGTTTTTACTATTTAGTAGTAGTATTATAGTTTTTTCTAAGGTTTTAAAACTACGTAAATAGTCGCGTCCTTTTTTATACTTCGACGGATAAGAGTCAATTTTACGAACGGTATACATTTTCTTTTCTTTAACCTAAAATTAGGGCTAAACGCCGTAATTTAAACGTTTTAAATAGGTAAATACCTTCGTTCGTACTTATTATTAAGGTTCAACGTTGTAACGAATAGAATTTCCCGAAGAATTATTTATTAAATAAGACGCGGTTTACGCTAATTAGGGCTAAATGCCGTAAGCCGTTGTAGAATTTATATCGGGTGGTTAAACGTAGTGGTAAAGTTTATTAATTAACCGTTACGTTTTTTTAAAAAAAATTGTAGGTACGTGGGTAGGTGAATATTATTTTAATAATTAAGTAAATAGTAATTAGTTTAATCGTTTAATTGTAGTTACTATTTAGTACGGGAGAGTAGAGTATTTTGTAGAAGACTATATATTCTGGTATTTTAAGTAGAAAGGCGTATTTAGGAAGGAAAGCTATGCCTTCGGAAGGAAGGCTGGCGGCTAACTTTAAGTAGGTAGTTGCCAAGCTTCTAGAAGGCTCTATCTTTTTCTTCTATAAATGGTAGCCTTGTTAAAAATTCTTCAAAGGCCTTTAATGGCCTTTGAGGTTCAATAAGGCCGGGTAGGCTGGAAAGGCCAGCCTAGTGCCTGCTGGTACATTCTAGAAGGTGGTCCTTCCAGGGCAGGCATGGGGATGCCATCCATCTATCTATCTATCGTACATGTCCTGTAACAATATCGATATACTACTACTTTTGCTTCTTCTTCTTTTTTTATTTCTTAACCGGCTAGTCATTATTATTATCGGTATCGCGAAGCCGACCGGTTTCCTTTTGGCCGCTAATACTAATATTAGGCCGACTAATCTCCTTTTAACCGCCAATACTAATATTATTCGGGCGTTTAGGGGCAAGTAAATTAATATTAATATTAATAGTATTAAATATAATATTATCGGCCTCGGGAATAGCGGGTATCGAAATAATAAATATACAATATAAAATTATATATTATTTACTGGTATTAGGATATTTATTAACGCGCTTAAAAGGGGGGCGATTATTTTTAATAATCGACTTCTTAAAGAAATTAAAATTAGGACCCCGAAAATACTTAAATATAATATATTCTTTTAATACTTCGGTAAATTAATCTTTATCGACTTTTTTAAAATTTTTATAAAATACTAAGGTATTAAATATATTAATATATATTTTACAAAATTAAAGGTCTTAGAAAAAGTCGGCGCCTCGTTCTAAATCCCTATTTATAGCCGTTTCGGACTTTATAATTTTATATATAATAATATTAAACTCAAATACAATTATTTTTAAGAAGAAGAAATGAAGACCGTCCTTATTATTAAAAGTTTTACCCTAATCAATAAATTTAGTAATATAGTCGTAGACGGTTTAGAAAAAATAAGCGTTAATAAATAATATAACTCTATCCTTAAATATCTTAATATTATTTTCGTCCTCTAAATTTAGACGTCGGATATCGATATTATCCGTTAATAATATTTTGAATTAAAGTATTAATTTCTTATATAAGAAAGTACTTTTAATACCCTTATAAATATTTTTTATATATATCCATAGGTTTTTAAATCGCTAAGAATAAATATTAATACCCGGGACGGTTTATATTACAATCTAACCAACGAACCAATTCAAATAATATAAAAAAGTAACCTAACGAACTTTTCTAATAATAATAAAAACGATAACGCATTTATTATCGGGTAACTTAACGCTGTAAATAATATCCGCCTGTATAAATTATTACAAGAAAGAATTATTTAAATTAATATCGATATTATTATTATTTTTAATATCGAATTTTAAACGGGTAAATATATTAATCTCTACTAATACCTATAAATTAATACGGATAAATATACGGAAAAACATTTCGAAATTCTTTTACTCCTCTAGCGGGCGTCTATTATTACGTTTTTTTTTACCTTTAATACTTTTACTCTTAATAATTATTATCTTCTTTACCGATAATATTAATTTTAGTTAAAGGGTAATAGGAAGGGGTATAAACGTAAATACCGGAGTTGTAAATATAGGTATAAATATTTAAAGTATAATAATAATAAGAAATATAATAGTAATTTCGGGGTAAAAGAGAATATTAATTTTCTTACAATTAGTCGTCTAAGTATTTATTAAATTAACGGTAATAGTAAACGGGTTTTCGTTAAATTTATTATTCGGTTATTAGGATAGTATATCTCCCCGAAGAAATAATATTAGAATTTATCTATTAAACGAAGTAATCGGATATTATTATTATATATTATATTCGAAATTTTAGGAGAATATTTCCAAAAATATTTGAAAAAATTAATCGGAAGAAATCTAGCTATAAAATACCGATAAATGTTATTACTATCGCTATTATCGAACCTAATTAAACCCGTTAAAAATATAAGGGTTTACGGGTTAAAATGAAAAAAATTAATTACGTTACTATAATTATAAATTATAATAATTTATAAGAAAGTTATTATAACGAAACTATTCCTATTGCTATAGGGTAGGGGTATAATTAGGCCGGGGAAAAAATTAGTAATTTATTATAGAATTACCGGAAATATATAATAATATACTATTAATAAGAATAGGTATTATAATTATACTATAATATCGTTAATATTAAGATTAAAAATACAATATAGCGCAGGACGGGGCGCGATTAGGAATAGGGTTACTAGTACTATATTACTATTATTATTGAAAAAACTAGTATTATAATATAAAATAAAGCGAATAGGAAGGCTATAATTAGGAGGGTTATAACCAATCGAACGGGCGCCCCATAAGGGGTTAATATCTAAATTGGTAATAATTACCCGGGATATTCTAAAAAAAAAATTATAAAAATATAAATAATTAAATTTATAAAACTTTAAAACTCAATAGAATAAAAAAACCGAAAATTTACGGTTATAAGCGGAATAAGCGTATAAAATTACAACGGCTAAAACTTAACGGCCGGTAGCAGCAGCGGCGGCAATATACTTATTAACGGTAGCCCGGAAGGAATAATAGGGGGGAATTTAATAAACATTCCCGGAAGAACGCCGCTAAAAATAATTCTATATTACTATTAATTTAAGGTATACGGTTAGAATTAATATTCCTATTAATAACCGATAGGGGCGGGGTTTTAAGGTATAGCGGGCTATAGGGGTTAGGTAATAGCCGGGGAATTATTCGCGGCGCCGGGGTTATTAACTTCGTCTATTATAGTCTTCGCTATTCGTTTAATTCGTTTAATTAAATTATTATTTTTATAAATAATAAAAAAAATTTAGAATACTATTATTTACCGAAAAAGAGGTAATATTATTAGTAAGGAAATATATAATAACAATAGCGGGAAAAATAGAAAAAGGTTATTTAAAAGATAGAAAATTAAATATAGGGGTTATAAATTTAAATTCTATATTATCGCAATTTCGATATCTATACCCAATAAGTATTAAAATATAAATATACCGCCGTACTTATTTTGGGTAGAGCACCTACTTCTATATTAATTAATTCGCAGCGCGTAATTAATACGGCTATTTATAATAATAGAATCCGGCTCAATATAATCGTCGACGGCTCCGTTTAATATTTTTAATAGTATAATATATAGTATAATAATAATTATTATACCGGCCGGTTATTAAAGTATTAATTCCCTTTACGTATAATATCGAATAATTTAATCGCGTTATATTTAGCAGGGTAACGGGTAAATATTAACTCATTTTATTATTTATTTAGGTATTTCTTTTACCGGTTTTCTCTTTTATAATTTACTAAATATATAATAACCGATTATTATTAATAACCCAATCGCAATATTAAAATTACTTAAATTTAAAATAAATCCGATTTTTAAACCGGTTAAAATTCTACGGAAATAACCCTTTAAACCCGATTACGCCCGCGTACCTCCAACCCCTTTATAGCGAAATACCCTTATTACGGGGTTAATTACCTAAAAAACCGATAATACTATTTAATTATTAAATAATATAAATAATTTGAATATTATAGATAATCTTACGCCTCTTTAAAATATTAACGACGATAATGTAATTATATTAAATACTCCGAAAATATTATCGCAAATATCGTATAAACGCGAAGATAAAGAAGATTTAAAGGACGAAAATAATAATTCGGAATAAAAGGGTTAATATATAATTTATATAATATAATTTTAAATTTTGAAATTAATAGAAAATAGGTATTATCGACTAAAATACTTTACTTAAAGGAGGATTCGCAGACTTCGAATTAACGGACCCGGATTTTCTCCCGTTTAGTTTCGACGAAGAGTAATTCCATTTTGGATTAGAATATACCGAACGAAATTTTATCTAAGAATTAAATACAATTTTATTTAATAATACGTTTATTAATAAATAGTAATAGAAGGTTAACGAATTTATAAAAATATAAGATATTAGCCCGGATATTTTAATTAATTATATTAAGGACGATTTAATCCTCCTATATTATTTTAATAATTAATATTTAGAATTAAATAACTTTTAATTATTATTTGGCCTAATAGTTTATATTATACGTATATTACGGTAGGAATATATTATATAGTTCGAAATATTACAAATACTTCGTAAATATAATAATAAACCCGTCCCCGCTATCGAATCCTTATTAAAGTAAATATTAATATTAAAAGGGTAATTTATAAATTGATTTCTTTTATTAAATATACGTATTACTAAAATATTATATTTATTAAGTAAAATAAAGATAGTATCGGCTTAACGAAAGAAAAAGGAAGTTCGTTAATATAATATTAAATATTATATAATAATGGAATCTATAAATAATAAATCGGTAATACCTATAAGCGTAGGGCCCAATATTAACCTTACGAATATTATAGAAGAGGATTTATAAAGGGTATAGACCTAATTAGCGCCGCTATATTTCTTAGACTTAAAATTTATATTTTAGGTTTTTCTCAATTCCAATTTAATAAAAAATATATATAAAGGTATGGTCTATTTCATTAATAACCCTTTAGAATTGTTTTATTCCCCGTATTAATTAAGTTCTATCCGTATAATTTTTAGAGAATATACGTACTTTATCGGAGGGGAAAATATTAGTAAAATTATCTTTCCGTCGGATTTTATATATTTTTAATATCTTAATAATTAGGAAATACTATATTTATATAGTTTTATAGAATATAATAACGATTTTTATCTATATATTAATTGTATTCGAATAGTAGGGAAAAATTATATATCGAAGCATAGTACCGAATTTAACGAAATTATATTAATTATTAGCGAATATTTAGATAACGATTAAATTAAATAAATATATTTATATATTATTTATAAAATAAATTAAATAGATTACGAATTAGTTATTTAATTTAAGGACGAATATTAAATTTTATAATTATTTATTAATAAACGGGCCCGCCGAATTAAAATTAATTATTATAACGGCGATATATTATAAAACCCTAGCTTATTAATTAATATAAAGAAGAAAAACCGAGACGGTATATATTTACTATTTAAGAATTTACTTCCAAAATATTTAATTAGGCTAAAATTATTTAAAAAGAAAGGGTTTTTTATCTATTGTATCTTAATAAAGGATTATTCTATTAATATAAATAATAATTTAATATCGATAAAATTAATGCCGTTTACGTTTACCCTATTAATTTACGCCCAATTAGAATTGGAAATTTTCGGCCGAAAATATTTTAAAAAGTAATAAAATAAAGTAAATAACCTTAATATTAATATTTTAAATTGTTTAATTTTTATATTTATTAATAATTTCGGTCTTTACTAAAATATACGCTAGTCTGTAATAAGGATATACTAATTACTAATAAAATTATTATATAATACCTGTACTTATAACGTTAATATTTTCCTTATAGCGTTCGGCCCTTATACTGCTAATTTTAATTCAGTTATTAAAACGCTAAAGTATTTTATACCGCTTGATTTTAGTATTATAATAAATATTTATAGAAAATTAATATTCGTATTAATATTTACTATATACTATATTAGCGATATATTTTAATAAAATAAGAATATTAATATTATTAGTTTAATGGGTTTATAATTTTATTATTTTTATTATATTAATTTATATTATACTATTAATAAATAAGATATTATTAATTAGGATTATAATAACCCGGAGTAATATTAATACTATTATTAATATTAGTAAATATATTATAAAATATAGAATAATTTTAGTATTAAAATAATATAGAAAATATATAGTAAATAATAGGGTATTACTAAAGAGCGCCTTATCTTATTTAATTTTATATTTATATTCAATTCGATTCTATTTAAATTACCCAATTTAATATATTTGAAATTTCAAGGTATAGTAAATTATATATATATAATATTACTAAATACGTTCTTTACTAATAAAATAATAAGCGAATATAGCCGCTTAATCCGGTTATAATTTATTCCTCTTAATTAGGGCTCGATACCGTCCCCGATATATTATTTCAAAAGCTATAATTTAATAGATTATATTAAATAAATTATTATAATCCCGGTATAATTTATAATATAATTTAGTAGGGAATATTTTTAACCTACGATATAGGAAGTTTAGAAAAAAGTATATTATAAAGATAAAAACCCTTAATATTTATATACGGAGGATTAAATAATTCGTACGATATTTAAGGTATTAGTAAATATAGCGAAATATATAATAGTATTAATAAATATTCGGTTACCCGAATAGGATTATTTAAATATTAATAAATTCGTAATAATAATTCGTAATTAATATATACGAATATACGAAATTATAATTAAAGGCATTACTAAGAACCTACGGGTTAATAATATATTTAAAAACCGCGCCCAGGCAATATCATTAATTAAAAAAATCGTATCCCGCTAATTATTTATAAACCTAAATTCGATAAATCCTTTCGGTAACCTAGGGGGTAACGATAACGATAACGACGTCCTTATATTAAACGATAATAAAAAGGTTAATAATAATATCGCTAGGCCCGTTACTATTAAAGCCGTAAAAGTATTAGGAAGTAGTAAAAAATTACCTACTAAAATAAAAAGATATATTACGAATATATTACGGTTAAACGTATATTTAAGGATTTATTATATTTAAATTTATGAGGAATATAACCCCTTTAATTCATTAAACGTTTTAATAAAGGAAAAATATTATAAATAAATAGTACTTTATTATTAGCGTATTAATTAAATAAACGAATTAAATATATTATAGTATAGTATAAATAATAATACGCTAAATAAAGAACTTCGCGCACGTAATTATATATAATAATTCTATAATATAAGCGGGTATATAAAACCTAAATAATAATAATCGAAAACGAAGATAATTAAACTAATATTAATAATATTAATAAATTATTTAAGAAATTAATGGAATTAATAAACGGTAGAGATATCGAAAAATAGATTTTTTAATACGAATGTATTTTCTATACCATTCGCTTTATCTTCCTAAATTTATTTTTAATAATTAACCCGCGTTTAACCCGATAAATAAATAACGCTGCGTATAATTTTCCTAATATCTTTACTATATTATTGAACTGCGAAAATAATATACGATTAAAATTAACTTTATTAAACGATAAGGAGATAGAAATCGATATAATAGGAAATATACGAATATTCGAAACCTATTTACGACCGACCGTCGTAAGTAAATTAAAAAAAACGGCTATATAATAGAAATATTATTTAATATATAAAAACCCGGGTACGGGTAATATATTACCGCTTTATTTTAGAATTATATGAAATACGTTTCGCCGTTTACTAATTAAAATTTATAAAAAGGATTACAATATTGATAATATAATAATATTTAATCCGGGCAAAATCGATTATAATACGTAAATTACTTTTATAAATAAATAAATACTTTTCCTAATCTACTTCTATATATTTTACTATTTCCTAACTTATACGATATAACGTTATATTTTAATAATAATTAGTAATATTAGTGCAAATTATATTTTAATATAATAAAGTCCATTATTAAAAACGGCGTTATAAATATATTATTATTTATTACCTATTTCTACTTCCGTCCTTAATATTATAATTTTATAGTAAATTAAAAAGTATAAGCTTATTTTATATTTGTCCCGCTATTAAAAGGGTTTTTAAGTATTCTTAATAGTAAAGTTTAATATAATAATTAAATTTAATAATTATAATATTTAAAATTAGCGCCAACGTAATAATTTAATAATATCGAATTATAAAGACGGCCCGGACATTATAAAGAAATTATAATATATATATTTCGGTTAGTAAAATATAATTTATAATTTAATATATTATATACCCCCGGGAATTAAATATACTATTTAAATATATATATATAGATACGCTATTAAAATATAATATTATTAAATTTTACGATTATTTATCCGCTATTTATATTTAAATATTTAGTAGAAGAAATTATAATATTTAAAATATTTATCTTTTATATTATTTATTAATATAAAAAGTCTCTTCTCAAATTATTTTTACCTATTATTAATTAATAAACTTATCGAATATAAAATTTATAATCCTATTATATAAATACGCTATCGAATAAATTTATAATAAAAAGGCAGCCTCCTATCGAAATTTAATATTTATAATATTATTATTATAAATTAATCCCTTATTCTTCTACCGCTATATAAATATATTTATTACTGCTATATTAAATTTTATATAAATTATTATTTAAATTACTGGATAGTATTAATATAAACTATATATAATATAGAACCCTAAAGTGCTATACTTTCAATATTAATAATTATATTCGTTACGATAATAATAATAATAGTAACGAAATTCGTTATATCGATTATATTTTCGTTTATAAAATAATACGCAATAACGAAATCGAGAATTGTATTTTTTTAATCCTAATTAAAATTATTATTAATATGAAAGTAATTCTCCCTACCCTCGTTCTATACCCAATTTATAATACCGGTGAAGTAATAATTATTAATTTACTTATTATATTTATAAGTAAGATATATATTGTCGATATCTTTAATATTTATCGCCGTAATAAGCCCGACTACTAAGCTAATTAGGTATAAGTATTTTAAAATTTAATTTATATATAATAAAGGAATTGGCTATATAGTATTTTATAATTATATATACCGTATAATAAATCCTATTTAATTCCCCTTTATAATACGAATTATTTCCAATATAATAATTATTATACTAATATATAACGTATTAATAATAAATAATTTAATTATATATATAATTACGATTATTAAATCTACCGGCTCTATTAATCCAAATTATCTTAATATATTCCAATTAAAATCTTTATTTATTAAGCTATCGTATATTATAATATATATTATTTAATTACGCTTATTAAATTAATTCGGATAGTAATTCCCTCTTATTATTATTTAAATATAGTATTATACGTATTGTATTAATTAAATAATCCTAGGCGTTAATACTATATTAATTATAATAAGCCTGGAGCGTAACCCTGGAAATTATAATACCCCCGAATTTAAAGCCGGCCGCGGCGGGCTACGAACGGGTACGTAATATAGCCGGTACTAATTTATAATAGCCTGAGCGCCGCAGCGGGTTAATCGGCTAAGTATTTAAGCGCCGCATTCGGTATAGAATTGGGTTAGCCTGGCCTGTACGCAATTAAACCCGAACCCTAAACCTATAATTTATAATATAGTACCCGGCCGCCGGCGATTTTAACTGGCGACCGCTATAAGTAATTCCTTCCCCCCCCGAGTATCGCGACTTCCTTCCTAGTTATAGTCCCCCTTAGATTATTATACGCTAACCCCCCTAGCCCGAATATAAGAGCAAACCTTATAATTTTTTCCTAAAAAACCGTTGTACGCTTTTAACCGTGGAATTACTATTCTTTTTAGGAAACCGCTCCTGCTTAGGAACCGCCAGGCAACTGCCCTACAACCGAAAGATCCGTGGAGGGTACCCCAGCTAAGGAAACCACGATGCCGTTGTTCGTGGATCATTGGAGAAGCAGGAGCTACGTTCGGACTCTGTGTATTCATCTCTAGAGCAACATAACTCTCTTTTGCAGGTATGTATCCATTCCCTCACTGTTGGTAGTACGAAGTTTTATACCGTAAGCTTCCATTTTGAGGGCCTTAAGATTCATCTTGAGAACATGGATTTGCAGACATTGTGTTGTTGTTGCAACATACGGTAGCGAGGTATCAACAAGTGTCTTGACAAAGAAGGAAATTTGGACTCCTTGTTCCAGTTCTAGAGCAAACAACGACACTGAACAAAGTGAGAAAAACAATAGTCGACACTACTTGAACCTTCAAGATACGAATACTTGCAGCGGAGTGTAGAAGTACCTAGAGGTACCTCTATCTGCACAATTGGTTTGCAACTGTCGTCTCCGTGTTTCTAGGTGTCTTCGTCAACAGATAAGAGTACCTACACAGGAAAGTACTTAGAGGTAGATGTAAACATCATCTTGCTCCAAGTGCACTCTTGGAAAACCTTCAAGCAGGAGGCTGTCTAAATACTCGCCTCATACTTGTGGGGAGAAGCATTACATGGTAGTAGGTGATCACTCTCTGACTAGGACGATTACTGTTCTTGAGCATACAGGTACACAAAACTAAAGTTGACCGTCTCAAGCCGTGAGTTCAATCATAAGCCCAAACAGGGAACACCAAAGTCCAGTCTCCGTCGGGATAGCCACTCTCTACCACAGGTCCCCAAGAGGAAAACTGTGCCTGTAGAAAGAACAAGAGGGAACGGAAGGGAACAATATCGAAACCAGGCAATGAGCAACAAGAGCAGCGTACGAGACTCAAAGAGCAAAGACGTGGACGAAGCGTGCAAGAACAGTATCATGAACCAAACAGGATATTTTACCAACCAAGACTTTGTGAGGTGAGTGGTATATGTCCCTCAGCATTCTACAGCCTCGAGCTGCCGATATCCCAAGGAGCCCTTGTTCTTCAATCTCTATCCGTTGTAGGCCCAGCTACCTACTACCTAGTTCTGCTTGCAAGAAATGTTTCGATTGCTTCATTTGTGAACATGCATACCAAGTACCCGTACTCCAACCACCAAGTCCATCTCGATACATTACCAGGAAACATGCCTCTTCTCTGCTCTCTAGACTTTGCGCACTTCATCGGTTAGTACCCGAATTTGTACAACTTTCAACTTCTCCCCCGCACTCTCCCCCGGATTCTTACACAACCTAAACAAGTAAGATCGGTAAGGGACCGGAAACGCAGGAAGCCCATCCGGCAGGTAGAGGTAGGTACCATACCCGAGTTCGTATCCGCAACAGAATGCATGCCGTCGTTGTCCTGGACCCAGTAGTTTTGTTTCAGGGCCAACTGTGTTCAACTACCTGGCTACGCTACTGAGTTGTACATACGTAGCGTACGTATGGGATATTAGATTGCTCTGCTGGCCATGATCTGGTTACCCCTTACGTTTTGTTGGCTTTGATTTCTTGCTTTTGAGGTTTCCTTCCAATCCGTCCTTGATCACGGACGGACGGATACCGGGTTCCGGGGCTACACCCTTTAGCATCTGAGTCGATCTCTCCAAGACAGTATTAGATGGAAGACATACCCAGCTCAGCTCAAGACTGTAAGTACATAGCCGAAAAAGGAGAACGAAGCGAGCAGAAAGAAAGTTGGCCTTTGCGAGGAAGAAGTCTACCTACGTAGTCCACCGGTTCATACACGTACACTTGTACGCTGAAGGGAGTGGTTGCTAAGTGATCTACGTAGGGTAAGACACTGGCCCGTCAAACTGCATATTAGCAACGATGAGATCTTGGAGGAGGCCCTGATCTATGCATCAGTGGCTTTGGTTACTCGAAAACGAAACCTCATCTGGACCACATCACCAACTGATTGGAAGTAATAGCTATTGGCACTGTAGCTTCTGGTCTGGTGCCATGATAGGAATGGAGGCAGACAATCCGTTAACGATATCGGCCCGCCGGTAACAGGGTTTGGTTCTCAAGTAGAAAAGAAATATGATAGAGATATCAGCATGCAAGTGACATCAAGGGTTTCAATATTCAGGGCACCAGTCAATTCCAAGAGGATTGTCTTGTAGACCTTGCGAGCTCGGTGCTTGGCGGTTCTGCCCTCCTACCCATGTGTGAGCTGCAACTTGCTGGTCGTCCTGTTTGCCTAAGGTGGCTTTTCCATGCGAGCGTCTAGGGTATTTCTTTTTCTGATTCAGACGTTGTACAACACATCTGTAGATCGTTCGAGGGGTAAATGTCAGCAAGAGGCATAAAAAGCAAAGAGTGCATGATTGTTCTTGCGAGATCAGAAAGGGGTGTTTCTCTTCTCTCGCCCCTCATGCAGCGCACTTAACCGACGGGTGACGATGTTTGGAGTGGTTCAGAGAAACTTTCTCACGGAACCACCCCACCAGGCTCAACGCTGAAGGAAAGGGAATGGGGAGGCTGAGAAGCGGTTGAATGAATGTCTTCGACTCCTCTTCCGCACCAACTAATCAAACGGCGTTGCTTACTGATGACAGTTGACACTGGTGAGTAAAGGTACCTGGATTACTAACCAGTCAAGGACTGTATCCGGTCCTCAAAGAGGATACCGTCCAGGGTCCTCTTAACATGACGCTTACAAGAGCATTGAGGGCAAAGATATTTTCCATACCCGGGCCCTTTCGAGTGTCAAAATCGTTTTGTCCTGCGAGACCGTCAGCGGTGTGATAATGGCTTGCACCGGCCATCGATTCCCTCATCGTGTTTTACAGGCGTTGTCCATTTTTCTCCAAGATCTAGGAAGCAGCTATCCGCCAACAGAGACGCAGTAAGTTTGCGGGTGGTCTGGTGAGCGGTTGGATCGAAGGCCTCAGTCCCGGGATGTGTAGCCCCAGACAGAGTTGATAACCGGGCTTCTGGGGACCAAATGCTACTCTTTGGCGAAACGGGTAAGGCGTGTTATGTTGTAGGGCGAAAAGCATGCTACCGACCTGTGTGGCGTGTAATAGTCAGTTTGGGTACGAACGTAGTGTAGTACGGACAACTAAAGGCGAGGATTGGGTGGGTACCACTGCCTCTAGCTGAGATGGGAATGTAATTGTCCATAGTACTACAAGCGTCATGGCTCAGCCATCGGCTACATTCATGAAGGGGTTCCAATTCGAAAACATCGGGACCGAATTCGTCTGTGCAACAACTTCCGTACGTACAGAAGGTTACCGAGAAAATTGGCATACCTTTTGCTCCTTAGCTCTCGGTTTTGGAAGCCGAGAAAACAGACCTGTCCCTTAATCATTAATGACAGACAGACACACGACTCACTGAATGAAGACGGGCCGAGCCTCACTACCCGCCCGCCCGCCGCAGCTGATCTCCAGCGGGAGCTTTCTTCAATAGACTAAGACAGCATACAGCTCTGTAGTGTGGAAATTGACGAGTACTGTATTGATCGTGAGTCCACCACATGACTGAGACGACGGAAGAATTACCTATGCGGTTTCCCACGTAGGCCCTCGCGCGACAAGACATGGAGGAACCCGAACGCGAACGTGTCGGAAATTCCGGCGTTGCGAGAGCCGAAGACTTGCGGCATGATTGCTATAGTAATTCCGGTTGAGTCCCCGAGACGCCAGTAAATGTAAGTTGGAGGTCCTCCCAAGTCCAGGCCGGCCGGCAATGACCCGGACAGAGTGGACTAGTTGGACACATACCTCTACCTGGCGACTTTGCGTACCTACAACTAGCGTAGCTAGTGATGGTGATATCGTGACTAGTGACTAGTGACGGTGATAGAGACTGCCCGATCAAAAGCTGATGTGAAAGAGGGGCGCAAAAATTCAAGAGCCCGGCCGGGCACCGTGCGACGACAAGACCTGAACGGAAGACAGAGAGCAGGCATCTTGAGATGTTGCTGTGCTGTACTGCATCGATGAAGAATAAGATGGATCTAATCGGCTTTTGTGACCGGTCAAGGACCAGGAGATGCTAAAGTATTGTAAGGAACTTGAACTTCAAGGTGAATACGAGCTCCGCCGAATAGATGGTATATAAAGTACTTACCTCTAGTAAACCTCAAGACAGTTCCATCAATGCGGTTGGTAGGAGGTCGTATGTCCGTAGGAAGAGGTGCATCCCTCATTCACACTGCACGAGATAGATTACAAAAAGAAAAGGGTTACTCTTTGTGAGTGGTCTTTAGTGGAGCCACGGTGATCGTCACTGCCTGCAGATGTTAAAAGAACCCCTCACGGCCAATTGGTAAGAAAGGCTTCGTAAATGTGGGTCATCGTAACACCATGGTAATGATACGTAACGAATCTCAAACGTCATAGTACCTGTATTTATTCTGTTATTGATGACAGCCGTTTGTACAGTGTAGAGTAAGAATCACTCAACGTTAGTTTTCCGAACGGTTTTCGATTTCGTTGTAACCTCGCCCTGAACTGCGCAGGGAAAGCACAGTTATTGATCCTACAGCCTTTGAAGCCCGGTACGGCGGAATAGTGAAAACGATGGTGCTGTCTTGTGTATCCTCGTGGAAGGATTCAACGCAACTCAGTGCCTGACAAGCAACGGAAGAACTAAACCTTGTGTAACAACATTCCCTACCTCACATCCAGCAATCTAGCTACTCGCTTTGCTTCTTCGTAGTGCTACATCCCATCGTGGGTTATACAAAGCCCCTGGCAACCGTACCCGGTCGAAAAGCTACAGGGGATGCATATGTTTGTGTGACCATCCTTTCTGAAACCGAGTTGTTCCAAATTTAAGGTATGCTCGTGGCAGTGAGCAAAGGGAAGATAATTGTATAAGAGGGGAGAAACTGAGGGGAACCCACGAGAAATTGTGGGAGACAGACGTCGTTATTTCCTTCTCCCCACCATCCCACCACGTCACTTTACAAAAGGAACAAATTCACACAAGTGGACGAGTTTAGGAGGATTCGAAAGCGTAGTTATTTCCCCATACGGCTTGCCTTGCAGTGGCCTGGACTTAGTTTCCTCTAACACAGCATCTAATTATATACCTCTGCGGACCATTAGCTTAACACTAGCAGCTTTGTCATAGCCCGGGGACCCATTTGTGTTGAGACGGGCTTAAGTACGGCGAACAGCTGCCATATTGATCCCCGAGGTTCCCTTAACTCCCATATATCGCCCTTCACATTTGAAAAGAGAGAGGTAAAAGTTCGTATAAACTGTGTTGAATGCGCGCTTTGCAACACTGTAGGCGAAAACGCGGTGGATTGCCGGGCGTAAGGGAGCTCTTACCCGTTTCCACTCTTGTATACTTGAATGCAACCAAACCCAAACGTAAGTACCTTGGCGTATGCAGGCTCACTGTGCTGCACATCTGCAGACGCCCTTCTGCGTGTCACTAACCCCTGAGGCCCAATCCGCTGGTTATCAATCATTCTCGGTACCGCTGCGGGTGATCGTCCCGTCAAGGTCCTATCAAAGTGCTGCTTGAGGTTCTGAGCTTTGCTTGATCGGATCTCTTGAAAATCTCGAGAGACGACCCCCCCCCCCCCCCCCCAAAAAAAAAAAAAAAACTCGTTGCCGCCAAGCAGAATCCAAACGTGGCATTATGAAACGCGTCCGTTGGGTCAATTGAAGGTCTGGATGGAAAACCAAAATTGCTTGACTGCTGTATTCTCTAACCATGCATGTGAGCTGCATAACAGTGACAACTGTAATGATACCCCAATCTGCTCGTCCGGGGTACCTTCTTGGCGTTTACCCCCAAGGAATAACGCTCGCCCAAGATGCTAAAGGTAGTGATGCAGATTACTGCGCAAGACCCCTAATCCACAGCCCAAGAGATAGTGGGAAAATGTAATGATTAGTGTCTAAAAACACCATGGCCGATATACCTTGCGCCCGTAGACCGACATGCTTTTTTTGAATTGCAGAAATGACAAAGGAAATGTGTCCATTGGGTCCCCTGTGATCGCATACCTTTCCTTCGAAACCACCGTAACTCAGTTGGGCTGGCGGCGGAGGGGAAAGTAGTATGCAGGCATGGGCTCCAGATGCCAGTGCTTAATGCCCTTCTTCTTGAAAGCCTCATCCCATTCTTGAGAAAGTTCCTTGGGAATCGGCCACCCGAGCTCGGTGCTTCGAAGGCGCATTCGAACTAGATGACGCTTGGTAGATGCATCCTCCCCGTTCACAAAGCCTTCCCGACGATGCAGAACAGCCAGATTGTTGATGAAATGGATGTCGCCGGCCTTGGTTTGAATCTCCATCTGAGACGCCTTCGCAATGGCCTCAATGGCATCCAAGGCCTCCACTTGGCGGGCAGTCAAGGATGGCAGATGTTGGGGACGGGGATGAGCTTGATTCCCGAGAAGAGCCGCTCGGCCAAAGTTCATGATGAGCTTTGAGTCCTGGTAAAAGATCACCGGACGGCACTGAAAGCGGGGCCTGAGGAGGTCACGTTAGATGGAGCCTCAATAACATGAGATCGGCCGACGTGGTGGTGGTCACTTACATGGAGAAGGGCCAATCGCTGCGCGCCAAAGTTCGAATTAATTCAGGTCGAGTGGCAGCCAAGACATTGTAGATAGTGTACGCGGAAGCAATGATACACTTGCCCCCAGTTGCGGCTGTGCTTCTTGTCAACCAGCTAACAATATCGCCGGCCTCCTCATTATGGAAAGTCTGTTACGAAGGGTTAGTCACACTCGACGTAATATCTACCACATTTGCGTTGTTGACTCACTATAGACTTATTTGAGTGACGATGGTGTTCAGCAGCCTGCTTAGTGCTGTTATCCGCAACAATGTGCACTACCCAAAATGTTAGCATCATGGCATGATAGATGCACCACAAGGTTGATCTCACCAAGCATGTTACCGCGCTTGTCCTGACGGCCGCGTTGTTCCGCGATGTACGACTGGAGGCCCAAGTAGGCCAAGGTCAGGTCCTCAACAGAGAAAGCTGCGCGATCAAGACCCCGAATCAAGCCAAAGCCCTTTCCAAAATGGACATCCTCTCCGAGTGCTCTGAGCTTCGAGCTGAGCGTGGGCAGCTGGAAGGTTTCCGGCTGGACGAGATAGCCATCTTGGTCAAGAGCTACCCGCCTGTCAGTGTCATAACCAAAGAACATATGCGGATCACACCTACATTTGTATTCAGCAATAGCCTGCTTGACTTCGACCAAATCAGTCTCAGTCAAACGCAAGATGTACTTGGACTCGTCGGTAAAATCAGCTCCAGTCCAAGCCAGCTTGGACCGCAGCTCAGATGGAAAGCCGCTAGGAAAAGCTGGGGCCTCAGCATTGGCTGCGGCGGCAAAGGGGAAACCGTTATTGCCCACGATTGGAGCAATAGCCGCGGTGACAACGGGCCCAGAGTTCAGTGAAGACATGGTGCAGATAATCGTCTGATAGGGCGTCGTTCGTATGTAGCTGCGTCGTGATTTTTTAGCTTCAGGGATGCCCCTTGCATACATCCCAATGAATGACACTCACCTCAGTGAGCAACCAGTTATAGCAGTGAAACAGCACGAAAGGTTGCGGCTCAAATGGTACCAAGGCAGGAGAACGGCTTTCAGGTGGTAAGCTGGCGAATGCTGCGTTGTTGTATATTTGAACGTGAGGAGAAAATCGGGCTGTCAACAGATCTTGAAAAGCTGGAACAGTCACTTCAAGTCGGAGATGTGTAGTCGGTTGGTTGACAAAATCACAAACAAAAGACCGAGGAGATGCCGGGCCTTTTATCAATGTCCAGATCAACTTGGAATACGTGACACAGGGTCAGCTCCAGGTCAAACTTGAAGTCGTCTTGCCAGGTCAACGGAAGGAAGAGGACCCCGCCTCGACTCGGTCGACCGCACTAGCGTTTAGGACCTCGACGGGAGGATGCTCGGAAGTCGAATACGGAAAGAGACACGAGTCTATTCTCATGGCTTCCGTAGACAATGGTGCAGGTACGGATGGTACCGTCGATCAACGCGATGGTTCTTCCCGACAGTGTGCTGTGAACCAAAAGGATAATTGCAGGTCGGTGAAGCTGTCAAAGTTTAGTTCATGCCACAAGCACAGTATAAGAGTTGGTGTCAAAATCAACCTTGACCAAAATAGAGACAGCAGTGGGTGGATCTTTGAGCCACCGCTAAGAGGAGAAAGAGAAAGAACTGAACTCGCTGACAGGGGTAAGGGTGTGCCCTATAAGGTGTATGGTTTCTCATGCAAGAGGGGCGTGTAAGGTACCGACTGAACAAGTTGATGTCAGTGGACTGGGCATGCGTGGTCGATGAGGTAACCCAAGAGAGGTAGATAGTACTCTAGAACGAAGAGCCTGGACATGGGAGAAGCCTGATTGTAACTTCTTGTTTCGAAAGCCTAGAACGGGACGCGAATACGCCTGTGGAAATCCCAGAGCCATGGTTGGGGACGTTGCGAGACGACGGGGAAAGCCCTACGGGTTGAGGTCGGAAGTGGCGTTCCATCCCCGGACCGGGCAATCATAGGACATGGCCGGTGGTGACATGGCACCTGTCCAGCATCCGCGGTAGCGGAAATGGCCAAGCTCAGCTGGAAAAAGAAGGCAGGACTGGGATGGATCGGATGGGTTTGAGGTTTGCTGTGGCTGCAGCAGGCACCCCCAGAAGTTGAAAGAAATACCATGACGAATAATACATGCATCTTGACAAGGTGACTGGAACCGTCAAGGCTACCTATAGTGTAACCCGTGACCGGGGCCGCGCAGGAATCGGCCATGTCGGGTCTTGGCCTGGGCAACAATGATACAGGAATAGCCGGTATAGACGGGGCCGGGTGTCATGTCCTAATGCAATAAACTAGCGTTGGGGTATGCGAGAACAGGCATCTTGAAGGTGATCCATACATCAAACACTGCTAGGAAGAGTTCGACGGGGACCGGATGAGAGTTCCCACTTGCGAACTATGCCCACCTTAGACAATTTGACGATGGGCAAGCCGGAAGCAGAACTTCATATCCAGAACCGGAGCAAATTGTGACAGACCGTCGAAAAGAGCCGAGAACGAATTCGACCAGCAAGCAGGATACACGACAGCCGCATCTCTGCGGCCGTTGCGCTAGCTCAAACGACAACCTGAGCACACAACTACACGGTGCACACTTGCTGCCGTGATTCGATCCCAGAGGCTTGCCACATCGCCAAACTTGAAGCAAGAGACACCCAGCTGGGTGCAGATTAACGGTCGGTGAGAAATAAATGCAAGGGAAGAAGACGAAAACTGAGATTCCCGACAACATGTCGAACCTGTCGATCTGACTCGGCGTCAGTCCCGAAGGAGGGACAGAAAGTGAAGGGACCTTGGAGGAGACTTGGTGAACATTGCGGTCCAAGCAGCCCAAACCCTCCCGCTATGCTGTGTAACTTGAGTGACCCGAAATACAACTGAGTGAAACTGAACAAACCTTGTCCAAAACCGAAACAGACGAAGATGGTTGAAGGAAAAGCTCAAGGAAAGGTTACACATATGAGGATGATGCCCCAGACGATGTCAATGCCCCAGCTTGGGGCTGTCCGGTGGATGGGGCTCAGGCTAGGCTGGCTGTGACCAAGTAGACTGAGGACGATGGCCGAGAAAGGAAGTTGGAAAAACAATCTGAAAAGAACGATGATTCGTATCATACCAGTATCGTACAGAAACGCTGTGCATGTGTTGGCGTGTGACTGCTTGTTTGAGATGAGCAGCAGCTGGTCTCGACGTAACTTGGCGTACCATGGCGCCTGTCTTGTCAACCTGCGCCGATTGATGACCAAACCGGACGTCATTGCATTGAGGATACTGAAAATACACGTCGCTGTTGGCATTCACTTCCGTGAGTGTGGAGGCGGCTTAGTTCAAGATGTCCACACGAGAGCTTCCCGAGGCCAACAAACACACAGTATAGGTGAGAGAATAGTAAGTGAGTGGTTGGTCTTCACGACCGACCGAGTGACGGCTAGGCCTGAGCGGTTAACAAAAGGTGCGCTCACAGATCAACGGGACGGGGACCCGATACTGAAAGACAGCCGATAATATGGGAAGCGCCTCATTGCTCGTGTGGTTGCTGAGTAGGTACGTAGTCGGCAACGAACGACGGATAAGGGAAGAGACGAGTTGGGTGCCCTGTCCGAACAGTGCCTGGCTGATCGTGTAGCTTGAGTGCCATGGAGGCAGGTAGGTTGATCTCCATCGCGGGAACGGTCAAGGTGGCTTTCGTTAAAGATGTTAAAACTTCTCGGGTTAGCAGCTCGCCATGTGCAGGCAGCCTGGGAACAGGAGGAAACGACGAGTGTCTAATGTGGGTGCCCATCTTGCTACCTAGCCCGATCTGCTGTGTGTTGAAATCGAGGTGTCAGTCCCCACTTTGTACGGGCACCCCCCTTTATAGACATATACGTAAAATCTGTTCATACGTAATAACCCCAAACCTTTAAACTCCTATATTATTACCAAATTTGAGGGTATTTACATTCTAATTATTACTCTAAACTCGTATAGATACTCCGCGTCGTTTAAAATCAATATTGAAAGATCCTAATCAATCTACTAATTTATTTAAAATCTACTTTATATTTAGTACCGCTACCCCCGCTCCCGCTATACCTCCTAAAAAATGCACTACTAATAATAACGATAATAACGATAATAACCGCCGACGTTCGAAACGGCTATTATAGTCCAACGCCCGCTTAAAAAAGATTAACGCCGAATTTAAAAGCAAAAGAAAATAGAATAAAGGGGATAAAAATAGGAATAGGGATAAGGATAACGAAAGGACCCTAAGAAGACCAATACCTACTCAACCCTATATTATTTTTAAGAATAATAATAAAAATAAAAAAACGACCGTTAAATTAAAAAGGAATATTATTATTAACTATACTACTTTTAATTTAAAGGTTAAACTTAAAATACCCACTCCTTCTTCTTCGACCGCCCCCCTTCCTCAATTATAATCTTAACCTCGTCGTCTTCAATTTAACGTAAGCGTAAATACGACCAACGGTATAATAAAGAAGGAGGACTACGATGAGTAATAATAAGATTAATAAGACGAAATCGAAATTATTAAAGTAATATTTCGCGCCGCGCCCTTTCCTCGGTCCCCTCGTATTATTAAAAAATTGCGTAAATTAACTTCGATTCCCCTAACGCCGCTACCGATTCTAAATTTTCTAAATATTTTATTTATATATAATATTTAATAAGTGGCGGATATATAATTTAATTACCTATCGGTTAAGCCTAATAAATTATTTACCCTCGTTTCGAATAACCGGGTCCCTATCGAAAGAAATCTTAATAATATTATTAATATTAATAACGATTTTAGTACCCTTAGCCTTACTTTATTAAATCGAATACGAGAAGTCGAAAATAGTATTATAAATATTACTTATAACGAATACGAATTCTTAAGTATAAATCCTATTATTTTTATATAATACGTAAATTAATCGGCTAGTATATTAAAAATAATTAGGAATAGGAAAAGTATAATATTATTCTAATTACGCATTTTATTTAAAAAGGATAACCCAATTATACCGTTTAAGTTTTATAATACCGTTAGAGTATTACGCAACCTATTTAAAGAGCCCGTTAAACGGTATTTTATTATAATTATTATTTACCTTCGTATAATTAGGGGATTTTAATAGTAATAAAATATTATTTTTATTATAAGTATATTAATACTTTTTAGAATTACTTCTTTTATTAAAAAGTTCGCATAATTATAATTACGGTTATAATTATAATTTCGTTAATTCTCTTCCTTACGCCAATCCTTTATACCTATTACGCCTATTATCGCCGGTTCTAATACTCCTATTAATAATTTTAAATAATCGACCGTACTTATTAATATTTCTAAATAGTCCATTAAATCGAATAAGAAGAAAATTATAATTAATTCGATAGTAAAGGAGTTTATAGCGCGCCGTATATACAATTGTAAAGAAATATACTAAAGTAAAAAACGGGTTATTCTAATATATAAAAATTTAAGTAAAGTATAAAGATATAATAAAAGTCGCGAGTATAAAAATTACTATAAAAGTAACGAATATTATTAATATTTTCTTTTTCCCAATTTAAAATACTATTACCTATTAACCTTAAAAGATTTTATCGATTAGGTATATACTATTATTTATAAGCGCGCTACTATAAATTAACCTCCAACCTCTATTATAAGGCGTTAATTCGATTCTAAATATAAATCCTTCTCCTTATCCTCCGGTATATAAATAATTTAATAATCGAATTTATAATTATTTTAATAATTTCTACTATATAGTATACCGGGGTCGAAGCGCGGTAGCGGTAAGGTAGGATATATATTTATACTTCAAATTTTTAATATTAATCTCCAAAATAGTTACTAAAGTAATAATAATAATAATACGTTATTAATTACGGCCTTTATAATTTTTATTAACGTTAATAATATAGGTATAAATAATATAAATATAGTAATTAAATTTACTTTACCTATTTTATTTACCGCGACTATTATTGCGACTATAATTAATTCCCGCGCTAATAATAATCGAATTAATAATAATAACCCTCTACCCTCCTCCCCTCTACCTTTATTACTACTAAATAAATTATTAGAGTCCTTTATTACCGATTTTATAAAATAATTAATCTTTCGATATACGCCTAAGATTAATGAAAATTAGGATTTACGCAATACGCTATTCAATATATAAAAATCCCTTATATCGGGTCGGCTTTCCCTCTACTACGTACGCAACTTCTTTAAATAATAATATTTTGCTTATAAAATTAATAAGGGTATTTATATAGTAATTAAGAAGGGGATTAAAGAGTTTCTCTATTTCGAAAAGGATTATATTTAATAATCGTCGTTATTACTACTATTATTACTACTACCGCCGCCTTTACCGTAAGAGGCTTTAACTCCTAAATAATAAACGTTAATACCCTAAATTATAAACCCTAAATTATTATTATAAAGTAAACCCTATTTATTTTTTTATTTATAGTATTTTGCTAACCGCCGTTTTTATTAGACTCGTCCCTCCTTTAAAATTCGCTTTAATAAAATATTTATAATTACTGCGGCCTACCCCTTATCGAATAAAAATAAAAAAATAACGATAATACTATTTATACTAACTTTATTAACGAAAATAACGATAAGGAAATTAACCTAAATAATAGCCCGCGTACCGATTACAACGACGATAAAACTACAATTAAAATTAATAATAATAAACTTTAAGGGATTTTTTTATATAAGAGGGGGATTCTATACTTCGATTTATTATTATAAATAATAATACTTTTATACTTCTAATAGTAAATTTAGCACTTTTAACACGTTTAATATATTTTATACCTTACGGGATTTTTTTTTCGTAATTCGATAACGGTCGACTTTAAATATATTCAAAATAGTATATTTACTATATAAAATAATATCCTTATACGACTATTCCTATCGTTATTAATTTATATAATTAATCCCTATATAACGCAACGTAATTTTTTTTACGGTTATCGACGTCGTTATAGAATAATACATTTACCTAACGGTAATACCCGCGTATAATATCGACCCGCTACCCTACCTCCTTTATAACCCCCTCCAAAAACGCTTTAAACTCTTTATTACTTAACGTATTACCGCTAGCGTATTAATATTACCGTCGTATATAGGCCTTTATATTATTAAAATATACTTCAATAGGATTAAAATCTAATAAATATAGCGGCAAGAACTATAATAATATACCTCTATTATTATATACAATTTTAATAACGGGGTCCTTATATTATAATATATTATTTATTATTAATATACTATAACGATTAAGGAACGGGTTTATCTTAAATAATACCTCTTCTTCCAATTAAATAATAAAACCGGTTATATTTATTATTCCCTTATAATATAATACGTTAATAAGGCTATTTATAATTATTACTAACAATAAATAGAACCGTTTCCTTTTAATAAACGTATTCTTTACGATTAATATTATACCCTTTAGTACCCATCTAATATAACGAATACCATCCTTCTTATTAATACTAAATTCGTTATAAAATACGTATATTTTTATTAAAAACGTAAAAACCTTCCTCAATTAATTTAACCGCAATAATTCATTACATTAAAAAACTTTATACGCCATCCTCTTATTAATTTATTTAAAAGCCTTTAATTACTTTAATATAGCGCTCATTAATATATATATATCCATTTCAATAGCTAAATAATATTATATTTCATCGAAGTATAAATCGAACTTATAACGAAGGAGTTCGAAAACTTCCTATACGACTAATAATTAAATACTATATTAAAGTATTTAAAATTTATAATTATTATTCACCTCTATAACCGTTAACGTTAATATTATTATATTATATTTCGAATTACTTTAGGGGTATAATTTGCTAATAATATCGAAGTTTCGTTTTAACCTCTAAATTTAACGCTCGTTTATACTAACGGATTACGCGATTTAACGTAAATGCTCACTAACTATTAATATTATATAAATACTTTAACGCTGCCTCTTATTATTACGTATTTTTATAGCTATACCGATTATATATCGCGAGAGCTTCAAAATCCGACCAAAACCAGTAGATTTGGCAGTAAAACCGCGGAGATATTCAACTTTTACGATTCACGATGTCTATTTTAATGTGGTATTATATAAAGGGGGGTGCCCGTGCAAAGTGGGGACTGACACCTCGATTTCAACACACAGTGTGCAATCTTGCTTGGACCCGCATCGAAGCATACACAGTAGTGACAATGGCACGGTGCTTCTGCCATATCGAATCGGCCGACTGCGTGGTCTTGCCGATGCGGACCGGCTTCTGGAGTTCCCTTTTGAAGACGAAGGTGACTTCCGCTCACACCTCAACAAATAGGAGACGCTTTCCCCCTCGAGTTCGCCTGCCTGGAAGAAGGAAAGGGTAAGGTAGCTCGCGAGGCCGTTCTAGTTTGTCCGCTTGACTTTACCATTTTAGTGTCCCTGGGAGCTACTCTCTAGCAACTTGTAAGAACGATACCTGTATTCAGCATGTCTTTGAGCCAGGAATGAGACGACCGGGAGGTATAGCAGCTAGGGTCGAGGGGAATTTGGAAGTGACAGCGGCATGCCGGCGGGCGTACAGTAAACCATATGGAGGTCGGCAACGTGTAGAGAAATGCAGCTCATAGCATGGCGTCTGAAGTTCAGCTGAGGTCAAGTGTCCATGTACCTGCTTGAAGAGTCGGCCTCGTTGGTCTCCAGGTAGGATGCGATGATTCCGGATGAAGGTGGGTGTGGACTGGTGCAAAATGCGAGAGCGGAAATTGGAGCTGAGGTCACACAATTCTTTTTCCTCAACCCAGGGGCAACTTGGAAATTGGAGCTTGGACGAACTGGAGGGAAAGTCCAAACAAGGGACGGGTAGCACCTGTCTTGCCAGGAAGTGTACCTAGAGGCGGTCGTCAAAGCCGCCTGGATGGGCCGGCACGCCGGGTGATTGAGGTTGGAGTGGAGGGTACCTCTAGTGAAGTTGGATCATAAGGAAGTCTGAGAAACTACCTCTAGGGCACCGACCCGCCCTGCCGCCCCGCCCCGCCCGCCCGGCGCACCCACACCTCACCCCAGACCCGCCGCTCTGCTGCCAATACCGTCCGGGTACCTATTTGTGACTTTTTACGCCAAGACGGTCGGGCCAAGGGTAGTAAGACATGCCGTCGTTGAAAGGAGCCGCACTGAGGTGAGACAGCAAACAACCTCAAACATCACACCTCGCGGTGCCTGTGCGTGGCTTGATGTATGTATGTGTGCTGTAGCTTGACAACTCCATCGGGAGAAGGCATAGGAGTTTGGTGCTTGTTTGGCTTATATTGCGCCGACTTGAGACGACAACCCACCCTCCATCATCTTATTTTTGCGCGCGGAAGATGCCATCTTTTCCGTTCATTCCGGCTTCGTTCTTTGCTCGTGCAATTTCGGAGCACATGGTCCAAATTCACATAGCTAGCAACCCATTAGCATCGCAGAGCGGCAAAACAACAGACGCCAGCCTATCATTTCGGTAGGCGAATTCTCCGTGCAGTTCCCAAAAGTGCCTCTCTTGCTGTTTTGGGGTGTGATGAAGTGACCAAAGGCGAGCAAGGGTTACCATGATGGACTTTCATGGACCAGGTCGACGGGGAAGTGTGATCCGCATGCCCCGTCAGCGGGCAACCTACAGAGGGCCCACCCATCTGGTTCGACTGCTGTCGTTGTTGTTGAGCCCAGCCCGGACTTTGGGGCGGCTGTAAGATACTTTGTCAGGGTGTACAGGTCATTACGATACGGCTTACATACGAAAATAACCCAGATATATACCAACAATACCTTTCAATACCATATCTCTGCTGCGCAGGTAGTTGTAAACCTTCAACACCGTCATCGTTGCTGGAGGACGTCAAACGGCACCAACAAGTCTGATAGATATCTGCCAGGTGCAAAAGAAATGGGAGGGATCCCAGCGTCATCGCAGCATTGTCATCCGTCTTTGGACAAGTGGTGACACACATCACAGTTGCGCCTGCATTCGTTGAAGCCCACAGCGGCAAGAAAGGTGCAGGGTTGCAGACCGAGTCCTGCGAGCAACACAGGCGTGTCAAGCTCGCGCAGCCAATAAACGAGGACGAACCACATCTTCTCATGGTAGCTTCCGTCTACGACGTTAAGCACTGACTACCATAATAGAAGGAACAAAATGTAGAGGAGTATTTTCTTTAACCTACCTAGGTAGGCAAGTAACATCCTTTTTGTTGTCTCCGGCATGCCGACACGATTGGGCCTCAATCGGGGATAGAGAAAGCCTAAACAAAATTCAAAGCAACGCTTCTTCCAAATCTGAATCAAATGACGCTTCCAAATGGATAGATATCAATCGAGAAAATGCCTGTCTGCAAACTCATTTATCGCCCTGTCCTCGCCCCGACTCCTGTTACTACTTATCGAACGCGCATTCTGTCCTCTTCCTGGCCAAGGGAAGCTTGTCATTCTTGACCCATGCCTTAACCCATGCCAACTTAAAGTCCAACCAAAACATCGTCACGCACACCCTCTCAAACCGGTTGGCTCATTCGGTCGAGGAAAGGCAGAAAATGACCAGGGTATGTCAGGGCAGGAAAACAAAAACGCCACCCCGACCCTTCTCTTTCCCTCTTTTTTTCTTCTCGATGCGCCTCATCTCTCCAACACACACACGAGGGCGTCCGCCCAACGACCGCCGGTCATGCCTTCCTTCTAGTTCTGCGGCCTGTGAGTGCGCTGTGGTCTGCGTTCTTTCCCTGCGTCCGTCTCTTTCTGGAATCGGCCCAGCCCCCAGCCCCAACAAATATGATCCATCCATTCAGCCATCACACCGAAACAGCCTCCTGAATTTCCTCCTTCGGCTCACTTGCAGACGAGTCGACCTGCAACAAACTTGGTACCAACTCGTCGAGAAAATGCAATGGTACACGACAACAGTCGAGCCACCACCCGCTCGTTGAGTCATTTGCCAACCAGCATAGGTAGGAGCACCATCGCCGGCATCCATCGATCTAGGCGATTCTAGGCCATTACTCGAGGTTGCCAGTTTGGCTCATAAAGCTGACTGACATAGTAGTACTGGTCCTCGTACTCCTCTCTCGCCAATACCCGTTCCCAATCTGCTTCTGTTTCAGAAAAAAAAACGAGAAAATATGGGTTAGCCACCTACTTGCTCCCAACATATCTTGCTTGCTTGGTGTTTCAAGGTTTGTGCATGACACAAGGTTACAACTTACTTTGTTCCGCTACCAACTGCCGAGTTTCGCGCACGAATCGCATGGCGTCGTCGTCAAGTTCCGCCAGGCTCTGGAGATCTGGATCCTTGCATTCGGCGGAGAATGGGTAGATCGCCCGGTTGCAATAATGGAAGTAGGCCAGAAGCGTATTCGCTCCTATTTTTGAGGGGTTTTCGTCAGTCAGCAGTCAAATGACTCGCCTGCCTGTCAATCACGCATTGCATGGCCACATGGCACAATAACCCACGAACAAGGAAACCCGAAACACGTTGCGGGCGGCGGCCGCCCCAAATCACAACAACACCTGCGCAGCTGGAGGTCTAGATTTGTCGAAGTTCGTGGATTTTGTGGGTAGGTAAAAGGTAAGGAAACTCACCAATGTTGTACTCTCTGACGCTGTCTTCCCTGGCAAATCGTCTCCCCATGTTGTGCTTTTTGGCGTAATCTGCATCGTGCTTGGTGATGAGGGCGATGTTGTGTAACAGGATAAACGTCACCAGGTACGTGGTAAGCCATGTTCTCTGCTTCTTCTCCTGGGTCATCTTCTGCAGCTCCTCCAGCGTGTCCCGGCGAAGCTGGGGCTGGACCTGGTGGATCAGGATGGAGTCGATCTGCGCTCCCATGACCGGGGGCAGCGGGATCTTGCCGCACAACGGGCTGTCCGGGTCATCGATGATATCTTTCGGCATGCCCAGCCTCTCCTCCCCGACAATCTCAAATGATTTGGTCGTCAGCCTTACCGACATCCAGAGATCGAGCGTGCTCTTGATCAGCCTCCGTTCGGTTTCGTGCGTGGACGGGTCCTGCATAACCTTGAGCGCAAGGAAGTATGTACGTTGGAGAAGCTTCTGCTTGCGAAGCAGGAAAGTGCAGCAGTTTCCGAGAGCCCGTTTGATGTACTCGTTGAACGAGGTCTTGGCGGATTCCATGTCGACGATAGCAAAGGCCGGAACCCTGGCTCGCTTCACCTCGCCGTTCTTGGAAACCCACTTCCTGTATAAGCTGTCTCCGGGCTGCGGTTCGAACTGACGGACCTGGAGCTCGATCCATTTGCCGGTATACCCCTCAGTGACTCTGATCGTCCTTACTTCGGAAGAGGCCCAGTTTCCAATGTCGTCTACCACGCTGTCTTTCCAGCGCTCGGTCCATTTGTGGTCTTTTACCTGGCCAGGCTTGAACAGCTTGACATCCATGATCTTCCAACGAAGACAGTTCAGCCGGTAGATCTTGTTGGTGTTGGCCGCAATCTTCTTGCATCCCAGGCAGGGTCCTTTCTCATCTTCAGGATCGAGGTTGCACTACATAAGCAGGGACTTGAATGTCAGCATGAGGCGGTCCAATTACTGATAGAAACACAAGAATGGAAACTGACCCGAATTCGCTGCATTCGGCACCTGATACAGCTTCCAATCTTCCTTGTGTGAGCTGTCTGTTCACGCTGGTCGTGGTTCTTAAAGGGGCCACGTCTGGCCGAGATCGTTCTTGAATGGGGAAACATGTCAAATGCTGCCGTTGATCGCTGTTGCATTTCGTATCTCATTGGATCATTCTTCACCCCGAACGGTGGCTCTCCGACATAACCTTGAGGATGATGTATACCCGGCATCCCCCCGGCCCGTCCATACACTGAAGGGTCCAGTTCTGCTGCTGCATAGTTGCTTGACATGAGTGACGTTACCGTGGGACTCATAAGATGCGGCTGGGGCGGTCGAACCCCGGCACCCGTCACTGCCGCTGAGCGAGAGGTGTCGGGCGTACCGTCGTAGTTATTGACGATTGGCGAAGCGGTGGGGTAAATCATCTCCTCCCTGTTCACCAAAGGCTGCGCTCCCGTTAGTGGAGTTGGCTGAAGTGGCGGGTAACTGGCCAAGAAGGGGTCCCCAATCTCCGGATGGTCACCACCATTGCCCCCTGCGAATAGTGATATCGGATCTGAGGGCACAGATGCTGAGCTCATCGAGACTGTAGTGGTGGTAGGCTGAAAGGATGCCACGCCATCCACCATGGCTGGTCTGATACCGCCATACTCATGTTGTGTGGTAGGTGGAAGGGGTGAATATTCTGGAGACACGGTCAGTTCCTGCCCCTGTGGTTTTACCGTCTCTGCCACTAAGTACACTTGTTCTTTACATACCTGAAGGACCGATAAAGCTTGAGAATGGCTGACACAAGTAGTCCCCAAGACAGCTTGCTAATGGCCCGCTACCCCAACCTGACGGGAAACAGCCAGGCTCAGCAGCAGCAAAAGCAGGGAAAGATTTGCGGGACTCATGGTTGAGATCATGATTTGATCGCCCGCCGGGTGGTGGTGGCTTCTCCTGACCCTCTTCATGTGCTCCAGATGGATCATCTGTATACGGTGTTGACATGGCAAAGGATGAGCTTTCAAGACGTGGCCTCTTATGCGAGTGGGACTGCAACTGGGTGAGTTCCAGAAGAGTGCCAACTGGGACGTCGAGGCTTGGTGCGGCTCTCTCAAGCAACTGTCGCTGATGTTCCGGACGATGCAGGTTCAACAGGTCATGGAGAGATACTGTAATAGTCACCTCGATGTTGGGGGCCTGCCGAAGTATATACTGATTATTGTTGACCGGCAGCAGATGGTTGTTGAGCTGTTGCGGCAGGGGCGGGGTCTCAAAACACCCGGGCGGCGAGGATCGATGGGGAGGAGGAGGAGGAGGAAATTCCTGGAGCACTTGCTCGACAGGCGATTGCTCGGGGCAGTAAACCCGGCGCTTCCTTAAATTAGGGTTCTATACACGCATCATCAATTTCACCGCACATCGGAAGAACAAAAAGGGCAGCTGAGAGAATGGGGCGCGCTCAAAGAGGAGATGCGTCAGGACCGGTGAGGCAGGTCATGACAGGCATGGGGAATCGGGGAGGAGGACTAGTGTAGGGGTATGGGTTAGATGACCCGAGAAGGGAAAGGGTGTGGAGGTGTATGTAATGTATGTGTGTGCGAATGTGATGGGGAGTGTAAGATGGGAAAACACTCAGACGGTCTAAGCTAGCAGGGCCACAAGGAAGGAGGATCAGACATGGAGATCTTCATTCTGGGGCCATGCAGCCTGCCGCGAACCGAAAGAAAAGAAACTGGGTCTCTTACCATGGTGGATGAATGAAACTGTGGAGGTATGTCTGACAGAGCGAGAGACACGGGCGAACGAGGATGGGTGGATGTACTCTGTCGAAAGGTACCGCCGCCGGTTGTACCGTATTAGGTAAGGTAGAGGTGGAATAGAAGCACGGTGGAAACAAATGACATCCAGCACTATAGCACCCCGGTACCGCAAGCATAGACTCTCCAAGCAGGCAAGGAGAAGACCACACTTCAGTACCAAGGTGCACCTCGGGGGTCGTTGGGGACTGAAATGAGGTTGCGGAGACCGGGCGTGCTCACAGGAGCGCCATCGCCCCGGACAGAGCAGGCCGTAGCGATGAATCAATGGAGAGCTGCAGATAGCGTGACCAAGAGGAGCGAAGAGTGCAGCTGCGGGTGTCAGAACCGGTAAACCTTTGAAGGGTAGAATGAGGGAGGGGTGAGAGGAGAGAGGGAAGGCAGATGGTGAGGAGTGGAGGTGCCGGTGAGGAACCGGGAGGGTAAAGCAACCTTGAAGCGAGCTTTCTGTGGACGGTAGCACAGATTGCTCGCTCGAGTACCGCCAACCCGACGCCTGATTTGCCCGAGTAACCAAACGCTCTTCTTCCCCGGCTTTCTTTGGCCTGCCACCACAAAGCCAGGTGCTGCCGCGAAAAAGGCCAATCTTGTGCGGAACTTGGACAGTTCGACGGAGGCGAGTGGCCAAGCCTGTGAGCCGACGACACCCAGGCAAGAGAGATGTCCAACAGGACAGACACAGGTTTCGGCAGCGAGATATGCAGCCAAACTCGATCCGAACTGATGTCCGGTTCCCAGTACTGGTTCGAGCGACGAATGTAGGCGGAGGTAAAGTCCCGAAGTAAGCAGACGGGATAAATCAGTGACCCCGCAGGCGTAGGCAGGTTGGGATCTGACAACAGTAGACCAAGACGATGTCTGCGGTGGCCGTGAGGTGAAAATTGGCCGGTGAAGCTGCTATGCTGTGGTGTTCCAACCTAGAAACGGCTTGGCGGCAGGACGGTGAGGAACGGACGAGGACCTCAGAGAGGAGAAGTCGCCAACTGATGTTTCGGGTATTACCTCTACTGTGTCGGGTAGCAGGTAGCCAGGCAGTGGCAGATGTGAGGAAAGGTACTTGGGCGGAACCCTTTTTGGCGCCCAGGGCGGCTTGTCTCACGGGCGCAGACCGAGCTGGATCCCCAGGCTTAATTGCAATGTCGTCCGGTGGAGAACCAAGAGTCGGCGGCGGCGGGTTTCCCAGGTTGAATGGACGCCTTTGTCTCGTAGTGGCAGCGAGGGATGAAATCGGTGAAGGTTTGTAGGAGATGAAGGGGAGAAGAGAGATTCACCGGTCGTGGGGAAAACGCGAGCTGACCACGTTTTTCTGGCGCTCGGCAGAACCAACCTGCTTCCCGGCACGACCTACGGTACGGGATAGGCAAGATCGGTGGGACAGCTTAGATGATCCCGGGCTGGGGCCTATCTACAGTAAGAATGGGAGAGAAGCGTAATCGGTAGATGGGACTGGAAGGAAAGGAAAACCGGAGTCGAGCGGAATAAAGCCCTCCATGGAAGGCAACCCGGCGCCCATGTTCCAGGTTGCGCAAAGGCCGTTGGACGTTGCAGAGAGCGAGGTCTGTATGGGTGTAGTACTTGATGGGGTAAGGCACCATTAACATGGGCACCGACAGTCCGACGCTACCTCTAGGTAGCAACGCGCCCAGGGTCCTGGACCTGACGATGTGGCTCTCAGACACTTTGTTCCGCCATGCCTCCTGTTCATCTCACCACTCCCTCACAACAAAGAAGCTTGCTCATCTTTTAGCTTTCTGCGCATCTGTCGCACAAGGTGGGATCGTCTCCCCATTCCAGGACAACCATTCTCCGAAGACCGTCGCCGGTGGCTGTAGCCATTCGGTGCCTCGGTTTCGTTGATATTCTCCAGAGGCAGGAAGCCGAGAAGGACCGGTTCGAGGTTGAGGGGCGTATATAAGAGGTGCTATATGCCTCATCTTTGCAACATCCATCTAACGGAGCACAAAAGAAACCCCAGCATGTGGTTTAGGTACTTGATTACAGAAGAGCCTCGAGATGACCTTTTTTTTTTTTCTCTGTTGCAAACGATCAACAAGTGTGTCATGGCACCCCCCTGGCTGGGCTAGGGTGGTTGCTGGGAGTCACCTCAGCGCTAGCTTCATGCAGGAAACAGGATGTCTTGCACCAGAATCTCTCAGAAATGTTTCCTTCCAGGCCTTTTCTAGCCAAGCACCCAGTCCAGGGCACAGCGGGCGAAGATTGAGGATCCAGTATCGTGTAGATCTTAGAATGCTTCTATGCGTCCCGAGCACTCCGCCAGGCTATCGGCCATACTCGGTTTTTGTGGACGAGGCAGATGATGATGATAATGATGATAAGGCGCAAGAAGACCGTCGGATCCTGCCGAGAATATTTTTTTGAAGGTAACATGGCCTTCAATGCATGAACAGCTGACCGACCACTCGCAAATCGGTTGGAAATAGCAGCCTCGATCTGCGATTAGTCACCACATAACGTAGGTCGCAATCGCATCACTTGGATAGCCAGTCGTCGTCGCCCAAATGTCTGAGCACCGGCAGACAACCCCGTATCGCCGTGATAGTATGGTATGTCGTGCTTACTATAGGACAAGGTTGTCAAGCGCGACGCGGCGGGCAAGGATTATAGAAGGCTGGGGAACCACGAACCCGTTAATTCCGAGCCCTTTCCATCTTTCGCCATGCGACTTCTCACATTTTCATGTTCGAGGTGGAGGTGTTGATTTGATGGGTAGATAGGTTGTTGTTGTTGTTGTTGTTGTTGTTATCGTAGCCACTTCGCGGCAGCACTACGGGCACACGACACACCCGACTCGGGATTGGCGATGGGATGAAGGTCGAGCAGACGAAGCAGTTGAACATGCCATACTATTTCTATGCCATTGCCGTTCGTCCATCGACGGGTATAAATCATAACACCAACCGACCCTTATCGGATGACTGAATGCAGGGGCAAATGAGTGTAAATCTTGGTACGGTGGTATCATCGAGCCCTAGGCCGGCTTGTTATGCGTGTGGCAGGAGATGAATTTACTGACTTTACTGCCTATCAACCATGGCGCACGGACAGTCGACTATACCCGGATGATGTGTTGTTGCTGTTGCTAGGTCGGCGGGAATGTGAGCAAACGAGGCGGTTCGCATTGGCGACGGGACGCGGCGTTTTCTCTCAGATGAGGTCAATGGTGTAGAAGTGCTCAGAGCCTCAGACGAACCGTGACCTTGATGGCCGAGGCGACCGTCTGATCTTTTGCCCAATTTCCATCCCCGCATATGGTGGAGTCGAAGCAGTCACGATCCACCTTTTGCCGGCTCCCAAGCCCACAGGCAAACCGTGGGAGCGGGAAAAAGCGCATGACTGCCTGCCCAGAGCTTTCTGTCGGATGCGGGGGGCATTGCGGGGAGAAAACGGGGCAGGCATTATCCGACACCCACGTGGCAGCCCGGACCCCGGACTACCGTATTATCTCGGGCTATCCGGAATGAGATTTCTTAGGTAAGAACGCTTAATCTAGAGGAACTGTCAGGTATACAGCAACTCTCATGCCCACCAAAATCTAGTGCATGGTATTGATCATAGAGTGTTCCAGTCTTCAGCGCTAACATTTCCTGTCTTTCGTGCAGGAAAGAAAAGCAGTCTTCGCGCAGTATACTTGACAGTTCTGCCTTCTTACCTAAGAAATCTCGTTCCGGATAGCCAGAGATAATACGGTACGACCACTCTTTCGATCCCACGATTGGGAGGGGTTATTTCATCCTCACATCTTTCGAACCGCCAGAGCCGCCTCTACCAACGGACGGGTCCAACCATGCCTCGCTCCTGTTGATCAAGCACAAAGTCGCGTCAATGGCGGTTACAGCCTGGGAGACAAAAGTGCCTCTCTTGGCTACCGCCTTGTTCGAATTGGCTTGTCGGGCTTCCTACCGAGTCCCCGCAATTTCATCATGAATCGACGTCAAACTGTCCGTTGACCAATTCTGAGCTGCTGATAATCCAGTCCTGCGGCCTCGCCAGGACGTACTCTTCTCGCTTCCGGTCCTTCTTTTGGCAAGTGTTCGCAACAGTGTTTACTTCTCATACGATCACATCACGAACTTCGACGGCCATCGATCGTATCGTTGTCTCGCTATATGGAAGGGACAGTATTCCGGGCTGTTTTCAGAGCACGGAATCGGCCACGGGGAATAGGGGCCCTACAAAGTGGACCTTTTTTCGCCCAAGAGGTACCTTTCTGTATCTTATCTTATCACCTTGTAAAATACCGTAACAAGGTCTGTGACGGGCTACCTTTCGGTTAGGATTAGGGTTAGGTTAGGTTAGGGTTAGCTAGGGTTAGGGTTAGCCCCGGGGGTGCAGGGGGCCGGTGAGAGGCCCCGCGTGTGAATGGTTTCATATGCTTTCCATATGGTTGTAAAATACGGTAATGTTACGGCTAGTACTCGCAGTACTTTTTGGTCGTCCAAATTGGGAATTTCCAGGGCCCCTAATCACCCAGCCCCACGGAATCGAGCCATAGTATACCAGAAGGGCCCACCGTTGGCAAATTAGTGTCCGTGCAATCCTTCTCGCTAAAGCATCTCATTCTGTTTTCGTCTCTTTCAAGGTCCGTTCCTTCAACGCATTGGTTTGTTGTTCCCACCCCTATGCTTAGATTTGTTTCACCAGCCTCCGGTCTGGCTTTGTCGATCTCTCACTTTCTGACCGGTAAGACTAGTTGAGCTTAAAGTGAGAGTGGAAGCTCACATGGGATATATGTCAATGGTTCTCTGCGGGGTCCATCAACCCTATGTTAATGAGCCGTTGACAGCTACACATCTGGCAGCTTGATATGTGACAGGTCGATTCTCACCACCGAGAGCAGATGAAGTGATATCACGGATCGAGTCTCGTGATATGCTCTGCTGCTGCATGTTAGAGGACTCTGGACGACATTGGCCGGTTGCCATCTAGGATCCCGTCAATACCAGCCTCATCCGCTGGAAAGTCGCTTGGACGGTGCGGCGCAGATCGTCGCATAATCAACACGGGAGATATGAACATCTTTGAAAAGAATTAGGGACATGTTACGTAAGACAGGCGTTCCACATATATCCAATTACTGACAAAATGAGCCAAGTGTTCCCATACAACCGCTGCAATACCACCGAGCTCCCAGGCCCACGTGTTCGTCCGAGCCGACCAGAGCCTCCAGCTGGACATATCTCTATCTCCATGTAAGAGAAGGAACCGTGGTCTGAGTAAGTTGGATGTAGGTAAAAATTCCAGCTGCATGTTCAACAACCCCATTGGGTGATGGGAGATCACCACCGGACCGTGACGACAAATGCGGTGCCATCTGCCATCTGATGGACATCGTCTGGGAGAGGCCTGCCATAAACCAATCACCGTTGACAACTCTCAACGGAGAAGTTGTTTGACCTCGAGTTTCAGAGACACTGCGAATGGTTTGGCCCCTGGGTCTTTGTCTGGATCATCAGGATCCTGTAATAAGTCATTCTACCTTTCCAGGAAGGGACCCGCATTACTCATGACGACAACGAACTGCTGAAGTGGTTCGTCATTGGGAGGATTACGCATACAAACTTGCTCGGTAAGTTTCTATGGTTCCCATTGTCTGTGCTTGAAGAAAGGCTCCCCAGAATGGTCCAGGAGAGACTTCACTAATGGCCTGAACACAGGACACAACCGGTTCTGATCATGTTGGCCATTTGGGAATTATTTCCAACCGATTGTGAGGTTTCTCGTTTTAGCGGACTCGACCACAAACGTCCTCAGAAACGAGGGAGGATATCGTCATTCGATACTGCATTCTAACCTGCATTCGATCAGATCAGCACCCTTCCCTCGGCTCTAATCAAGCAGCGTCATGTCCCAAGAGGGTCTGTCCCTCACGAAGAATTCTCAAAAAGTCGAGCGAACAGGGAAGCGATGAATTGGATCGATACCGTGTACGCTCGGAATACGGGATGCATCATACGGTGGACTCTGGGGTTCAGTCATTCATCTACACCTAGGAAGGACTATTGCACTCGTGCCAACGACGGTCAATTGTTCTCATTGAGCGAGCTATGATGTCCGGGCTTCTCTGGTGTCTCCCTGGGGCAAACTTCCGATGAGGAAGGTGACAGTTAAGCGAACGGTGTGTGCCAAGTACTCTGTTTTGGAGTTAACTCTTCAAGTCGCCAAGTGCCACATTGCTTTGTTGTCTTAGTACGATTGCCGAGTGCATGTCATCGCTAGGTGAGCCGACAATACGTCTAGGTCAACCGACGGGAACGAATAGCCGCAACGAGATATCATCCAAAGGTCAGCTCGGTCCGCGAGAAAGACGTCAACATGGCGGCCAGCAATACAATTAGGAACAACTGTACCGTTCTCTTTATCCATTCTGGGAGATTCCTGCATGGTTTCCACCGTTGCAAACACTCGGTGAGATGTCCGGCGGCTCTAGGACTTGCCACGAGTCTTGCCGATGGTCCACATCTCAAATTCGCTGTGCAGCCCGACTGACTAGCGACGGATATGGGCCTCAGCTTGGTGATGGAGCAAACAACTCCAAAGGTAAGCCGGCTCTCTCGCTCTACTCTGATGGTTTGAGTCCCAAAGCATCTATACTCACATGTTGAAGTATCTATATATCACGACTTCCGGGTTATTGAAATTTTTCCGTGAACAGACCTGGCCTCGCTACAAACTTCGGCTACCAGGTGAATTCCGACCGCACCTTCCTCTGACAGCCGAAGTCATCTATCCCAGGGCCGACAACTCCTCCAAAAGTAGGCAAGAGTTTCCCATGCGCGTTTCTCGTCCTTCCTTTGCTCCTTCTCCCTTCGGAATCACAGTGGGGCCTCCAGCTTCTTCTTTGGCGGACTGCGAGGCTTTAAATTTCTCCTCTGTATTTTGGAGGTTGGGCGTCGTGTTCCTCTCCAGACCGTCACAGTCATTGACAAGCAGTGTTGTGTCAAGCACAGAGATAATAACGATGACAACAGACATGATTACATCGACTGTTAGCTAATCATCTATGAACAGACTCCTTTTCAGTCTTACAGTCGTCATGCAAATTGGCGCTGAGTTACTTCCGCTTCGGTAACCGCACCACTCATCCACCGAGGCTACCCTACCACTATCTCAGCTCTCTTGCAGAGTGAGAATTCAGCAATTCACTGGCTGTAGCTCGGAAGCCAGTTCCAATCCTTAGCGAAGAGGATATCTAGAGACTCTGACTCATCACTGGTGAGTTCTACATCGCAAATATCTCCATCAAGTGATTCGTAAGCTTTGTGATTGCTAATGTAACTCAAGCCAAACTGACAACAGTTATCGTGCCTTGAACGGCTTTCGCTCCGTTGTCTAGCAAGACTTGATCAGACGTCACCAAGGCATAATGAAGCTCACTTCAGCCGCTATTCATACCGTCATCCACCCGACAGCCGCCTTTTCGCCGAGCATCTCAGCGTCTTCAAGCCCTTACGCCGAGCCGGAATGCCAGTCCTGGCTCCACTCACAACTCAACCCCAAAAATCGAATCGACAGTCTTGAAGTTCCAGCGAAACCCCTATGGAGAATTGACGGTTGTACCGGCCAGGGCACACAGTTCTTTGCATTGCCTTTGTTCTTGGGGGATCATGTACCACCCCTCCGGTTCGATGTGTTCCTTCCTCAGGAGGCGGGCAGCTGCCAGCAACTTAGAGACTTACTCGACCTATATGCCGCTTTTCATACCAAGGATGCCGTCCGGGTAGGGAGGCTTGGCATCTCGCGCCATATTCTGCGGACACTACAAGCGTGGACCCAGTCGAGTCAGCAAGGCAATACCAGGCAGGGTTTCGCTGAAATCTTCAGAAATTTGCCCTTCGGCTCCCGGATCATCTTCGAAAATCTGGAGTTTGATGTGCGGAAGATCAAGATCACTATCGCCCAGACATTCCATCTCGAAGGGCAGTTGCTTGGACTTTCCAGACTTGGAGCCCAGCTTGGTCTACCTCAGGATAGCCTTCCAGAGGCGATAGACATTTTCAACCTCCGGATCGTGCGTCAACTCACGGAAAGTGTGAGCATTGTCAGTATCGTCGATAATGGCAAAGAGAAGGCCACGGCGACAGATGGTGCCAACGGAACAGAGGCGGAGGATAAGAAGCTCTGGATTCTGAAGGCCTTGACCAGCGGTACCCAATACCTCTACACCGAACTGCGTAATCTGCTGCAGATGCCGCCCCATCCGCATGTCATTGCACGCCCCGTTCGTATTGTGACCAAGCAGTGCGGATTCGGAGGAAAACACGCCGTCGTCGGGTTCATGCTCCCATACCATTCAGCCGGGGGCCTCAGAGACACCCTACCACTTCTTCGCATCCACGGACAGCTTACGTTCAAGAAGCAACTCGAATGGGCCATCCAGCTGGCCAAGGCCATGCTGCACATCATCGACCAAGGCCACATGTACTACCCCGATCTCCGTCTCGACAACATCATCCTTTCCGAAACCGGAGACATAGTCGTGGTAGACTTTGAACAGCGGGGCTTATGGTGCGAGTTCGGCGCGCCTGAGGTAAACGCCCTGGAGTACATGCGCATCCTCGCCAGCGAGGGCTTGCTCGAAGAAGTCAATGATGATCCTGATGGTCTCTCCATCCCCGAGGACGTCACAGAGAAATACGCCGCCTTGCTCGCGCGGGAGCTACCAGACTGGGTATCCCTGGAGACTTGCGAGAGCTATAGCCAACGACCGGAAGGATACACCAGCTTCAACATCGCGTGGCTGTGTGTCTCCAAGGCGGAGCAGGAGGCCGCGGTGGTTTACATGCTGGGACGAGTGCTCTGGTGCATATTTGAAGGACAGAGCGGGCCGGACAAGGCTGCTTTCTGGCAGTCTTATGTTCGGGAGCCGGATCTGCAGTTTCCGGAGATGAGAAACACCCGTCCTGGTGAGCTACGGGACTTGGTGCATGAGTGCACAAGAGGCTGGAGAAAGACTTTGTCAACTTTGGTTGCGCGGCGGGGGAGTAACTTGGTCTTGTTGCGCGAGGGAGGAGCACAAGACACTCGGGAATCTTCTTTCGCTGGCTCACCTGGAGGTTCTGTTACCGATGAAGAGGAGGAGGTTCTTCACATCGCCAAAAGCTTCTGGACGGGAGAGATTAAAGCAGCCGAAGACTTTTTGCAGTTGCGACATGAGATGAAGGAGCGTGGTGAGTGGAGCGAAAACTACTTTGGTCGACCGAGTCTCAGGGAGGTTATCAGCCGTCTTGAAGATGTTCAGAGAAGAAGTTTGTCATAGGTGTATGTATGTTGAGAGAAGGGATATTCACTTTATACAATTGCTTTTTGGGGATCTAGGTCATACATGGTATGAATTTCCATCTCAGTTGGTGTTCTTGATCGATCTCTTCGTTTTAGACTTGAAGTCTGTCTATATAGGATTGATTGAGTTCCAGGTCTTTGCTGCTTGCAAACCTTCAGACAACTATGTCCTCCTAAAATTCTGGCTCAATGTTTTGGTGATCCTGCCGCTCCTGGCGTGAAGCGGACATACAAGCAACGCTTCAGTCTGTATCTCCCTCTGCTTTTCATTGAGCTTTCTTCCCACTCAAAGGCCCAATCTCTTAATCACTCCAATCATCATATGAGCGTAACCCCCTCCAGACTTCCACTCCGACCTGGCATTGAGTGTCTACTCCCTTCACGCTCTTTCTTTGGTTCTTCACGGCTGCATACTCTACCTCCCTTACCTCTCATGCCACATTTTACCCACTCCTCATAGCTGTTCACCAAGTCCGTGAAGTGTTAAGTTTCACCTCGGCCTAAGACCATCCATCATACCACGTGAATTTATACATACATCATTATCGATCAATGGTATGGTACTAAGTCAAAAAAAAAAAAAAAAAAAAAAAAAAAAAAAAAAAAAAAAAGGGGCCACTTTACTGCAACTTCCGACTTCCACTACATAGTCTAATCGTACCTAGCTTGGCAAACGTGACAAAGTCTAGACTTTGTGTGAAACAGATGAAGAATAGACAAAAGACGAAGAGATAGGGTAAGAAAACAGAAGCTTGTGATTATCAGATGTCAGCTGTGTCGATTCATTGAAATAAAATGAGGCTCACATGTATGAGCCTAGTGTATGCAGGAGAAAAGAAAATCAACACGGGATCTTTATGAAGACTTGAAAATTAGGTTCGCGCGGGGAAAGGATGTATGTAGGTCGACTCTTTGGGAAATCTTTTTCTCCTTAGGCAGATGGGCTAAAGAGGAGGGTAGGAACAGGTGGGGAAAGGCAATTGAAGTCTAGACCTTCTGCTTTTCTCCTGTGTGTAGTGTAATGAGTTGATGTAAAGTACGGGTGTGGGCGAAGCTATTCGGTTTTTCAGGCTTGTGAAAGAGAGGAGTTCTTTGCCACACACACACTGGACTGAAAAATCCGATGGGTATTGGAGGGGTTGTATATCTTAACTATGCTTTAATGCCATGTGATAATTACTTGATATTGCCTGAGATGAGAGTAAGCAAGATCGTGACGGGAAGCTCGAAGGAACCCTTCAAAGCTGTCTAATCTCTGCTGTTGGTTGGAATAAAGTATTTTGAAGTATGGCAGGTAGACGAGGGCTTTAGGAGAATAATGAATTCATGCTCCTAACATTTTCGTAACTGATGTCGCAATCTTCCATGTGAGCCATAATGAACAAAGCCATATCTTGTACATGTTCGAAGCTACCCCGGATCTCTCTTTATCGCGATGTGTACACCAAAAGTGGCTGTACGATATCCACTTGAACCCCGGATTATCGCTCGCTTTTTGTCTAGATCAGGCGTCGATCGGGGATGAGCGAGTGACTGACAGAACCCCGCGGGGTAGAGCCACCACGGCCGGTGAAAGCGAAATGAAAGACGGGAAGCGGGAAAATAAAAAGGTCCAAGATTGCAAAGACGGTCATCTAGTATAGGCGAAATGATGCGAAAATCCTGCACACATACGGCAAAATTTCTGCGCACATACGGTAAAACTTCCTTACGGCAGCCATCGCGCCCAAGTCAACCGCAAGCATTTTCAAATTTTTTGAAATAGTTTATAAGAATTCTAAAATCAATCCATCCGAAGATTAATAAAATAAAAAGCGAAACCGTTGTCGCGGGCTATAGAAAAGCCGTAAACGGTACATAACATTCCCATTGACGCCCTCATAAGAGTGCACTTGGGGACGGGAGTTGGGGCTTGGTAAGATCCGGAGCCAAAGATTGGCTACAACACTTAGAAAGGTGGGTTTTACCGTATGTGGGCAAGAAAATGACCGTATGTATCTAGCATTAAATGATGTCGTGCTGATAGACAAAAGATCGTCTGTCTAGACAAGTCCAAGATGGGTTTCGTGATGGGGTGCCTAGCCACGCCGGCTTGGAGTCTGGGGATGCGTGGAAGACATCTCGGAGTTTTCGAAGACCCCTTGCCTGTCACTTGAGGGTTCTGAGGAGCGATTTCGTTTCCTTTTTCCCTTCAGTTACATTTTGCGATTTTGACTGCAACACTTGCCTTGTGTGTCGCTTGGCAAAGAAAAAATTGAACTGGCGGGGCCCTCGTGGCTTTCCGTGAGATATATCTTGGCCTAATCTCTTTTTCTTTGAACTATTGTCTTAACGGCCCGCCATTAATCCTTTTCTGGGGATGTAGCCGCTTTTTGTGCGCTAGCTAGTCGAGAAGCCTAGACAAGCCCGTCGACCGTCCTCCCTAGATTGCTGCAGTTGGGGAGTACAGTCAACTCTGCAATTAACGATCAGAGGAATAACGATATTCTGGGTATTACGATCAAATACGCGGGAACCGATTTTTTTTGGTGTAGATTACAGCAGATTAACGATATTTTCCGTATTACGATAACGATCAGAATTCGGCGGGATTTTATATAGTGATCGTTATTCTCGATAGGTGGGAGATGCGAAAAAGACCGCCAAGACCCCCTCGTCGGCGACTCTTTTAGTACCTCACTACCCAAAATTCGTACCGTTATACCTATTCAGAGCCAACCTTGGCGTGCTTGGCACTTTGAGTGTAACGATATTCTGGGTATAACGATCAGATTGGCTGGTAAACCCAATATCGTTAATTGCAGAGTTGACTGTAAGACAGGGCCAAGACCAGTTCGGCGATAGCGTGGATATTTGATGCAGGAACAGAATTTCTTTCAACTAGGATCATGCATACGTGCACCACCAACACCTGCATATGCATTCTGTAGCGTGCGGTATGCCCAGAAGAGACAAGGCCAGAGCACTTCATCGTGTGCTCAAGCGTGGTGCGCACGAAGAGCCAAAATGGCGTCGAAACTTGACACAGACTTACCAGAGCAAGATTTGATGGTTTCGGTGAATCACGAAGTGAGACCCTGGGGAGATCGGTCATCGGCTTAACGACATTACACCATCTGAGCCCTTGGCTTCATCCTGCGACAAGTCTGGTGGAATAGGTAAGAAGCTGTGGTGAGTGAAAAGTAAGCTACCAAGTAGCGCTCAGGGTTCGTTCTTTTTACCTTCATCGAAGACGTCGCTTCATCGCGTGGCCACGCAGTAATTAGTGACTTTTGGCCACGCTGGCGGACAAGCCGTGCCCTCTTTTGCCAGACTTGTTCATCTTTCCTCATTCTGTGTCCGTCGTCCCTTTTAGGGGTTCGCTCGGGCCCTTCTGTTACATCAAGGCTGCTGAAACGATACTAGTCTTAGCTTGCGGGCTGCAATCTCGTGTGTCAACGATCGTTTTAGCCTAGCATTTACCCAAAGCCAGAAGCCTCGCGTGCGTGCTACAAGTGCTTGAACCATCAGATGGTGTTCATTTTGGGGATCACAGCTGGAGATCTGGACCGGAAAAAAGGGCTTCTCATCCTTCCGGCAACACGAACTTCGGATCTGTCACCCGAAATTCATCGTTAGTGTCTTCCATTAACTGCTCTCATGCAGTTTAGATCACAGTTCTTACGGTAGCCGAGGGCAGGTATCGCTTCGGCACATCTGTGTATTGGGATGTGGACTTGAGCAGGATCCTTCACCGACGTCGTCCTTTGATAAGAGGACAGCTTTACAGCGCGAGTGTGATCGATTGATGGACAAGTCGTTGGGCGCAAGAAGCCGTAATAAGAAGCACCCCTTTTTTCGAACCTATATACTTGGAGCTTGAACAGAGTGTGTTTCCGGAAAGAGTGCCGATCAAAACGCCATCCAGAGAGGACCAGTGTAACTCGGGTTATCTGAGCTAGCAGGGAGCAGAGAAGAGAGCTGCAAGCGTTGAAGCCCTCGAAACAGAGGGATGGGCTTGGGGGAGGCAGTGGAAGAGAAACCAACTGAAGCAGGTATACGCAACCAAGCCCTAGGTCCATCAGGGAAGATCGGACATATGGTACCAGAAGCCGTTAGTGAGCGTTACCCAAGCGCAAAGTCCGTCCCATGTGGCACGGCGCCCTGTTCTAGGCCAGAAACGGCTTCGTGATCGCGTGGGAAATTGTTGGGTTGGCACCGGAAGACCGGAAACAGAATTGCGCATTAGCGTATACTGAGCGAGTGTTGGCTTCTCAAAAAAAAAAAAAAAAAAAAAAAAAAAAAAAAAAACCGTTGCCAACAGAACAACGAAGGATGCTATCCAGTGTGCTGCCACGATGCCGCGACGAGGGGCACGCTTGTGTACGAGATTTTCGGGGAAGGAGGTTGCGGTAGCGAGATTGTATGGTTGTGGTATGGAAGCTTGGCATTGGATGGACTTGGCGGTTCCAGAAGCCCAGTGGCGTTCTCGAGCGGCTTCCACATCGCGATCACAGTTTCTGAGGAGGAGAGGCGAACCAAGCGCAGACTGTCCAACAAAGCGAACAAAGCGAAGGGATAGATAAGATACCAAAGCGAAGTGACCGCGTGATGGAGCCACATAGAGGTAATCTTGGATTCCAGCCATCCCGAGACAAGACGGTTTTGAAACAGCCAAACTCGGCATTACATAGAAGTCAAAACAGAAGGTGAATAGAAGGATTCGGGAAGCTCAGTGCTCAGAAGCCGTGAGTGCAGAGTGAAAGAGCAGAAGTACGGTACCGATAAAGGGGGTGCGTATGTAGGGTCGCATCGGCTACCGGACTGGAGGTGGCTGATATTGTGTGATAGCCTTGGTGTTTGGTTCATATAGTCCACCCAACATCTTTGTCGTGGTGATGGCAGTGTGCGGTGGATGAGACAGATGTCCAAACTCCAAACATCTTGGAAAGTCTTGAGTCGTTGCGGGATGGAGAGCGGGAGTTTGGCAGCGGCAGTTGTTCAGATCCGCATCGGTTGAAGCCATCCATCATCAACCTAATACCGTGACTCCGTGGCCGACAATGCAGCACGGGTACCCACGGAAACCGAACAACTGGAACATGTTGGGACGTTTGTATGTACCAAGAAGGTTTCGAATCCAGTGACGGGAGGGTTGCATGAGAACGTCGCGTATTTGAGATGCAGCACCCAAAGCTCAAGTGGCGGGCCGATTGCGGTGTCGTGGTGAACTAACGAGGTAGATGTCAGTGTATAGTAAAACTTTGGATCTTTGTGAAAGCTGAGGCGTCGTCGCGTCGTCAAGTTGCACACCGTCGCAACTGTGTGATGACCGAGCGGATCGAACACTGCGATTCGGTAACCGGTGATGAAATTCTAGGCGTCCATGTGTGATAGGGAGAGGTTGGCTTATCCAAGGAATGAGGCGCTGCCACTCAAAAACCAACACAAACCAGCTTCCCAAAGCAATCAATTGAATGATAGAAAGGGCATGAGGCTGAGAACAGTAAGGCCATGAGATAGATGTGTGTGATTGTGGAATGGAAAAAACTGACCGAGGAAGAAGGGAAGACCCACGCATCCATTTTGGGACGAGGTCGCCGATGGGGTGTCGATCGGCTGCACGAACCATCTTGGTGTTTCCAGAGTATCCACTAAGGAGGCTAGTCCCTAGCGCTAGTGCCAGATGCACCTCTTCGCACCGTACAAAAAGGGAAGGAGCCTGTGCGGGCAGTGGGGTCAGAGCTTCGAAGCTCCGAGTTTGTAGAAAGACGGGACGAACTGAGGTGATAGCTCTTCCACCAACAGCCAGTTCCCGATCGAATATCACCCAACAAGATGAGGGCCCTATTGCAAGATCCAAGTATTTCATGATTTCTGGGATTGCCACCTGGGTATGAGAATTGTCGAGCCAACGATTTTCTAATGTGATGTTGGTCCTACATCACGACTTCCGGACGTTTTCGTCGACAGCCAGCACCTGCAGGCCATCCCTTCCTTGAACATGCCATGTCGTGATGATATCACAGTCTTTATTGTCACCTACTTGGTGACCTCCTCCAGGTCCCTATTATCCCAATTACCACTGAATGGTATAGGGCAGTTGCAGTCTGTGTTACGGCGGGAAGTGCAGAGAAAAGCAGCCAAACATGGAACGGGAGGGTGTGCTACCACTACACACACTGAGTGTCAATTTCGCAGAGACCTACCTCTACACTATCATGGCAAACTACCCTACACTCCCGTCAAAGAAGCTCAATGTAGTCGGTACCAACACCTTTTGCGTGATAGATCGCATTTGCATGTCGACAAGACGCCCGTCTTCTCTTTCTACCAGGGCTACCATGCGCTAGCGGGTCTACCCCATATCCTGTAGACCTCACGGAGCACAAACCGAGCTGTTTCCCAGCTGAGACACCATCGGCCATCATCGTCATTCTTTTCATCATGATGGCGTTTTGGGGAAAGAAGAAAGAAGAGATTACCGGCGCTTCGGGAGACTGCAGGGAGCCATTCAGCGAGTCTTCTTCTCCCTTGAGAAAATCTCTTTGTTATGCTACACGTGGAGATGACTGGCCCGAACCAGATGTGATGGCACTGGCTTCATAGACGACCACGGATGGGCAATCTGGACAGTGTGACAAATTGCTATCCCATCTCGAGCCTATCCGTCAACTTCTCTGGCTCTTTTGGTGACGCCCCTGAAGCGTCCCTCCAACAAACCACACAGTCAGGAACATGGATGCGACATCGTCAGCACTTGGCGTTCCCCAGGGCGCCCCGTCGTCGACCCCGGCCGGTCCCTGCCCTCCACTGTGACTGGACCCCGGCCTCCTGGGCCTGGTCCCATCAACAGGAAACATCGCCTCCTTGCGGCATCACAAGCGAACCACAACGGCCTTCGAATCAGATGGTCCCGAGTGCGCTTGGACTGTCAGTGTCCTCAACCTCGCTTTCTGATCCTACCTCGGGCGACGTGCAATCTGGGACATGTCCCCGCACTACCTTGCACTCTTGGCAGACTGTGGTCTTCAATGCTTCGCCATGGTTGGCTAAGATCACCAGAGAAAAAAGACTGAATGCGACCGCGACACTGGAACACCGAATGGGCATGGCCGTACCGTCGGCCTAGTCCCCTCCATCCATCCCCAATGATGAAGGACTACGAGGCCCCCCCGTTCCCATGTTTTCCGCTCTACTCCGGCCCTGGTCACAGAGCCCGGAAAGCCCTCTGTCTTGCCTGACTGAGCATGGCGTGCGGGCTTGGTGGTGTCCTACAGAAGAAGGGGACCACATCCAACACCACCTCAGAACCCCCAAGGAGGGCCGAAAGGCAAAAAGGAAAAGAGAGGCCACACCATCTCAGCCCAGTTGCCCGTACATATGGGTGCTACCACCCACTGCCATCCACATGGTGCTTGTTTTCTAAAAGTTCTCTTTTTGGTCCCCTTCTCCCCGTCCCCTCCTTTTGCACATCATGGCTGCTTGATCGCTCATGTTGATGCATTCCCTACCTTGCAATTGAGTGATATCATCTTTTCAGTGTATTATATTTCCTTCTAAACCCACTATACTCCGTATTTGGTGCTCGATTCAGTCCTTGCCGGCAGAACAACGTTTTCGATCACTCCTTTTTGCCAACATATCATCAACTGTTGTCCTCAGCCTATTCCATCTAGGCTCAGGGCACTTTCTCGACGACCTACTACTACCTATCCTCATACGCCACGAAGTCAGCCTCCAACTCGATCGCCTTTGTTCGCTCTTGTAGGGGTCACGTTCGACCTTTTGGACCACAAAGAAGTCCTCATACACCACCACTACTTGGTCAGCAACGGAGCGCAACCTCCCTTGGAGGAAGGGGAAGCATACCCGCCGGTAGTGGCCGGTTCATAAACAAGGGGAATTCCCACCATCCTACAAGTGCGATCTAGGGACACAGGTTCAAGGGACACGACATCATGGCCAATGCGACAGGCCTTTGCCCCCCGCCGTTTCTAAACGAGCTTGCTTTTGACGATGGAGGGTGTAAGTTATTGGATCTGAAGCCCCATCATCACGGGTATCGCTGCTAACCTTGGGCCAGTTGTGGATGGAAGGTTATGCCAGGAGATTCGCGGCACCGACATTAGGTGCTGTTTGCCATGCCCCATGACCGACTGGGCATATCCAGAAGAATTCAACACCTTGGGAGTTGTAGCACAATGGGTCGCGGTTGCTGGCACCGTCTGCTGTGTTTTTCTCCTGTTGTCCTGGATTGTCCTGCCCGTCGATAAGACTCACAGGCATTATCTAAGTCTGTGCCTGACCACGGCAGTTCTGTTCATGAACGTGAGTATTTGGCCGCTGAATTTTGCTGCTAGCTGGGACCTAAAGTGTTGACTTGACCCCCTCACAGCTCGGTTTCGTCATTCCTCTTGCCGCCCAGCCCGAAGAATGCTATGATGCGATCACGCCCCATTCGATGCAAACTAACTCCCCTTGCGCCGTGTCTGGGGCATTCTTGATATTTGGAGGTTGGGGAGGAGTGATGTGGGTGTTTCTGCGCTCGTTGTCGTTGCATCTGCAAATCTGCTGGCAGGTGGTCGTCGGACGTAACTTCATGTGGTTTTCCCTGGCGAGCGGTTGGGGAGTCCCCATCATTGGCATCGTCATGGCCCTCGTTTTCAGTGGAGTTTCTTTCCGATTTGGCTCGACCTGCCATATCAACCACGAGAACAGCCTGGCGGATCTCTGGATCCCTCTGCTGATCTTTGCCGGCCTTACCATCTTCATCCAGTTTGCGACATTCGGTTATTGCATCAAGGTCTACTTGGCATCGCTTGCCGACAACAGCGCCTCAACCGAAAACTCGAACTTGCCTTCTTACACCAACAGCATCCGAACCATGACGCCCAAGCAGGCGTACAGACGTGTACGCCGAGTCATTCAACTTCAGTGGAGGGGGATTGCGATTGTTCTTATTATCGTCACCGACGTGGTTCTTTTCTCGGTCGTCTTTGTATTCCAGGACAACACGGTTGAGTCCGTTAGGAGGGATCCAACCACTGCCCTCGAGTGGATTGCCTGTCTCGGGTTGAACGGCGGTGACAAGGCCAAGTGCCTCGACAAGGCCGGCCCACTGGTTGTCGATATGCCCACCGTCGGCGCAGTTTTGCTACTCCTCTCGGTAAAGCTACCAACCAACCACCCCTATTTTGCTACTAAGCTACGCATAGGACATACTAACCGTGTGCTTTCTAGATCAACGGCTTATGGCTTTTGTTCCTCCTCGGTCGATGGTCGATGGTGACAGGATGGCGCGACCTCCTGATGACGGTTCCCAACAGGAACAAGCGAGAATTCGTCTCCGTCGATGCACGGATGGACGATCTCAAGAAAGACACACGTTCGTACGAGATGCTGTCCCGGGAAACTTCCGGGAAAACGATGGACGACTCAGTAACACCCTCCGCAGTGACTCCGATTTCGCCCACGTACAACGCGTATAACGCGTACAACATGCGGTCTCCCGTCGGCGGTAGCGGTCGTGAAGCTGGTGGTGACTACCGAAGCCCGTCCCTCAACAGGAATGCCCCAGGAGGAGGCACAGCTTCACCGGGCCCTCGCAACCACCATGACACCGGCAGCCACTCGGGCCGGCGAACTCCCGATTACTTTGGTAGCACCGCACGCTACCACGCCCCAACACGGTCTTTCTCGAGCCCTCGCCCACCACAGTCACCACCACCAACAGTGACGTGGGACGCGAGAGACACGTATGCTAGTAGGACCTCTCCGCTACCGGAGGAGGGGGGCGGGTATGGGCAGCAAGGAGGGTACGGTCAACAACCCTTGGGAATGAACAGGATATGAGATTAATGATGGACGGATGTTTATGGATGTTTTAAAGTTGAGAAGAGGAAAAGGGAAAATGATACCACTTTCTTTCGTTTGCGTAAGATGAAATTTCCAACAAATAAAGTTAAATGATCACCACACAACAACACAGTTCACGTAGCTTGAATCCACGTCCCGTACCTTCCGCAAGTGGTTCCCTCGTCCACAGCGGTACATGCAGACTAGAAGGACTATGTACTTGGTCTGTCCGGTCAAGTCTCATTTGTTTTCTTTCAAGCAGGCCCGATAACTCTTTTTTTTATTCCGAATTCCCGTAATATCGCCAAGGAGTTGTACAAGGCGGCGAAGGTAGGTAGGTATGTAAGTCCTTCCCACGCTTACGCCATGCATAACCGGACATCCATTGAAGACCGGTCGGTTATGGACCAATCACAGATTGCGTCAATCCGTTACGGTCGACAGAAATTCCGATACTTGTGCAGTCCTTATAAACTTTTAACTCGCCATTATGATGCATCAGTTGATGATGACATGGGACGGAAGAGGCGGGATCGGAAGGATGATCCTCAACCTTTCAACATTAAAGTCTTTTGTCATACCCAGGTTTTTACTCCCTGAAGCTTACTGGTGCTGACTTCCTCGGGAGACGGGGTCTGGACTAGAGGGAGCTCTGAGCGGGGGGGAGTAAAAGTTGATCAAGTATCCGAAAGTCTAGAATACTTAATACTCTATCATATTCCTCCATGTGGGAGGCGAGTCATTTGCACAGAACGCAGCATCTCTCATCTAGGTGGAGTACTCTGTACAGTAGTACAGTTAAGGAGAATCTCCAGTCAAGACGGAATGACCGGAAACGGGTGGGCGGGACGGGACGTGACGTGCGGAGCCTCCCCGGAAGTAATTGATCTAGTGGATCATTCAGCGGGGCCCCGGGTACCGGCCTGAAGTCTGGACCCCGGTAGACTCTAGAGGTGTACTGTATGCTTGACAGGCGAAGATCCGGTACGTAGCCGGAGAAATACCACGCGTGGGAGGATCGGCAGATACATTGATCGATGTTTGTGCTATCACGCAGGTTAGTTAAGGTGCGTCAAGTGTTCTGAGGTGAAATGATATGAGCTTCTCGGTTGATGCAAAGCAGTCAAAGTCCGAAGTCCGAAGACAGTTGGGTCGAGTGTTCTTGCTCGAAGAACGAGGGGTTTTGTCAGATCTTTGACGCATGGTTCTTTCCGGATTTCAGATGTCCAGGTTGATAACTTCCTCTGGTTCTTCACATTCGCGGAAAAGTACTCTGAATGTTGTTCAGTTTTCGAAGGATGGGAAGCAACCCAAGGCATGATCAGAGGTACTAGAGGAAGCAGCTCTTGATGGCGCTCAGTCGCATTTGACTTGGCTGGGATTGCCCTGCCTCCTTCATACCATGATGGAGGGACACTTGGTTTGAGTTGCTTCCAGTGACGCAGGGAGAAAGTAATTCTTCTTCGACTGTATGGCATATCCGGCTCGATTGCATCAGTGCCGCGCTTCAACAACTCTCGTGCATTTGGCCAGTCAATACTTATGCACATTATTAGAGAGCACCGATGACAAGCATTACATTCTTTGCTTCGTCAGCATCGCCTATCCTGGGATTTTGAGTCAGAAAAGGCATCGACACAGATCCTAGCCATTCGTTATATCAGTGCAGACGAAGTAGTTTTATGTATCTCGGATTTCGCCAACTTATCTTTGTCGGCTGGTTCCCCTTCGTTCATTTCACATATCTTTGCTAATAAAGCAAACATGGCTATGGCCTTTACTTCTGACGCATCATATCTGCAGCGGAGATAGCAAACCGATCAGATGACGCCGAAAGAACCCGAACCGGAACCCCAAACCGATGGCACGGGTATTGGCACTATTGGCTGCCGTAGCGGTTACCACCACCCCGTGCTTCCACTGGTAGCAAACCATCTCCCTTCCACCCACATCGGTTCTCGCGTTTGCCGACGCCGACTAATCTCACTTCTGCCAAAGACAAAAATCGGCCGGATGATCTTCCTGGTCTCAATCTTACTGGTGGGCTTCCTCCTCCGCTACTTGTGGAAAGCCGAAGCGGCCCTCGGCACGCCTTGGATACCGGACGACAGCTCCCTCGCCTTCAGCCAACGACCGCTGTCCCCACCAGCCAACGACACTTTCCTGTCCTCGAGCAGCTACAAACTTCCTCTGCAAACCAAGGGCCGCGACATTGTGGACCAGAATGGCAGACGCTTCAAGCTCTCGTCCGTCAACTGGTACGGCGCCAGCGACGAGCTCTTCATCCCGGGCGGACTAGACGTGCAGCACCGCGACACGATCGCCCAGACAATCCGCTCGCTCGGCTTCAACAGCGTGCGCATGCCGTACAGCGACGAGATGGTCATTTCCAACCCAGAAGTGCCGCTGCATCTCCTTTCGGCGAACCGCGATCTGGTGGGGAAGCGCGCCCTGGACGTATTTGAGGCGACGGTGACGGCCTTGACGGACGCCGGAATAGCCGTTATTGTCAACAACCACATCACTACGGCAAGGTGGTGCTGCGACGGCGACCCGTGCGATGCCGGCTGGGCAAACGATTATCTTCCTGGACAGCTGTGCCGGGTACGGCAGACAGAGGCGCAATGGATTGAGCACTGGGAGACGCTGATGGCTCGGTTTGTCGACAATCCGCTCGTTATCGGGGCTGATCTGCGCAACGAGGTGCGCGGGCTCTGGGGCACTATGCCGTGGGCAAAATGGGCCGCGGCGGCAGAGCGGGCGGGCAACGTCTTGCTGGGGATGAATCCGGACTGGCTGATCATCGTGGGCGGAACGGAGTCGGGAAACGACCTGACGGGCGTCGGACGTCGGCCGGTCAAGCTCGACGTGGAGAACAGGGTGGTGTATTCAGCCCACGTCTACTCATGGAGCGGTTGGGGAAGCGCGGGAGGAAGGTATTGTAAGCGCACGTATCCCTCCTTCGTGAAGGCTATGCGTAAGAACTGGGCATATCTGGTGGAAGAGGATGTGGCGCCTGTTTGGATCGGAGAGTTTGGAGCGCCCGACCGTCCCAGCGTCGGTGATGCGAACTATTGGCTGAATCTCCTCAAATACCTCAAGGAAATCAATGCCGATTTTGGATATTGGGCCATCAACCCGCGCAAGCCGAAAGGGAATGCGAAGGAGTCATACTCGCTCGTGGGAGATGATTGGGTGACGCCGGTGCTGGACTATCGTATGAAGGACATGACGGAGCTCATGAGGCAATGATGTCGGTAATTGTTCTATCTTGGCCGGGATAGTTGACGGATTGCTGGATGGTGTTTTGGAAGTGTTCAATATCGCGTTAGATGGAAAGCGTTAAAGGATGTATGTAGCATAGTCTGGATGAACAAAGCGAATACACTGCAGTTACACTCAATGATCGGGTCTGCGGTGCTGCACGCTCGTTGCGTTTTGTCCAGTCTGAAGAATATTGAGAGGCTGGCTTAAATTATGTAGAAGACGGGAAGTCCCGAATGATAGGTATGTGACCGTGCCGAAAGAGTAAAAGTGGTGTGCGTCCGGCCGGCATAGCCGACGACGGTGGAGCTCGGAGGATCGTCCGCGACCTGGGTCACAACACAGATCAAGTACCCCGCACCGCCCACCTAAATGATAAGACGCTACCTGTACAGATAGCAGAGCGCACTGCTATATTTGGCCAATGCTGTCACTTCCCACTGTTAGTGACTCTGGTACTCCGAGTCTTCATCTCACCAAATCGCCCTTCGAGTTTTGCAGCGCCAGCGACCGACAACAAACTTCACCCGCACTGGTGACGACAATCACTACCAGTAGCCGATAAGGTGGGTAACTCGTGCCCATCTTGGATTTTCCATTTGCACGGCCATCGATGAGGTCCAGCCTGCGACTTCCAGCTTGCACCAACGAAACTCTCACGTCTACCTCTAGACTCTTTCCCGAACTTTCACCCACCCTCCGAATCACATCGGAGCGTGCTTGCTCTATCTATGTTCCCCTTGAGGAGTTCAAGGCCACGCAATGTCCATTCCAGTCCACGTCGACTTCAAAGACTGAGGATTTCCCAACTGACTGTCATTTTTCCCGCCGAGTATCATAGTCCCCTCACATCATATTATCACCGTCATCGCGGCCATTGATCACCTTTCCTGTTATTTTCACCGTCATCGACAACAACACCTGGGAATGCTTGATGAAGCTGTCACATATTTAATACATCAACTATTTACTATAACATTAGCCCATGATGGAGCCGCCAGCGGGAAACGACGGTACCTACTTTTACGACTCGGACAATAGCTTTGACGGCAGCAAGCTCGAAAAAGAGTACCCTTACTATGATGACATCCTCGATGTCAGCCGCCTTTGTTATGTCCAGACTGCAGAAACCCGGGTAAGTTCATGGAGAAAAACAGCCAGCCCTCCTGGAATATTCGCCCAACAACCCGACCCTCGGGAGGTCCTTCATAAGTTTCCCCAATTTCCATTGCTGATCATTGGCGTTGCACAGTTTGGCTCTGATATCGGGCCGGAAATCAAAACCTTCATCTACGGCCCGATAGATAGCATGTATGAGTTTGTGGGTGACGGCGACTCGGATGACGAACTCCAGGCTCCGATGGATGATTGGTTGGCCCAGCTCCAAATCTTGGCTGTGGGAGAATTTCAGGACTTCGAATTGCCTAATGGGTGGATGCCTGAGCTTCCCGCTTCCGGCGCCGACGTTATCATGCCTCTTCCTTCTCCCCCTGGGGCAGTGGTCTCTCCATTACTGAACAATATGACTGACAATGTAGAACCGGTGCAACAGCAGGTCCAGCAAGGGCAAATACAGCTCCAGCCCCAGGAGGCATTGCAAGAGGTGGCACTACAGTTCTGGGCACAAGCAGACCAGTCTCTCCAAGACCATGTCCAGCATACACTCCCTGTCGATCAGGGACATGAAAGGTTTCCACGAGCCCAGAGATTGCGATTGAACCTGACCGCGCTGTCACAGAAATATAACGTGCGTATATATCCCACACATAGCAGTGGAGCGCACCTGTTAATACCAGACACAGCTTTACTTCGCGTCTTACCAGAACGAGATACACGTTTTCGTCCCCCGGAAGGTCCCGAATATTCTCTCTAAACCCTGTTTGGTGCTCAAACCCAAGAAGCTTAAGACCCGACCACCCGTCATACCGGCTATTGACCCGTTGTTTGGCCACCAGATAAATCACCTCATGATCGGAAACTTGGGCCACCTAGAGGTCCTCTTTTTTGCTTTTGATGATGGCGATGTTGGGGCCTACTACACGCACACAATTGCCGACTGCATCCTATCGGCAAAGCAAGAAAAGGGAGATAAACACAAACGTCTCCCCCACTCAACGCGAGTTAAAGAGTTTTTCCATGAAAATGTGGGATCCTCCGCCTGGGGGCTTGCCATTCATGAAGAATCACGCCTGCTTGCCGTGAGCTCAAACAAGGCAGAAGTCACAGTGTTTGCATTCGCGCTCCGCCAAGATCAACCGCAAAATTTGGGAAACGACGATGCATTATTATACGATTCGTCTCCTCAGGTCTGGCCAGGCCAGACAGCTTTCGCCCTGGAAAGAGACTTTCGGACTCGGACTAGGACGTGGAAGATCATTTTACCTCTTGAAACCTATGGAAGTAACATTCCAAACATATCCTTCTGCGATGATGAGCAAGACCGTGCGGAGTTCGTGGTCGCTCAGGATATAACGCAGAGGACATGGATACTTGACATATGGCGGATAGGGCATCCCCCAGTTGAAATCTGGCATGAGACAAACAAGATGAACTATGTTAGTTCACATAAGTGAGTTTGGAATCATCTTTCCATTTCCTTATTTTCCTTCGCTTTCTCTTTCTATTGCTCTCTCTTTCGGTAGAATGAACTGTTTCGACTGACTTTGAGTCTTCTAGTGTTGGTTGGGGTGTTATGGTTTTGCCTGATAAGTGCTTCAAGGAAACAGCATCTTTGCACGAGTGCTTTGGTCTTCCGCCTGAAAAGATCTCAGGTTCGACGTTGAACATGGGGCAGATTTGGCTAGACACCACCTTTAGGCTCCACTACGTGCCGGGTCTGGCACATCCTCACACGGAATACCTCCCTCGGCCCCATAGTCCCTCATTCATTGACCGGTACCAACATACTGGGCTCCCCATGGAAGAGGACATGGATGGAGAAAGCGCAGCGGACGAAGAGATGGACAGTTCAGATGCGGCTAGAACATGGACCAACACTCGTTTTGGGCCGGTCACTCGGCGGATACTGATCGAACGCTTTGGATTTCGCAGGGGTCCTCATGCTCCTTGGGAGTCATTGGATGATACCAACGATGGCATTCACCTGGCCCAGTTCATCGTACCGAAGTATGCGTATTTTCCAGATGCAACCTGCGCTAGGTTTGAACCGTTTAAGCGCTGGTTGACCACTTCCATATCGATCGCACAATGCGAGTCGTTTTCGCGTTATGCGAAGAGAAATATCTCAATATTGCTTACGTCTACAACAGATGTCTGCCTATTACATCTGGATCCTACAAGTACGCCTCAGCTTTGTAGGAAGGTCCTCCCGTATCACAACCACCATAACCGGCATCAATCACCATATGACCTCCACCGAGTCTACTCGCAGCGTATTGGCATGCTTCTCCACGTACCGGAGCTCAACCTCGTGGTCCTTGGGTCACTCTGCGGTCGCGTTGCTTTGTTGCGCTTGACGAAGACAGCAAAGCTTTTTTACGGCGCCCCTGTACGTCGCGGATTCCGCGTGGAAATGATTTTGCCACGCCGGCTGGAAGAGGACAAACGAATGCGCCCGTGGTGTACTCTCCATGGCATTGCCATCTCCCCTGTGCCTCACCCAAGGTCCAGGGACATATCGTTGCATCCAGAGGGCGAGGAAAGACGGCGGCCGGCGCTGAAAAAGTGGAGGCTGGTACTGCATTATCTGGACCATACGATCTTAACATATATCATTACCGAATCTAAGGACAACGACAGCTTACTCGTTGTTTGAAAAGAAGCGAACACAAAAGCGTTGTAAAGCGAAAACCCGAGCGGTTGAAAACTTGTTTCCAAAAGGCCCATAAACATGCAAGTTTGGATGTGGGTGTTAGGCATGCAACTTATTTAACATCATGGAGCAATTATGCATCTTACTTACTGTCAATACAATCAATGGAAAAATCTGTGGGTTTTCTAACTCGATCTTTTTTGCTTCAAGTACTCGATCTCTGTTGACAATATTCAAGCTCTCCAGACTTGTACGTACGTATCCGCTCCCCATAGCGTAATATGGTCTCTTGGGAAGAGCGCCGGTTACCGGCAATTCAGGTCATCTTGAGGCTCATACGAGGTGCTTGATACAACTACGACCTTGCGAACGCAGAATGCAAGGTCCAACGGTACCATAAAGATTGCAGGCAGTCCGGCGATTCGGCACCTTTGTCGGCACCTTTGTAGGACCGTGATCGTCCAGGTGGGTGCGGGGTCAGCCGGTCCGTGTAATACGATTGGCTCACGACCATGGGGACTTCCCGTTTATAGTTAGCTCTTGGCAACCGCCTGCCGGCAAGCTCAACCTTAATCTTACCTCTATCATCTGCCTTCGTCACCTTCCATTTGCTTACTGTGATCCTCGAACGCACCGCTTAACAGCGAGCGGGGAGCAACGTGGTCATGGTGCGACTATATGCCGTCCAGTCATGGTCGGGTACTACGTAGACCGGTCAACCTCCTCTCCACGTCACTGCCGTTCATTCTCCGGGCTTCTTTTCCGTCGAACAAACTGGGATATTGTTTGTTTCCAGTCATGTACTCTGTGTAAGTTGTCAAACAAGCTGGGGTCTTGCCCTCAATCGTGCCACTTAAAATGCTGACCTCTCCTTGACGCGCAAGCCCAGGTCCGACACTTGAACCACATAGTGGCGTATAGACAAATTCCAACATGGGTTCCCAAACCGACCTTCAAGCACCAAGCTACGACGAGCTCATTGGCGTGAATGAGAAGGAAGAGCTGCTACCACGCCCGCTTCTTGCTCATGCTACGCAACCCTGCTGTCCCGGCCAGCGCCTGAAGCGCAGGCTGTCTGTTCTTCTGGCTTCATGTGCCGTTTCGCTCGCCGTCTTCTTTGCATTCAACATCCTTGCGTGCAATGGCACTCTGTTTGGCATCCAACCGCGCCCGTTCGAACCCTCCACCCCGGCACCGCTCCAAGCTCGGGAATACCCGACTTCTTCCTCTGCGGAGGACTGTCCATGCAAGCCCACGAGCACGGTGCCCGAGTATTTGAACACCAGCCCAGGCCCGTGGATTGGAAAGACAGCCACGGGCAAGGCGCCGTTTATGGCCCAGACGAGAACCTTTGACCATGCTGCTACCTATGTGCCCAATGCGCCGCTGCAGACGCAGGTTCCGGTTCAGGGCTGGCAACCAGGGGACGAGGGCATTTTCGACATGATGGGATTTCTGACGCCTTATACACCGTCGACCGGATTTGGCGTGGATGAGTGGCCGCTGCCTGAAGGCGCCGAGATTATATGGCTTCAGGTAAGCAGCTATTACTAGGCACGAGGAGCATGATCCCGAGTGATTCGATCGGTGCTGACCACACGCTTTCTCGCTTTGTAGATGGTTTCCCGTCATGGCTCTCGATATCCAACCGGAGGTTCAAACGTGGAGTCGTTCGGTGCTCGCCTTGCTAATGCGACTGGCAAGTTTAATGCTACGGGTGAACTCGAGTTCCTGAACAGGTGGAAGTATCAGATGGGAACCGAGATTCTCGTCCCCAGAGGCCGCCAGGAATTGTTCGATTCGGGTGTCCTTCACTCTTACATGTACTCGTCGCTCTATGACCCAAATACCAAGATCATTGCTCGCACGACGGTATGTGAATTCTCTGGCCCCGAGTGTCCCTGTAACCGACGTTGAACTTGGGCTCTAACTAAGCAAAATAGACTCAAGACCGCATGATGAAGTCTGCTGAAAACTTCTTGGCCGGTATGTTTGGCCTCGACTGGTATGCTATCCCCCCTCTGCTGAGTTCTGCGGACAAACCTGAACATACTAGATTCTGATACTGTGCAGGACGAACAATGTCACGCTCGAAGTCATTATCGAGGGCTATAAGTTCAACAATTCGCTGGCGGGTTATATGAACTGTCCGGACGCGAGCGAGGACGGCGCCGGCTCTGTGGCCCGTGATATCTGGGTTGGCAGCTACTTGAAGGATGGTATGTCAAATTTGGACTCGCATTTGACTGCTATAAATTTTGTCCACATCTAACATTCTCTTCCTTAGCCACCGAACGTTTTTCCAAGCTTGTTACGGGCTACAACTGGACAGTTGACGACACATATGCCGCCCAAACCTTGTGCGCCTACGACACTGTGAGTTTACATACCTCTTCTTTTCTTCCTTCCATTTTCCTTCATTTCAAACACTCACAGCCATTCTACTGCAGGTTGCCAACGGCTACAGCCGCTTCTGCTCCCTCTTCACCTACGAAGAATGGATCGGCTTCGGCTACTCCCACGACCTCCAGTTCTACGGTAACAGCGCCTTTGGTTCCGAGTCCGGCCGCGCCATTGGCATCGGTTTCCAGCAAGAAGTCGTCGCCCGCCTCGCCAACCACACCATCCCATACTCGGAAACGCAGCTGAACGTAACCCTCGACAACAACACCATCACCTTCCCGCTCAACCAATCTCTGTACCTCGACTTCTCGCACGACACCAACATCGTCTCCATCCTCACCGCGTTTGGGTTGACCCAGTTCGAGCAGGACCTGCCCACCGACGTCTACCCTGGCGCTCACAACTTTACGGTCTCGCGCATCACGCCCTTTGGCGCCAGACTCGACATCGAGCTTATCAAGACACCAAAACCGTTGAAGGCGGACCGGTCCGGGTACGAAGACGAAGGGGAGGAGACCAAGTATGTCCATTTCGTGCTGAACCAGAGGACGGTGCCCTTGGGGTGGAGCCACTCGGAGTGTGATGCGAACAGGGTGGATGGATGGTGCGAGTTTGAGACGTTCATGAAGGTGCAGGCGAAGATGCCGGGGTTGGCAAAGTTCACGGAGGTGTGCTTTGGCAAGGAGGGCAGCAGTCCTTAGGGGGGGATTCACGGGACACAGGGGATCGTTGACTTGTAAGGGAGTCGATGTTTGTCGGTTTGTTTGATCGTTTCCTTTTGATTGATGATAAGAAAAATAAGGACAAAGACCTGTGGTGGCCCATCCAGGTGTGTCAAGCGTTCGCATCTGGCCTAGCGAATATGGTTCAAATGTTGCGAGAATGGATTTCAGCTCGCTTCTTATAAACGGTGAATTGAAGAACAGTGTTGATGTGGAATATGATAGATCTTGATCCCGACGATGTGTATCAACCATGCAGAGTTGATCCAAATTGTCTTCATGAAGGCATCTAAATGTCTTCATTGCCGAGAGTCTGTTTCCTGGAGGTCGTCACAAGACGTCCACCTGGCAAAGGGCGAATGACTGCTCTCTGTCGCCATTTTTGCCTTTTCTCTCTTTTATATCATTCAATACTGCCTTCAAGTTCATTCTGGTTTCTTATTGACACACTTCTCAAATGCATGTCACGGTCAATGCCTGTGTGAGAGACGTGCCATTGCTGCTGTCATTGTTTGTGTACATATACTTGTTTTGGAAAGGGGTAAAAGCCACTCAAGCCGCCGACTGGCACTTCCACATGCAACATGAAGAACCACTTTACGATTGTTCAATACAACACCATGACCGTTAAGCTGCGATACATAAAAACTTCGACGAACCCGTATATCATGGATGACCGATTGTCCGACGACAGTCCTTAAATCAGTCGTCATCATCAAACGGTGTGTTTGGTGTTTGAAATTAAAAGGAGTAGCGTAACTTGCTAAGGGCTCACTAGGTGCGAAAAGTGGATGTTTTCGACACCGGCCCGCGGTCTTGTGATGTCTTTCCAGTTGTGCTCTCCAGCAGGTTTTCCCGAAGAGAGCCAACACAACAACGCATCACCGCCTTTACCGTTAGCTCAACTGACATTCCTTCACCTACTGATAAGTGGACAGTATTTCCCCGATCTTGGTTGTGAGTGCTAAGATCCCCCCTTTTCTATTTCGTCCGATGAGTATCATGGGTTGAGTGTTGGAGGTGACGGAGAGTGTCCAGGCTCTTTCCTTTTTCCTTATCATCGCGGAAATTTAGATTTTTGTGTGAGCTTCCACTTCAGGCGAAGTGTGTACGTACCTTTTGAGTGTGAATCCCCAAAACGCATTTTTCAGCTGGCTACAGATAAGGCTGATGATGACCTTCATCCAACGACGAGATCCTTGAATCAAAGAGGCGTCGAAGTGGATGTTCCAAGGCTTCTTGGCAACTTGGCTTTTTCTACGCCCGCGGTGGAAACTGGAAAGAGGGTGAAAACAAGAAAGGGGGCCCACCGGCTTTTCTGTCGGACCCGGGCGGTGATGCAATCCAAGTTGCCCCGGCCGCATGGGCTGGGCGAACTGGTGCTCCGTGAGGAGGGACTGACGTTGGAGAAAAAGGGAAGGATGTTCGTCGTGTGTTCCTTTTTTTCTCTCTGAATTTCTTTTTCGCCGCCAAGATGACTGATGCAACTTTGACTTCCCAGTCCCGGCCGCGGACGCGGGCAAAGCGGTACGGTAGGCGGGATTGGCAACCGACGGGGTCTCGGCAGTGGTTTTGACAGTCGTTAGTCAACGTCATCGGCGGCGTTAATGATGATTGCCATGTGCCGTGCTTCTCTCCACGATATGCATCACCATTTTGAAAAAAGAACACCACCACCACCACCACCACCGCATCCACACCTCACATTGACAATGGGCTTCATGAAGAACCACCCCATCCTGGTGGAAAAAACAACCCGTTGTGCTTCCATTTCCCACTCAGTCACCACCGGGGCAAAGACCCGGCGGTCGGTTTGCAGCGGCCCGAATGCTGCGAGTCTCGACTCAGGCACCAGCTCCTTCTCATCAAAATGGTTGGCCTCGGCTTTCCGCTCGTAAGTGCGTATCAGAACGGCGCCTATCGCCGACGCAATTTTTTCCTTCTCGACCAAGGGCTTTGTGGAGTTTTGCGTTCTCGAAGTGGACTGAACAGGTGGACAATGGGTGGATAGGAGGGGATCGCCGCCATGGAGAAGGTCTCGTGCCGTGGGGACTGCAGTGAGATGTAGCGGCTGCGGCTGCGGCTGGAGATGAGAGGGCGTCGTGTCCAGCGTGCGAGTGACGCGGAGGATGGATCGAAAGAGGGTCGAGGTTCGAAGTCCAAGATAAAACCAAGCAGCCGAGCCGGTGAAAAAGAGCAGGCATCCGGCCTTCGTGTAAAACCGGAAGAGGGAGGTGGGGCTTTCCGCAAGAGCGGAGCCCGAAGGAGGCTGGCCGTCGCCGAATCTGTCCGAGCCTGGAAGCGTTGACAGAAACCTTTGTGCAACAATCTCAATTTTCATTGGTCCCCAACTCTTGATAAGGCCTATCTCTTGGCATTCTTGGCTGCGGCCTGGGACCCCTGCGCTCCTGAACCGGCAGGGGGGCGCCCGGTAATTAAGCTGTTAAGCTCTGGAGCCAAGAACAGGGGTGCAGAAAGCGTGGCCGGGGGGGTGTGGCCTGTGAAAACCTCCCAACGTCGTGCCTTCTTTTGTTCGCAAGTTCCGTCATCTGGGGTGCAGCAAGCCGCTCGGTTCGACGAAGAATAACCAAAATCGACGCCGCGGAACGGCCAGGAACACATGAGGGGAAGCTGGGGAAGTAGAATTATATACCATTGTGTCCAATTGGTGTCGAATTGACCCAGAAATACCCCAGGCGTCTCACTCGATGTTCTGTTTGGCGGGGTTCCAGAATGTGCGTGGGGGGGATGCGCCTGGTCGGTCTTTTGTGTTTCCATCCCATATTGATGAGGTTATTAGAGGCGAGCACCGCCTCGACGGTATCAAGGCAACCCATCATCTCCCATCATACCACTGCATCGGACGAGCAGATATCCAGCTCATTCGGGTCGGTCGATGCTGAATTCGGGCTCAGATGCTGATTGGGATCGTTGATATGAATGGGCTTGTCTCGATTTAGCGGCGTATGCTTTAGCCCAGAGGCGCTGTTCTGAACATCTGCACAACTGGGAGGAGGAGGATAATGCCCAGACATGATGAACGTTCTGAGAGGATCTCGGAACCCTTATATACAACCGCTTATCTGGGTCAGCTAGCCACATCGAGAGCAAGGCTATCAGGTAACGGGTCCTCACGAATTGTAAATGTCATAGTGTTGCTGTATGCAGCACTTGTGACCATGGGTATTCGGAGCTTCCCCGCAAAGACTGTGCTCAGGGACCTTGATGATATCAACTATGGCAGCTTTCCAATGATGCATGCACGGAATGGAACTAGAAGCAAGCGGAGCAAAAACACGTGTACGCGGTAAGGTAGGACCTGAAGGATCGTGAAATGTCGGTTGACCAGCTCGGGAGCTGTTCGTTGTGTCTCATGTCTTGTTGCTTGGCATCCCGGACCAAGAGGGCCTTTAAACTCGGCGAGATAACGAAACACTGGAACATTGGATGTGCGAAGATCCCAAGAAATCATATGGGGCGCTGCTCTGCCTGATCTTCACTCCGTTGTCGGGCGAGAGCGTTCCATCACTTCACGGGCATTGGCTGTCCCATCGAGAGTGTCCCTGCATTCGATGGGTACATATGAGTACATCCAGCAGTTTGGAGCTTTTTTTTTAAGGTTGTTGTGAATCGCATGGAGATGGGAATACGTAGGGTACCTCTTGAAGACCGAATCCCCGCACAACGAACCGCACGTAAATAGTGAGACAGCGGAAATCAGCCCGCAAACCAAAACGATCGCTAAAAAGAGAGGAAACTCGCTTTCACAGACTCTTCACCCCACCCCCAGTCAGCCGCTCCAGAATGGGTTCGGGACAGCGGAGGTACGACTAGTACGGCAAGGCAAGGAGGCATGCTGGAATGCTGGTAGCGCAGCACCGCACATTCTCGGAGTCGGGGCCTGTCCCCCATCAGCTGTATCTGCATTATCACTGGCTGAGTGTGGAAGGCAACCCCCACTTGTAAGCTTGACGAAAGCAGGCTATACCTGGCCAGGAACAAAGTTCTTTTACGATTTCAAACGAACTCCCGAACTCCCTATCAGTGGATTGTGTATCAAGATTGTCTGCGAATCACGACCGAAAGATAAGGCAAAATCATGGGATCGCTCGATTCTTTTCAAACCTCGGAGCACACATTTAATTCGAAATGAAAATTGTTGATCAACTCATGTCTTGAGTTCAATGATAATCAAAGGTACACATCAGTGACATCAAAGCATTTCGACAGTAAATGCGAGGTAAGGCGGCTATGTTGAGTGCTGCCATAATGGAAGAGATAAGGTACAATGCACGTTTGTCAAGCACGCCGCGGCCATTCTCATGCGAGGTCCTAAAATATAGCAGGCTGTACCCTCTCTGCACACGAGTGCACGGAATACAAAACAACCCTGGGGGGCAGAGACATGATTTGACATATTTGTTCAGGTAACTGGGTGTGGAACAGTTTGCGAATCAGCCAATCCTCTTTTCGGTCCACGCCTGGAGGAGGGTTTAGCCACCTGGGCCGAAGCCCTCCACATGGTCGAAACCTCACTGCATTACACCACGTTGACCGTGTGCGCGCAATTTTTCGTGTTTAATTTTGCCTCAAGAGATAACATCCCGTCTGGAGTTTTTTAAAGTTGGTGGTGCCTGTGTCATCCGATGGTTGCTTTGAGCCTCTCTCTCGGCAGCCGGCCACACAAGTGCAATTGACAGCATTCCCCAATCCCGTTTTCGAACCCCCCTTCTGGCGTCCATGGCACACGAGCTTGTCACAAACAAAAGCATTGGCAAGCAAAGATATCCTAGGTTTGCGAACGGCATCTCGCCACATTCTTTTGCCCATCCATGTAATTAGAGTGGGAGTGGGAAGAGAGGAGCAGGGGACTACCCACACCACAAGTCGAGGGACAGCCGCGGATTGGCGAAGCCGGCCATGGCAGCCATTACGGCTCCCACTAGCTGTTTGGGGCGGCGTGGGCATTGTCTGGCATGGAACTCCCTTCCCACGTACCGCGTCCACAGGTACATTCTCCCAAATGGTCGACGTTACCGAAGGGTCGCTTCGACGGGAATCGGACTGAGCGGCGTGAATTGAGATGAACTCTACGTGGGAGAGATATCAATGGTTAGTAATACAGACGGTTATGAACAGGCGAGCTTTGAGGAGAGAGAATTCCCGTCACGGATGCGCTTCGAGCCCACACGACTCGGAGGAACCTCCTGCAAGGTATCAGTTCGAGATGGAATCTCACCAAAACACCCTTGGTCCGTTCCTGATCGCGGTGGTAGAGCAAGGTAACAGAGCTAAAAGACAAGAGGAGCGCTGAGGTGCGCTAGGCGAGTCCGCCTTCGGCGTGCAAGAGGCAGAGTTCTGGGCAGGAGTGTGCCTGCCGTCCTTCTTCAAGGGCGCACTAACTTGGACAAGTTGCGATCCGTACCCTGACCGGGCTGCGTCAGATGGGACTCGATGGGACTCGATGGACCTTCGGGTCGCTCCTCCCCACTCTGGTATCGACATGCTGCATGCTGCACCCGGATGGATCCCACTTCTTTGCCCACACGCCCATCGCTTTTATCGACCTTTCCTCTCGTCTCTTATATAGACCGTGCCTCGTCCCGCCCTCCTTCTTCGGCCATGACTCTCCGGCCCACCTAACACCGGCTTCGCTCCTCAACCTCCCCGTTTTCTCACTGAAAGGAGTCTGAGACAAAAAAAAAATCTCCTTCAATCCACGGCGACCTTCCTTTCCACACACGGCCCGTCCCTTAATACCATTACCTACTACATATCGAAAGCACCGTATTCCCAAAGTCTCTCCTATTACGTCCAGTTTCCTACAGTATTATCAATTCCGGATTCACCGCTTGTCTCGCCGTCATCACCGTCTCCGACCCCGATTCCGTCCCCGACTCCGACCCGGACCCGGACAATTTGGCGATCGTCACCGTCTCTTCACCCCTTCCGACCCCATAACCTCCGGCAGGCACTCCACTAGCCTGCCGCCGCCATGTCGTATTCATGGTTCGGGGCCCCTACCCCTTTCAATGGCACCACCCCCAACGGCGGTGATTCCGGTGAGTCCTGTTCCGGAACTCGACAACATTCACCCACTGCCTTCCGACACTGACATTTTTTATCATCACCAGCCTCCGAAAACCTCAACCAATGGTACCAATCTGGCGACCAGGCTTTCATCCTCATTGCATCATGCATGGTCCTCATCATGATCCCAGGCATCGCCTTCCTCTACTCTGGCCTTGCCCGTAGAAAGTCGGCTCTATCACTCATATGGGTGTGCATGATGTCCTTCAGTGTCGTCATCTTTCAGTGGTACTTTTGGGGTTACTCATTGGCGCTCAGCAGCACAGCAACCAACGGTTTCATCGGTAACCTTCGACACTTCGGCCTTATGAACACACTTGGTGCACCTTCTCCCGGTTCTGACCTCATTCCTGAGCTCCTTTACGCTTTCTACCAGGTAAGCAAACTTTCAGACCATGCCATATAACTCAGTCAAGGGCCTGGTCTTGGCGACTCAGGGGTACGTTTATCTGACTTCGGCATGACAGATGCAATTCCTCGGCGTTACCGCAGCCCTCGTTGTCGGAGCCACCGCCGAACGTGGTCGCGTCGTTCCGGCAATGGTCTTTATCTTCATCTGGGCGACACTGGTATATTGCCCTCTCTGCTGCTGGGTTTGGAACGTCAACGGCTGGGCCTTCAACTACGGAGTCATGGATTACGCTGGTGGTGGTCCCGTCGAGATCGGATCTGGTGTCTCGGCTTTGGCCTATTCTTGGGTTCTCGGCCGCCGTAACGAGAAGATGATGCTCAACTTCCGTCCTCACAACATCTCCTTGATCACCATCGGTACCGTCTTCCTCTGGTTCGGCTGGCTAGGCTTCAACGGCGGATCTGCCTTTGGCGCCAACCTTCGCGCCGCCATGGCGTGCTGGAACTCGTGTCTTACTGCCATGTTTGCGGCCATGACCTGGACCCTTCTCGATTACCGCTTGGCCAAGAAGTGGTCGCTTGTTGGCTGGTGTTCCGGTACTATCTCGGGTCTCGTCGCCGCCACTCCCGCCTCCGGTTATATCCCTCCCTGGGCCAGTATCATCCTCGGCATTGTCACTGGAATCGTTTGTAACTTTGGCACCAAGGTCAAGTTCATGATCGGCATCGACGACGCTCTCGATATCTTCGCTGAACACGCTCTTGGCGGTGTTGTGGGTCTGATCTTCAACGCTTTCTTTGCTGCCGATTACATCATCGGCTTGGATGGCGTCAACCAGGAAGTTACCGGCGGCTTCATCAACCACAACTATAAGCAGCTGTACATTCAGATCGCCTACGTCTGCGCCACTGTCGGATATTCTTTCGTCATGTCTGCTCTCATCGCCAAGGCCGTTGACCTAGTCCCCGGTCTGCACCTCCGCGCCTCCGAAGAAGCCGAGCTCCTCGGTATGGATGATGACCAGCACGGCGAGTTTGCTTACGACTACGTTGAGGTAATTTTGATCCACATCTTACTTTCATTGGCTTTCATAAGCTAACAAGTTCTTTATCAGGTTCGCCGTGATTACTTGGCCTGGACACCAGCGGAGAAAGAGCAAAGGCAGGACGGCGCCGTTATCGTTCCTCAGCACGGCATCGAAGGCCACCAGGAGCTGTTGAGCAGCTCTCGCCACGGAGCCAACATGTCTGAACTTCCGCACCATGACGAGGAGGACCCGCGAGAGAAGACGGGCTCGACCTCGGAATAATTTTACCAAAGATGTCGACGTCGAATTATGCGACCACGCAACGAAATTACTTCTACGAGCGACTTTCTGTTTTCTGTTTTTGATTTTTGGAATGCATAGAACTGGATTTATGGGGTCTTGGATGAGCGAATGCGGAAAATTGAGGAAATGAAGTGCGGGATGAGAAGGGTTTTTCGCTTGCGCAGACGCCTGGGTAGATTTGGTTTTGTCAACGATACCTCCTTTTTGGGCGTTTTCCTCCTTCTGTTTTACGGATGTTACCATCACACACTGTTCGATGATGGACACCGAGTTTATCCCCCGGACGATAGTACCCTGGGCTGGCATATTTTTTTGTATAATACCCCATCTAGCTGGCGATGTCAAAGCAGGCATGTTTCGGTCATATTCAAGCGTGTAAAATCCGTGGTTCTCCAACTTTTACTTCTGATTCTTTGGATTTGGCTCGATGTGCTTGCTGCCTGTACCCAGTGAAGACCTACTCACGACGTGAATTCCCAGGCTTTCTACTTCTAATATCGATAGATGGACCAGGAGGTAGTTATCTGTAACCTTGTCGCATCAAGTTCTTCAATTCCCATTGAACTACATGTCGCTGACTTCGCAATCTCCGAACACCCGGCAAGCAGACTTTGCGGTCAGCTATCTGTTCAAGCTAGAGCCAAGATTTTGCGGCCCAACGAGTCATGCGCGGATCCGAATCGGAATCAAAATCAAAACCACGGTTGACGAGCCAAGCCTGGTTAGATCAAAAAGAAAGGTTCCAAATTGTGGTATTACCTTCACATCAACAGGTTTTTTTTTAAAAGCATTAGAGCTTACGAACCTATACACTGAAACAAATTGCCCGGCAAACCAGGCGTTGTAATTTCTACGCCGTATTCATGCCGGCATTACGGTGTATAGCTGAGATTGAAGATGGACAAAGCATACCAACGAAATATGTTTCCTATGTTCAACTTTGTATATGCATGGGCCTTGCGTGATACCCTTCCACATACGCAGTGTATGTGTAGCGTCTATAACCACGACAGTCTCTTGCTTACGTATGACACGTGCAACAAACTCAGGCTATTTCAGTTTCCTAGTATGTATGTAGTCCTGCCATGTTGACATATACTTGAGTGGGTTTATAGATCTGAATGCCGTATGTATCAACCTGTCGAACAAACACTATTAGGCAAAAAAAGGATGAAGAGAAGGTGCAAGTGAGCAACTCCCTCTTTCTCCAGCGTCACTGTGTAATTTTCTTGCCTTTTTTTTCCAACACAAAATAACCGTTAGCTGACAAATTTTGCGGGATCGAAAGAGCAAAGAGAGGTTCCGGCACAAACAAAGCAAACGCTGTGTCACGTTTCCCAAAACCTTTTTCTATTTGGGTTGCTTAGTCCGCTGAATTGGTGCGCCCATCGCACATGATCTTTAAGACTTCAAGTGCGAGGGGAAAAGTGTACAAGTGTAACGTGGCTTTCTTCGCACTTTCGTAGTCTATTTATTTCGATTGCGAGTTAACCAACTGTGCACTTTGTGTTTTGCCTCTTATGCTTCATCCTTTTGGTTGGAACCCTAACATCACGTTGATTTTTTTTTTCCTTTTTTTCTTCTTTAACGTTCAATATGAATCTAGGCTAGAGCGGATACCTCGCTCAATATTGTTAGGCGGAAGCTAAGCTGAATGTCATTGCCAAAACCCCATTCCATATGTCCTGACTACAACACGCCATGCCGACGTGTTAAGCCGTTCAGCTCAGCAACTACTTTTCCCTTCCTTCTTCCCGATATCAATCATATGTTTTGAATTTCACGATTCGAACATGACAGGGAGAGCAAAGTCATGCCATGTCATGGGCAAGGGTAGTAGGTATGGACATGGCCATTCCAAGATGAGAGAGGGTGTGGCATTAACAAAGACCAGGACACATCATGTCATATCCAATCTGATAACTTTTTGTCTTTGTCACAACCCAAGTTTCCCTTTCCAAATCCATCCACGTAATAAGCTTAAAAGCTCGTTCGGACCTACGGTAGGTCCCGGTAAGCTCGGCTGAAGGATGCTCCCGACCAACCAACCAACTACAACCAGCCAGCCAGTCAAGGACATCCAATGAAACAAGGGGTGTCACTTGTCACTTAGTTACTTACACGCTTGTGACTCCCTTCTCATTGGACCGGAGTCCGCAGTTACTATGTAAAAGTACATACTGTGGGAGGTAGGGCCAGGATGTTTTCGAACGAAGCAAAAAGTTCGGTCGGTAATCGCGGGAATACGTATCGTAGACACCGTGGTTTGACAAACTGTTGGAGTCTGAAACACAAGCTGGCCACACTTTTTTGAGTGATCTTGTCCGTCTTGGGACTTCATGGAAAGTGTCCTTGGCAGATTTTAGGCAAGCTGGGCGCAGTGGGCGAGCGGGTCCCAAAGCTGAAGCTGTCGAAAGGCGAGAGTGGGAGTGAGGCTACAGCGTTGGGGGGGGGGGGTTGGTTGGTTGGTTGGTTCTTTGTTCGGTTGCTTTGCGGCTGCGTTTACGGCGTGGGGGGATCAAGTCCCGGCCGGCCGGCTGGCCGGATTCCCAAACCTGATGCGAAAACGCCGGGGAGAGATGATGACTAACGGACTTTGTGGTCAAAGCCTACGGGTCCATTGGGAAATATTTCTCCGGCCAATTCGAGATTCCTGCCGATTCCGACTATCCACCGCATCGATGTGAGTGATGTAGGCAAAGACCGCCGGTTCGGGGTAAAGTGGAGTAAAGGGTAGCGGATTCGGATCCGCACGGCGCCGATAAAGTGGGCCCGTCCGGGCAGGGACTGATCAACTTCCGGAACATATCCGTCGGTGCCAAAAAAAAAAAAAAAAAAAAAAAAAAAAAAAAAAAAAAAAAAGGAAAAAAAATATAAGAAAACAAAAGAGATCAACGCGGCTACGTTTTGTTAACTGAGAGCGTGTGTGTTCTTCCATATGACCGGGCGATGTCTCAAACAAGGCAATTCAAAGTCGAAGTAGCGCATAGGAGGTTAAACATTGAAGAGTTGCCGAGTAAGAAGGGCCAACAGTCCCGTAACCTGATTGAATTACAGGAGACCTGGTAATGCCTTGTTGCGAAAGGCACCACATTGAGGGTGCAAACATAAGACTGATGGGCGGACGCAAGAGCTACTCACTTTACGGCGAGTCTCTCAGTGTAAATGTGCAGAAAATAACAACATAAGACATCCAAGTTCACGTTTCACACCACAAGACTAACCAGGCAGTTTATGATTGATTGACCAGGTCAGCGTTAGCCCCGGTGAAAGCACACGTAGGATTTGACGGACTTGTATGTAAGACCCCAGGGGCGAACCAATCACACCTATCTCGAAAAGGAGTAAAGCAAATATGCAAGTGATCAGAGGTATCTTCGAGAAACTACACGTTATGCCATAGTACAACCATTAACAAGTCGGTTGCTTTATCTGCAAACCGAAAAGGCATTTAATTTTGCGCATCCACAAACTCGTCATGGGAATCGTCCGTGTCGACTTTCTTGATAGCAGGCAAGCCCTTTGCCATTTCTTCGTGGAAATCGATCAGAGGTCCTCCCTTGGCGACCGTGCCCGTGGTGACAAGAAGCTTTTGGATCTCCTCGGTGCTTTCATGGGAAGGATCCAACGGCGGGTGCGCCTTTGATGCTGTATCTACCGGCTTCTTTTCCGCAGCGGCCTGTTCGTGATCGAGCTTTTCGTGGTCTGCCGTTAAGACGGGAGGATGAGCCTCTTTACTGGGACTCGTTATGGGGGTTCGAGGGGGGATGGGGTTCTTTTCGACGAACCGCTGGCCTTTCACAATGGGATAAATCGCCATGATCTGCTCAGCCTGCTTCTCTGGTGTATCTCCATCTCTGTGATTCGTTAGTATCAACCACGAGGAACTCGATTTCTCTGTTTACTCACATTGTTGCGTTGATGATCCACTCAAGGTCCTCTTCGCCCTCCTCAGAGCCGCCAGGGCCTCCCCTAACCATCCGGAAGAGGCGCGGATGCCATTCCACGCCGTCATTAACCCGCTTGGCAGCCTCTTCGCGTTGTTGATCTTCGATCTTGGTCTTCTCAATGGTGGCCAATTCGTGGTTTCGTTCCTTGACCGCCTTGGCTGTCGCAGCCCAAATCCTCTGTGATTCCCGTTCTTCTTGTTCTTCGATCGGGCGCGCGATCGGAGGGCTAGACTTTGCGCGCAAGGCATTGAAGAACATCTCTTTGTGCCCAGTCTGTTTCTTCCCGTTAGCTCGCTGCCGGCAGAGGGTTCGCATGTATAACCTACCTTTACATCCCGCAGATACATTTCTTCGCTCCACAGACCCGACAGCTCGTAGAGAACCTCGCCGGTACTTTCCCTCCGGATAGTTCCACCAATAGCATTATAGGTACCACTAACCCAACCCTTCGTCTTGAACTCGACATCAGCCACAAGGTCGAGCTCGGGGCATCGCACATAACTGTGGTCTCCCAACTCGTACTTCATCTTGCCAAATAAGATGCCTCTCGCGTACATGTTGGGCTGAGTGATGATGCTAAATCATGCGGAGTAAGTTAAGCGAATCTCAGTTCAAATTACAAGGCGAAGGCACTTACTATCGCTCTCCTCGCTGCGGATCTTCGCCCCGATTAAGGAGACTCAAGATAGCGATCCCCTCCATCATACTCGCGGCGGAGTTACCCAGGAACTTGCTTCGAGGCTTAAGTGTGCCATCAACCCTAATGTTGTGTCCCGGAACCATGTAGAAGTAACTTGACTTTGGAGGGTGGTGTGATGTTTGCTCAGAAACGTAGTAGCCTCTCGTGTTGTCGGGGAAGTCCCAGTAACAGGTGAAGATCTCACCAAGGACGGGGTTCAGCGGTTTCTTGACTCCTCTAAAGAGACATTAGCAAACATGATCGCAAGCTACGGTGCAGACCACCGATTTGTCGGAGCTGGGTCGCTTACGGAGGGCGAATGTGCCAGCCACTTAGGTAGAACTTAACTACTGCCACGAATCTCTGTACCGGATCGTCGATTTCGGGGATGGGTAGGAGCATCTCGGGGTGGCACATGAAACTAAAGTAGCCGGTCAGCATGTTTGTTTAGTCTGTTGGCTCATGGAAACCCAGGAGGATCCAGCCCTACTTTGTTATCCGTTCCAACATGCTGCGCGGTTCGAGAATGAAGGTTGGTAAGACGACTCTGCTTAGATCGGCCCCGGGCCTGAGCTGCGAGATGATATGCGACAGGACTGGCGACAATGTCAGCAACAGTGGACGGGTTTGCGGTCGCCTGCCAGGCTAGACTAGAGGTCAACGGACCGTTGCCCTGCTCGGGCTCAACAACGAGGGTATCGTCCTCGACGACATCCTGATTGGCATCGCCAGAAGATCTACTGCCTATGTAGAAGGAAAGTCAGACGCCTGTTAGCAACAGACGGGGACGGTTGCACCCAGGGGGTGATGCGCAGAATCTCAGCGACTCACTGGCAGTAGATGTAGCCCTACGGCGACCAGATACAAGGCCCATCATCTTGATGCAGCTCTACAGTTCGGTGCCGTAACAGATTGAAGCGACAGAGAAGAAGCGCGTTTTGCGACGGGTAGAGGTATCACGAGGTCGGGTGGACTAAGATTGTATAAATTGTACAGGTCGACGCGGGGTCCGTAGAAGGAAGGGAGATTCCGAAATGCGAGCACAACGAAATGCAAATGCGCATGCTCTTGTCCAGGAACTTTTTAGGCAGGGTGGTATCGGGTATGTACACTCATTAGGGGCTGGGAATTCCCACTCGAAATCCCCTTCTTCCCACGAGTTGCGGCGGGACTGTTGGGACGGGCTAGGGAAACGGGAATGCCTGCGTGGATCGATGACGGCCCGGGGTAGATTGAGATGTTGGGATTTGGGAAGCTCCAGGCGGAGATGGGGCAGACACCGGCAGATGGCGGGATTCGTAAGTTTCCCAAAGCGCGAAGCCGGCCTGAACGGGGCGGGGCAGCCTGACATGGAGGGCGGAGGACGGATGGAGGGGGGACCTGAATAAATGACGTGGGTGACCCAACCCCAAGTCTAGCCCGCCTGCCCCCTTCCCCAGGGACTGGCCATTCAACGACAAGTCAAACTATATGCTTCACAATAACAAGACCTTCATAGCGCCCGATCTTTCAACCACCTCACGATGCGTGGGCTAGCATGATTTGAATGTCATTTTTCTTCCGCCGGCGACTTTCCGTATTAACTACAAGTATAGCGTTATGGGCCACCACTGTTTTACGTGGCTGTCACTAACACGGTTTGGTCAAGCCATACAAGATAGGTCGTATACCTATACCACTGACTAATTTCATGTCTTTTCATCTCCTGTCACTTTCATGCAAACGCACCCATATGTGACTGAGTTTCGGTGATCTAGGTAATCACTGAACTCTACGCCCGCGATCGGTTCACGATGCCCCTCGTGAGTTTCCTAATCGGTCAATAATATTGTGGCTTAGACATTCTTGGCGACGCTTCTTTGGCTGTCCGTCCCGTTCCTCGTCGTTCTTGACCCGTCACCTGGCAGGCTCAACAGCCAAAACGTTCACACTGGAGTATTGAGGCACTAGACGCTCTGTTTTGTGTCTTCAAGCCGTTGGCTAGACCGTTGCTCTGGGGTTGCTCTTCCTCAACGACACAAGGGATGGCCGGCCGGGTTTGGTGACCCGGTGTCATTAATGCAGGGTAGGTAGGCATTTTGAATGCGGCTCTCGAGTCTGATGTATTTGAGGGGTCAGGGGATGGCATCAGTTAGAACTAGAGACTAGCAAGAGGCCAGAACAGAACAGAACATCCTTTGACTCCGGCCAAGTGCTTTTAAAATATCGGTACAAGAGGTCTGCACGGGCATCTTTGTGCCCCCATCATGCTTTTCAGAGGGCGTTTTATTGTGCATTTTGATATGGATAGATCTTTTTGATCCGACCTCCCGACTAGAGGCCATAATCGTGGCCGACACGTGCTACGTCTTTTACGGGTATGGTACCACGCGATGAACGCTCAACGCCCCAACACAAACGTCGCTCTGACATGATACCATCACGGTTTTGGTACGACTCGGACAAGTCTATAAAACACCAAATGTTTAAATGCTTATGATCCGACTCTCACTTGTCTCGAGAGCAGGCATATATCGACCCCAGTCGGGACCGCAACAATGGTGGATGTTGCACGGATCATGTTGCTGGTTCTACGGCCGAGGAGGCCGGCGCGGGAGAAGATTGAGTGCTCCAGCCCCCGTGTCCCGTCCAGAATCGAGAACAACTTTTGGAAGTCAAAGTGGAAAGGGGGAACTCGACGGAAAGCTGCAACCTCGGTCGGCTCAGTTACATAACATAAAGTGAATGGCCGGCTGCTTGGAAACACAACCTAGTCTCTTCCACAGAACCTCCTCCACGGCGCTCAGCGGACCCACCCCACAAAATGTGGGTCTCCTCTCCTCGAACTTTAGTGAGAGGAGGTCTGTTCGGGTTTTGCGCGTTTTGGCCATGGGCTGCACGAGGTTTCAATTTTTTCTTCTTTTTCCCAACGTTTTATTTAATAATTAAATAACGAAAAATAGTATAATAATAAAAATTGCTCTCCGAGGATAATTACTTTAAAACCTTCTTAATAATATTTTTTTTAAAACGCTCGGACTTTTTCTTTATAAAAATCTAATTCAAAAGGTAATTTTTTAGGAAAAAATGGAAAAATAAGGACACTCTGAATTTTTAGGAATTAGAATATTTATATAGTATAAAAAATAGTACGATGAGGATGGCGTCGTCGAAACGGTTCTAATAGTACTACTTATAAAGTGCACGGACTACCCATTAAAGTAATACAACCTCGAGGGGGTTAATATTCTTTTATTTTCTTTCCTTTTTTAAATTATATTACTCCAACGGGTAGTCCGTATACTTTATAAGTAGTACTATTAGAACCGCCTCGTTAAGACCATTATTATAATATTACTTACTTCACTATAAAAACTTAATTTAGTTAAATATTTAAAGAAATCCTTTAAAAATAATAAAAATAATTTATTTATCTACAATTATATTACTTTAATAATTGGTTTCTATACACTAAAAAATCTTTATTAGAACCTATTTTCCGAAAGCATTTTAATAATACTCTTTTTATCCTTATCCGATTTTTCTTTATTTAAATATTTATTATTTTATCCTTTTCCCCTATTTTCGACGGCCAAAACGCGCAAAACCCGCTCAGACCTGCTACCGCAGAAAATGGGGGGTGGGGTTCGGAGGTAAGTGGGTCTGAGAACTGAGACTAAACACAACCTGGGTCTGCCCCTGGAGTAGCGAAACTGGCAGTGGCCCTCCAGGGCGGATTGCTGCTGCCAACGTGCCAAGCTTAGAAACCCTTGAAGCGCAAAGAGTGGAGACTCAGTTGGAGAAGGGAGTGTCAATCCGCGATCATTCGCGACCCTTCGCGAACCCTGAAACACGAAAATCGACTATCGAGAATGCTGCACCTCGAGGCCCATCGCCCGTTGAGGAAGAAGATGCGTGAGCAGCGTGACGCCATCAGGGGAGATGGGGACGGACCCGTGCCCGAAATACGAGTTTAGCTAAAGGAGCAGGACCACCTGCTACACTAGACTACCTAGCCCGGCACTATGATAACCAACGCCGTTCGGTGCAAGTGAAGCAGATGCGAGGTTCTTGCCCGGGCCATACTATTCATTTCTGGTTCAATTCCTGAGGTCCATGACGGCCGATTGTGTCCCCGAAACATCTGGACTAATTATTCGATCCCCTCTCCGTCCCTTGCCTGGAGCTGACTTTTTCTCTCGACTACCTATCCAATTCACCCCACAACAAACGGTTTCCGCGGTCATATCGGGCTGTCTTGTGACACGTTGCCCTACAGAGACATTAGATTGTTGTTAACAGTCCCGGCCGTCGGAACCTCTTTACAGTTCGAGGCTACTATTGTTACCTTACGAGCTTACTTCGTACTTACAAGCAGCTACCTTACTTGTAGTTTGGAAGTCAGCCATCCCGGGCCGGGCCCGCCGTCTCCCTTCAATTATAATCCAGGCGCAGACCTTCCCACCGACCATCTGCAACCCTTCAGCGACGTGCAGCCAAGGCACTGCCGCAATCCAGGAGCCCAGGACTCCAGTTTGTCCTCGCTTGGTCCACGAATGTAAGACGATCACAGCTCTCTCGTCGGTCCTCCTGTCTGCTGGCAAGCAGATTGCCCTGCTTGACTCCCGATTCCCCTGACTGATCTGCCCCGCCTCTCCCCCGTCTGCTGCGGGCAGCAGCGCCAGCTTGCAGGTAGGTTGCAGCACTTATCCTGTCCGGCGCCCCAGCTTGCACCTGCTGCTAGCATCCCAACGACCGCACCGTTATGACAACTTACTCGGGGGTAGCTGGACCTTGAATACGACCTTCACGACCGAAAAACAACACCCATCCATCCACCACCCATCGTCTAGCCATCCTGCTTACTTTCCGCTTCCATTCAGTTACTCGGTCCTCCTCCGAACATCACCGCCTTCTACGTACCTTACCGCATATTATCCTCGGCAGTTCGATTGCTTCAGTTGTTCTTCGCCATAATCACTTACTCGAGGTACAAGCCACTGTGAATGGTCAGCTATTGCGCCTGCCTCAGTTCTCGATCATATTTCGGTGTTGGGTGTGCATGACAACAAAGTTCCCATATCGACCCTGAACGGGCTCAGACCGCATCTACTGTCGCTACAACATTTATAGGAAGCTCGGGGGTTCCATGACGCGCCTCAAACACACATCTACACACGACGAACGATGAATGCAATGGAAAACGAACCGCCGATTATCTCGGTGCAGGAGGATGGCCAGGGTACAAAACGGGGCCGCATAATGGGGAAGCTCTTCGGTCGGGTGAAAGAAGGCCGCGACCGCGACCGTGACCGAAAGCCTTCTCACGACAACACCGGAGCATCCGAGAACCTGAATGACTTCTTCCGCGGGTCATCAGATAAGCTACAAGTTGCCCATCCAGGGCCTCCCACGCTTGCAAAGCTCGATACCAAGACTGCTGGCAGCACCCGATATCCCAACTCTCTAAACGTACAGAGTCCTACCGACCCTCGGCATGATATGGCTATCCGAGCACGCTCACACAGCCCACGAATCCGCAAAAATAAAGGTTTAAACGTCAAGTTTACGGACGCGTACCCCGAAGTGATTGGGCATGGCGGCGACGAATGCGATGTTCCCACGGTTGAAATCGCGAAAAGGAAGAAAGCCAGGCCACCCATGCCCCCAAACACGGCTGCACCTGTCAGACCCTTGGATGGGGTTGGAAGACCCCCTGGACCATCGGGTGTAGCGCAAAAGAGCGATCCCTCGTTTATGCCAGGACCATTGCGACGTACACAAACCGGGTTCTCGACTATGTCCGGTCCTGGGGATCAGGAACTGGCAGAAGGAAATAGTCCCCAGGCCAGGCCAAGAGGTAGCCCGGCAACCAGTCCAGACGAGAAGCGCCGATCGTTCATTGAGCTGCATCAAGCTGAGATGCGGGAAGCAGAAGGACGGGCCTTTGCCAATGCGGTCCGCTCAGCAAGCATATCTTCACAAGCTACTCGATCTTCCGAAAGGCCTCCCCTCTCGACCGCCGATTCAATGAGCCGAGGACAGTATACCGAGTCTCCAAAAGACATTCACCCTCCTAAACTCTACCAGTCATCACAACCGGAACCCCTTAATCTGCCCGTAATGCCATCCTCACCTCAGTCTAGGCTCGGCCCCTCTCCCATACCCGCCCAGGCTCCTCGCTCACCTCCGTCATATACTGTTGACTCACCTCGAGCGCTGAAACTGCCACGGAATGGGAATCTAGCGTCAGAGACACAGCATTCTCCATTGCATATGCAGCCGCAGCCGAGTCCGCTCCCGACACCTGGTTTAACGCCCGGTCTAGAACAAAGTCCACCCACCAGCTTCGTCAACCAGTTTGGATCATTTAGATCGTCAGGACGGTCCTTGGAAGGGGAGAGTTTCTCTCCAATCGCAGCACAACAACCGCCGACCCCGGCATGGAGCCATGACCAGAACGCATTAGACGACGCTCTCAATACTTTTGCTGTCCGCAGTACCCATCTCTTCGAACTATTTCGACTACACTCCGAGAGTGTGCGACCCTTGCTATCATCGACACCTGAGCAATTAGTAAGGGCAGCGGTGTGGTGGTTCCTTACCGGCCGAATGGCTCTGGAGAATGCTGTACGCGAACGCCCAGCAGGTCTCGAAGCGGAGCAGCGAAATAGCTTGGCTAAACAGCAAGCTCATGCAGATCTTGCCAAAGCATATTGGTTATCAGAAAAGATGGTCCCGGAAGTTTCTAACAGCACATCTACCCCGGTAGATGCGGATGTAGAAGATGTGCGAAAGGTTCTTGCGTCTAACCTGCGGAAACTGGCCGGTTCAATGCAGAGGAACGGTTTCATGCCACCCGAGGAAGCCCTACTACCTCAAGCGATAGACAGGTCAATATGGGTTGAATATCCAAGCTTGACGCAAGACATCATCTCCCTTCTTTCGGGGTCTTCGATTTCAGCGCTCGCCTCTACCCAGCAACACCAGTCCAGCATAGGGATGCTAGATGCTCTCCCATTGGGAGATTCCGACAACTTCTTCTCCTTCGGTCGTTTCCGCATCGAGACATACTTGATGGAGCAGGGGAGAGAATCGCAAAGACTTCATCTTCCGTGTTTCATATCCATTGTGAGGCCGCAAAGACAAGCAGATATCATGTTCGTCATTGCAAGCCAAAATGATTCTGTTCAGCTTAGGATATCTGGTAACAAAAGCCTGGGTCCCGTCTGGGAAGACGTACGATGGCGCCCAGACACACTCACTATGGATGTAAGACTACCGCGAGGGTTTGCTCTGGTCCTTCAATGCTCCCAAACCAGCTTCAAAACGCTGCGAAGCATGTACGAATTCAGCGCAAAGGTTCATTCAAGCCTTTACGCGAAACCGGACGAGAAGTGCCTCTTCAGATCGACGCTTCGCGCCTTTCAGTATGTCGACAATGACCCACAGGCCAGGCAGTTCCCTAGAGAAGCGACACCGGGATGCGAACTTGCCTTGTTTGAACGTCTGAAGAAAGAAGGTGCTGCAACCGGGCCTCGGATCTACCATCGCGGGTACCGAATTGCAGTTGTTACAGGTCCCAAGGTCAAGACACTGAGCGGTGTCAATCAAGTGTACACGCCACAAACACTCATCCAGCTTGGCTTCTGTCGCAGCGAAACAGGCGACCCTGCACTTTCGCTGAAGTTTGAGAATGGACGTCTCAAGGGAAATATGGTGTTTTCTTTCAAAGATGATCAGGAAAGGTCTCAGATGCACTGTCTACTCATCGGGTCAGCATTACAGAAGGCCGAGGAGGTTTTCTGTGAGGTGCCGCTGAAGGTCGTCTGGTTTTCGGAAAAATACGGCGACTCGGAACACAATGGTCTCAAGCAGATGGCTGGGTTGAGTTGGCAACGAGTCAAGGTTATCAATGACGACAACGCTGGTGAACGGCCACCATGTGTTCTTGCTGATAAGCTTCGTGTTGTCTACGACTTCAAGGACGGCACATTCACAGACAGAATCAACGTTGCGCCCGGCGAACTACGGCTGAGATTGGACGTCCGAAACCCAAGTTGCATCATGGTGTTTCGCCAGCCACAGGCGGACGCAACTCTGGCAGTTTCGGACCCAAAGATCCCGCGCGACTTATGTCAGGGAATGTCTGAATGCTTGGATGTCCTGCAACAATCCCCGACTATCAGAACCTACATGTTCCCTAGTGTCACGGATCTCCATAGGTTTGAGAGAGCTATCACTGGTTTCGACATTCTCTTCGATGGGATTGCTAGCGCGTTTGCGATTTCTCGTCGCCGCATGGTTGTACCAATTCATAAGAAATGGGAAGCGGGATCAACGCGGATCCAGATCGTAAGGCAAGACGGCGTCACGCAGATGCTAACCTTCTTCGAGAATTTCACACACGGACAGTGCATGGGATTCACCCTGAAGGGAACCGACATTTTTGAGGCTTTCAGCAGGAGCGGAAAGGCCGGTCTCAAGATTGCCGATGCCAAATTTCCCCTCCCCAAAGTATTGCCTCAGAATGTCACAGATGCACAGGCGGCTGCAGATTCGGCATTCCTGTGTCTAGATCTGCCTGAGCTTCCGGGAGAACATGATGACATCACCATAATGTTTGACAATGAAGCAGGTAAGTCCATACTAAATAAACCATTCTTCGAGGACCAGTCTTGGACCGCTTCCTTTTGCTCATCGCCGTATGCTAACATGATACACAGAGCGTGACAAGCTTGCCTTGTGTCTCCCGGCACCTGTGAAAGGCTCAAGGAAATAAAAGGAACGATGGAACAGCTGGACAACGTTGCAAGAGTGTGTACGGCGCGAGCTAGGGACGATAAGCTTCGAAGCTGTTCTCCGCCGGAATTTGAAGCATGAGATACCCTCTACAATATCTATTTAAAGTAACAGTATTTGTTAGCGTTTAAGCATCAAAGATGGATCCGTAGAATCAATAACTAGCCAGAAGCATGGATTTGGATGTTCGACGGGTTAAAACAATGATCATGATTTAGAGGTAAAACTGACTTGAACGTTGCGGCTGGCACCTTCAAAGTCCTATGTATAACCGCGTGGAAAATATCGAGATCACATCATGTTACCCATGACTGGATACTGCACACAAATCGATAACGAAGAGCATGAAGGGGGTAACAAACAACCCTTGAATTAAACTGTTAATACACCATACATCTCCACTGTTCCATAGCCGATACCGTAACATCATATTCTAGTAGTAATCGTGAACGCCCCTACTCCAGTACTGAATTGTTTGATGACCTTGGCCCAGCCCTGTGAAATGTGATAGACCGAGCCTCGTTCTTGCAACCAAAATTCCCCATATCTCTCACGTCTTTTCCTTCTTTTCTCCAGCTGCGCAATGTGCGGTTGCTGCCCGCTTGACATTGCCGATGCCAGTTATTGAATCGTGTTCCTAAGCCTTCTGCCCCTTTCTTCCCGCATTGTGTGGAACGCCACTGCTTATGGGTTTCGCAGCGCCGTTCTTTTCACATGTCTTCCTCCCATATAGACCGGAGAGATTTCCATTCTAGTAGCGTCTTCTCGTCGGCTCCGGGCTAGGGGAGCGCGTCGGGCTGCGGCTCCGCGGCCTCATCTTGAGCCACTTCTTGGTGCTAAGCTCGAGCTCCCTCTCCAGCTCCGGACTAGGGTTCTTGCGATGTATGAAATTACAAAATCCTCCACGGACACACCCCTCGCCGCTATTGAGCCTGCAGCACGCCTCGCGGAAGTCCGTCACGGGTGACAGCTCGCAGTAGATGGGCCGGGCGGCGTACCAGCGGCTGTTGAGGTCGTCGCACGCCTTCTGGGCGCTGTCCTCGTACTTGAAGCGCGCGTACACGTTGCCGATTAGGTGGTCGTTGTTGTTGTCGCACACGACCAGCTCCTCGAGCTCGCCGTACTTGCACATCTCGCACCAGATGTCCTCGTAGAAGGCGTCGAAGTGGTTCTGCAGCTGCGACGCGTTCATGCGGTTCTTGGGGTCGAAGGCTGGGTTGTGGTACAGGTTGGGCATCAGGATGGTCTGCGAGTAGGACGGCTTGACGTGCTTGCGCGAGCACCGGTCGCCGTGCCGGCAGGCGCCGATCTTGTAGTAGAAGGAGCAGTTGACTTTGTCTTGCTCGGTGCCGAAGATGGAGGCGAGGAAGTTGGCCATTTTGATGGAATGCCGCCGGCTTTACTGTCGCGCAGCGATTCTGTTTGGATGGCGATATGCGGTTTCACTGAATAGATGGGGAGGATTCGAGATGCGATCTTTCTTCGCCAGGAGGGCGTGCGTGGAGATACTGAGAGTCGGAGTCGGTATATTCAGGCTGTTCGAATAGTTTCAATGCCTGAGTGTTTCTTTTCGTCGTTCGTGGGTAAATGTGCGTGATCGCGTCTGCGGAAGGATGAATTTAGGCGCTTGTCGCTGATGGGGTTCGAGCTCCGAAAGTGCTGATAGACCTGGTCGTCGGTCGGACTCGTTTGTTAAGAATCTGGTGAATTGGTAATTCGTTGTCGCATGGAATCACTCCGTCGTCGAAAACTGAGCCCAGCCGCGTCGCCTCAGTCGCGTCTAGCTTTCGCCACAAAGTGTGGCTGATAAGGACAAGACCAATTAACGTTCAAACTTGCGTGAGGCTGACAAAATCCACTGTGGCTAACTGCCGATTTGACTTGATAATATGGCACGAACAACAAGAAAAAAAAGACAAAAAGCAATGCCCAATAACAGGATTGAACTGTTGACCTTCGCATGGACTTGATATCTAGTGGAGATATTAGTACGACGCTCTAACCAGCTGAGCTAATCGGGCTTTGTTGAAAATATTTGCGATCTCGAGCCTCTCAAGTTACTGCATTTGGAGCTGCCATCTTGAATATTTATGATTGAACGTTACTGAATTATTCTTTCGTATGCATTCATGAACAGGTGAGACCTGCTGCTAGCATAGCGTTCGATATGGCGAATGTACTGCTTAATCCTATTATGACTTATGCTTCGATGATACCACTTGTTCGCTATCTCACCCAATGGCAAATGTCTACAAAACCCTATCGACACGAGACTCTCACGCCGAGTTCGGCGGCCGGCTGCCGCGAGAGATCACATCGGCTGCTGACAGCGGCGATGCATGCACGGGAAAGCTGGGCCGGTGGTCGGCAGTCAATCACGGTGAACCCGGTGCTAGCAAGTGGAGCCCGGCGCTAGATCCGCATCGGCCGGGGTGGGCATATACATACCGTATATTCTAGGGCGATTCGTTTTCAGGGTCTGAGGGTTACCTGTGAGGATTTATCTCAGACCCTGAAAACGAATCGCCCTAGAATATACGGTATGGGGTTGCAATACAAGATCCGAACACGAAACATTGTAACAACGACTCGCCCAAACATTCGAGTCAACAAGAAACACTTGCCGTTAATGTCTCAAAGTCGCAATGAAAATGGGTTGCTCCTGACGCCTAGACAACTTGCTCACTGTCGGTCAAGTAGAAGGAGGTGCTGTATCCGGTTTATTCTTGAGGCCTAACTCCTAATCCGAGGATCGCAGAGAGTGTTGAGTGTCTGAAGATTGAGAACAGGAGGAGTCGCTCGGTTATGGGAACCACTGGTAAGAGTTCTTCCATCCTCAGACGTGGGGTAATTGCGTTTCTGTGCATCACGGCTGAATCTCCCTGCCTTCAACTTTGTTGAAAAGGTGAACGTGGCCTCCTTGAGAGCAAGGTTCTCATCCAATCGCCATCTTTGTGACGGGTCCCGGTGTTGCTCAATCGTTTGACTATCGGACAACCAACACCATCCTCACAATTCCAACAGTCAACGGATGAATGGTCTTTGTGTGGCCAGACCCTTGACTTGCAAGCCGGTCTCAAGATTTGAAATATCAGGTTGGATGATAGGCGCCGGGATGAATCAAGTGATTTGTCGATTGTCGGGTGAGGTTCGTTTCATTGTTGACCTCGTCGAGTGGGATGATGCAGAGAAGTTATCTTTGATCATGACTTCGCATGTTGAAAAGAAAGGGGAAACCTTCATCAGTCTTTGCCCTGACGAGCTGCGCTGAACTGGCACTTTTGAACCCCCTGCGCTGGGAGATTTGCGACAAGGATCTGCTTATTAGTGAACCCACCCGATTTGTCGATGCGGCGGCCTCCTGAGGGGTAAAAGCCGCGGATTTTCCAACGCTAGAGTAAATGAATCAGGGTTCAATTGGTGATGAAGCCCGAGCGGGATCTATAGTTCAACAAGCAAATTGAGACATTGAAATACCTGGGTGATGAATTGACTAGAGCGGTTTCAAGGTCTTCTCGGAGAAAGCTCTTTACAGTGAATGTGCTGTCTAGGTCGCAGTGTCTGGACTCAACTGCGGGGGTCCAATTCCAGATAGCTAGGTAGTGTAAAATGACAGATATGGATGATACCCTCTGTCGCTGGTAAGGAGCCTCAGAAAGTGACATGACGCACCTTGACGGTGCTACTATAGAACGCATTTCTGGGATTCGGCAAAGCATACCTGTCCTTAATATACGCCGGCTGTCTTGGGTTTGTTCGCCGAACTTCCATCTCTTCACCTGTCTGCGCCTCACCGTTCCCCGATCACTTTTGGCGATCCTGTTGAGCAAGCCGGCAGGTCACGCTTTAGAGTATGCACATTTCAGCTGGCAAGTGCAAGCGCGGCGATAAGTGGACTGGGATCTGCGGGGTACGTACCTCAAGTATGTACCCGAAGCAGGTCTGAGCACGAACTTCAAGCTTATGCCCCACTATACAGTTTTTGCGAGTAATGCCAAAGTGAGGTTACTCTCCTGGCTACCACGAATACCGGTATAGTGCCTCGGAGATGTTGGAGGATTTAGAAAGAGAGAAAATGAGAGTAGGTATATAAGTCATTTGGGCTAATTGCATCGATCTAGGGCTACATCTAGCCGGGTGCACGGCGATGAAGCCACGCAAGCGAGACAAGCTGGGAGTCTTGGGAGCGCATCTCCAAATTTTGGGTCTTGCGCTTGCCTCCAAGTCGCAACCCGCCTTCCAGCCCGCTTCCAATCACACCTCGTAGAAGCTCTCACTTCGGTACCATTCCCCGCCGTGCCTGGCTTGTGTGGGCCACTTTTCATTCGACCTGAGCGGAGCTTGACCTTCTGACGTAGCCTTTGATCGTTCCCCAGCTGGCTGGCTACCACATCTCCAGACTCGATGGACTCAAGCAATGTGAAATTGAAATGTGAAGCAAAGTGAAAAGTTATTCTCAGGGAGGAGGTTAACAGGGCGTCCAGGATGCCCCTTCTAGCTGGCATCTTCAGTTCCAGAACGCCAAGACTCGGCCAATAAGAGTTGGGAGGTTGCGTGGAGAGGCCGTGGAGACGGGAGCAACAGCAGCAGCAGCCGGGCAGCAGCACAAGCTTGTACCACAGCACGAGCAGCACGAGCAGCCCCAGGACCCATCCCAAGAGGCTTGGATACCTCCACACTTGAGCTGCGTTCGACCTTTTCAGTCATTTCCCAGCTGGGGGTTGCGCGGCTTCCATTCTAAAAACCATTTGCTGTCTCGTCACTCCGTCCGGTCCGCTAGTGTTGTTTTTTTATTTCCCTCTCTTTCTTCTTCTCCGTCTCCGTCCCGTCCGTCCTTTTGCCAAACATCCAGTTACAATTCACGGGAACACAGGTCCAACTTCTGTGTACCTTGGCTGTAACACCCTTCCAAGGAGACCGGCTTGGTTTCCTTGTTCCCCCCCCTTCTCTCTTCTGACCAACTTCTTTCTGAACTGGTTTCCCCTTCACACCCTATAGGTTTTTCTCATTATTGCTTCGGCTGCCAGGCCACTGCACCTGCAGCCACTCGATCAGCGCCAATCGTCCTCGACCATTGACGCCATCTGGCTAGACAGGAAACTCTTAGGGGTTGCGCCTTTCTGACCGGACCCCCGTCTTTATACAGACGACACCTTCCCCGATAGCTCGGAAAACCTACCAACACAAACGATATTTCGAGCATATACAACGACAGCAGCACTGCAAGTCAGGCTGCTGACGCGGCTTTCTTGTCAGACACAATGGCAACTCAGCAAGTAGCAAATGAGCTGAAGCAGCAGGGCGCAATCGAAGCTGCACGGGATCCCAACAGCAGCGTCACGGCCGAGATGGCCGAGCAGAAGATTGTGGCCGACAGCCAGCAGTCCGGCGTCACTGCCTTCACCTTCGACCCCAATGCTAGCGCAGCGGAGAAGGCAGCTCAAGCCAGAGAGGTATGCCCCTAAGCCCCAATCAAAGCATTGGTGCCCCTGCCTAACACTGTTACAGGCTATTCCAGATGGCCTTCGGCGACCGAAAGGATTGGCTATTGCTTCCGACCTTGACGACGGAACCAAGGCCGATGTCGACCTTCCCCCGCCTTCCAAGGCCGGCGCCCTTGACCTTCCAACCACTGCCGACGGACAGGTGATTGAGGATAACCGTACCCCTGAACAAATTGAGGCCGATCTGGTCAAGAAGGTTGGCTGGGCTCCGAGGTTCGGCTGGCCCAAGGACCCCGAAGAAGAACAGGATCTGCTAGACCACGCAACCTGGGTAGAGTCGAACCTTTCCGAGAATTATTTTGGCGGTAAGCAAAAGTTTAAATGACATGCTTGTAGTGTGCTCGCTGTCTAATACGCGATCTTGCAGAATGGTACCATAACGTGGCCGTCATTGTCTTTGCCTGTCTCTCGTCATGGCTTGTAGCGGTGTTAGGAGGCGGCCTTGCTTGGGTCTTCATTATCATGGCTTGCTGCTCGACTTACTACAGAACCTCTCTTCGCCGAGTGCGCCGAAACTTCCGAGACGATATCACACGCGAGCTGGGTCTCAAGAAACTGGAAACCGATAACGAATCCGTAGAATGGATCAACTCGTTCCTGGTCAAATTCTGGCCCATCTACCAGCCAGTCCTCGCCCAGACAGTCATCAACTCAGTCGATCAGGTTCTCAGCATGTCCACTCCCGCTTTTCTCGACAGCTTGAAGTTGAAAACCTTCACTTTGGGCTCCAAACCGCCTCGCATGGAGCATGTCAAGACCTACCCCAAGGCCGAAGATGAGGTTGTCATCATGGATTGGATGTTCAGCTTTACTCCCAATGATACCGCCGATATGACCGCCCGCCAGCTCCAGAACAAGATTAACCCCAAGGTTGTCCTAGAGATCCGTGTTGGAAAGGCCATGATTAGTAAGGGTCTCGACGTTATCGTCGAGGATATGTCCTTTTCGGGTCTGATGCGGCTCAAGATCAAGTTCCAGATGGCGTTCCCCCACATCGAAAAGGTCGAAATGTGCTTCCTGGAGAAACCCAAGATTGATTACGTTTGCAAGCCTCTCGGAGGTGAAACCTTCGGTTTCGACATCAACTTCATTCCCGGTCTTGAGAGCTTCATTCAAGAGATGATTCACGCTACGTTGGCGCCAATGATGTATGCGCCGAATGTCTTCCCTATCGAAGTTGCGAAAATGCTTGCTGGTACACCCGTGGACAGAGCCATCGGTGTGGTTGCCATCACTTTGCATGGTGCTCAAGGCCTCAAGAACCCCGATAAATTCTCTGGTACCCCCGATCCTTACGCCGTCCTTTCCCTCAGCAAAAGGCAGCCTCTCGCGCAGACCAAGGTTATCAAGGAGAACGACAATCCTCGCTGGAACGAAACGCATTACATTATCATCTCCTCTTTCAACGACTCCCTCGATATCGATATTTTTGACTTCAACGATTTCAGAAAAGACAAGAAGCTTGGTACTGCCAGCTTTCCTCTTGAAAACCTTGAAGAGGTCAACGAATATGAGAACGAGAGACTCGAGCTCACGTACGATGGCAAGGCTCGTGGCGCTGTGTCCTGTGATATCCGGTTCTTCCCTGTGCTTGAGGAGGTGAAGCTTCCCGATGGCACTGTGGAACCTCCTCCGGAGTCTAACACTGGTATCCTGAGCTTCACCGTTGAACAGGCCAAGGAACTCGACCCATCAAAGAGCATGGTTGGCCAGCTCAACCCCTACGCGATGCTTCTACTCAACGGCAAGGAGGTGCACAAGACAAAGACGATGAAGCGCACAAACCAGCCTATCTGGCCTAACGGCTCCAAGGAAATTTTGATTACGGACCGCAGGAACGCTAAGCTTGGTGTTGCCCTGAAGGATGATCGCGATATTGCCGGAGATCAACTTCTAGGCACATACCAAATTAAGCTCGATGATATGCTTGAGCTCATGGCCAAGGGCCAGGAATGGTACAACCTTGCTGGTGCCAAGACCGGCCGGGTGAAGATGATGGCTCAATGGAGGCCGGTGGCCATTTCCGGTGCTGCTGCAAGCACTGGAGGCTACACCACGCCCGTCGGTGTCTTGCGTCTGCACTTCATCAATGCCAGGTCCCTACGCAACGTGGAAGCCCTCGGAAAGTCCGATCCATATGTCCGAGTTCTCCTGTCTGGTATCGAACGTGGTCGCACTGTCACTCATAAGAACAATCTCAACCCCGACTTTGACGAAGTACTCTACATTTCAGTCCACTCTCCCAAGGAACGCCTCCAGCTCGACGTTATGGACGCCGAGAACATGGGCAGGGACAGGAGTCTAGGCCTTACCGAGATCTTTGCCGGTGATTACATGCATAAGGATCCCGAGACTGGTGAATGGCTGGTTCATGAGAAAAAGGAGCTTCACCAGGATGGTCTGCGCATGCACGGCAAGGGCGTCGCCAAGGGTGTTCTATCGTACACAGTTGCTTTCTACCCTTGCCTCAACATTGCCGATCCAGAGGATGATGAGAAGGACGAACAGAGCGACCAATCTTCTGAGCCCAAGCAGTCCTTGGATGTTCCGAGATCCTCCGATGCTGGCAAGTTCTCCTCCACTCTGGAGAGGACAGACAGCATCAAGCCAGAGAACAGTGGGGCCTCGAGACCTATTACGCCCAAGACGCCGGTCACTCCCACTTCTGTCGCGCCTTCCAGGAAATCCAGGGACGACAAGGAGCCGCCCAAGCTCCGCCTCAACCCACAGGAACTCTTGCAATATGAATCCGGTTTGGTTATCTTCAAGCTCATGGAGGCCGAACTCCCCAAGAGTCAATGCCGCGTTGAGGTTTGCGTCGATGACTATGCTTTCCCGTCTTATGTCTCCTCGACTTCGAGAACGAAGTCGCACAGTTTCGATGAGATTGGTGATTGTTTCATTCGTGAACTAGAGTTCTCGAAACTGACAATCAAGATCAACGAGCGGTCCGAAAAGCAGGAAGAGAATGGCAAGGAGAACACACTTGCTCGCCTGTCAGGAAACACTCTTGACACACTCAAGCAATGCCTTGTAAGTATCACCGCAAGCGGGCGAACCGAACTTTTTGAAGCATTGCTAACAGTCGTGATACAGAACAATCCCACCACCCTGAAACTCAAGAATGAGGATGGTAAGGTCTACTCGATCAAGGTCAGCCTCAAATACGTGCCAGTTCGTATGCAGCTCGACCCAAGTGAGAGCATCAACAACATGGGTCATCTTCGCGTCGATGTTCTAGATGCTCAGAACCTCCCGTCTGCCGACTCTAACGGCAAGAGTGACCCTTATGTCAAGTTTGAGTTCAACGGTCAGGAGGTGTTCAAGTCCAAGACAGTGAAGAAGACTTTGAATCCGACGTGGAACGAGTTTTTCGAACTACCGGTTCCAAGCCGCACCGCAGCCGCTTTCAAGGCTACTGTGTGGGATTGGGACTTTGCCGATAAGCCCGATTTCCTTGGGTCTGCGGACATCAACCTCGGTCAGCTCGAGCCCTTTAGGGCGCAAGAAGTACGGCTCACTCTTGATGGAAAGTCGGGCGTGCTCCGTCTTCGCCTTCTTTTCCGCCCCGACTACGTCACCAGAACCAGACAAGGAACTTCGACACTGGTTGGCACATTTGCTGTCCCCGGTAAGATCGTTACAGGCGTTGCCGGTGTTCCTCTGAAGGGTGGCGCCGCGGTTGCTGGTGTTGTTGGGCACGGTGTTGGCAAGGGTGCATCCTTCATCAAGCGTGGTTTCCGCAGCAATACCAAGAGGGAGGATGATTCGGACAGCATGACCAATAGTTCGGTCGAACTTCCTACCATCGTCACCAATGGACCAGAGCCTGCTTCGGGCCTGAAACGCTCAGCAGTCATCACAGAAGCCGACGGTTCCTCGGCGAACGAGCTTCATCACGCGCGGACAAGGAGTGTGGGCGCATCATCTGTCCGTAGTGCCATGTTCCCTGGAGCATCCTCAGGAACGGCCTCTTTCACGGTTATTTCTGCCTCTGGCTATCCTCCTTCTACGGATGTGTACGTCACAATTACACAAATGAAGGACGGAAAATCGAAGTCTGTGGGCAAGACCAAGCACCGCAAGTCGTCGAGCGGCACTGTCAAGTTCGACGAAACTTTTAACATCCAGTGCACGCCTGATTCGCAGTTCAAGATTGAGGCCAAGGAGCATCACACCTTTGGAAGTGATGATCATCTAGGCGAGAGTGTCTACTTTGTTGACGAGTCGAACTCAGGACAAGAAAAGGCACTGAAGGTTGGAAGCGGAACTGTGTACCTCAAGAGCGGGTTCGTCCCATCTGAGAGTGCCCAGGATGCATCTAGTGCGCTTAGCCCCGACCAAAGCCCAAAGTCTTCTAGTTTAAGGCGAAGCTTCCTGAGCAAGGGTGCTAGATCTCCTAGTCGCGATGGTCCTTGATTTGGTTTTGTACTTCTCTTGTGTCGTTTGCAAGGAGTTTGCGTTGATTAACGGTGGCTTAGTTTGGCTAGGTTCGAAGGGATCACAGGGATAATCAGGGCGTATCGAATAAATTGCCATTGCGTAGGATAGTCTGGCTAGCAATGATACCTTTTTTGCAGTACAAGTTGCCTCATACTTTCCCGAATCTAGAGACCAGAGGTGGCCTCTTCATCGTCAACCGTCTTTTGAGGACATAGCCAGCCGCGTTAGTAGAGCCTTTATTGTAGCTTTCAGGCACCTTTTTACGGTCATATGGGCACGTATGTTTGAAAGGCTGTACCGGGCTCGGCCGCTCGGGAGGGGTTACCGTTTGCCGTGAACCACACGTGGGTTTTTAGCGTTAGTTCTCGCGGAAATTGCGTTCGTCTGAAGCAATCCGAATCTCAAGCATAGAAGTACCTAGAGGTAGGTAGTAGGTATGTATAGAGGACATGGGATCAGGATTGGGTTGGCTAAGAAAGAGGGGAAGAGCTACATGTAGAGGTAACCCGCGAATCACTTCTTTGTTTTCTTGCTTAGTCTAACCTAGATCCGAACAGTTGAATAGCACTAAAGAGACGAGATTTATAGCTTATCCAAGCACTGGCCAGGTAGTGAAGCCATTCCCTTATGTCTTCATTAGGGGGTGACATGGTGACTTCGATCCCATGTTGCCATCGTTTGTGGTCGATCCACATGCTCCCGTCCCGCAGAAGGGGGCCTCCTAAAATGGCTAGGAAAGGGTGCACTTCAGTACCCCTTGCAGAAGTGGCTCCCATTATGTACCGGCCACCCACCCGGCCCACAGAGACACTCCGCTATAACGTCCTGGGTAATCGCGAGTGGCAGGCCATTCCTAACCAGCAAGGTAATCGCAGCCCGCAACATCGAGACGGGGACTCCGGTTCCAGCTGGTTCGTGAACGTGTTCAAGAATTGGAACTTTACTTCAGTCCGGTAAACACGACCCTTTTCATGACCTTTATCCTCTTTCTAACGATTCGACCAGAACCTGGCACGTCGTCGCCTATTCCTATACCTCTGCCTACTTTCAGAGAGTATCGGCATCGAGGCCTCGAATATCCCCGACGAACCATTGTTCCACGACATCGTAAAGTCGACCACGATCAATACACACGCCAATCACCTACGTTAAACGATTTGCGATTGCCGCCGGTATCAAACAACTTGTATTGCCAACGATGGATCAGGCCGATATACCGGCGCTGCTGGCGCGCCTCGCTAGTGACGAGGATGCCGCTCGCAAGATGGCAGTGTTCAAGCTCCAGTCCTCGATCAACGACCCAGCTTTCGCCGACGTGTTCATCGCCTCGGGTGGCCTGGTCGTTCTGCGCCGACTGATAATGTCTACCGGTGGAAACACGTTAGCATATTCGCTGCAGAGCTTGAGCCGACTGCTCGAGGTGGACATGGGCTGGGATATCTTCGAGGGCTCCAATTCAGGAGAGCTTGTCGAGCGCGTGGTCGAACTTGTTGTTACCAACCCGCTTGTCAACATTCTACGAGGCGCCATGTCCATCTTGGTTGGCCTTGTCAGCCATTCGCAATCGACAGCCCGCGGGGGCACATCACGCACGCCAGGCACCTTTGGCTTTAGGGCGCTCAAGCCGGCAGTCGCGGTGTACCCGCAGTTCTTCGAGCTAGTCATTATACAGCTACAGTCGGCAGACCATGCGCTCTGTGCGAATGCCCTCATGTTGATCAACGCGCTCATACGGGATGCGGTATCCAACGACAGCGGTCCTACCTTGCTGGTGTCAAGCGCAAAGGGAAGCGTACCTCCTGGAGAGGAGTGGTCCAAATTCATTAAGAAGCTTCAAGATCTCGGTTTGATCAAGGCGGTGTACAATCTTATGCAGAGCTCGTCTTTGCAGGACCTCGCGCACCCGCTGCTCGAATTCCAAACTCTGACGAAGGTCCTTCTCCGGAAATGGAGGTCGGTGAGGGTGGACTTGGAGCGGCCAGAACACAGGAGAGCACTGAAGGGCTTGCATCTTGCGAGCGCACCCGAGAGACGCCAGGCTAACGGGGCCATGACCACCTTATCCCCTACGGGAAGACCATCAACTGCCGCGACAATTGTAGCTGCTAGGGAAGAAGGAGACAAGGAGAACGGCGGTGAAGCTGGGGCACCAAGGAAATCCAGTCGACGACACAATCCCGAAAAATGGAGGAGGTTGGGCTTCGAGACTGAGTCGCCTGCATCCGAGTTTGATGTGGCCGGATTCCTGGGCATGATGGACCTTACAGACTACGTGCGCAAAAATGAGGATGGGTTCCAGAAGCTGTTGCTGGAGCAGTCCAGCAGGCCGCTTAACGAACGATGCCCCGTGGCGCGGGCTAGTCTGGCCGTAACCATGATACTGTACGAGCACTTTGAGGTTGAAAAATGCGACCTGGACGATATCAGAAACGGCGGCTACTACCAGCTTATCGACGGGGGTGGCAAAACTCACGACAAACTGTTCCGCCCATTGCTCCTCCAGTGGTCACGACTACATACCGCCGGACTACATGCCTTCTTCAGGATGTGGAAAGCTACTGGGGCGACTCGATATGATTTCGACAAGGTGGCAGAGCTCGTTCGGATCTTGATTGATCAGGTGGTTGGGCAGGCCAGCAGGAACAAGGATGTACTCGAGGTTGAAGATGATTTGCACGAGTATGATTCTGGAAGGCTCCGGGAGTTGCAGATGGATCTGTTGGAGCTCTCCTTCGAGGACCAATGGGGCCCCCATCTTTTCCAGGTTCGCGAAGAACTCAAGCACGAGGCTTTGCAGTTCGTCAAAGAGCAACGTATCCGTTGTCTGTTACAAGGTTCATGGTTTTCCAAGCCTCAGCCCCATCGGTCAAACCACTCTAGGACAGAAAGCCTCAAAACAGGAGGAGATAAGGGTAGCCGGCTATATCAGCCCTGGCGGTTCGCAAAGCTTTCGCACAATAGGCGCTATCTTCACTACGCCGACTTCGCAGAGCAGACGGCACACGATCCTGGTCTGGAAGCTTTGACAGAGAAGATTGATCTGCTTTCCATCAGTTCAGTGGTGTCAAATGTCTCGAACACAGACGAGGCGGCAGGAGACTACGGAAGCCATGCGTCATCAAGCTTGACAAGCCTCAACAAGGACGCCGCAGCCAAGTCGACAACAAAGATCACCATCTACAGCCTTGCTGAGAATTTCTCACCGGAGCTGGCCAGTCTTGCAGCTGCAGGCAAGACCAAGGAGCAGCCGATTCTGACCCTTCATCCTCTCAACCACAGCTTGGCGTCGGAGTGGCTCGATGGTCTGCTTATGATCCTCAACCAGGCGCCTATCACGGCCGAGACTAATAAGCTCGTCACACTGGTGAGCGAGTATGGACTTAAAATACGTCTTCTTAATGTTAGGGCCGAGGCGGCCGATAATGGACCGGTTCCGGGCGCCGGTCAGGTGCCTAGTCGGGAGGGGTTGGATGAGGATTATTACTATGAGATCTGATAGACGGGTCTGTCCCCCGTTCTCACTGATCGTGCGGCCTCTCCCTTCTATGATACCGAAGCAAAGTTCTTTGCTTCCCCTTTGGACATGCGTCTTTCTGTCGGGACTCACACGCACTTCGTTCTGTTCCATCTTCATTTCTCCGTTTTCAGAAACAACCTTCCATGTTATTATACCCAAAATCTTTTTATGTTTCTTCCGACTTTTTCTTACATTCCCTTTTCTACTCTACTTTCTGGGCGGAGCTTTCAAATTCTTGGTGGTTGAGCATACTGTACTATACAATAGTATTATTTACTAAAGGATAATTTTGATGGCCGCAGTCCGTCCCCTCGTATTGCCTTCTGGCAGATGCTTGTGCTGTACCGCAAAGACTTAGTCTCTTCCACAGAACCTCCGTCCACGGCGCTCAGCGGACCCACCCCACAAAATGTGGGTCTCCCTCACCGCAGAAAAGGGGGGGTGGGGTTCGGAGGTTAGTGGGTTTGAGAACTGAGACTAGCAAAGACTTGGGGCCTTGATATCCCACTAGCGACCAAATATCCACTGTTATTGTTGAGGCTTCACTAGCACCCTACTGTTCGAAATCCTTCTAATGATCCATGCCCTGAGGCACCTCAGCCATAGGCTCGAAGAAATAGATCATGCCAGGTAGTCATCGACGGGTCAATTTTTTTGCGGCATGTTTGTGAAGTACGTATCGTTTGTTGTTCAAACATCCGGGTCCAGACCACGAGGACGGGAACGGTGGGGCGTGCCCCTGATTTTCATCTGCTGTAGCTGACGCACGTGGCTGTCGAGGTACCTTGGTTGCAGCTTCCTATAGAGCCTATAGCGAGATCTTATCAGCGCGGGAGGAATATTGTTAGTGAAAACCAGCTTCTCACACTAGTTATACGTCGTCGGCAGCTCTTGTATCTAACAGAGAGCTCGGATAGCTGATTAGAGGTTGCATCGGGCTTTTATGCGGCTCATATGATCGGATGGCACATGCCAGTCGATTCCACTTCCTTGTTGCGTCATTGTTCTTCATTTGATCTCGACAACAACGGCCTTTGTTCATCGTTTGTCTTGGAAGTATCGGGAATTTCAAAGACCGGGTCGTTTGAAATCGCATTCACACTTGTCGCTCTACTCGTCTTTGAATCATCAACAGTCATCATTTTCATCATCTCTCGTATAGCATCGACGAGGTATTTCCACCGCGGCATCAAGGACAATGTCCATCATTGGGCCTTAGCAACACTGAATATAACTGAGGTATCCGGGGGCATGCAGCCCCCCTTCAAACTTGAAGCTCAACCACCAAGACCAAATCCGATCAAAGGAGGGACGCTCGTATAGCGTCTCGAGGCGTGCGCGGCTTAAACCATGGGTAACGGGTTCTTCAAACATCCTCACCCTGGACACTTTAACAAAGAAGAACAGAGATGGTACTGTGAGTACTTAACTGACGGAAGAACACCAAATCTTCCGAAACTTGTCAAGGAAGTCAATCGCTTATCCAGCTAGGTACTGACATACATCGCAGGCAGCTGTTTGAACGGCCCGCAGCCAGCAATCAAACTCCAAGTCAAGAAGGAGGGACCTAACAAGGGCAGGTATTTCTACACGTGCCGAGAACCAAAGGATCCTGGAGCCATCCCGGGCCAGTGCGGATTTTGGCTTTGGGAGGACAGAGCAAAGGAGAGGGAGAAGGAGGCAGAGTCGAGACCGGTGCAGCGGCGGTCTAACTGCATGCCGGACTTGAGACAGCGGATACCGAGACTTCCTTGGTTCCCCCCTTACGGCGAAGGCTGGGGTTTTGTCGACGATCCTTACTACGATAATTGGGAAAATCCCGCTGCAAGTGCCGACGACAGGAGCAGTGTGAAGGTGAAGGAGGAAGACACGGACGACCAAGCAGGAGGTTTATCTGCGATGAGGTCCCCCGGAAGGAAACGTCCAGCTGCGGCTGCTACCATAGTCGAGGAAGATTACGGCGACTTCGAGCCGGACTTGGAAAGGCAACTGGTTCAGATCGTGGATTCGAGTCCTCTTCGCCCGAGTCAACAACTTCGCAGGGCAGGGGACGCCCCAGTCCCGGCGCCCGTCTTATCACAAGTTCGAACAGGCAACGCAACCATGACGGCGGTGCAACAACCCGGCACCCACACTCCGAGCCCTCAGAGGACGTATGATGTCTCTGCGTCGATGCTTACCCCGACCTCACGAGGAAACTCATCAAGTGCGGCGGCCGAACCCGGCCCGACAAAACGCATCAAGTTCGACGCCAGGCAACCAGCCACTACAACAAGAGCATCAACTTCTTCAACAACTTCTAGTCAAACCCTACCTCGCTCCCTTCAAACTACCCCAACAGCAAATCGACTCTCCACGACAACGGGGCCAGGGCCGGGCGACGACTACCAAATCACCACCGAGATCCTGGGCATCCTCTCAAACGAAAGACAAGTCTCCAACGCAACTCGCCAAGTCATTCGCGACAAGCTCAACACTTATGCTTTGCGCATGCGCGGCGTCGAGCGAGGCCGCGATATGACGAGGGCAGCGCTCAAGGCTAAGGAAGCCAATGAGGCGGAGCTCAGGGCGAGAATCGAAGAGCTGGAGAGGGAGCGGAAGGTCGCTAATGATAAGATCAGGGCGCTCAGGGATGGGTTGGGGGAGTTGCTTGTTGATGATGTTGATAGTGGTGTTGATGCTAATCGGGGTGAGCGGTCGTAAGTGCGGTACCATGACGGGAAATTTTTCACTGCTGCGAGCGCTATGGAGTTGGGTTTTACATTTCATGGAATTCCAGGTCTTTTCTCCTTCTGTTTGGTGGATAATCCCCATACATCTTTATATTGTGTCTGGGAGTTACCGTTTTCTGGCTGGGATATTTTCTATGGAGAGGTACGGGCTTTCGCGCGTTGTTATTGGGATAACTGAAAAGCACTGGGTTATCATTGCAGCGTTGCATTCGAATTGAAGAACGAGTCGAGATGATGATGATACTGCCGACTATAGTACGTTGTCTTGACATGCAAATGGAAGTTACACTTTCACACTTCCGCAATGATAATTGTTGTAGGGCAGTGATGTGGAACTGTCAGGACACGCCGAACGGGATCACGGTCATGGGGCTCAGGCGCGTTCAATTGATTGAGTCGCGTAAAAGGGTCTGGGGTGGGGCAGATTTGATCTGATACGTATGCACTTTATAACTAGCGCCGAAGTCCCTGAACGTGATGCGCGAGACTGGGGAAAAAATAAGCGGCTAGCGACCAGGGGGGCGCATCGGGTTGGGCGTTTAACCCTAACCCGGTGCCCATTTACTTTCCTATTTCGGATGACTACCTACACGACATGCCGCGTTGAAGACGCGGTTCGTCCAAGATTCCCCATAACCGTTCCCCTCTACGTCAAGTACCTAATTACATCTTAATCACCATTCTCCAACCCCCCCGACCTCTTTCGCATCTGCCATTGCCCACCATTCTGCGCCTCTACGTGCATTCCACCTGCTTCAAGATATTCCCATTCCCCCACAGATTATTTTTTGGTCTAGGGTTGCCTTTCTTTGGGACACGTCTTCCCATCTTATGCCCAGTGGGGTTGTTGTATTACTCTTTAGTTGTTTCATTGCTTTTGGATTACATCCCGTACCTTGACTGACACCATCAAGCCTTACGAGATACGAAGTCACGATCGCGACGCAGCTCAGCGAATAGTTGCCCCGGTGGGAGCATGAATTAGCCGGGTTCACTATCATCATCTTCGACCTATACACAGAACACTGAAATGGACGCCATCGCTCCAACGCCCTCCACGCCCTCTCCCCAGCTTGCACGCACTGTTCCTGATCTCGTCCATGAGGGGGAACAGGAAGAGCTTGGCGGGAGCACCAATCAACCAGAACTTTCAGAACTCCCAGTGCTAAGGGTATCGGAAACTCCAGGACCGCCAGTTTCTTCACAACCGTCCGGGGATGTGGAACGGCATCCAAAGGGGAAGAGAAAGCGAACTACGTAAGTGCGGGTTAATAGGATGGGATGAAAGACTCGTTGCCAAGCCCTTCCATCCAATCTTTTTCAAAGCACATGGTGCTAACCGAACTGCCAATCTCAGAGCAACAGACAAAGCCATACTCGAGGCAGCCTACAATGCGAATCCCAAGCCCGACAAGGCAGCGCGTCAAGACATTGTCAACCGCGTCTCGTTGAACGAAAAAGAAGTTCAGGTTAGCTACGATCACGCCATCGCCAGGAATTGGGTCTAGTACATATAACAGAGTTGAACTAATACGCACGCCAGATTTGGTTCCAAAACCGCCGACAAAACGATCGAAGGAAATCACGTCCCTTGTCTCCTCAGGAGCTAGCCGCCCTCAGATACGGCGGTATGCAAATACTGTCTTCGGACAACACCCTTCCTGTGTATACGTCCGAGCCGGAGCACACGTCGCCCATTCAAGCCGCTTCAAGCTTCGTACGGGAACACTCCTCACCTCAACAGGCTGAGTCACCTAGCCGAGTGGACGACCATGAGACCGAGCCAAATCACGAAGATGCGTCCCAGGAGGACACTCTGCCACTACCAGAACCCCAAACCCAGCCACAAGAGGAGCAACCAACCATCGCCCACTCTGTATACGCGACACCTGCCCAAAAGCAAAGACACGCCGGTGACGACGACTCCCTCCTAATGTCTCAGCATTTGCCAAGTTCGATTGGCTACCTGTCCAACCGATGGAATCATCACACCCACGCACACTGCCTTTCAACTCCCATCAGCTTTAACCGAACAGACGATTCTTTCAACAACTTCATCCCTTCGTCATCTTCGTCTTCGACCTCTGCGCTCCGCCCGCGCCTATCGACGGGCCTGGACGGCAAGGCAGAAGTCGTCACCTCGCCACCACAAAATCCTGCGAGTCTCCCACCAGGAGAGCTGCAATCGTTCGACTCAGCACGTGGACGCAGCTATCAACGTGGTCCTAGCGAATCTCCAGTCACCTTACCACCCATTTCCACAATTACTAGCAGCCTTCCCTCGTCCCAAAGCGCTGGACCTTTGCTGCCCCGGCTTACGCGTGGGAGGTCGCGCGACGTTCATGCTTGGGAGTTCGCATGTGACGGTGAAACCCGCGAAGACGCATTGACAGTGCAAGCCAAGCACGAGAGCCGTGGCTCGGCCATCGCAGCTATCAGTCTGATACGTTCGACGAGTTCTAGCACGGGCGGCGGCAGCCCATTGCAACCAAGCAGAAGCAACAAGCGTAACGCCAGCATCAGTGGAATGACCCCTCGGGAGGACACTTCAGTCAAGAAGCCCCGGTTGATGAAAGGGTTCAGTGCCACTGGAAGGCTAGAAACGCCCAGCCACAACAACACTTGGGCAGAAAAGAGACAGTCCCTTGCAGTACCCGACACGCCAGGGACGGATTTCAGTTACACCAAGCCCAAATCCTCCTTGTTCATCTCCCCCCAGGGCAACGAGTCCGACAAAGAGAACTGGAGTCCCGACGAGAACGGGAACCCTCGGTTCTCCTACCACCCACCTTCCTCCGCCATCCGACCCACAAACCGACGACTGCTACCCTCCGGTACTCCCTTGTCATCGTCGAATGAGTTTGAGAGAACATCGACTAATTCCCGCCGAACACCAGCCCGTCGTGGTCTAATAGAGTCAAGCCCTTCGTTCCTATTATCCGGCAACCGTGCTAACACGGCTCCTCTCTATGGCGGCGGCGGCGGTGGCAGGGGACAGTACCGCGGAGGAAAAGGAGCCCCTGAACTGAGGATCTACGAAGACTTTGCTGCCACACCGAATCAACACGACAGCCCGACCGCTTCGCGCCGCCCCCCTCCTCCTCCTCCTGCTTTCGAAGATGATGGCTTGGACGAGGTCGAGCGGTTCATGCGTGGCGAAGTTAGTCCGAGTAAGAAAGGAGATGCGGATGCGGTGGCTGGGCTACTTTCGTTGAGCCAGGGGAACTGGCGGTGATACCCGCTCGGCCTGACAGCGGTTGGATGGAACCTTTAACCCATCTGTGTCCGTTGTGTAATGTTCGCAGTAGTACCATTGAATACATCTTCTCAATGCGAGAACACTGCCCCCAGAATATCTTCCACGTCGATCTGTGCAATCTTGTGGTCGCGAATACATGCTCAAAGCGCATTTGCTTTACGTTGCTGCACACGCAATCAACATCAGCAATTTTTATCGAGCTCTTTACCCCATGTTATATCCGATATGCTTAAAAAGGTGGTCCTTGCTATTTCACCTGCATCGGGCGGAGTTCACGTTAGTGTACAGGCGTTGCAAGGGAGACAAAATAAATGAGCTCTTGCTAGGCTCACCTTGGCGGGGAAAATATGGAGAAAATGGGAGAAGCCTGTCTTCGTTGTACTTATACACATCATGTACACTACTCGTCAGGTCTGCAAAATCGACCGGTTGACTAGCGGCGGAGCCACTAGTCAGGACTAGCAATTCGTATACGACCAGCAATTCGTCCCGAGCGGGGTACTTCCCCAACCACCAATCTAATTAGTATATGCATATAGTCCACCCGGAGCCAATAATATTTTATAAGAATATATCCGTTTTTTTTAATTGTATACAAAATCGTTGATATAACTAATATATGTACCAATACGTAAAAATATCCTTATTTACCAATATAAAAATATAGTATTTAGTTTTATAGAATTAGAAAAAAACTAGTATATAATTGTATACTATATTTACTCTATAATATTAACTTCTTTGTAATTAGAATCCCCTCCCTCCTCTTTACTATACTCCTTATATTTTTCGTCTTCTTATATTATCTAATATCGTAAATCGTTAGGATATTATTAATTTAGGTCTTATTATAAATTAATAGGGTTATTATCGATAATTTTAATTTTTTATTTATCCTTTTTATCCTTTATAATTATAATACCCTTATTCGTTAATTACGTAATAATAACTTTATTAGCGACTAATTTCCTAACGTCGTTAAATATTTATAGAGTACGCGGCTTGGGGGGATTACTTAGCGGTTACTAATATATAGGGAGAATTATATTATATACGGTCCTATTATTACCTAACCTTATAATTTTAATATTTATAGCTTTTTAGCGTTTAATTTAGTAGTGATTTTAGCGTTTTGCCCTCTCTTTACGATATTTATTAATTAACTAATTATAGTTAGTAAATTATATTTCGTAAAGGGTGGTAAAGTTTTTAATATCCTTTTTAGGGGTTTTAAATACTCTTATTTATAATTTTTCATTAGATATCTAAACCTTTTATATAGATATAAAGTTACTAATTTATATACGTAATACGGTCTATTTTTATTAAAGCTTTCGAGTATATATATATTCGTCCTCCTTTTTATTAAGAATAATACGTTAATATTCGTTAGTAGCGGCGTAAAGACGAATATTATTAATAATAATTATATTACTATAGCGTAATAACTGGTTAATTATAAAGGTTTTGCGTAATACTTTTTCGATTACTTCTTTTTTATATTTACGTTTAAGCTCTACTTCTTTAATAGCTAATAGAGATAGTACGTTATTTATTTTATCCTTTTTATTTATTATATATTTAATTATTGGTAATATAAGATAATTACTTTTAATTACCGATAATAACCATTGTTTTATATACGTATCGTACTCTTTAATAGAAGGGAAATTGAATTATAGTATTATTATACTAATCTAGTTTTTAATTTATAAAGAAATTTAGCGTTTTAATATAACTAATATTAGTAAAGTAGGGAGCTCTTTAATATTATAGGTATTATTTGTAATAGAAGGACTATTTGGAATTTCTATTACTTCCCCTAATATACGAAAAACTATTCCCTATTCTTCTACCCTAAAATTAATAATATTTTATTCAATAAAGCGAGTAATATAACCTCGCCTCTATTTAATAAATTCTTCGTTAATCGACGAAGTTAATAAATCGCGTAGGTTCGAGAGAATTAAATTAGGATTGAAAGGGTATAAACCTATACGTTTCTAAATAGAAAGAATATTCTTAACTTTAAAGATTTTCTTTCTAACTTATTTAAAACTATTAAGAAAATTTAATTTAATATAATTAATATTATTAAAGGCGAGCTTTTTGCGTATATCGACTTGGTAAAAATGCTTATAAATTTAAAAAATACTTATATTAAAAGGTTAGAGGAAGTGCGTTAAATAAGGAAGTAGAAGAAATAGGGTAACGTTATACCGCTTATATTCTCTATAAAATTCGATGGTATAATAGCTATTATAATTATTTAATATTAATACCCTTCGCTCTTCCTTATTAATAAGTTGCGAATACTCTTCTTAGTATTTAAATTACTTTAAAGTATAATAATCGTCGGTATAACCTCGTAGAGATATAGTAATAATAGTACCGTCGTTAAAAGAATTGTTAATATATTTGTATATTATATTAATATTAGGAAGTAAAACGAATAGGGGGATAGTACGGTTAAATATAGAAATAAATTTAAGTATTATAATTAAGATTCTTTGGTTTGGATTAATAAATTGTACTTTTATTATTTTTAAATAAGTTTAAATAATATATGCTTTATTAAATATATTAATTCTAAATCTAAATTCATTATTATTCTAGATATTATCCCTATATACGTTATATTTAGTAATAATATTATAGAATAAATAAAAGACCTCTTTAATATTTTAGCGTATTTAGGAGGCCTTCTTAACCTAGGCTATAAATTTAATTTTAATACTATAGAATCCTTCCTTCTCTATATAACGACGAGTTTACTTATTATTAATAAATGGGATATTTATAGAATTATCCCTATTATTATAATTGAGCTTTATTAAAGTAATAATTATTAATACTAAACGTTGAAGAGTTATTTCGATACTTATTTTGGTTAATTTAATATACTTTCGAAATAAAATTATATTTATTAATAAATATTTATATATTAATCCAAATATATATAGTAAAGTCCTCCTTTATAATTAATAATTTATTATACCCCTTATTATCTATTTTCGAATTCGTACCCTTATTACGACTAACGACCTATTTATAAAGTGTACGAAACGCCTTCGTAGCGTCGGCTATAATTTTGAAACCCCCGCCTTAGAATGCCTTTACGGCGGCTTGGATTCTCCCTTCTATTAATAACGTTTTTTATATATTATTAATAATATTGTATATATTAGAGGAGAGGTCGATAAGCGGCGGAAGAGGGTTGGAAGAGCCGGCGGCGGATATACGAAGTTGTTGAAGTATAGTGCAATTGATAGAATATATAGTAAAACTAAGGCAATCCGATAGGGAAAATAAGGGAAATAGGGTAAGAAAAGGCTCGAAAGATTAATTAAAGGTGTTCGAGAGCGATTAAGATTGATTGTACGTAAAAAAAGGTATAATAATTAATTATTATTAGAGTAATTATTTTTAGAATATTAGAATCCAAAGTTTCGAATAGTTATAACGTACAAGGTTGGGTGTAAGGTTACGTATAAATGAGTGCGTCGGGTAGTGCGGGGAAATAAACGTATTGTATTTAAAAAAATATATATATGTCTAGATTTATATTAGTTTATTAGCGAAATGGCGGTGTAGGGAAGTACCCTAAGATATAGGGACGAATTGCTAGTCGTGTACGAATTGCTGGTCCTGACTAGTGGCTCCGCCGCTAGTCAACCGGTCGATTTTGCAGACCTGACGAGTACGGGATGGTGCTTGTTTTTGTGGCCGGTTTTTGTAATCCACGAGTCGAGAGGAAATATTCTGCTTCACATCTAAGCGAACTGGACCTAAGCAAAATAACCGGAAGACCATGAACCTGCAGTGGATTATACAAGAGCTAAGGAGGCATTACAAGACGTGTTTACTGATGTACACAACACACATGGCCAAGATCGACTAAATCAAATAAATATCTACTGTATGCACGCTTTCACATGCGCGCGGTCGATCATCATTATGACGTATCGGCTGACTTCCTTAGCTGCATGAGTGGTGTAAACAAACTTCCCAATGCGTACACAGTATAGGGGGTGGAAGGGGTTTGAGAAATGACCTGGAAACCACCGAGATAAATGCCCGGTTGGCCGTTGAACACGCATACCTACCCACTTGCCTACGTGATGTATCGCTCACGCTATTAAAATCATTGGAGATATCAAGGTTCACCAATCATCACGGAATTTGACTGTTCCTCCTACTTCTCTTTCGAATTTATGCTAAAAGCAAAAGAATTCCTACTGCGAAACTAAGAAACTCCATAGAACGCCAGTTGTAAATCCTAAGCCGTTACTTATTCCAAAAAGGTATCTCATCTCATCTCCAAAGCGTAAGATATCGGCAAGTACGTTGCTGTGATTCAGCCCTTGTCCCATATCATTCCTTCCGGTCCCCTGTGATATATGTCCCGTCCGTTTGATGTGTCTCGCTTCTTCTTCTTCATGAACCGTCCCGTCTTCTTGCCTGTTTCCATATCTTGTTCCTGCTGTGTTTCTTCCGCCACGTATAATATCTCAGACCCCCCTTCATCATGCAAATATGCTTAGAAACAAGAAAAAGGTTCATCATCGCTTGAATATCCAACGCTGATCAAAAGAACCCCGAACGTGAACAAAACCATTCACATCCCCAAAAGACTCATCTGCCTCCTCAACGGACTTGCGCTCACGCTCCCCTCCTCACTGGCATAGCAAGCCGAGTCAGTATCAATGTCCCACCCTTCCTCCTCTTGCTCCCCTCCCGCGTCGCTTCCTCCTGCTCCTCCCGACGATGCGTCAAAGGCCTTTTGCATCGCGCCGCGTGTGTTCCACCGCAATGTTCTAGAGACGCTGTCGAACCACTCGGCGTCGGTGCGGACGACCGTGGGAAAGGGGTATTGGGAGGCCGTGATAGTGACGTGGTCCCCCTGGCGAAGCTCAACGCGGCCCTTGCCGTCAAAGGCGCAGTAGGCGGTCGCGCGGCTGTTGCGCGGGATGGAGACGCGCAGGAGCATGGTGTCTGAGAGGACCATGGGTCGGAAGGAGAGCGTGTGTGGGCAGATGGGCGTGAGGAGGATGGCGGGGATGTCGGGATGGACGAGGGAGCCGCCGGCGGAGAGGGAGTATGCTGTTGAGCCTAGTTCGAAGGAAAGAATCATGTTAGCGCCCAGGTCTCGAAAGATTGAGGTGGTGGTTGTTGTGTGTATGTGGGACAGACTTAGACTTACCTGTAGGAGTAGAAAAGATACAGCCGTCTGCTTGGACGACGGTCAAAAGCTCATTGTCACCATACAGCTCGAGGTTGGACACATAGGGCGACGGGCCGCGATCAATGACCAACTCATTGAGCACTTCGAACTGCTCTCCTTCCTCCATTTCATGTCCTAGCGGCCCATCTCTGTATACCGTGCATGTAAAGCGCATGCGTAGGTTGACACGCATACCCTCATCTCCCATGATGCGATTCAGATGATCCTTGTATCTCTCGAATTCGAAGTTGGTTAGGAAGCCCAGGCTTCCCAAGCTGAATGATAGCACTGGTGGGACAATGCGCTGGAACAACCATGATGTGAACAGGACAGTGCCATCGCCGCCCAAGGTTAGGACCAAGTCGAACTTTTCGGGCTGACTCCAGCAAAGATCTGGTGACCAATACTTAAGCATGGTCTTGAAACGGGGGTTCTCGTCGGTAATGCTAGCGGCGTTAAATCGTTTCGAGTTTCGAAGCTTGGCATCGACGTAGACGTTGACTCCGAGGTCGGAGCCATATCTGGGGGTTCGGAGAAGCCAGAGGGCTAGTTCGCGGGTGAGGACAACCAGCTGGTTGTCGCGGGCCTTGGTGACAATCATAACGTTCTTGACGGCTCGTCGAATAGGTCGTCTCTGGAGCTGCTTAGACACCTCTCGTACACCTGTGGCCGTCTGAACGAGGCGGGAATGCGACATCCACTCATCGTTCTTGATTTCCTCCAAAACCTTGTCGATATCGACCGCGTCATCGAAGCGGTTGTGGTAAAAGCATGGTGACTGTAGCGAAGTGCCGGACAGCGCAATGCCGTTGAGGGCGTCGCACAGCTTCTGCGACGACGAAGTGGAGGGACGGTTGTCGCCGTCCTGAGGCATGTTGTGCGCGGACAGCATGCCTGAAAGAGAGAGAGGTTGGGGTCTATTGTTGCGGGCGACCGAGGCCAATGCTTTCATAATGGTCTGCCGGGGGACAGACTCGATCGACAGGGCGTTCCTCTTATGTCCGGGAACGTGTGGTGGTTGCGAGTGGGCAAAGGTGGAGGCTGAGGCTGAAGCGGGAGGATGTGCGGTTCGTACCGAGTCCGAGCTGTAGTCCGTCTGCACGGGGGTATCTAAAGAGAAAAGGGGAGAAGCGAATGCGGGTTTGGGAGTCTGTCTGGGTGTCACGGAGTCCAGGCCGTCATGTCGGAGATTGGCGGTTCCAGCTGCGGTATCTGCGTCGGAGATCGCACAATCCAAGGCTGATGCTGATGCACTACCCTCCTGACTACCTAGAGATGCATAGGAACTCTTTGGGCGGTCAGCATCATCGGAAAAGCGCGCCTTGGTAAGTCCATCGGAGGCACACTGATCCAGGGATGCGAACGATGGGCGGGTGCGTGGGAGCGGAAGGAGGAGCGGGTGTGATTGAGATGGTGTGTGTGGGTGAGAGGGAAAGTCGGACGGATTGTTGGGATGAGAGGGCTCAGCACTCGCGCTCCCAGGAGCAGGCGAAGTGGCCGAACCGCTCAGCGCTGGGTGGATCGCTGTAGGCGACAAGATTGGAGCCGGCAGCGGCATGTTGACAGGGTTTTTGCTAGAGAAGGGCATGTTGGGTGGATCGATCGAAGCTGGGAAGTGGGAGCAATCTCTTAGTGCAGGTGCTACCGTGGAGGTGGAAGATACCGTTGTCTATTTTCGGCAGATCGTCCGCTTTGCTTTGCCGCAGCCCGAATTTAGCCAAACACTTCTTTATGTGGTAGCCAGGGACGAAATGCGCCGACTCAGCTCACTGCTGGAAAAGGACCCGGTCGAATTGGTGAATGATTCGAGATCGCAAAGTCGCTGGTGAGATGACACACTAGGAAAACGCCCGATCAGCACCCCCGCGATTATAGTGGAGGGTTCAGTATGGGGTAAAGAGTCACCAAAAAGTTGGGGACGTTGGAGTGCTGCAAGGTAATCCGTACAGTGTGATATTAGTGCAAGGGACGTCGACAGGAACAAGTTCCGATTGACTTATCGGATTCCACGGAAGCGGACAAAGGCCTTTGTAAGATGCGACCTGCTGCAATGCAAGTTTCTTGGTGTAACGGTGCAACAGCGAGATGGGGCGCTGCACCGGATTTCCAACTGGTGAGTCGATTATAGACCCGTGAAGTGCGGATGATCCGGTTAGGTGACCTCAAGATCTGATTGCGACGTCACTGGGATAGTGACGCTGGTATAGTGAAGGCGGTCGTCTCGCGTCGCGGGTTTCGCTTTTGTCAACTTGGCTCTGAAGAGTGCTATAGCGTGATTGTGCTGCCAAGTTACACAATACGGTGAAGAGGAGTTAATGATTATAAGGCAAAGCTAAGGAGATTGGAAACGAGCAGTTAGCGGGTCCGTATGTTCTCAAGGGTTCCTAGTCAGGACTCGTCCAGACTCTCTTTATGCTCCAAAATTGAAGGGTGGCCATCATGGCGTTTAGGGTGAGAGTACGCAACAGTAAAGAAAACTGAAAGGGCAAAAGTACCTCTTTTTGATATGCAGGTGCCAATAGTCCTAGTTGGACCGGATATGTGATCCCGGTGTGACAGTGTTCCTGCTGTGCTTTTGTGCTGATAATGCGCAGGATAACTGGAGCAGTTGACTGTGGGATCGTAACTAGCGAGACGCACGTGGCTTTGTTAATGGCGTTGGAGTGTAAAAGGACTCGCTTGTTGTTAGGAAGGGGTCACACGGTGTGTTGTCAAGGTGCCGTTTATATATCTGAACACGCTTTTGCGAGGGATGTTTTGCCGAAAAGGTGTTCACACGCTAATCGATAGTCTTATTCTGTGATAGTTCTTCGCCGTGATTAGACCACTGATTGGGTCGTCAAATAAGTTGATATCGTCTTGGTGTCCAGCGAAGGATTGTGAGGAAAAGAGTGATTAGAAGAAGTGATAAAGATAGGACAGTAAGAACTACCAGAGCTCTGACAACCCGAGACAGAAAGAATGGAAGCCCTTGAAGTAAGGGTAAAGACAACTGAAGTATGTAGCAAGTATGCACACGAATGAAGAACAGGCGATGAGGGCAAGAAACGAAGATCAGTCGTGCTTGTGGTTTAATACCAGATGAGAAGCCCGGGGAATGAGCGGGGGGCCGATGACAAGGTGGTGGTAGACGTTTCGACGGGTCACAATCTGTGAGATCGGGATGGAGTATTCGGGGTGCGGTAAGGGGGTGGACTTGGAGCTCCTAGGCTACCCTGGAACGTGTATACTACCTATACACATTAGTGTACTATAGCCATTCTATTTCGGGATTCCCAATCCAAAGTTGTTTCTGTGACTGTTTCTTTTGGGCACCCGTAGCATAGAGCCGTCATGGCGGGTATCATGACGCAAAATTGTGTCGAAACGGGACGATATATCAAAGAAGATGGATGGATGGAGCACATTGTGATGATGCCTTGAGCTTGTCCAATCTCTGGGTGTCCCGACACTTTTGACGAAAAGACGCCCTCGAGGATACTCTGGGATAACTTCAAGATTCTACTCGATCACACCCTTCCCACTCAGGATGCGTGGAGAGGTCCAGAGCATGGTACGCTAGGTTCGAGGTGCAAGTTACGTCTCATATATCCTGGTGCGGCTGGGGTTTTGGAGGCGAAGGTCCGGGGTACAGGCGCAAGCGCGGCCGCTCAGATAGCACCTCACGGCACAGCTTGCCGACGCTGGCAGTCCGCTCTCCGGCCATGGCGCAAAGGTATTGAAATCGTTTCTGTATCGATTAGTACGCTTCCACAATGTTCAGTATCCCGCATGATAACATAAGTGCTTTTGTTTCGCTTTTCTCACTGCACGAACTCACAATGCAGGCCTTCTTGACAGCATCCCACGTGGTGTTCCGTGAAGCCCTGTTTGACCCGCTGAAATCAGACAAATTCCCTTGCGCTTTGATGCCGTTCAAGCTGCGTAGACAACCAGATAAGGGCGAGCATAACCATGATCAAAAAGTCGTATTGGGACTGGAAATTGCTTGCTGCATAGGACTAGGCCTGACTCGTACGGAGGCGAAGAGTACTCGTTCCTGAATAGCCTAATGCAGGGGCACTAAACCGTCACCTCGAGGCTCACAGCTGCGCGGCTGCGATATGTTGAGTTCGATATTTCCCATCCTCCGGATTGGATAGCTTCCATAACCCCAGTGCCATATGGAAGAACCCGTTATCTTCTTTTTCAACATGTCAATTGGATTTCCAGGCACATGAGGTACACCAAGACACCAAAGCCGTAGTGTCCCATGCGACGAGTTTGGCGTGCCTGAAAAAGCGACATGAAACAAGGGGTCCGGCCCTGGCCTGGTAAAATTCCAAACACCAACCCCTATGTCGGACCCACCTCTTGTGCGTTTGAAGCGGCGATAGTTTCGTCAAAGGAACCAGTAGACAATCCAAGTAAAATAGCACTTGAAACTGCTAGTTACCCTCTCCGAGGCTTTGATATCCATCACGATCCCAATCGCTGCTTTGCCGGGTGATGTGTGACTGTGCCGAGAATGGGGGTCGGTTATTTCCTGTATATGTTTGGTTCGTAGCTGCCCAGACTGGCTTGTTCTCCACGGCATCAGGAACTTTCGATTCTCAATGCAAAGCTGCATTTGTTTCGTCAAACGGCGAAAAGGCCTATTTGGTCGTTATCCCGGAAAAACCGTGAGCCGAACGCTCGACCTCTGGCTTTCAAAACGCGAAGGATGCGAGCAGACATTCAAAGACCGAATCTCGTCTCACTTCCAGTAAAGGTCGGATGCTACCTTGGTCTCCAGCGCCGACCGAAGGAAGCTGCGCATATCTGGACCGGACGCGTCATCGTCGAGCATCATGTCGACGCCAGCCTGCTTCGGGGCAGACTGGCAGCAAATCTCCTGGGCCCTTTCGTACACGTCATCCCACTCCTTGACGGTGAAGTCACCTTCGCTCTCCGAAAGAAGGAGCTCGTCGTGAGAGGTGAACGCAAGGGCATGTAGTGAGGTAGCCTCTCCAATGTCCTTGGGAGAAGGATCAGCTACAATCTTCTTCGAACCATCTTCCAAGACCACAGCGACGACCGTGGACGTGGCGGTTGCCTTCATAGGCACGGTGGCAGACAGGAGAGCGAGGACGGCAGTTTGGAACAACGCCGGAATAATGGGGAGGTTCTTTTGCAAAGATTAGCCATAGCCTATTAGCCAAGGAAGCAGACACTGGCTATTCTTACCAAGCTGGCCTGGACTAGCTTTGTGTTGACGTAGGCATTTTCTGGTGTGCTCTCAATCTGGAGCACGATCTGAATGACGGAGCGGGGGAAGTTCTTGACGAGGATTATTTGTGCAAGAGAGGACTGCAGGATGGATTCCAAATGGCGCTCTCGTGTTCCTATAAAAAAATGAAATGAGTGAGATGCGGTTCCTTTCGTAGGTGATGGTGGTGCCATTATGATGCTCTCACCTCCTACCCCGGCAGCGGGTCGTACGATAACATCAACGTGAGCCTCATAAGCGTGCTCATCCCGGCGCTGAGCCTCAATGGGTCCGTTGACTGAGGCCGTCACCGTGTACCCAGCATATGAGTATCTGGCAGATCCATCCGCCCGTGGGAGGGCGTTGAGGGACGCTTCGGGTGCCGCAATGGTCATGTTGTGAGCTTGATTGAGGGTGGTTGAGGGTATTCTGGGCTTTAGACGTTGATTGTGACGGACGGTAGGTGAGGTCAAATTTGTGAGTGAGGTTGCTTCTGCGGCACGAGTGAAGATTTGAAGGCGGGATGTTGAAGGCGGGTCGTTCCTTCACGACGGGATCTGCAGCCCGGGCGTTAGCTTTTAAGATGACCCCACTCCGTTCCTTTCCCAGCGGCGGGCCCAGCAGTGCCTGCCAAGCTTTTCAGGAAGCTGCAGCCCAGCCCAGCCATTACAGTGGAACGAAGTCCGGGAACGGCCCCGGCCCCGCCAAAGAACGCCATTACGCCTTCCGCCGTCAGCACTTTGCCTGCCCCACGATGCCAGCTCTACGGCGGGGTCATTGCTCCAACATTCAGGGGATTGCCCATCACAAAACCACCTCGACTTCACTTCCTACCTCACTCACAACCTGGGCTGACACCTCCATTTTTCCTGCGTATCACGCAACAACTATCCCAGACTCAAACTATCGCCTTTGCAACACCAAACTCAATCAACAACGATACAGACGCCCCAGAGATCCATCACGACACTGCTTAGGTCCCTCACGTCTCATCATGGAACCATCAACGATATCATCAGGGACAGGCACCGGGCAAACGTCGCCCGCAGCCCCAGGACAAACAATCCCCAAAGCCGGCCAGGCCATCCCGAATCTACGAGACCGTATTCCCAAACTAGAACCTCGGCGACGGAGACAAGAACCAGCAAATCCGATTCCGGTACCAGAAACCCCCGCCCTACCTCCTCGCCCAGACTTGTCGTCCCTAGAGTTCCGGACGCCGGTACGGCGTATTCTTCTCCGGAAAGACCACGAGCTCTTTCTGGCCTCTTCCACCTATAATCTCATTCTCTCGTTCGTCTTCTCGCTCTCAGAATCCGTAGCCGACACGCCCATCTCGGCTGTCAAGGATTCCGACCTTAGCGAGTCCGTCCGGACCATACTCCGTATCCTCGACGACACCGAAGCGCTGTGCAGGGAGTCGCCACCAGACGACCAAGGCGGCTCTCGCTTCGGCAACAAGACCTTCCGCCTATTTCTCGACAAGGTCAAGCAACGCGGGGCGCAGTGGCACTCCTCCTTCTCTGGAGGGAAACTTCCAGAAGCTGCTGTCGCCGAGGCTTCAGCATACCTCAATCAATCCTTCGGCAACCGCACGCGCATCGACTACGGCTCGGGCCACGAGCTCAACTTCATGATGTGGCTGCTCTGCCTCTACCAACTCTCGGTCCTCGACAAATTCGACTTCAAGGCCCTCGTGCTCCGCGTCTTCGCCCGCTATCTCGAAGTCATGCGCCTGATCCAGATGACGTACTACCTCGAGCCGGCGGGCTCGCACGGCGTGTGGGGGCTGGACGATTACCAGTTCCTGCCCTTCCTATTTGGCGCCAGCCAGCTGCTGCATCACCATTTTATCACGCCGCGGGCGATCCATCAGGAGCTGACGCTGGAGGAGTTTGGCCATGATTACTTGTACCTGGGCCAGGTGGCGTTTGTGAACAGCACAAAGACGGTCAAGGGGCTGAGGTGGCATAGTCCCATGTTGGATGATATCAGTAGCGCCAAAAATTGGGAGAAGATTGAGGGCGGGATGAGGAGAATGTTTGTGTCGGAGGTGTTGAAGAAATTGCCGGTTATGCAACATTTCTTGTTTGGGTCGCTGGTTCCGGCGGCCGAGGGTATGAGCGAGCCTGATCCGAACGCCTTGGGCAACGAGGAGGATGAGGAGGAGGGTGGTGAGGTGGAGGTGTTTGATGATAATGATGGAAAGAGGCATGTGCATCAGCCGACGGGCTGGGGCGATTGCTGCGGCATCAAGGTGCCGAGCAGTCTGGCGGCGGCGGAGGAGATGAGGAAGAGGGGGCAGGTAGAGAGTTTGAGGAGGATACCCTTCGATTGAGGTCGGAAGCTTGAACAACTACTACCAATATTACCTGTTTGTATGAGAGCCAATATGCCAAATTAGAGGTCAGAGAACAATGATAAGCGGTCCAAAGGCCATACGAGCATATTCCTGAGCTTTCAATGTGTGACGGAATACTATTGAGTTCTAGCAAGTCTTAGTAGATATGCACCACAGCTGATAGAAGTCATCATCTGGGCAAATGAGACCCATATGCTACAATTTATGTTTCGTCGTTGTTAAGGTTTATTTTTATTTTTTTCTTAGAGAAACAATAAATAAATAAATTAGATCAAAGCAAGAACATATTGGTATTTTGAGGTAGTAGAGTATCGGTAAGGGAAGCGGAAGGCCGTGTGCCCTAGAGGTGGTGAAAGCTCAAGTTAAGAAGATTTAGGGCGCACGGATGCTCCCCCGCACGGCTCTTCTCTTCACTTTTTTCTTCACTTCTCTCTTCACTTCTCTCTTCACTTCTCCCTTTACCAACTTAGATCCCCAAAGGCTCTATATACTCAACCGTAGTCTTTCGACATCCGTATTAGCATATGGTTGAGGCGAACTTTGAAGCAAACAATTGTCACAGCAGGAAAATGGCCACATTTTGAAGATGATGTGAATTTCAGTAAGCGAACCCTATAGAGCGCTTATGAACGACTCTTCAATCCGTGTGTAGGGGAATCCGATGATAGCATACAGTCCAGTCCAGTCCAGTCCAGTCCAGTCCGAACCCCAAGTCGCTTGATGTGAACGATTGAAAGAAAAGAAAAAGAAATACCCGTGATGTGAAGGTGACAGATTGACCTCACTGATGATGGTGGCTGAAAACACGGAAACCTCCCCGCGCGCGCATCCAACAAACACACACAAAAACGGCTGCCATAGGCGTCCTCAGACTTTGTTGGATACCCATGGCAGAGAGGGTATATCGAAAAGGAGTAATTCCATTCCCCACCTGCCAAACGCCGCCGATATTTCCCAATGGTTAAAAGAACTCGATGCCGATATGCTTGGTAGAAAGGTGAAAAGACTGGTAAAAAAAAAGATGCCGGCCTTCATGCAAGGAAAAATATGATCTCGGGCTTCGTTGCTCCCAGATAGGTAGGATCTTGTCCGGATGTCGCTGCTGACGGGTGCAGTTTCCGTTTTGTTGATAGTACGGCTCAAGCGACCCATCCCAACAACAGTGCCCTGAGCCTAATCCTCCCAGATGGTCTCCAAGTCAAGATCCTGCCGCCTCTCAGCGCCGCAAACACTCCACCGCTTCCGCTTGTCCCTAGAACCAAACCCTAACGTCCTGCCCCGTGACAAGGCATCCGCATTCGCCTTGCCTTTGGCATCACCGCCACCTTCCGCCGCCTCTGCTTCGGCTTTCAACTGCGCAATTCTTTCGGCTTCCAAGGCGGCCTCCTCGGCGTCTGGGGTATCCGGGATAGTTTCGAGACTAGAAATACTGGGGCTCCTGGATCTCATCGAAGTGGGCGTTGAAGGCATGGAGGATGTATAGTAGTTGCTGGAAAAGGAGTCGTAAGCTCGGTAAGATGGCGACGACGCTATCGAGGACGGAGTTGATGGGATGGATGACAATGATGTGCTGCTAGCATGGTGGACAAGTCGTAATGGTGAAGAGGGTCTCCGCAGCCGGGCTGACGAGGTTGCTGCTGATGTGGACCCGAGAGTCAAGTTTGGGGAGCTGTTTCTCTCGGAAAGGTGCCTGTCGTGATCATGGACCGACATACGAGTGGGCGATGAAGGGAAAACTTCGTCGACTGGCTTGCGTAGGGGCCGAACACGGCTTGGCGACTGAGCAGGGCTTTGTGGTCGGATATGTGGTGAGAAAAGAAGATGGCCGGATCCATTTACGCCGGGCATAGACTGAGTGCGCGCCATGGGCGGTGCTAGATTAACTGCTGACCTCGACCTGACATGAAGCGTAGACAGCGGCGAGGAGGCGCGAGGGCGATATGGAAGAGTGGGAGTTGACCAAGATGGTGAAGTGGGTGATGCTGGGGAGGGGTCAGTTGATCGGCGAAGGGTGGGCGGCTTGCGCAAGTAGTCGAACTCTGGTGCGTTGACTCTCAAACTGGGAAGAGGAGAGGGGCGGAACTCCTCCATTCGCTCAGTTTCTGGGACAGGTTCCATGACGATAGGTGTGACAGTCGATGCTCTCTCGAAGCCCGACCGGTGATCACCTCGACACGAAAATCATGGACTGGTCGCAGAAGAAGATGGAATTCAGAAGACGTGAGCGAAATACGACGGGTATTTCTGTGCTTTTCTGAACCCGGGAGGCTGTCGCAACACACTGCACTGGGGACAGCAGGCAAGATATCCTTGTCTTTTCCTCCGAGACAACAATGCTTGGGACCGGGTCAGGGTCGGGGTCGGGTTCGGGGGTTGTGGTTTTCTTTCTTGGCCTGGACTGAGGTCCCTGGCGGGCTAGGTGACCTGGATCTGTGGTCTCGGTCACTGGGATGGGGATGAGGTATCCAGTCTCCAAGTCTCCAGTATCCGGCGATGTATCCGGTACCCGTGAATGGAAAAGTCCTAGCGGTAGGTGCCGTTACTCGCGACAATGCCAGCAAGCGGGCTTTTGGACGGTGAATCCACACACGTGTCACACAGGAAAGGAAGGATACTGTTGATGTGATGACGGTAAGGGACTGCCCGGATTTGTGCTCAGTTAGAAAGAAATATTGAAAACTTTTGGGGAACAGAAGGCGGCGGGCGGAGATGGTTTATTTGCTGCTGCAGCACGGCAACCGCGACGACATGGAGCTTGGGGCTTTCAAGGGACAGGCACCTGCAACTGCGACTGGCAGAGAGCGACAGCGAATGGAGACGAAAGGATCTGAACTTGAACAGGGTAGGGCCGATGCAGCTGGGAAAGCTGGGACAAGAGGAGTTCTGGAAGCTAGCCCGCACTTTTAAAGCGAGCAAATCCAATGGCCAGCGCAAGTCAATGCAAGTGACAGGACTTTTCAAATGCTAGTCGTTGCGTCGAGTGCAGTGCGCTGTGGGCAAACGATGGCCACTGCACCTGTGAATGACCGATTGTGAATGGCCAACTGCGGTCAAGATGAACCTGGAAGTTTGAAATCGTGAGTGATGAATGGTGCAGCGATGTGCTTGTGATGAAAAGAATGGCACGAACGGCAATAAAAACCCAAAGAGGCAGCCTGGCGCTGTAGTTGGGTGATGGTACCTGTCTGACTTAACAGTCTGACAGCCCGTACCGGTAGGCAGGAGGAGGAATCCCAGGCCGGCGAACCAGAGTGGGAGAGGCGGGGTCTTTACCCGGCAGCGACGCGTCGGATGCACCAATCAGAGGGTGCGATATTAGCCCATGATGGTCAGTGGAGCGCCCATCCTGCCATGAAAAGCGACCATCAAAGCAAACCCATGAACATCCGCACAGTCGCACACCACCTTCCACTTCCATTCCTCCTGTTAGATTCCAGGGTGGTATTCTGGGCCAAAACAGTATAGACTAGTATACAGCTGGTCAACACTGCCAGCCACCCAAAAGGTCTTAGCAAATAAGGGATACCCCCAACTCCCCCGACCAGAACTCCAGAATCCTATTCTCCACAATTACACATAGATACACAGAATCAATCAATTCCCCTATACAATCTAACAATTAATAATCTAATATACCTATTACTATCAATACCAATAATAACGACAATACTACTATTATTATTACTATTACGATATCTTCTTTAAAACAAATTAATAAAATAATTAATAATAACCCCTTCCTTACCGATAACGACGATTAAATCCGTTAGGAAGAAATACTATAAATTAAATATAATTTTAATATTATTAAAGCCTAGCTCTTAAGTAAAATCGACGTACCCCGCGAACTTTTTTACTTTAAACCTAATAATTTCCTTCTTAAATTAACTACTAAATTCTATATCGAAATAGTTAATAAAAAGCTACGTCTTTTTAAAGCCGGTCTCTTTCGTACTACGATAAATAAGGTTAGAAAAACCGTTGAAGTTCCTTACTATTATCGAAACGATATCCTAATCGATAAAATCCTTATTGAAGAAGATTTAGGCAATTTTTAACTCTATTATAATATTAAAATTATTTACCCCGATAAAAAGAAGGATTAATTAAAATTTGAAATTAGGGATAAAGTTATAAAAATTTGGATAAAATTTTTAATTAATTACGGACTTTAAGGCTCGGTTATAAAGGAAGAATAGAATATTTAAATTTAATATAACCTTTTTAAATAAAAAACCCAATATAATATTATTAATAAATTCGTTAATACTCGTAAGGCTTATACCGATAGTATCGTAATCCTTCGAAAGGAATTAACTAATTTTAATACTTAATTTTAAAATTAAATTATAATTATAAATAACGGTATTATTAAAGGAATTAAGGAATATATAAACGCTATATTTTAGTATAATAATTTCCGCGCTATTATTAAAATTATCCGACCTAATTATACTAATATAATATAGAAATTTAATAATAAAATGGAAAATAATACTTTAAAGTATATAGAGGTATACGAAAATTTTAAAAAGTAGGGTATAAATAATCGCCGTAGTATTATAACCTCCGCGGGTAGAAATAATCGTAGGGCGTTTACTATTAAGGTCGATAATTAGATTTATTATTACGTTAATAACGATAATAAAATTAATAATTATTAAGAAATTAATAATAGGGATATTCGTTAATAAAGTAGAAATAAAAAGTTTAAAGGCAATATAGGTAAATGAAAGTAAACGTCGGATAATTCCGAGAATGTACGTAAAAAATAAAATTCGAGAAATAAGAAGGGTAAAAGTAAAGATCTCCTTATATATAAAATATATAAGAAAGGACTTTATTCTCTTGAAAAATATTAATACGTAAATTTAAATATTAAATTTAAAGTTTTTAAATTATATCCCTCTATTACGCGAATTATTAAAATTAATATTACGAAGGATGTTAATTTAATTAAAAAAATTAAGGTTATTAAGGAGAAAGCTATTAAAATAGTAAAGTCTAAATTTATATAATTCCCTAAGGAGGAATATAGGGTAATTTTCTAAATTAGTAACGGAAATAAGTAAAAAGAATATCCCTTTAAAAATTCAATTATTTTAGATTCGGGGAGTTCTTTCTATATATTTAATAAAATTATTCATTTTTATTACTTTCGTTATACCGATCTAAATAATTATTTATAGGTAGGTAATTCCCGTATTGAGATTTAAAGTTTTAGGGAGGTTAATGTCGTTATTAAAGGTAAAAAAGGTAATTTAAAATTACAGTTAAAAGAAGTTGCGTTTTACTTTAGTTTTACTATTAATTTCGTTTTTTTTTTCCTATTACGAAGGTAGGGTTTCTATTAGGATTATCGATTTTTAAATAATTATTTAAAGAGAATTAACGGGTTATTCTTTTATTCTTTAAATACTATTTTTAATTAAACGGTCTTAGAATATTTATTTATATTATTTATTAAATTAATATTTATAGTGTAACGATATTAAATTAATTCCTATACGAAGAAACTATTGATTTAAACCGTTAAAATATAGTATTACCGATTCGGTTACTCTAATCTTTAAATATTCGAATATTTATAAAACGTTAATAGGGTATAATTACGAAGTATTTTAATTAAGAAGAAGGATATAAATAATATAATTGTAATAAATTCTACTTTAATTAAAGAGCCTTCGAGTAATTTCCTTTCTATAATACCCTTAAAAGGGATACCAATAATTAAATATAATACTTATACTATAGTAAAAATACGACGTTAAATATAGCGAATCCTTCGAAATTGTAAATATAAATTAGGGTAACGCTTTATAATAAATTTCTTCGAATTCGATAAAGGTATTAACGGATACCGATACCTTATATTTATTATTTACCGATAATTTAAATATATATAGGATTATTACCTTTCGAACTAGATATTTACTAATATTACTTCGATCTTATATAACTATATAAATATATTAATATATTAATATAACGTTAAAATTAAAACCTTCGAATATAATAATAAATTTAACCGAAGAGAAATATTAACTAAATTCGGAATAAGAAGTATATTATTCGAACCTTCTATTCTTAATACCTAAAAATAGAATAGTAGAATAAAACGCTCAAAGGGTATAGTAAAATAACGATATAATACTATAAAAAATAGTTTAAAATTTCTAATCAATTTATAATTAAAAATTATATATATAGTAATTTACTTACTAAACCGGTTACTTTAATACCTCTACAATTAAAAATCCTTATACGAACGCTTTTATACCTATATCGTTTAATAATATAATTAATAAAAATTATAGCAATTAAATATTAATTACCTTTGAATATATAAGTATAAAATATATTCTATAATTAATATAGTATAAAAAAAAGAAAAACGTCGTTAAAAATATTTCCCTAGAACGTAAATCGGTTATTTAATTAAATATAACGCCTCCTTAATATATTATATATAGAACTCTATTATAAAGTAAATTATACAAATACGCAACGTAATATTCAATAAACGTATTAAATTCTCCCCCGACGAAATTAATATTAAAGAGGACTTAATAATTTTAAAAATAATAATTACCGAAGAATTCGCTAAAAAATTAAATAAAATAGATAAATAAGACCCAAATTAAGGGGTATTAATAAATCCCTATTTAAAAAATACCGAGGTCGAACTTCTTTTAAATATAATATTCGAAGAAGAAACCTTAAATTCCTAATAAGAAACCGCCTAAAAAATTAAGGCCGGAGATATTTACGAAATTATAAGGCCGGATAAAATAGTTATCGATTTTATTATAAATCTATACCTAACGCCGCTAAATACCCTTCCTTCGTACGTAGTAACCCTATATATAAACGTTATATTAAATTAAATAATCGATAAATATTTTTGAAAATTAAAATTATAGGAGAATACCTTTTTAATAAGAAAATTATTATAATTAATAGTAAAAATAATTATTAGAACGGTTATAAAAGTAAAGGTATAACGGCTATTAATTAAATATAATAAATTAAATAATTTATACCGCCGTAACTTCCCGGGGGTATTAAAAAATTATTACGACTTCGAGAATTACCCTCTTAGCGAAAAATTTCGTAAAGTAGAATAAACCTACCTTAATAACTATAAGGATATAAGAATTTAAATTAAAATCGATTAAAATATCCTTCGTACTAAAGGGAAATAAATTTTTAATTATATATAGGTATATATTTATAAATTTAATAAAAATAATACTTTGAATAAAGTTAAGGCTAAATTAATAATCTAAAGAGATTAATAATATAAAATAAGCGTTAATACTTATATTTCTACTTTAATAGGAAAGTCCTTCTAAATTATCGTTATACTAATAGTTTATTTTAATATAGAATTTATTTAATAGGATATAGTAAATACCTTCGTAAACGCTACGATCGATAAGGAGATTTATATACGTATATTATTAGGATATTGGGTAAAAGGAAAAGTTTTTAAATTATTAAAAGCGTTTTATAACTTTTAATAAACCTTTTTATTATAATAAAGGGAATTAAGCGGAACGTTTAAAGGTATAAGATTTAAAACTATTTTTAAAGATTTATATATTATAAAGAAGGAAAGAATATTTATATTATATTATATTAACGATATTATTTTCGCTTACCTAAAGGAATATAAAAATTAAGTTAAAGAATATACCAACTTATTATAATTAAAATACTAATTAATTAATAGTAAAGAGTTATAATAGTTCTTAGGTATTAAAATTATTTATAACCGTAAAGTAAGAAAAATTTAATTATTTTAAGAAGCCTATATTAAAAAAATTAATAAATTATTAAAGTCGATTTACAAACCTATTATAATATTAATAAAATAATAAGAATTATTACCCTTCGATAAATTAACTAATTATATTAAAATTAGAGACTACTAAATTAACGTAAGCTCTATATTATACGCCGCTATTAATACGCGATTAAATATAACTTTTTTAATTAATCGATTAGCTTATTTTAATTATAATCCTAATTTAGAATATTATAATACTAGTAAGAAGGTTATTTATTACCTTCGTATAATTAAAGATTAGTATTTATATTATAAAAGTAGTAACCGATTCAAAATAATTTTAAACGCTTCGTTTATTAATAATAAAATAGACCGTAAGAGCTCTTAAGGATTTATAATCAAATTGTACAATAGATTTATTTATTAAAGTACTATTAAATAAACCGCTATTGCGACGTTAATAATAGAAATAGAATTTTACGTTATTAAAAAGGTTATTAAGGAAATATTATTTATTAATTAATTTATTAAGGCTCTAAATATAAAGTTAATTAACGACCTTATCCTTACTATAAAATATAATAATTAATAAACTATTAAAATATTTATTGAGGAGATTCCTACCTTTATTACTAAAATAAAGTATATCGATATTTATCGATACTAATTTCGAAAGGAGATTATCGAAAAGGAGACCCTCAAAATTAATTACTTAAAAATAAAAGAAATACCCGTAAATAAATTAACGAAGGTACTTGGAGTATTAGAATATAGGAAGTTTAGGGAATTGTTAAAGATATTTATAAAGCTATTACGCTTAATTATAATAGGTAATAATAAAAAGATTTTAGAAATAGAGGATTTAGATAAATATTTAGGTATTATAGTAGGAAAAGTAATAGTAAATTAACTAAAGGGAATAGGAAATGTGTAAATAGTTTTACTCTCGACCCTAAAAGGGTAATCGAAACGGTTTTCGAGTGAGGGGGTATATTAGATTCTAAGGTGGTATTTTGGGCTAAAATAATATAGACTAATATATAGCTGGTTAGTACTATTAGCCACCCAGAAGGTCTTAGTAAATAAAGGATACCCCCAGCTCCCCCGACCAGAACTCCAGAATCCTATTCTCCACAATTACACACAGATACACAGAATCAATCAATTCCCCCATACAATCTGACACCTCCTCCTCATCCCGCCGCCGCCGTCGCTCTTGCGTGCCCTCGCAGCAAGAAGCCCCGGCCGTTATCCCGCAACTCGACCAACTGAAAACCGTCAATGTGAAAACCCTGAAGGGACGGAATCGGAAAGGCCGATTGACCCTCACTTGGGCTTAGTGCCGGTACCGGTACGGCGTAAGCGAAGCCTGCCACGCCCCGGCCTCGTTGCCCGCGATTTGTTAGCGCGCTGTCGACAGGATGACTGGCAGGACGGTGTCTCGGTAGGGGACCAACAGACCCGTAGGAGGACCCATTTCAAAAAGCTTGACTTCATTCGCACATTTTCGGCCTCCCGAAACCGCAGCTCTTCTCGGAGTTTGGCTTTTTCATTTGGGGTGGCGGATCTTCAACTATCACGGACGTCGGTTGGAGCCGCTTGCTGGTTCAAACACCCATCGCTTCTCAATCAGCGTTGATCATCACTCGGAGGAACGGGTCAAGCGACCTTCGCACGTTCAACGCAACATTGGACTCGAAAGGATGCCACATTACAGCCTGGAATTGAGGCCCGTCTCGGCTATCTCGAACAGCCCAGTGGTACGTACTCAGTATTTAAGAGACACGTTCGCTGTTGGCGCCATTCGTATCACCAGGCATCAGGTGAGCATTTGTTGCTGTGGTAAAGATAATGGACGGTGTTTGAGCAACAAGGCATGGTACCTAGACATTGCTCTGGCCCGTCTGTATGGCACGACGGGTGATGGCAGATGGTGAAAGAAAAAGCGGCTGAGGAGGCGCCGACAAAGTCCTCTTCAATAAATCCTCTTTGGACCTCTTGCTTATACACACAGAGAGATACACGGAAGTCCCCATTCAAAGACGACATGCTACTATCCACAAGCGAGTTTGCACGCCTTCCCACCAACAACCTTGAGCACCCCTTTCGAGTGCCAAGTTCGATAGTACATACGTACCATGTGAAATCCATTAGGTCCGACGGTCCGTACATTATCGCTCTATTGTCACGCCTAGGATGCTCCAGATGCCATCGAAATCCCGATCGGTCTTACTTTATCGATTCACAATACTCGGCCACTGCTTACTTGTTTGCATGTTTGTTGTTATTGTTGACGGGTATGCCCAGTCGATTTGAAACTATTCAACCACCGAGGCAAGGGGAGATCAACGGTGCGTCAAGTCGTCCCATGAACCAATCCATCAACCAAAGTGGATTTACCGTCTTGTGACGAGTCCCCTACAACACGCACATGCAAAATCCGGACATCCACTCAATGCCTGTTTTCCCCTAATCACGATTTTCAAGCAAGCATATGTTTTCTCCCCCGCCCGGGGGTCAAGCGGTGAATAGCATAATACATGCTGGGACGATGAAGGGGCAAATGACCATGGGCACCTGGCACTAATCAAATGGACTGAATCATGCGCGCCACTCCTTCTCGTCGACAAACCAGGCTCCTCCAGCAGCCCTTTTGCGCCTTGAAAGTCAGAAAACCTCACACATCCTAGGTAACTCGACAGCCGCAATGCACGATCAATCCCCACTGTACTTGGGGGTTTCTAGGCGCCAAGAGGCATTTTTTACCCCCTACTCGTTAAGTAGGGGGTGGAGAAAATCTGGGACAGGGTTTTACTCTAGGACACAACGCATAGACTTTTACTACAAATCTGTCCCATTCCTATATAAAACTCCCTCTTTTATATAGTTATTTCATTAATATAATAATAAAAGAAGTGTAGTAGATTATTCAATTAGGTAGTTAGTATATATATAAACAAATTTCAGCATTTCCGATATTATTTCTAGGGTACTAGAGCCTCCTCTATTAGTATTAGTATAAATATAATTGCTAGTACTGGTGCAAATTATTCCCCCCCCCTTTAACCTCCTCCCTATCTTTTTTTTCCGCCGTTTTTTTTATAGCAATAATAGCCTCCTTTTTTACCTATATATAAAGTCTTACTATACCCTCGATAACCTTTATTACTTTAGTATATAGTATTAATTCGAATACCCTTAGTTTCGATAAATTAAAAGGAATTATTAATAATAATAATAGGTTAAGGGTAGCGGGAGGTTTTATTAATAGAGTAGAAATAAAAAGATAACGATTTATTTATTAGGGTATTAGAATTTTAGGGAATATTAATAAATCTTCCTCCTCTTCCTCTTTATCCTTATCCTCCTCCTCGTTATCTTCGTTATAAATTTCATTAAATAAAGCCTCCTTTTTATCTTCGTTATCGTTATTAATAAAAGTATTTTTATCTTTAAATATCTCCGTTACTATTTATATATTAAAACTAACAATAACTTCGGCGGCCATTTAAAGGAGAAATTTATTTATAAAATTAACGACCTATATATTAATATAAATAGTAATTTAATTTATAATCTTTAATAAGGGGCGAAGTAATAATAAAACTATTATAGGAAATTAAGTTTTAATCTTAATAGTAAATAAATTATTACCCAAATTAACTTCGACCTCTTTATTAGAGCTTATATCGAAGTAAGGCTCCTATATCCTTTTATAATAATTAGGAGCCTTTATCCTTATATTTATTATATAAAGCTTTTCTTCTTCTAATTAGAGGTCGAATATATTACCCTTATTAATTAGGATATAACCCTCCTTTTATTTCTATTTAATATAATTATTCTAATATACTTTCTAATATATTTTACCCTTATTATTAAAGGAATTTTACTATTTTTTCTTTACTTCTACTATTATTTTATTATTTATTACTTTAATAGTACGTAATTATTTTTTTTAATCCCCTATAGCCTCCCTCTATACTCTCTTAATTACTTCTTTATTAAATTACGCTTTCAAAAGATTTAAATAATCCCCCTCTTTTAATATTTTATATACCCTCTTCCTTATTTTTTTATCGAAATTTGCCGCCTTCTCCTTATTTTATCGGTTAATTTCTTATATTTTATTATATAATAAAATAACCTCGTTAATAATTATTTCGATATATTATAATACATTACGAATAAGGGAATTAAATAAATAGGAATATTTCTCTTTAATATATTAATACCGGAACGGCATCGTAGTTGTTACATAACGTCATTACGACAAGTGACAGCCGCCTACCGGCGTTCCGAACGGCTAGCGCCGACCGTTAAAACGGTTCGCGTTCACTTCGTGAAAGCGACTACCGCATCTGCTCATTCAACTGGGTTTTATCCCCCCTTGTCTTTTGCTAGCAAAATCTCGAGCAGCGTTGCATTTTGACCCGCAACATCGGCAGATCCTCCAATTTGGCAGATTCAACTGGCTCGGGTAGCAAAAAAGCGGGGGGAGATAAAACCCAGTTGAATGAGCAGATGCGGTACATCATAACGCACTAGGCCCATATAAGTAAATTAACCGTTCGAGGTTCGCGGGTATATAGTCTTCGATTATTGCGAATTCCCCTCTTATTTAATTCTTCTTTTTTTATTAATTCATTAACGTTTATAATTATATATATTATATATTTTATAATACCCTTTTAACGGTATTAAATAGTAATTGCAATTATAGATCGCAATATTCCGACCGAATTATATTATACTATTATCGCCGCTTTTTAAAAAAAGGGCCCTGCGATTATTAATAAAATTGCTATTATAATAGCTTCTTCAATAAAAGTACTAATATTATTAAATACGTAAAACGAATTTAAATACTTTCGCGATTAAATTACTTTTCCGCACCGGTCGAATTATTTATTTAATCGTCGATTATATCCTTTTTCTATTATTAAATTAAAGCGGCGAATTTAAATACCTATTAAAATACTTCCCTCTATTATGGTGAATTTAAATACCCGTAGCGGATCTATTATAATTACCCCCGATACGACGAATTTAAATACCCGTTATTTAATATTACCCAAATTCTAAATTTAATTTTAAACGTTAAAAATTCTTCTATTACCGAATTTAAGTATGTAATGGTATTTAAAATTATTTTAATTCTTATTTATTTTACCCCGGTTTTGTAATTAAGAGTTATTTAAATTCGTATTTATATATTTTTAAAAATTGTTAAATAGGAATTCCGTTAAATATATAACCCTACGCTAAAAACCGTTATTATACCTAATATATTTATCGATTTTAATGCGCCCGACGGCTTGTACAATTTAACGTTTACGTTTCCTATAATTAATCTACGCGTTATTAAATTTATTCGCGACGATAATTTAAATAATACTTCTTATTTCGAAAGTGAAGCTAATTTATATAAAGATAATGAAAAAAATAAAACCGCTATAATAAAGCCCCCGCCTATAAAAAGGAAATATTATAATAAATTATTTATAATATTAAACTTCGTATTAGGACGCTAAATTTTCGATATATTAAATAATATTTATATTTTATTAATCGTTAATTTTAACTCCGTGATTTAATATTTATTTATAAATATATATACTTATGCTTTTTATTAGAATATAAAATTTAAGAAAGATTAAATCGATAAGAGTTAAATTTTATTCCCCAATTGGTTACGGCTATCGAATTCGCAATATAACCGAAATTCTAAAACCCTTAGTACGGGCCCCGATCTAAATTTCCTATTACTATTTCGCTTTTTTAAATTTAATAGTAATAAAGAATTAATAGAATATTTCGACGATAAAATTAATCGTAATTACGATATTTTTACCTATTAAATCCGGTAGTAAGGAAATAACCTTTCTAATAAATTTATATTTATTTATACTCTTTTAAAATCCTTTAAGTCCGACCTTAATTCCTAGCGTAAATAATAGAACGATAATTAAGATTAAATATTAAAGTTATTTAAAATTTATAAGGAGGAATTAATTAATATTATTAAAGAAGTATAAAATAAGGAATGAGAGGATCTTATAGAAGATGTCCGCGTATAAGTTAATTTATCCTTAAAAGAATAAAGCGAATTTTTCGATAATTATATTCTTAAGTATAGAATTCTATTGGAAAATTCTATATTAAAATAAGTGGCTATATTTAACTAAATTATTAAAGATTAATAAAACGCCTTAAAAATATAAAGTATAGAATTTAAAAAATCGATCAAAATTCTATAAAAAGTATATATAGAAATTACTAATAATTTAATAAAATAAATTAATAGTATTTAACGTATAGTTGAAAAGGAGATTATAAACGTAATTATTAAAAATTTATCCGGTAATTTTTATATACCCCTTAACCCTATTTTCGGCGATATCGAAGAGGAATTTTCAACCTTTATTAAATTATTTACCCGACTATTAACGAAGGACCCTATTTATTAATTTCGGAACCGGCTTTTAGTAAATAAAATTTCTCGCCTCCGGTATTATATTATTTTCGAAAATATACCGGAATTTCCTAAATCCGTACGAAATTATATATTAATATGTAATTATAATTGCATTTCTATAATAAATGATAAAGAAGGAAGAATTATATCCTTACTTGTATAAAATGTTAAATTTACTTTTAAAAATAATTACCGATTTATTTTTATACCCGTTAATCGTAGCGAGTAAATTAAATAGAAATTACCTAATCCTTTTAATTTACTACTAAACGTATTAAAATACTTTTAGGAAAAACGATTTAAAGAATATATAGCCGTATATAATAATTCCGGTGCCGTTAGGTTTTTATTTATATTAATTATAATTAATCGCCCTTTACCTATTTTTATAATTTACGTATTTTAATACCCTTATTTCGATTTTAATAACGCTCCCCGCGGTAAATTGTAGGATAATATTTTAAAAGTTATTGAATTATAAATAAACGAATAGAGGACCCGTATTAAAAATCCCGCCTTTAAAGTCCGGTTAGCCGGTTAAAAATTTAAGTATAAAGAAAAAGGAAGTTTGAAGTATAAATTAGTAGAGTTTAAATTAATCCTTCCCGGCGGTAGATTAAGCGGTAGCGGCGGAGGAAATAGTTATAGTTATAGTGGTCGTTTACGTAATAACGTATTATATCGTTATAAACCCCGATAAGGTAATTTTGAATTTAAATCCGATAATTTAAATAAGGAGTATTAGAAAATTAAGTGTGAAGAGGTTAGTATATTTAACTTAGACGTTAAAAACCCCGATAACGTAAGTATTATTACCGATTTTAAGGGAGATATGTATATTAATATTTACGCTTTTTGTAAATAAATTCTATTTTTCGTAAGCGGTAGAATTAAAAATAGAATAGGTCGGTAAATAGGTCGCTTATTTTATACCTTATTAAGAGGCGCGGCTAAAGTATAATAGATTATAGAAGTGGATAAAGAGGTTTAATATAAATAAAAATTCGACGGTATATATATTTTATTAGAAAAGCTCGTTGATAAATTTAAGCCGTACCCTTTATTAATTACCTAAAAGTTTAATAAGGGATATTTTATTATTAGTTTTATTGTAGATAATTTAGGTGCCCTTATTTAATATATTTAAAAGTAGCTCCGGAATACGAGAATTATAAATATTATAAGTAGGTATAATTTATTTAATTGGTACGGTATAATAATATAAATTTAATTTAGCCTCGACCTTTGTATTAAGTAATATTTACGCGCCCCTTTCGAAATTGAATTATTATAAAATTATATAGCCGAAATTATTAGGTTGAACGTAATTTTAATTATTATAATTTAGTAAATTAATAGAAATAATAACCGTTATAATTCGTCCTACTTCCGTAATAATTAATATAAATTTAATAGCCGTTTATATTTTAACCGAAGGGAGGATTGGAATTGTAATTGTAATAGGGAATAGAGCCGAAATTGCAATTGTAATTAGAATCGTAACCGTAATTATAATTAAAATTAAGATTTGAATTATAATAAATAAATTTATTAAGCGAATTACGTCGATATGATTGTTAAAACGGATACCGAATTATCCGAATCCAATATTAAAGTAATTTATTTAATAATTAATTCGATTAAGCGGTATAAAAAGTATTATAAAAGTATCCGGATAATAACGAAAAGGAGGGAGTATAAGAAAATATATAGGTTATTTAAAGCTATTAAAGCCGAAAAGTTTTAAACCTTTTCCCCGCTAGCCCCCGAATAATAAATTTACGGTTATTACCGGAAATTCCTTTAATTGTATAATGTATTATTCCGGTATTTAAAGATTTATAAATTCGTTTAAAAAAGTATTTTAGCCGGATAGGAATTAAAATTAGTATTACGAATAATTCCTAAATTAGTAATTACCTATTTTAATAGTTCCCTTTAATTTAAAGAGGTACTATATATAATTATAGCCGAAATTGATAATAACCTACTATTAAACTTTACTTATATAAAAATTAACGCGCGCGTAAACTTATTGAGTACGAAAATAGAGGTTTATATAAATTTTAATATTAGAAGAACTTTAATTAATAAGCTATTTTTAAAGTAATTTTAATATATTATCGAAATATAATACGTTAAAATCTGCGGCGTTAAAAGTAAGCTAATTAAAATTACCGAATAAGTTATATTCGAAATATATTTAGAAGAATATAATAAAAACGGGTAGCTTACTTTAATAAAATTTAAAAAGGGAAGATAAGTCGTTAATAAATTAAAATTAAATATCTTATTTGGTAACGATTTCTTATATTCTTATATAATTAATATAGACTATAAAACCGGTATAATTATATTCTTCGATTTCGATAACTTTTATATAGATTCTATAGTATAAAAAAACGCGAAGTTATACGTATATGAGGTAACTACTAGGAATAAAATTATATTATCCTTAGGGTAATTTATTTATATCCTAATAGATTTTAAAAATTTCCCGAAAGGATAAAGTTTTATAGTAAATTTAAAATATATATTAACTACCTATATAATTATTAATTCTAAAGCCCTTCCCGTTATATTCGTTAATAATATTACTAAGGGAATAGTTACCATTCCGCGCCGTTTCTATATTATTAGTATTATTGAAGTAATAGATAGCGGATACCTCGCCCTTATTAAAAGTATAATAGTAAATATAGCGGCGCGGGCTTTTAAAATCCTTTTAATATTAAACGTTGAATTCGAAATATTAACGGTTAGAGCCTTTAACGTTATCGAAGAAGATTAGTACGTATATATTAATAATATAATGGAAGAAGATATTTTAAAGGAATTAATAAAAGAGGACCTTAAAATTATAGTATAAGAGGTCGAAGAAATACCCAATAGTAATAGTTACGTAAAATAAATAATTTTAAACTCCCTTTGCGAATTTAATCCGGATATTTTAAAAAAAATTAGGAAAAAATAACGTATAAGGGGTATAAATAGTAATTACGCCGTAGCCAACGAGCCCAAACCCAAAGGAAAGGATAAATATTCTACCCTAGGATTAAAAATATTAGCCAACTTCTTAAAAAAGGTAATTAATAAAAGTATTTATATTTACGCTAAAAATCCTTAATTAATTAAATAAATAGAAAAATTAATTAATAAATACCCCGCTATTTAAAAAAAAGTAGCGTAATCGATATAAATAAAGAAGATATAATACGTATTCCTTTAATAGAAAAATAGTAAAACTAACGTATTTATATATAATTATACCCGCTTAATAAGAAGAATAAGGAAGTATTAAATTAAGTATTTAGGGCGTTATATAAATAAAGTAAAATAAATTAGGTAAATAGAACCACTCTATTCGCTTATTTAATATTCGTAATATAACGAACCGCTAAAGGGTAATAAAAAGGGCGAATAGTAATCGATTTCTATATATTAAATAAAATTACCGTATTAAACTACTACTTATTCCCATTATAATCCGAAATTATTACCTCACTTAAAAGAAAGTTATTTATTACTATTATTAACGCTATAATATTCTTTTATTAATTCCTAATTTAACCGCCTTACTATAATCGATTAACCCTTATTAGCCTACGAAATCTAGAATAGCCAAACGTAACCCTTATAAAATATTAGAATTCGCTTATATACGTTCAAAAATTTATAAACCGGTTATTAATAATTATATCGGAATTTTATAGGGTATATATTAATAATATCGTAATCTTCTCGGATATTATAGAGGAATATTTCGAATATTTTAATTACGTCTTTAAATTATTCGTATTGTGCAATTTAATACTCTCCCCTAAAAAGAATTATATTATTTATCTTAACGTCGAACTCCTAAGGTTCCGCGTTAATATTTTAAATTTATTTATAACGGAAGAAAAGTTAAAAACTTTCCGTAACCTAATATTCCCGGAAACGTTAAAGGTATTAGAAATATATATCGGCGGATTTAATTTTATCCGCTACCTTATCCTATATTACAATAAATTTTTAGAGCCCTTATAAAATTGAAAAGTTTCGCTACTAACCGAAGGATGTAAAACGGGCGCTATTATATTTAGAAATCCCTCGAAACGAATATATTACTGTGTTAAAATATCGTATAAACTAATTAAGGAAGAAAAGGACGTATTCGAAACGGTCCAAAAGGCTATTTACGAAAATATAAAATTATATTACTTCGACCCGGATAAATAGGTTTTTTTACAAATTAATAAATCCTTAGAATATAAATATAGAATCGTATTATACTATTTACGCGATAAATTTATTTAGGTACTAAATATAACTATCCTTATTAATTAAATATTCTTTATTATATTCCTAAATAAAGTTCTTAATAAAGCCGAAATAAATTATAGTCCTTTTAAAATAGAAATTGCCTACTTAATATAAGTAATTAAACGATTAAAAATACTTTTATATTTTTATAATTTCCCAATTATCGTCCTTATAAATTATTTAGCGATAAAGGGTATTTATAAATAAATTACTTTAAATATAGCGTTAACGGACCGAGGTAATTATAAGTTAATTAATATATCTATTTACTTATCTTAATATAATTTATAAGTATATTATATCGCCGGTAAGTTGAATTTTATTCCTAACGTATTAAGCCGCTTTAAAGTTAAAAGAGATAAAATAGGTAAGTTAAACGAAATATTAATATTAAATTAAATATAGTATGTATAAACGGAAATATAAATAAACGTTAAAATAAAAAAGGAATTTATAGAAGAATATAAAGTCGATTCCAAATACGTAGAAATTATAAACGATATCCGTAATTATTACGGTATTATCGAAGTCGATAATATTATTTTTAATATTAAGTACCTATTCGAAATAATCGATAACCTTCTCTATAATATTATAACGGACAAAATTAGGCGGCTCTACGTACTAAAATCTATAATCCAAATAATCTTAGTAATAATATATAATAATAAATACTATTTTAATAGGGACCAAATATTATATAATTTAAAAGGCTACATTATATTGAGAAAAACGTATAATATATCCGAATACGTACGCTATTATTTATTATATTAATTAAATTATATAAATCGAGATATTATTATAAGAAATTATTAATTAATAAAACCCGAATATACTTTATTAATATAAATTATTGTAATAAATTTTATAACGGATTTACCCGAAGTACTAATTATAATAACCGTATAGTAAATAAAAAGATTCGAAATATATAATACCCTTATACTCGTTATATACTATTCTACTAAGCGAATAAAATTTATTCTTAAATATTTAATTTATTCTACCGAAATATAAGGTACGATCTTCGTTAAAGAATTTTTATTAAGAAATTAGGGAATACTTTAAATTATTATATCGGATCGGGATTGCAAGTTTACTTTTAAATTATAGTAAAAAATATAGAAGGTTATAAATATTAAGCTATTAATAACGATAATATATTACCTATAAAAGAATAGTTTAATTAAACGTCGTAATTAAAACGTAGAAGTCGCTATCTAATATTACTACTTCGCGATACCTAAATTAAATTAAATAGAACTTCTATTAATTTTATAATAAAATTTTAATAATTCCCTTTTTAAATTTATTAAATCTTCCCTATATAAATAATTATTCGGCTTTTAATTATTTAATCCCTTCGACGTAGTCGGAAAGAAGGAAGCGCCTATAATTGTTATAAAATATATAATTATAAAGGACGGTTTAAAAAAAGACGTTAAAATAATTATAAACTTCGCTATTACTAAAATTAAAAAGAAGTATAATGGCCGTTACCCGCTTAAAGAATTCTAAGTAGGAAATAAAGTATTTTTAAAACTTTATAAAGGTTATTATTTACTAAATCGTTTATTATACAAATTTTTATAATAACGCGCTGGTCTATTTAAAATCCTAGCGCGCGTCGGCAAATTTGCGTATAAATTAGACCTATTACCTAAGATAGTTAGAGTATACTTTATTATATTAATAATTTATTTTAAAGGAAGTCCGTAGAATAAGGACCTATTTTAACGAATTTAACCTCCCCCCGGCCTAATCGAAGATATTTAAATAGATTTAAACGATAAAGGAGAATAAGAAATAAACGTTATTTTAAATTATATATTGGATAGGAAGATTGGAAGATAAAAATATTTAGTTAAATGGATAAAATTCGGTTACGACCGCAATAAGTGGATTCCGGAGGAAGAATTAAAAAATGCGTAGGAATTATTAAAGGATTATTGGAAAAAGTAAAGAGGAAAGCGAACGCTTATTAAGGCCGTTAGGGGACGACGGAAACGGGTTACGTTCGATAATAAAGCGGTCGAACCGAAGTAGGGAAGGGTATTACGTTTAAGGAAGTAATAAGGCTATTTAAATATATATATATAATTATTATTAAGGTTAATAATAAAGTTCTTTAAGGAGCCGGGATTTAATACCGGAACGGTATTGTAATTATTATATAATATTATTACGATAAATAATAGCCGCCTGCCGGCGTTCCGAACGGTTAGCGCCGACTATTAAAACGGTTCGCGTTTACTTCGTAAAAGCGATTGCGTTATAACGCGCTAGGCCTATATAAGTAGGTCAGCCGTTCAAGGCTCGCGGGTATATAGTCTTCGACTACCGCGAGCTCCCCTCTTATTTGATTCTTCTTTTTTCATTAATTCATTAACGTTTATAATCACACATATTGTGCATTTTACAATACCCTCTCAACGGTATTATATATTTAAAATATTTTTTAAACATAATAAATCGAATATCCTTTAATAATAAAGAAGGTAATACGGGGTTACTTTATTTAGGTTATTTAATTTAAATTTAAAAAAGGATTCGAAAACGGTTTAATAGCTATATCCTAATATTAAAAAAACCGTTATAAATATAATATACAATTATATTATAATCGAAAATACCTTAAAAATCCGGAAGTAATATAATTAATATATTATTATAATAAGAACCGTAGATATAATAATTTACCTTTAATTCTTTAATAAACGTTGCCTTATTAAAGGTATATTCGTTACGTTAAACGAACGATTTTAAGACTTTTTAGTAATAGGATTTTAAAAAGGAGAATATTCTAACATCGAAAAATTATATTATATAAATTAAATAAGGAAGTAAATCTATAAAAAGGATATCGAAAATTTTAATATACTATTTAACTTTGAAATCGTAATAACTATTAAAATTATTAATAATAAAGATACGGTAAACCCATTTAACGTTAATAATATTCTTAATATTAATACTTTTATTTATATTAAGTAATTTATAACTAAAATAGTTATATTTATATTAATTGTAACCGAATTAATTTTTAAAGGAGAATCCCTCCCCCTTCTCCCCCTCCTTTTAATTATTATATAATTCGTATTTATCCTCCTCCTTCAATTTTATAAACGTTAACGATAAATAGAAAGAATAATAATTAAAGTACTTTAATTAATTGAATATTAATTCTATATTCGAAAAGCCCGTTGGGGATTTAGTAAATCGAACGCTATTATTTAAATTATTATAAATAAATTCTTTTATTAAATCGGTTTTAAAAATTATATAAATAGGTATAACCTTCGCTATAGTATTTACGCTAATAATAAAAGTAACCGATTCTCTATAAATAATATCATTAATTTCGGGCTAAAAAATAAATAATAAATATTTACCCCTATATAAATTTTTTAATAAAAATATATATTAATTTATTTTTACGTTTAATAAATCCTTTAAAATAATAATTCTAACGCGCCCCCCCGCGACGTAACCGATTTTAATACCAATTTTATTACTATTTTAAATATTTCCTTTCGCTACGTTATATTTCTCGATTATCTCTTCGTAATTATTAAACTACTCATTAACCGAATTTTTATTCAATTTTTAAAATTTCCTTTTAATATTAATAATATAATACGTTATTATCTTTAATTAAGGATAATCCTTTATAAATCGTATTAATTATTTAGCGTTATAATTTTCCAATACCCCGCGTAACGTACGAAATCGATTAATAACTAATAAAATTATTTTGTAAGGAATTTCCCTTCGAAATAAAATATTATATACAATATAATCGTATCTTCTTTAGCGTTTATTAATAAGCGGGGTTTTCCTTTAAACCTCTTTAAAATAACGGGCTTTTCGAACTCCTTTAACGATTTTATATAATAGGATATAAACGAACGCAATTCGCTAATAATAACGGCGATATTTTTAATAGTCGGCGGCTTCGCGTTTCTTTTATTACGAAGGGATTCGTATCGTTTTTACGTAGCGAAATATATACGAACGCCTTTATATTTAGCGGATACTTCTCCTAACTCCTTAAAATATTTATTAAAATTTATAGGTATTAAAAAATAATTAATCGATAATTTATTATTATATAAATATATAAACTATTCACTTTTTATAGCGTTACGGTCGTTTTTACGGGTATTGGGATATATTGTATTACGCGAATAGGTTCCGGGTTTACGATATAAATAAGGGGTTTTACGCTACGTTAATAGGAGATTCTATATAGTACGAGTCGGCGCTTGTCCTAAATTTAAACCCTGTCCCAAATTTTCGCTACCCCCTACTTAATAAGTAGGGGGTAAGCAATGCCAAGGCGACCCATGCCCGCCAAGTATCGTTGTGATTTTTGCTTCTTCTTCACAACTGTGTACATCGTCTTGAGAGTCGCCCTCCAATAACATGGCTAAAAAGAAGCGGCAAGTCATGCAAGAAGGGCGATGGGCCTACCAATATGTCAGGGCACGATGACCATGCATCAAGTGCGGCACTTTTTCAGTGGTCCGTCTATACCGTCCCAAAGTGTGCCTTTTGCTTTCGTGATGGGAATATTTGTTGGCTGGCGGGGTCGGGTGGTCACACAAGTCAAAACCACTGAACGGAGTTTCTCCTGATCGACACACAAAGGATCCACGGACCCTCCGACTCCCCCTCCGAGTGGATCTCCGTGGATCTCCGTACCGAAGTGGATAAAGTCTCCGGCTAAGACCGGATTGCGGGTCGGGGGTTCGGGGTCACCACTCCGGTCTTTTGAGGGCAGAGATCCGGTGTTCAAAGTTTACTCGTCAGCCTCGTCAGGGCCGGATCGCCTCTGTTTTATGAATCTTAATGGTTCCCGTCCTCCAGCTGGGCCGACTCTATCACGGATCCTACCACCAATATCTTCATCCTTCATAGTTGTCGAATCACGCCCTGTGCGATAGGAGTTGAAAGTGTACTCATCATCACGTAAATAGTTCTGTCTTGTCTGCTATAGTTCAAGAGCGTATACCAAAGTGAAAATTACCTTCAGAAAGACCATTGTTGTAATGGAAGTAAAATATGAATGATTTCAGGATGATTAATCGTGACTCAGAGTGGCGAGGAGGCATCGTGGAAACTGAAATTGACATTTCCGCAGCCCTCTTTCAGTGGGTCCCAGCAGGTAAGGTACCGGCCAATAAGAGGCGGAGCGGGAATGCTCAGAAACGCCACCAAGATTACCATTTTTGTTCCAGTTAGTAATCTTACCGTACCCGTCCACGCCTCCTCCAAAACTTCCAAAGGCTTCACCTCACCACAGTCTAGGCTCACCACTGCAGGTGGAGGTTCTGCTCCGGCTGCGGTTTGCTTTAAAAGCGCGACGTTACTCCTTCAAGAGCGTACCGACCGAAATACTTCGCTCTCTTCCGAGACTGTTTCCGTTTGCACTTTTGCAGGTTCACCGAGCTTGCACTTTGCGGGCGCTTGAACCCGGTTTTCGTCTTTGTTTTGCTTTCACTATCCGAAGACGCTGTATTTCAAAAAGCGCATACAAACCACATCGAGGTTTCTCATCAGCTCATTACCAAGCGCACATAGTCGCAACACGTATCCCGCAAGCGAAGTGGCGTCTATTCACCGAGGACTGGCAGACTCAAACGTTATCATGGCTGACATCCACGTCCCTACCCCTCAAGGCGGTTCTGCCAGGGAAGGTAGAGGTGGTAGAAGCAGGGGCAGAGGACGTGGAGGCAGGTCGCGGAGAGGTCGTCAACACGGCTCCGAGCAGCCAAACACCGGTGGCGAAGCCAGTCAACCAGCGCAACCATCCGAACCCTCCAGGAACCCCACGGAAGCGGCAAGTGTGAATGTACCCCCACCAACGGCGGCCAGATTGGATGCGCCGTCAGGACCTTCACGGGAAGGAGGAGGAGGACGAGGAGGACGAAGGAGGCGAGGAGGCGGAGAAGGCGGTCCGCGGCGCGGGAGAGGAGTCTCATCTGCTCAGCGATCCATCGTGGTATCTCATCGAGGACGGGTACCACCTCCAGGCACAGTGGCGACTACGCCCACTGTTGACGAACACGACAATGCGGGCGCCGGATTAAGCGCCGATGCTCCCGCCTTTGTCCCCGGTCAACCACTTGCAGCTACGACCCAACAACCGAAAGCACCCCGTGCGAAGCCTCAAAGAGAGCCTCGCCCTGTGCAGCCAACCGCGTCCAAGTCTTCGGCGCCTGACTTGACTACCCGAATCCACGAGGATATTGCCAACGGACTGTACGAATGCGTGATATGCACCAACGAGCTAACGCGCAATACTCGGATCTGGTCCTGTTCGGTTTGCTGGACCGTCACTCACTTATCCTGCGTCAAGAAGTGGCATGCCAACCAAGAGAAGAATGCAGAGCAGCAGGAACAAAACACGGACCAGCCAGTGACCTGGAGGTGTCCAGGCTGTAACTCGCAGCTCGTCGAGAAGCCCGGACCGGATCGCTGTTGGTGTAAAAAAGAACTCGATCCGAAGCCCATCCCTGGACTACCTCCCCATACCTGTGGACAGACATGTTCCAAGCCTCGGGCTATTTGCCCCCATCCGTGCTCGCTGATGTGCCACGCCGGACCTTGCCCACCATGCACCTTGATGGGCCCCTCTCAGACCTGCTATTGCGGCAAGCACACTTCGACGAAACGGTGCAGTGAAACCGAGTACGGCAAAGGTTTCAGCTGCGACGAGATCTGTGGTGATCTACTCCCATGTGGAGAGCATTTCTGCGAGCAGACCTGCCATCCCGGGCTGTGTGGAGCTTGCGAGATTCCTATATTGTCGACCTGCTACTGCGGCAGGGAGCAAAAGGAAATCCCATGCGATCAACGCGATGAGGTTATGGATTCTTTCAACTACGGACAGCTCAAGGATTCTGCAGAAGAGGCCGATTCCGACTCTTGGTTCGAAGGCTCGTTCAAGTGTAGTAACGTCTGCGGCAGGCCTTTCGATTGTGGACATCACACTTGCCCAAAGCCTTGCCACCCACAGGACGAGGAATCAACACACTGTCCCTTCTCCCCCGATGTGGTAACTCATTGTCCATGTGGCAAGACGCCATTGACATCGCTGCCAGTACCTCCACGCCAATCGTGTGAGGACCCGATTCCGCACTGCGAAGAGCCTTGTCATAAGGTCCTTCCTTGCGGACATCTGTGCGAGAAGAAATGCCACACCGGCCCTTGTGGTATGTGCACAAAGGTCGTCGACATTTCTTGCCGTTGCGGCAGGACAGTGACCCAGTCAGTCTGCCACAACGGCACGATCGAGCACCCAATGTGCTTCAGGGTTTGCAAGGTCCAGCTAAACTGCGGCAGGCATGAGTGCGGTGAGCGTTGCTGCCCAGGCGAGAAAAAGGCTGCTGAGAGAAGGAAGAAGAAGAATCGTGGTCCGAACGAGAACTACGAAGCGGAGCACATATGTCTTCAAGTTTGTGGCCGTACCTTGAAGTGCGGTTTACACACATGTCAGCAACTCTGCCACAAGGGTCAATGCCCGTCATGTGTGGAGGCTATCTTTGACGAGATTAGCTGCAACTGCGGACGAACCGTACTCTATCCTCCACAGCCCTGTGGAACGAGGCCGCTCGAGTGCCGATTCCCGTGTAGACGGCGCCAACTATGTGGCCACCCTACCGTCCCTCACCCGTGCCATCCGGATGATGTCGATTGCCCAAAGTGTCCATCCTTGATGGACAAGCCCTGTATCTGTGGAAAGGAGATCATGAAGAACCGCCCATGCTGGAACAACGAAGTCCACTGTGGTCTCCCCTGCGGAAAGAAGCTCAAGTGCGGTTCGCACGTATGCAAGAAGACCTGCCACAAGCCCGGCGAGTGCGAGGATGCCGGTATTCCTGGCTCCCATTGCGCTCAGGCTTGCGGAAAACCACGCAAGTCTTGCGAACATACTTGCGCCGAGCAGTGTCACGCGCCGTTTGCTTGCAAGGAGGACAAGCCATGCCAGTCCAAGACGTTCGTTACTTGCCCATGTCAGAACCGCAAGCAGGAGGTGCGATGCATGGCCACGATGGCCAATCCTTCGTCGTCTCGGGAGTCTTCGCTGAAATGCGACGACGAATGCCTCCGGCTGCAGCGTAACCGCAAGCTGGCCGAGGCCCTCAAGATCGACGACACCCACGCGGACGACCACATCCCGTATTCCGACAAGACGCTCAAGATGTTCAAGGAAAACGTCAACTGGGCCCAAACCCAAGAGCGAGAGTTCCGCGTCTTCGCCTCCTCGCCCGACGAAAAGCGTCTTAGATTCAAGCCCATGCCTCCCTCCCAGCGTGCCTTCCTCCACAGTCTAGCCGAGGACTTCGGTCTCGACTCCGAGAGTCAAGACCCCGAGCCCCATCGACACGTCTGCATCTTCAAGACTCCGCGCTTCGTCGCTGCACCGACGAAGACACTTGCGCAATGTGCCCGTATCGCCAAGACAGCCGCCAGCCTTCTCAACAAGCCCGCGGCTGCCGCCGCTCCGGTCGTTGCGCCCCCGAAGCCGCAGGAAGCCTACAACTCACTGCTGCTCAAGGAACCACGTTTCGGCCTCACAATCGAGGAGCTAGACCAAGCACTGGCATCCGACATTAAAGCCGTCGCCAAAACCGGCCTGACAGCCGTCTCGTTCACCACCAACTTCCTACCCTCGGATGAAATCCTCATCAAAGCCGTGCCTGCCTCCACGGCAGCCGCCATCGCCAACTCCGCCATCGCCCCGACGCCACAAGCCATCGAGTCCGCGCTCACGACTCTCAAGTCCGCCGTCGCCAAGACTGTGTCCCGTCTCAAGCTGGCAACAGGCAGGGTGCTACTTGTGCACGCCGACGACTCGTTGAACGTCATCCGCCGAGAGGCGGAAAGTAGTGGAGGGGGCGTAGGGGGCTGGAATGCGGTTGCTAGTCGCGGGTCGTGGAAACGGCTTGGTGGTGCTGGTGCTAAGTCCCCGTCGGCGGCCGAAGCTGCTGAAAAGTCAGCTCCCTTGACGAGATCATTTGTTACGCTGAGGAAGATTATGGAGAAGAAGCCTGCGCCGGTGCCGGCGATGAAGAAGGTTGTAGAGCCGGTGGAGGAGGATTGGTTGACTGCTGTGGAGAAGGAGGAACATGAAGAGAAGGAGAAGATTCGTAAGTCTTTTGATGGTTCGGACGGAGAAGTAGATGGAGAAGGTGGACCATCTACGGCTACGCCTAAGAGTGAGAAGAGTGTTGATAGTGAGGAACGGGAAGTTAAAGAGGAGGAAGGTCCCGTGCCATCAGGCACGGATACAGAGCAGGGTCAGAGTGTTGACAGCACTGCTGCTGCGCAGCATGAAGAAAAGGAACCCGAACCGTCATCATCATCGGTGGATGGAGGAAGCTCGTCGATTGGGGAGCAGAAGAAGGCTGTGGTGGAGACTGAGATCGCGACAACTACAGCTCCGGAGACTGCTGAAGTTAATGCTGCTGTTGCTAAGATGGGTGCTTAGAGGTTATACATATTGTAAGGCTGCTTTGGCCAAGTATTGTAATGTAGGAACATGTAAACATTCTAGCCCACGACATTCGAGATAACTTGCTGAGTAACTTGATATCCGTTTTGCTGTTGTTTATCGGTTAAACTCTACCTACGTGTGTACTTGCTGTCTTTGTGCTTCCAACACCTGATAGAAGTTTCAAAAAGTGCTAAGCAAGGAAGTGGTGTTCGGATCGTTGATGAAGCTTATCCTAAAAACAACTTCTTGGGGTGATGAGGTGCTGGTGGTACGAGGTGGGTGAGAGAAGTGGAGGTGGGATGTCCAAGGAGGAGGAGGAGGATGTAGCAATATTAATGACATGGTATTCGTACTCTTTGAGGCCGATATGGCCCGCTTTGCACTCAGCCGCCAATACCAACAAGTGTAACAGCCAAAAGGCACACTTACTCGCCTATGTGCTACTTAGGGTCTATGTTTAAAGGTCATAATCACAGAACCCGGCTGTGGGTAGGACAGCGGAGGCGGCAGAGGTGAAGCGCGCCATCTTAGTCCGGACCTCCCCTCCTATCTAGAAGCAACAGCGTTCGAGTCCTCCTTCGGGAACCCTCGGGCACCCTTTTTTGACCTCTTTTTTTGGTCATTAAGCTGTTTGTCTTGTTGACAATTTTGATCTGTACTCTGCCAACAATCAACCGACTAGATACATCACGGCAGCTACCTTCAAGTAATTGAACTCATTGATGCATGTTGATTGTTTCAATATTTGCCCTTTTCAAAATGTAAACAGAGTAGTAGCACATGGTATGGTATGAGTAATCCAACAACAGAAGAAGGGGCTGGCTCAGCCCGTGTCCCTCGAACGCCGTCGCATTAACTTCATCCCTTTCCCCTTTTTGGTACATGTTGTATTTCCCTGCTTTATGTATCCTTTCAATCCCCAACTCGTCGCATTTGCTCAGACACAGAACAACACGATCTCTCCCCTATCATTCCTCCTCATCCTCAACGACCGCCACAGCTCCTTCTCTTCCGCCAGCTTGCTCACGCTGGTTCCAGACGCGCTGCGCTCACGGTGGTAGCGCTTCAATGCCTTGTTGAGGCTTACGCCCTTGTCGCTGTCGGGACCCTTGTTGACGAAGCTGAGGAAACGCTCGGCGCGAGGTTGGAAGATGACGACCTGGTTGTCCTTGTCCTTGTCGGCAGCGCCATCCTTGGAGCCGGGCCTGTACTCAATCATCTTTTGCTCCTTGGGGGCTTCGAGCGACTTGCTGTGGCTGGACTTGTGCTTCTTCGACGACGGGGAACCAGTCGACGACTTCTTCTCCTTCTTTTCCTTGGTATCCTTCTTGTCCTTCGAATCCTTGCTCTTCGAGGTCTTGGTCTTCTTGGTCTTTGAGCCGGCAATCATGGCCATCAGGCTGTTTCCAAGACTCTCGGACTTGTGGTGCTTCGAGTGCTTGGACTTCTTGAGTGGGCTGGCAGGTGTCTCCGCGGACTCTGGCGAGGGAGGGAAGGCATCGGGCCTGCTCATCATACGGCTGATACCGCCAGTCAAGCCGGAATGCAACACAGGGGGTGCGTCAGTCATCGGATGATCGGTTTCGATGTGGAGTTCCCTCTTCCTCTTCTTATCCTTCTTGACCTCCTTCTCTCCATCCTTGGACTTCTTCTTTTGCGCGGGGGTTTCGTAGTGAACAACAGCGTTTTCTGTCGTCTTATCGGTCTTGGACTCGTAGCGTACCATCTCGTTGCTCTCCTTCGTCTCTTCCGCGACGGAAACCCGCGAGGCAGTTGGTGTAGGGTTTACCATGTAGTCGAAAACGTTGACAGGGGCTTCGGTTGCCGATGGAGGAGTGGGTGCCTGAGCAGGCGCGTTGCCGTTGTTGTCATACTGGCGCCATGTGTCAAAGTCTTCCGCAACCTCCTCGACATACGCGGGTTGCGCCATGGCTTGGGAGTTGTTCTGGTTCCTGTTTTGGTTTTGATTCTGGTTCTGGTTCTGGTTTTGCTGGCCCTTTCCTTTCTTGGGTCGGTACAGAGCGCCCTGATACTTTTGCTCTTCCGTCATACAACTCTAAACAACGGTCAGCGGGGTTGAAGGCTAACACGTCAACCGCCGGGCATCGTGCGACGTGAGGGTAATGGGATCCTACCGTATGGGAGCGATATTCAGTACCCGGGAAGTGGGTCATACAATCAATGCAGGTGAAGTTTGCGCCCCAGCAGCGTTGGCGATGCGGGTCAAGCTTCTTCTTGGTCAAGACGTCGCCGCAGACCTGTGATAACCCAAAGGATGAGACGTTAGAATAAAATATATCCAACCAAGTATTGATCGTTAAGAGAGAAAGAGGTGATATGAGCTAGATTGGACGCAAGGAAGGTCAAACAAGTAATCGACAGATGATGAGAGGGAGTGAGAGAAGAGCCAAGAAAGGGTAAGAAGACCAGCCGGGTCAGCTCTAAATGGGGAGGGGCGTGCGGAAAGGTGAAAAAGGGGTGGGTGTTAGTGGTACACAGGGACACCTTTTAGTTGGTGGTTACCCGGGGAGATGGTGGGCGGGAATGTGTGTGATGTCAGTTTAGATTGCCCTTCTCGGACAGGAAGGGGGTGAGTAGGGGCGAGATGTCAGACAGGGAGAGGAGAGTTGGGGGGATTGGGATGTGCTATGTACTTTGTATCAAACCTGGGGACAGGTCAGGGATTGAGGGAGGGGTGATAGGCCGACCACCATATAGAATAGGTGATATAAACACCATCCTATGGGCGAGTTTGGTACATGAGGTGAGCGTGCCATGGACAGTGGCCATACTCGTCTGCTCCAACAAAGAAGGACGCATGATAGCTGCGCTAGAATTGCAATGGTTTGCGACTTACCTCACAAGAAAAGGACACCATGATGACGGTTTGATGTGTTGTCTAAAACGGTGAATAAGAATTTGGTCGTAATGGGTGAAGAGTAAGCAGTTGCCAACGAGTCGCTCAGTGGTTCGGCGTTGAAGTGCTCTTTTGCGGGTGGCTGAGTAGGATTTTCTGCCTGGAATGGGTCTGACGACTGAGTCTGAGTGGACACAGGGTAGCCGTAACGGTGATCCTTGAAAAGATTTGGACTAGTTAGGTAAGAGCTGAGGTTGAGAAAAGGTTCTCCAGCTATTAACCTATCGAGAGGTCTTTGGCGCCGATAGTCGATGATGAGATGGCGGGACGCAGAGTCTCAACGGGATGCCGGTTGCGACTTGACGCAACAAAGTTTTCAATGGGACTCGGATGCCGTATGCTTTCTGTGCAGATCCCGCCAGGAACGAACAGCACTCGAAAGGGGGGGCAAGTGGACTGTAGGACTGCAGGAGGCTGAGCGCGTCTCTAGCAGAAAGGCAAACGGGCTGAGAAAACAAATGTCAATAAAAGTGGACTGGACGGTGGCACGGTGCGCCGCTGACTGCAGTGACAAACGGGACGAACCTCTATGGTAGGGCAAAACTAACGCTTGGATAAGTGGACGCTGACAGGAACAGGTGGGTGACCTGCGACCTGACAGTTCTTGATTGGGATTCTGTGATTGCTGGGCTGGAGTGGAAGCAAGCTTTGCTTGCGCCTTGTCGAAATTTTCGCGAGCCGATAAGAACCGGAGAAAAAAAAAGTTTACCAGATGCCCCAGATGGTGGTGAGGATTGGCTGCCCCTGGTCCCCGGTTTAGAGGTAGATAGGCGTTGATGCAAGCTCGAGCGGATCCCGTCGCTGCAGGAATTTGGGCTCCGCCCCCGCCCCGGGCCCGTCTTTAGCTCGTGGCTACCTCTAGGTCCCTTCCATCTTCCGTCCCCCGGACTACCTACCTACCATAGGGTATCGACTCATTCATTCCAAGAACCAACCTCAAATGCCACTCAAAATGCCAACACAACAACAACACCACTTCCAGGTCATAAAATTACCGCCAGTTCCTCGCGCGCGCCTTTTGGTCCTAGGCGTTGATTTCATTAGAAGATATAATGCCTGACATGAAGCCTGACCCTCTCGCCCGTCTCACTCAACCAAAACCTCACCTCAGTTATTCTGAGCACGGCAACGTGCCGTATCGTAAAAAAAAAAAAAAAAAAAAAAAAAAAAAAAAAAACCTCCCGAACAATGCCGGCCAAATTGGGCACCCAGGGATCTAAGGACCGTCAGACAGCCGCTGAGCAGAGGCGTAAAAGCTGTGGCGCCTACTGGCATCTCAACACACAATAGGTACTCGAACGAAGCGCATGACTGGCTGGCTCAGGTCCTCCAAGCGCGTTTCAATCCGTTTAAAAAAAGAAGTCAATCCGGCATCTTCGACTACGACGACACCTTGGGGTACGGTAAGACCAAGATGTAACCCCAACAGCCAGGACGAGTGATCTTGTCGAACAGGTTTCCCTTGTTGCGGATTCATTTTGAGCTTTATGGAACCACCCACGGCAGAAACAAACCGACACATAAATCAAACCTACACATAAATCAAGTCGTCAAGCAACCATCCTCACCTCATACCAGAACCACGCGACTAGGTAGGCTGAGGAGGTGTGATCTCGTCGGCGTGGTCAGGCTAGGGGCGAAAAGAGGTCTCGAGACTGGCGGAGGGTTACTCACCTGACTGCGCAAAATGAGCTACGAGCTATCTCACTAAAGTTATGTATCATCTGCCACGCTGGAAGAGAGTTTGAGAGAAAGCGATACACAGTCGCAAACCACAGGCGCATCTTTCAACAAGTGCCGCAACCCATAGTGACGCCAAATCATGATGCACTCGCAACAATATTGACGCCGTCCATGTTACCGGAGGAATGTGGTAAGTGTTCTTGGTGTGATAGAGGACCCGCCCTGCATACAGTTGGTCCTTCAGTTGGAGCAACCGTCCCGGCCGTCCAAGCTGAATCCGTCGATTCAGGGGTATGAGCCTGGATGATCAGGGGCTGCAACATCAAGTCTTGCGTACCAACACCAACAAGGCATTGAGAAGAGTTCAATAACAGCCGTTCGTGGTTCCCCCATGCGTACACACACCATGTGCGCAATACATATGCTTGGCTCCCACCCTTGATCGCGGGTGGTTCCTGTCCGGGGGTTATACGTACGTCATCAACTCTGCATTTGGAGCAGAAAAGCGTGCGATTTGACGCTGCAAACCATGCATTTGTGTTTCATGAGCTGGATGAGTAAGGGTGGGAGATAAGAGGAAATACCAGGATCTGCCTGTAGTTTTCTCGAATTTCTTCTACAACGTCTCACCGACGTAGGTCCAGTTTGAGAATTGACGATGGTGTCTAGCAAAGCTGCTTCATGTAGGCATAGTCAATGTCTGTTGCGCTTTGCCCATGCCGGGTTACCATTCGTCCCATCTCTTTGCGCGTGGCAACCCGCCGCTTAGACTTGGAACGTCCCGTCTTCTGTTTCAAGGCCACCATTCGGGACATTTTAGCCGGCTCGTTCCTGTCGCAAATGGTGCTTCAATGTTGGGACTCATGAGTGTACCTAAACTCTCAGACTCAGTTAGGGGCTCAAGGGGCTGTAAGTCATTGTGCGCGCGTATGATTCGTCTGGACAAAAAGGGAGGTTTGACTGCGTTCATTCATGGACAAGAAGGCAGTCATTTCCCTCTACTCCTTCTTCCACCACTTAATGGCTCTAGAAGATCGATTAAGATGAGCACCGAGGAACCTAGAGGTACTATGCATAGATGCATTTACCTAGTCCTAATGAGAAGCTGATGGTTCAGAGACACATTCCAACCGCTCTTTGGATCAACTTGACGGAGCTTGGCAATACGGATCCGCATAAGCGCCAGGTACGAGTGCTTTGACGAGAGTCCTTGTCGGCGATCCTTTCTTTAGTGTAGCGCGATTGAAGGGGTTGATTGAGATAGGCACATGGCTCACGGTTCAGCATTGCACATCATGAGAGCTACCAATTCGAAAGTATCAGTCCCTTTGACTTGCTGGATCCCGCAAAGCTTCGTCATCTCATCATCTACAGCTTGTTTGTAGCTGGCATTCGGGACAAGTTGTCATGATACTCCGGGAGCTTATCCCAACTCTGTAGTCGGTTACGTTGCGAGCAAGCACTAGCCCCAAACAGGCAAAGTTGAAGGACAATCACGACTCACGCACCTTCTTTCGCCGGCATTGACAGCGGGGCACCACCGATGGAGATGTGTGGGCTGTAAGCACTCATAAGCAGCACGTCAACATGAAGCTTGAACCCTGCAGCGCAATTACAGCGAAGCCCGCCTTGTGTTGAGGTCTTGAGCTCTGGGCAGGAGGTTGAGAAGTCTTTTCAACTCGACGATGAAACCTGATGGAAGAGAAACAACTGGTATCAAGAGCACCAAAGGCAAAGAAACATGACGGAAGTTACGAAAAAGTCAAACTGAGCTGACATGCCTCTCTGGGCTCTTGCACATACTTTTGAGGCTGATACGCTCGCTGTCTTTGGCGCCCTGCCGCCGCAAGTCCCGTCTCCCTGGGACTGGACATGGATCCAGAAGATGAAGAGCTTGGGCTCCTCTTTGACCCCATCACTTTCATCCACATCTCCATCATCTTTCCCCTGTTGGCGTCGTGGCGTCCACAATATCCCCTGCAACCATCATCGTTTGCCATTTGACGGTTCAGTTCAAGTTGGCAGACACCCGACATCCTGGGGCTTCCACTTCCACGAGTTCTTTTTGCCGGGCTTGGACTCCTAGCCGTCCGTACCTTGCATACCGCAGTCCAGCCAAAGAGATCCCCGTCTTGTTCTTCTCCTACCGCCATTTGCTCCCAGGTTGCCCTGTCTCGCCTGTTTGGAGCCCCGTTGCGCCGTCACTCCGTCACTTCGTTGGGACTTTTAGACGTGGTACCTAAACGTCAATCAATCTGCGCGCAGACCTGCAGCAGCCGGAAGCCAGCAGGGCCAAAGAAATCCACTGCAAGCCGGCACCCGATCCGTTGTCAGGCGTCCACCCATCGACCCTCAACTACCTACCAGCACCCTCGCTCGCCTCGGCATCCTAAGCATGTCATCTCCAACTGTCGCGCCTCCGGCTCCCGATGGCAATTCTTTCCTGGTGCAGACAGTGTCTCTGCTGAGCAGCGTCGCAAGTTACTTGCGCCTGCCGGCGATAGCCTCTACTGTATGACCCGGAATTCCTGCCTCTCCCGCCCTGTGCCTGAATGGCTGTTGAGCCGTCCGCGCCGACTGGCTAAGGGGGCAAGTTCAATGCCTTCTCCCTCCCCCCGTCTCTATCGAGTAGCCTCCACCGGGGAGAGACGTCGTGCCAATTCTCATGTTCATCCGCTGACCTTGGCTGTTTGCCTGTCTAGGGAGTCGCCGCCATCCTTACAGGGCTGCTCTACTTCAAGCAAAAGTATGTGTGGCCAGCCATTCCAGCTTCTCTGTCTCCCAATGGCGTCCCCCCTACTAATGGTCTCAACCTTCATTGCAGAGCTCTAATCTATCCCTCTCACATGCCCCCGGGCTCTCGAACGGACATACCTCGACCCAGCTTCTACCGCATCAAAGACTACGAAGAACTCATAATCCCAACCAAAGATGGCGAGAAGCTGTCTGCCTTCTACATCCGGGGCCCCAGGGGCGGGCCCAACTCCAAGGTGACGGTGATCATGTTTCACGGAAACGCTGGTAACATTGGCCACCGTCTACCCATCGCACGCATGTTGCTCCAAGCCGTCGGCTGCAACGTTTTCATGCTCGAATACCGTGGCTACGGCATCTCCACCGGACATCCTGACGAATCTGGGCTCAACATCGACGCCCAAACAGCCCTCGACTATCTCCGCGATCGTGCCGAGACGCGGGACCACAAGTATCTCGTGTACGGCCAGAGTCTTGGTGGAGCTGTTAGTGTCAAGCTGGTATCCAAGAACCAAGGCAATGGCGACATTGTCGGCTTGATCCTGGAAAACACCTTTCTCAGCATGCGCAAGCTGATACCCAGCATTATCCCGCCCGCTCGGTACCTTGCCGCCCTATGCCACCAAGTCTGGGCTACCGACACACTGATTGGCAATGTTAAGGTGCCTACGTTGTTCTTGAGTGGACTCCAGGACGAGATTGTGCCGTAAGTGTCTTTCGTGATGACCGTTGCCGTTGTCCCTTGCTACGGTACTCTCTCTTCTTCTGAACCACGAGTCGTCATTGCGACCGGTTGGGTTGCAATAGATTGGTTGCTAATACAATATGGCTATATTAGACCCACCCATATGAAGCAACTTTATGATCTATCCACCGCCCCGGTAAAGATCTGGAAGCCACTTCCCAATGGCGACCACAACTCGAGTGTCCTAGAAGAGGGCTATTTCGAGGCGATTGCAGACTTCATCGAAAGGGTTAGCTCAGGGCAACAGCTCAAGCAGGAATGAGTGAGCTCTCATATCAAGAAGGGAGCGTATGATGTGCTAACGACATTTATGACGCGAAAGCGTACATGATCACGAGTTGTTTTTGGAGGCAGCAAAGCGCATACGATGAGGACTGGAGTGAAGGCTTGTTCGTTCAGGCCGCCTTTACCTTCGGACTTGATGATCAAAGACTCTGTACACACGAGGGGCTTAGGTCTTGATTGAGGCCTGTCAAGACTGGGCTCAATGATTTAATTCCGGACGGGTAGTATACGTATACCAGATACAAGAATATTAATATCGGGATAGCTCAATCTATCCTTTATGACAATCTAAACCATGCCAAGAAGCATTTCAAAACTGAAACTATCGGATCATACAATCATTAGGCTATGTACGAAAACAGGCTCGCTCTTCTAGCTATGTGCTACATATACATTATCTCTAAACCCCGGTCAACTAACTAATCCTCTCTTCTGCATCACGATCTGATACTATCCAAATCTGTTCTTGGGATGGCTCGATAGCCCCTGCTTTTTGTCAAATCTCATGTTGCATGCTGAACTCAACCCCCTTGGCCACTAAAGAAAAATGGCTTCAGGCAACCCTCAACGGCAGAATATGCTGTACCATCGTCTCACGTCTGCACAATGGACACTCGGGCTTCTCACGCACCCAGTCTCCGATACACGACCAGCAGAAGACATGCCCGCACTGTGTCGCCGCCGGATCCTTCAGCTCTTCCAAGCAGAGCGTGCACATCCTCTGCTGTCTCCCCTTGATCCAGCCCATGACCTCCTCATTCGCCGCCAGATCGTACCTCGCTCTTCCACCCTTAGGCACAGGGGTGTGTGTCGTCCTTCCAATCTCCGCCAGACTGCGCTGATTACCCGACCCCGGCGCGCCCACCTCTCCCACCAGCAGCTCGTTATTGCTGCTGTAGGCGTTCTCATCCAACGACACGTTCATCGTGCCCGGTCCAAACGCCCGCTCCCGAATGCCCGCCTCGGTATTGGCTTCCTCCGCGCTAAGCGGCGAAGTCGACGACAGCTGCGCCGTCACGTGCAGGTATCCTCGGACGAGCATCTGCACCACCAACAACACGCCGAGCACCTCATAACCCGCACGGCCGCCCTGTCCTTCCTCGATGCGCCGCGTGAACACGTAGCGCAGCCCGAAGAGGCGCTTGGAAAACGAGTAGTACGCGCCCGAGAAGTAGAAGACGGCAAGCGTAAGTGCGTGCAGGTGCGCCCCGCTGGTGATGGAGGTCAGGTGAGTAAGCAGGTAGCGCTTGACGCGGTACTCGAGCGACGAGACAGTCGAAAACCCCTTGCTGTTGCTGCCCTTAGAGTCTGACGATGGGGTGGCGCCCTTTGTGTCGCCGCGGCCTTGGCGGGCGAGCACGGTAAGTCGATCCTGGAGACGTTTGCGAAGGAAAGCGCGGATTGAGGGCAGAAGACGGCCGAAGAGGTAAGGCACCAGAACGCTGCTGACGATGTAGCCGGCTCGTCGCTGGAGCGAGGGCAGACGGGGCCCGCCGGCTTCGCTGCTCAGTTCGATAGGGTGTTGAGCGTCTGGTGATATCCTGCTCCCGTTGCCGCCGGGGCTTGGCTCTTCGACTTGGACTAGGTCGCAGTACTCCTCACCCAGGGTGCGGTTGCCGATGAGGGTGGTTAGGCATAGGTAGAGAAGGTCGGCGGCGGTGCGGGTTTCGGTGGCCCAGGAGTGGGCGGAGCGGGCGCCGCGAACGCGCCGGTGGAGGTCGGTCAGCTGGTTGGTGAGGACGCCTTGGAAATAGGCATCTTTTTGATGCGCACGGATGATATCGGGGGCTGCGGCGAACGGGTATGGCGAGCTCGTAAGCGGCGGGGGTGGTTTCTTGGTGGCTGTCAATGACATGGTGATCAATGGATTGTCGTCGATGAGTCGGGTCGGGTGGACTCGAAGTCGGGGGTCAAACGACTGTGTCTAGACGGGGGAAGGGTATTTCAGGGGACTCTGGGTTGCAACAGAGACCGTATTGTATCGGTAATCAGATGGTTGGAGTTGAGAGTGTATGATGAATCGAACTTTTCGGTCTGTGGTCGAATTTGAGTTTGATGTCTGTCAAGATCGCCCGGGCGGCAGTTGAAGCTGAGATGAAAGTGGTCGTCGGGAGCGGATGGACCTCGGTCCTTGTGTTGATGGGGGCAGCACGCCCGGCGCCGCCCCCCGGCCATACCTCTAGGTGTGTGTGGTTCTTCTCCAGCTGAATTGTGGCAGGGGGCGCCCAGACAAGTCGTAGCCCAGGCCTCAATGGCAGGGATGGTGCATCGGGTGTCACCACAGGACGCCGGGGGCTGCAGTCAGGGGTTGACGTCTTCAGTTCCATCCTCCAACTGAAGGCCAAAAGGAGTGCACGCGACAGGGGTCTTGGCAATGTTTGCGACAGCTAGTGTACGTATACCTCTAGGTACAGAAACCCAAATCAAATTTCCATCTGACACTGACCAATCATCTCGAAACGCGCTTTCTGTCAAAAAGTTGGCTCGAACTCAAGAGTTTGTCAACTCACTCTTTCCGTTACTCTCTTACTTTCCTACCAACTCTCCGTACTCGATGTTGGAGGGTAAATCGATCACTGCCTGGCGCAATGGACGGTGATCCTGTGGTTGAGCCGGAGCTCGACTCCTTTAGCTTGACCTTTCCCCTCCCCTACCGGGTTGCTTTTATCGTGGTCCTAGGTATGGAGCTAACCTCCTCACTCTTCCTGCCGTCTTTTCTGCCCTTGTCATATTTCGTTGTAAGCTGATATTCTTCTGTTGGTTAGCTGTTTGGGGCTGGGGCCTCAATCTTCACTTCCTCCACATTCGAAAGATCGATGTCCCCTCCTTGATCCGATACCCGGGAAGGTCAAGCCCCGCCCAGCTCCCTCACCATCACTCGACATACCGTCTCGCTACCCTTCTTTCGCTAAGCTCCGTTCTCTCGATTTCAATATTTTGGTTCTGCGCCGATCACGACGCGAAACGTGTCATCGACTATGACTGGATTCCCATGACCAACTTGGCCGTGACCGCAGCCCTCTTCGTGCTACCCCTACGGCGATTATCCGTGTCGCACTCCGGCCGCCGTCGTCTACTCGCAACTTTGCGCCGCGTCAGCGTGGGAGGATTAGCTGAGGCCAAGGATGGGAAGTTTGGAGATATCTTGCTGGCCGATGTCCTGACCAGCTACGCCAGGGTCATTGGGGACCTGTTCATATGCCTCTGCATGTTCTTTACGCGGAACGGGTCCGCTACTGACCGACCAGATCGCGGTTGCGGTGGCATCTTTCTCGTACCACTCCTTCTGGCGATACCAAACGCTATTCGACTGCGCCAGTGTCTTATTGAATACATGCGCGTGCGCAATTCTCCTTTTAAGGAGTCGACAGGCTGGGGCGGCCAACATCTCGCCAACGCGGCCAAGTACTCGACTGCGTTTCCGGTCATCATCCTTAACGCCATGTTGCGTAACGCGAACATCAACGGCACACCGACAACAAGTTTGTACCGCGCGTGGATTTTCGCGAGTTTGCTCAACTCGCTTTACAGTTTTTACTGGGACGTTGCCAAGGATTGGGATCTTACCCTCTTTGCTGGACCTCAAGAACGCAACTCTCCCGATCATCCATTTGGCCTGCGACGTCGTCTGCTGATTCATAAGCCTATGGTGTACTACTTCGTCATCGCACTGGATCTGGCATTACGATGCACATGGATGATCAAGCTACAACCATACCTTAATACCATCAGCGACCTGGAGAGCTCGATCTTTCTGATCCAATTCTTCGAAGTGTTCCGCCGGTGGGTATGGATCTTCTTCCGAGTCGAGACCGAGTGGATTAGGAACACTTCAACTGGGCTCGGCGTCGACGACATTTTGATGAACAACTTCAATACTAGGGACGAGGACGAGGGGTATCAGGACTAATGCTCATGTGCCGCGCTTCCGACGGCACAGAATAATCGATACGCGGAGATCCGCGTATCTTCGGGTGCGAGAAGTGATGATTTTGGATGGAAAAGGGAACGGTGAATATCCGAGTATCATAATCCCGTCATGGTTGGTCTAGAAATCGGCGTTAAGGTCTTTTTGGTTCCCCCACCCCCAGCAATAGAGAGTTAAAAGGAGCATACATAAAATATACGACTAATAGCATTTTCAGATTTTCGAACACGTTGCTTCTTCTTTCGATGTTCCAATCCTACATTTGTCCCCATCGGGGTTGCTTCCGAAGGCTACACAATACATACAGCCGTTGGTACCGGACCTATCACGGCCGTCCCGCACTTCAAGAGGCTGTCTGAAAAGCCTACTTAGTGTGTCCGTCTGACAGCCCGGCATATAGCAGAAACGCTTACAAGTAGGATGGACGGTGCGTCATCAGCGTATCATTTGTAACTGCATTTCAGTTCTCAAAGGGCACAGCGCGATGAATCCAGCAAAAAGTCCTCGGGTGCCGTTACACTCATACGAACCAGCTCCTTCTATCCGGCATCTAGAAATGCGGTAGTGGTATCGCGGAGCAAAGGCGCCGTTGTTCTCTTAACAAAAACACCCGTCTTCCTCAAGCCGTTAGAGCTTGGTGCATTGTGGCTTTTCATTCAATCTTGAAAATTTCCCTTCATAACCCCGCCATGTGCTCTCCCATCTTTGTCCATGCCCGTTATACTATTTCAACAAAGGAAAAGCCAGCCTCGTGATGGCGGCACGGTAAGTGCAGAGTTGAAAGAAAAACTTGCTTACTTCTCATAAAAATCCTATCTCACAAGGGACGCAATTCTTTGTCTGCTGGATCCCAACCCCCTTAACCCGGAAGAAGGACGGAGGGAGACACAGTCGCCGAATTGCGGAAAAGGCTATAATCCAACCCTCGAGTCTCGAACTTAAACTTCTTCGTGCATAATAAACTCAGACTGGGGAGTCCATACTTGTCTGTTTGAGAAAAGGTCGCTGTTTCAGGTTGGCGGAGTCGCATGCATCCCGGAAGAAGAGAAGCAGAGGCTAGGGAAACCGAAAAGATGGAGGAGATGACGGCAGTCCCCGAACGACCCTCCGGTCGCGTCGACTTGTCACGTCCTTCTTCTGCTGAGGAGGTCATCACTACATCTTTATCACCGCCAGGGTCTCGGTTCAAACCTCCGAAGCCGAAAGACGTCAAAGTCTACGAGAAAAAGCCCCTACCACCTATTCCGCCGAAGCGCAGGCCGGAGCCCTCGACATCGAGCCAGAAGGACTTAAACAGCGCGAAGGGCGTCCATACGTCAGCAACTATCACAGGTGCCGGTCCTCCTAAAAGGGCCAATAATCGTCACACCTCTGGGAATATTGACTGGGAAAAGGAGGAGGCAGAGATCAACTCGATTATTGCCAAGCAGTTGACTCCCAGGAGTGGAACACCAGTATCAGCCTCAGCGTCTCCGGCACCGCGAACACCCAAGTCTTTAAAAATTTCTCCAGAGACAGAACGCGCTCAAGGGTCGGGTTTGTCACAAGAAATTATCTCACCCCAGCCACGATCACCGGTTTCGAATCTCCTCCAGCTTGATAGTTTCGGGCACATCAAGTCCCGCCCAGACTCTCCCCCGTTGTCACCCACCAGGCAAGGTCAGAATACCAAGGTTAACCAAATCTTGGGCCCAGACTATTCTTCTGAACAAAGGCGCGGCGGATTCAGCAACAGTGAGCACAACGCCACAGGCAAACATACGACAGGTTACATCTCTCCCGTTAGTAGCCGGAGCAGCTATTACAGCCAATATCGTGACAGCACCGTATCCGAAGCGGGTTCGGCAAGCCTAGTGGGAAGCGGCGTGCCTCTTCGGCACGACAGTCCCGTAACGACAGAATACTCCCCAAAAGGGAAACCACCTTCCAATATCAGCAATCGATTGATTGCGAGAGGGGCACCATCACCTATTCCAAGACCTTTACAGCCACGCAAAGTCAGCGATCACCTAAAAGGAGGCGGCGGAAACGAGACAACAAGAACCATGTCCCCAGTTCCCTCAACAACCAGTGATCACGGCGGCATCAGCAGCACCGATGCCCGCGACCTTTACCACGAGACAGCCGCACAGATCGCTCGTAACACAGGCGGATCTTGGACATACCCGAATGCTTTGAGCCACCCACCGCACCCAGGGAGCAGTATCGGAATCCCGTCACATCGATCTGCAGGAGGCCCGGGTCATGCTCGCTTCCTGAGCGAGGCGGGCACACCACCAACGACTAGTGAGAAGAAGAGGGAAAGTCAGGAGCCGCTACTCAGTCCCCCGAGTTTTATTCCGGTACCGCAGCAACCGCCACCCGTGCGACCGCCGAGGAAGGACGAGCTTCCGCTCTCACTGCCACGTTGGGGCTCGGCGACTGACACATTGGTACCACCGGACTCAAATCCCAAGCAAGAAGGAGAATCACCACCCAGATCTAGACCTAGGTCCAACTCGCAGTCTTCGCGGGGTTCCCATCACTCCCAGGCTGATGGTACATCCTCGCCATCTTCCCAAAACGCCGCGCTTAAGACACGACCCCGAAACCGAGCGCAGACCATCAGCGTTAGCACCTTCGGCCACCACAACGAACTACGCAGGCAATGGGACTCGGGCTCGCCGCAGTTAGAGGTGGGCGGCCCGGCGCTTCCGCTCGGGCCGGAAGATAACTTGGCGATCATTACCGAGTTCGCAAAGCACGGCAGTCACAGTCATCACACCCGCAACCACAGCGACGGTGATTACCTTCCCAGCGGCGGTAGCGGCGGTGATGGTAGTGGTGAAAACCGCACGTCTCTATTTCGACGCTCGTTGGTCTCCAAGGTCTTTAGACGCGTTTCGGGATCAACAGCTGGAGGAGGAACAACAACCCCCTCAACTCCGACACCCACGTCCACGCCCTCCACCACCACCACGTCAACACCCATAACCGGCGAAAGAAGCCAAACGGCGGCAGAGAGATACCATGATCAAAGTTCCAAGTCCGCCATCGCATCAATTGGCACGACGACACCCTTGGTATATCGGCCTCGCACAGCTGATAGCAGCAGCGGCGCCGCGGGACCTCCACCGTCGTTTTCTCCAGCTGTGGGGTTCATTCTGCCTCAGACTCTGAAAATGAGCGCGTTGGCGCAGAAGACGAATGACCTGCTGGTTGGCGGCCGGCTGGCAAGGAAGAACAAGTCGGAAAAGAAGAGGGAGAACTTGAAGAATAGCATCAGGGTTATGGGCGATGGCGGTAGGGTGGAGGCGCCGGTTGACTTTGTGACGGGGATGGAACTGTTATCGCCGCCTGAGAGGCCGGCAAGGCAAGACGACCAAGGTTGGCTGTGAACATGTTGCTTAATGAATTGGGGTTGGATATATAGAGGCTTATTGTTTATAGAGAGGGTGTGTTGGTTGTTCTATACAAACAAACTGGGGCGTCGTGAATTTGCAGTGACGTTCAGATTTCAAAATCATCAGACAGTCTCAATAAACATGATGCATACATAATCGAGCATTCGCTCTTGCTCTTGTGCCTTTGCCAACTTGGTGTTTGCATACTGAGACGGAAATGCTGAGTTGAGATGTTACCTCTAGACTGTGAGTTTGACACACCGGGGAGTCCTGGCATCGGTTGGCGCATTAAGCATGACAAGAGGCAAGGCCGTTAGAGGTAGGAAAGGATGAACCGCTGTTGCCGTATGAAACCGCCATCTCAGCATGCTGGAGTGGTATGAGTGGAACTGAGTGGCTACCATGATCGAGAGTTCCGTTGTGCTTTGAACATAAAAGTGAAGTATACGTATTCAGTGTTTTTGTAGTTAAGTAAAGAAGCTACGAATACCTTCAGAGAAACGCAACTGAAGGGAACTGTACTTGAACCTCACTGACGTCAGCAGATCCACCCCGGAAGACCCACTGAACCGCTCCGGATCCCACCGGGACCGCTCTCTCTTCCCCGCTAGGTATTTCCCCGCATAACATCTCTACAAGGTACCTCTACGTAGACCGTGTCATACTGTACGGTGACTTGTCCCGTTACGTGGATCGGGAAGAGGAGTTCCAGTCGAGTCGGCTCTCCCACACCCCCTTCTATTGTGCCTAACATCCAGACCTCGGTTCTCGAGCCCCTCTGTTTACTGTTCACCGTACATACTTATTCCTTGACGGCGCATCCTGGTTGATACCATGAGCGCTTCGATCGAAGTGGGCGCACACACCACCGGCGACGTCCCTTCAGACAGCGAAGAAATCCAGACTATCGTTCAAAGTATCAAAGGCGAACAAGATCCCGAAGTCCTATTTCCGTCGTCAACGAGATCCGGGGAACTGCCGACAGAGGAACAAGGAGGGAATAACACCACAACCGAAGAAGACGGTGAGAGCGCGAAGGACCAGGAGAAGGAGGAGAAGAGTATCGACAACGAGGCTTCCTATTACTGGGATGCTTCGACCATGGCACCGCTTAGTTCAGCTTCGGCGGTTAGTACCTGTGCTTCATTCTTGGCCCCGGACCGGTTATGCGCTCCCATGATCCGACCGCTTTGACTCTAACGCCGGGTGTTCGGTGTCACACCTCCAGTCCGGCCCGGATTTGCATGTCGTCTTAATGTAACAGTCGGATCGGGTCCCTGCATAACTCTGCAAATCTCTACAAACACCATCATCATCGTTTTAACACATGTTCTAGTCATGTCGCCTAACACAATTCTACTTTGCAGGCCGCCATTGCCCGGTTGAGAGCCTTCAAGCCCCCTCCCTTCCCGCTATGGGACCGCCTGCCACTCAGTCGCCGCGCTGCGGTATTGTTGCTCCTATTCGCAGACAAGCGCGGTGATCTCCGTGTGGTCATCACCATGCGCGCCGCAAGTATGCGCAGCTTCTCTGGACACGCCGCGCTACCTGGCGGGAAAGCAGATAGTGTAGAGGAAACACCATGTATGAAGCGCGGCCACCACGCCTGGACCCACGAAGTAAAAAAGACGAAGAGAACAAAGAACTAACCTTGGATATTTCTGATTCACGTAGATCAAATCGCCCGGCGCGAAGCCTGGGAAGAGATCGGTCTCCCAATGGACGACAACAAGCTCCCCTCACCATTCCGCATCGAACACCTCTGCTACCTACCCATGAACCTCGCGCGCACCGAGTTAGTCGTCCGTCCCTGCGTCGCCTTCTTGCACGCCGATCGTCAACCCGACAGTAGCAGCAATTGCAAAGACACACCAACGGCGGAAGAAGCCTTGATCCCACGTCTAAACGCGAAGGAGGTCGCGGCCGTCTTTTCCGCACCCTTCCACAACTTTCTGCGAGCCAATGACGAAGTTACAAAGGGCGACGACGGTTCACCAGTTGAGAAGCCTCCATCAGGCAAGTGGTACGAGGGTAGCTGGACGAACTGGCACGAGGAGCCATGGCGGATGCACTTCTTTTATGTGCCCGTCAACAACCAGCGGGTGGCCAAGCCAGGGACGCGGCCCAAGGCGGCAGTGGAGGAAGGAAAGTCGGCTAACGACAACAAGAACGCCATCAACCCGGAAGACGACGAGGACTTGCCGCCACCGACGGCGGCGCTTGCAGGAGAGGAGGAATCTGAGCGATATAAAGTGTGGGGCATGACGGCCAGGATATTGGTGGATGCGGCGACGGTGGCGTATGGAGAGGAGCCCGAGTTCGAACACAACAGCCATTTTGGAGACGAGAGGATGATTATGGGGTTGGATAAGTTGGGCATGCTGGGCGAGAAGAAGAAGGGCAGCGTGTTTACGCAGGAGGATCTGAAGAAGGCGAGCGAAGCTGCAAAGAAGGCTAGCGAAACGTCGAAGATGTAGAGGTAGATATGGGATGAGGGACTTGTTGTCTCTATATGTGGGAATCAAGAAGGAGTTGGAATAGACAGGTTGGAATAAACTCATGAAAAGAATTTCTGCTTCATAACTGATATCTCACCAGTAAGCGCCAGTGGTTTAGTGGTAAAATCCATCGTTGCCATCGATGGGCCCCGCGTTCGATTCGCGGCTGGCGCAATTTCGTTTTTTTAATGCCTTTTTTTTTTTTGCTCTGCTAATCTTATCAACCCATACAGGTCTTTTGGGAACATCAAGATATACCGTCAACTTGACAATTTCATATATATTCATCCCTTGGGTATTTCATGCGCCTCTGCGTATATATCGCCTATTAGGTCCGGCACCAGTCCAGTTGCACTTTTCAAACCCTCCAGGTTGTCATTCACACGAGGCCCTCCACACCGCGCCCAATATAGCACCTCGGTCCCAAGCCAGTGTGAAGCCTTTTGTCCCGTACCAGGCATCTTGCACCTATAAAAGATGTCCATGCCACTCTCCTAATGACAAGCAGTATCCTTGGTAGCAGTAGTCCGGCCCCCAAATACAAAGTATCCCAAAGCAGCTCCCACAGAAACGGCCAACATGACCCAGCCGTTGTAAGTCATGAAGATGAGCCTTCAGCATAGCATGTGTTAGGATTCATTCACGCTATTTTTGTTTCAAGTCAGAGCCGAAGGGAGAAGATACTCACATAATCATAAACGCATAAAAGTTCTGAACGCCATACAAGACGGACTTGATGGCGTGGGCCCGCTTGGTGACTTCGGCCGCATTTTGCCCTAGGAACCACGGCGTCGTGGTGGTAGTCTCAGCAAGACGTTCTTCTTCTTCTTCGGATTCACGTTGTGTTTCAACGTCATGGTCATCATCGCGATATTGGTCTCGAACTCGAAGGTCTTGATCCACGGCGGAATAGGGTAAGTGGTCATCTTCTTAGCAATACGGTACGAGATATTGCAGTGTAGTGTATGGATGTGATGAGGGACGCAAGCTCAGAGGACAAGATGAATGTTGGGAAGCATTTTGGGTTTGGTATACATATGTAGTACGTTCCTCGTTCGCTTTTATTCTTGCTTTCTCTTTTTTATTCGATCTTTTTCTTTTCATTTTTCTTCAGGTGTTTGCAATAGTAACATGCAAGGAAAAACAGAAAGAATCCAGAGGGGACATCAGAAGCAAGAGAGCCTGTGAGTAAACAAAACTTACGGGGAGCGGTTTCTACCCTCTTGTTAGTCCAAGCCTCGTACTGCCTGATACCCTCGCGAAGAGCTTCGTATCCGGCCGCGAGCGCGACGATGACGAGAAGGGAAACGACGAGGGTGAAGGTCGAGTCAATGCGCCACTGGCGGAAGACGATGCAGAGATTGTCCGTGTTCCAGGTAAAAAGCATGTTCATGCTGCACCTCGGCGGTCCTCCCATCCCGGGGTGGCCCGAGTGCATGTCGGAGCCGCTCATATCGTGGCCGGAATGGTCCATAGCGCTGTGGTCGTGGCCGGAGTGATCCATAATGGCTCGGTTTGGGAGTGTTGAGATGAGATATTGTCGGTTCAACTATAAGAGGAGGATTTGGTTTTCGAGGTGAGATGACAAGATCGTGTCGAAAACCTGGCGACCGATATAATAGACTTGGGGAGGTTGGGTGTAAGTGAGAGCTTCCGAGTCGTGTCCTCGATCTCAGATGAAAGAGGAAGTGTTTTGTGGGACCCTGAGTGAGGCTGGCGGAAGGGAGTTTTGTAAGTTCAGGGACCCTGATGAGACACCGAAGCACCTGAGAAGACGCCTGCAGAACGCCATTTTCACACCTGCAGTCGGTCACAATATGTATCGTAAACCCGCTATGCTAAGCTAGTTTGAGCAAGATAAACAGGGGTGTGGGATCCGAACAACAAAAGACCTGCACAAGGGGAAAACAGACTCTGTCTCGAATTCGGCAGGCCCCGACATCCTCTTCATCCCGCTGACAGCGGGCATCATCTGGCGGGGTAGTGAACGGACAGGTGGGGTACTGGATGGGAAACCCGCGTCTGGCGCCGGGATGAAGTTGGGTTTAAGAGGCTTCATGTTATTCAAAATTCGGAGATTGCTCAGAGGACATATCTGTATATTTTCTCAGTATCGCTGATCTGAAAATCCGAGTACACTTTGAGGGTACTGTTAACCCTGCACATAACGATCAGCCGTGTACCAGAGGTTTTGATCGTAATACCCAGGTTATCGTTATTCTCAGGTATGCCAAGAAGTACCATCTGGCCAATCAGGAGGCCGTTAGCGGGTGGAAGGGGTTTATTACCGGCCGTTACGAGCTGTCAGAGCCTGTTATGACCGTTACTATACCACCTGAGCATAACGATTTTGGTGTAGTTTTCGCCCGAAATCTGATCGTAATCGTAATGTGAAGGTTGATCGTTACTCCCATACGTTTAGCCTCTGTTCCCGAGCTTTTGATCGCTAAACCGAGAATATCGTTATGCCTCTGATCGTTATGTGCAGGGTTAACAGTATGTGTTTTTCCGGGCCCTGACCTCGTCGTCTTCTTCAGGTGGTCATAGTGCTAAATGCTTAAGCTGACAAACCAGTCAGCTGTTGGCACTCTGAATCATCCCATCGTCAGCGTCATAGCTTAAAGCATCTTGGAGTTCGGGTTTTGGGGAAAAGAAAACAGAAAAAAATACATAAAAGAAGGGCCATACTGAGCGCAAACACCGAATATAGTTACAAACATGCTTTCCACACCTGTAAACTTGCCGAAATGGTATGTATCACCGTCAGCCACATGCACGTAACCCCTCAGCGTATCAGCTTCGCGCTCACAGCTTACACAGGCTCGAAGAAAACTCTCATCTATTGAAGCCTCCCATCAACAACTACTGCGTTTACAATGATGACTTTACTGTCATGGTAAGTGCCATGATCATTTCAGTTCCAAGCATATGGAATTGACATCTTCCACAGATCGTCGGCGGCCCCAATGCTCGCACCGATTATCACATCAACCAAACCCCCGAGTGGTTCTACCAGTACAAGGGCGCCATGATGCTCAAGGTGGTTGACGACGGTAAATTTAGGGATATCATCATCCGCGAGGGCGAGATGTTCCTTCTGCCGGGCAACACCCCGCACAACCCGGTGCGCTTCGCCGATACGGTCGGTATCGTGTTGGAACAGAAGCGTCCCGCGGACGCCATAGACCGCATGAGATGGTACTGCCAGAACTGCAAGGAGGTCGTCCACGAGGCGAGCTTCCACTGTACAGACCTGGGAACGCAGATTAAGGCGGCCGTGGAGGCTTTCAAGAGCGACGAGGAACTGAGGACTTGTGAGAAGTGTGGTGAGCTGGCGGATTGGTGCCCTAAGCCTGGATCGATCCAGGACCCTAACAAGGAGTAGAGAAAAGGGTTTTGGATATCGGGTTAACGGTGGTGTGCATGTTGCAAATGGATAGCTTTCCAAGGACTGCCTTGCGACGTATGTAAAATACAAGTATATATACAATACAGCCAACTACACGTATTTGCGGACAGATAAACACTCATGCTTATTCGGTGTTTTATGTCTCAGCATACTCATACGGGCGGGTAGATTCCTCGACCTCAATCTCGATCCTGGCCTCCTCGATCTCCTTGCCATCCACACGGATACCGGCGCGCATAACATCACCGGGGACAACTGGGCCGACGCCCTTGGGAGTGCCAGTGAGGACAATATCACCGGCCTCGAGGGTCATAACCTTGGAGGTATCGCTCAGGATGCGGGGAATTTGGAAGAGCATCAGGTTGGTGGAAGCGTTCTGGCGAACCTCATCGTTGACCTTGAGATAAAGCTCGATGTTGTGGGGGTCCTGGATCTTCGACTTCTCGATGAGCTTGCTCATGGGAAGGAAGGTATCGAACCCCTTGGCAATGTCCCACGGGAGGCCCTTCTTCTTGGCCTCGTTCTGGACATTGCGGGCTGTCATATCAATACTAAGGGCATAGCCTAAGACAGAAAGATTAGTACCGTAACAACGGAACTGGGTGTCTAAAGACTCACTCTCAATAGCATCCAAAGCTCCCTTCAAGTCAGAAGCATCATGATCTCTGACACGCTTGCCGAGGATAAGAGCAAGCTCAACCTCGTAGTGCATGTCAACACCACGAGGCCGGATGACGGGTCCTTCTCCGGGGAGGATGATGGAGGAAGGAGGCTTGAGGAAGAAGAAGGGCTGCTTGGGCTTGGCGCTGTTCAGCTCCGCGATGTGGTCCCTGTTGATCGTGTCAGTGACGTTCACATGTCTTTACGAGTTACTCGAGCTCACATACGCATAGTTGCGGCCAATGCAGACAACCTTGGAGGCCTTCTTGAGCGAAGCCATGGTGGTCAGTCCCCGCCTGAATGTGAGACTCATGTTTGCGACTGGTTTTCGGCTGATTGTATATATAGCTGTAGGAGACTTTAGACGTTGCTTATTCCTCAATAGGTATCAGGTTTTTTGGGGGGGGGGTTATATTGCGTGCTGAATTCAGGCAGTTTGCGGCCATCTTGACTGTGACTCTGCGACTGTGTGGGAAACATGTCCCGTACGCAACCAATCAACCATCTCGCTCCCTCACTATTGGCTGGAACTCACCTCTTCGTTCTAGATGCTGACGGCTAATGGTCAATGACTTGCGTAACACCGAGAGTTCTTCGGGAATACGTACGACAGGTTTATCGAGACGAGCAGGACAACTGCTGAAACGAATTGTTAGTGCACAGGAGAGTTCTTGCTACGGTAGCTCCCACGGAAGCCAAGGAATCGTCTTGGCAGCAATAGGAAGGTGGAGGATCGTGAAATGCGGAGTTGCCGGCTGCCGGTTCGCACAAGGATCTCGGCCCCGAGCACAGAGGACATTGATTGTTGCAGTCAATGATGTTTATCACTGGTGTTCCTAAACCAATATGCCGAGTGGAACTGTAAGGGCGGGAAGTGGGGACCGCTATTGTAAAGTGTGGGGAAGGTTAAATCGGTGGTTTAGCGGAGATGCCCAGAATGCCCTGCTGGCAGTCCCACGCGACATCCCCAAGCGCATCCTAGCACCTCCATGGGATTTCTCCAGCAAAGGAAGAAACGTCCATTCTGTCATCCCTTTGAGACCTCTCAAGTTGCAAACCGGCAGTCCATTCCTCCGCTGCTTTCGACTTCTCCTCACCTCTCATTCCAAGGTCGCACCTTTCAGAGCCTTTTGCGCGCTCGCACTCACCCCGCCACCACACACTGCACCAGCCCTCACTGGATTCCCTCCATCCAGTTCGGTCAGACGGTCTGCAACCGGGCTGGTGACAAAGCGGAACAGCTCAAAACAATTGGGCGGTGGGTTAAGAGTATGACGTGAACTTTAAAAGACAGTTTTTATATTACAATACTCCCGCTCATTTGCGACCACTTGAGGTCACCCGGCCGCTTCCTCTTCGTCTCCTCCTGGATCTCCCGATCTCCTGCCGCCTTTACCTGCAACAAAAGAAAGACACCTGCACACCCAACAACTTACCCAGATTGACACTCACCTCTTCATTCCCGACCTGCGTCTTAATTGGTTCCGAGAACGATCAAGACCTCGAGGTGTCGACGTCTAGGAGCCAAACTGTCTTCCGCAGCTTATCACACTTATTCATTCTATGATCGCGAAACGACCACAGCTATTTAACGGATTCAAGGCCTGCAGACGAGACAATGGAGAGCATTCAACTGGCCCAGATGTTGGCCGATCTTAGCGATCTTAATGCGGCTGTATGTCCTCTGTCCTTTCTCCACACAGGAACTTAACGTCCCAAGTTCCCCTGTCAGCATTGCGCGCATGGAACTCCTTTAGGATCCGCTCATGTTGGATCATTATACACTGACACTATCGCCACAGCAAGAATCACAGGCGGCCCTTGCGGTCGTCAACGCCAACAAGAGCGCGAGCCAGCCTGCTGCGGAATCTTCCCATCATCAGTCCCTGAAGTCATCGATCGAACAACCTCCCATCCGTCCTAACCAACTCCAACACCAACGTGTCGCTTCCGCGACCTCCCTACTCTCCAGGGCAGCCTCACCCGCCCGATATGACAAATATGGCCGTCCTCTTGCGACACCCCCCATGACACGTACGAACTCGAACCATGGGTCCATCCCCGGTACACCACGGAGAGATTCCGATGTCAGTTTTCATGTCCGATGTGTAGTAATGCCGAAGGACTGTGGACTAATGCGTTTACGTAACTATAGCCTGAAGACGACATTGATCGAGCGCATTCCCTGATGGCACTATACGAGATTCGTACGAAGCTGAAGCAACAAGACACCACAAGCATTGACAAGCTCAGAGACAAGATAGCCGCATTACAATCCCGCTACCAGACGGAGAAGAAGGATGGCGCAGATGCCAAAATGAGCCGTTTTATCTATCCCAAGACCCAATCACCGCCATCTTCGTGAACCGACATCATGCAGCAAAGTTTCTTTCCATGTTTTTGTTTGATTTCCGTTAAAGATCGTTGCATTCCTCATGACCCATATACAGTCACGATGGCAATCCAGGAGTACAAGCTCAGATGGTTTTGCTAGGGTATGGCTTTTGTTTTTCGTCATGTTGACCTGCTCATAGAGACTCACTGTCATCTGTGGACGTGCCTTGTACACTTGTCTTTATTTGCATTTGGTGTTTGGACAGGGTGGTTTGTGATCGGGTATGGAAACGGCGATGTATGCTCCGGAGACACTGTTTGGCGTTCTAAAAGCACTGGAGGATGTCGGTCCTTTGGAATGTATCGACTTTATAGACTGAGCATTGAGTTATGATTACGCCTCGAACTTTATCTAGTCTAACAGCACATGGTCTTTTGCCTGTAGATCAACTATTCATGAGCTTTTTCTGCGTGTCGCCAAGATATAATAGTCAGATATCACGTTGACGGTCCGCTCAAACTCAAAACCCTCCATCTCCTTGCCATAGAAGTCGTCCTTCCGGGTTTAGGTAGGCCATCTTAACACAACAGCTGTTGATGTCATGATGAAATATGAACATGGACCGTGACTGGAGAGTTTGATAACTGTCTACAATTAACCGTATGTAATACAGCCCTTTTGAATTGGCCATATGATATATCGCTCACAGCACGTCAAATCAATACCGTAAAGCAGAGGCTCTTTAAGCACACGATCATAGGTGGTCGGCCTGTGGTTTCCAGAAGAATGCAGCTTCTACTGTCCACTTATGCTCAAGTTCAACGTCGCAACCCCTGACCCCTGGACGGCCCCTTGCAAGTGTCTTCCGCGTGTGGCTCCACAATTAGTTAGAGAAGACCCACCATAAAACGTCGCGCCCGACGACATCATCTTCTGTTGACTTACCCCGAACGTCTCCGAAACCTGGTGCAACAATCTCGACATCCATACCGTCTCTTGCCCCTCGCCATTTCGACTTGACCAACGTACGATCTCAAACGAATATTGCAGCAGTAACCTCGAAGTATCGAATCAACAATGGCGACCGGAGTGGACGCCAAGCTCCTGAAGAGCACCAAATTCCCTCCCGAATTCAATCAGAAGGTGGACATGCAAAAGGTCAATATTCAGGTCATGAAGAAGTAGGCACCCCCACTTGCTGTCAAGTTGACGAGTCCTAAACATCGCGGCACGCTGGTGGCTCAAGGTCAGGACGGAATACAACAGAGCCATTGCTAACACGTCGCGTCTCTGGTTAGATGGATCGCCAGCAAGGTCACCGAGATTCTAGCCAACGAAGACGATGTCGTTATCGAGCTTGTGTTTAACCTGCTCGAGAGTGGCCGTTATGTACGTCGCTGATACTACCTACACACACCGAGTCCTTTGCGGCAACTCGATACTAACTACAAGATGATGGCAGCCCGACATCAAGTCCATGCAAATCCAACTCACAGGCTTCCTCGACAAAGATACACCGACCTTCTGCAAGGACCTCTGGAAGCTTCTGCTCAGTGCGCAGACTAGCCCTCAAGGCGTTCCCAAGGAACTGCTGGAGGCCAAGAAGATGGAACTAATCCAGGAGAAGGTACGCGCCTGCATATCCCTTTCGCTTTCCTGGCAGTAGGAGGGCGTGGGCTAACAGTGTTGACAGCTCGAAGCGGATAAGGCCGCAGAGGAGGCACGACAGAAGCGTCAAGAATTCGAACGTCGACCTGAAAGGGGTCGTGGCGGGCGAGGAGGGGGTATGGGTGGTGGCCGCGGCGACTCCTGGCGTGGCGGACGCCGTGACGACCGGGACCCGCGAGGAAACATAGGCCGAGGCGGTGGTGGTCGATCTCGCTCGCCGCCACGCTTCCGTGATCAGAGAAACCGCGGGCCGCCAAGAGGAGGACTTCGAGATTCATACGTTCCCGGAGGAAGCCCAACATTCCGACGCGGTGGGGGACGACGAGATGACAGAAGACGGCGATCTCGGACTAGGTCGCCTTCTGTGCGGTCGAGGTCCCGCTCTCGCTCGCGTACACCAAGCGTTGACGGAAACCGGCGGTCTATTTCTCGGTCCCCTAGCCCTCCTCCGAGGCGTGGACGGATGAGGTCACGCTCTCGCTCTCGCTCTCCGATCCCTTATAGGGGACCTCATAAGCGTGGCAGGTCACCATCGCCACGGCGCGGGCCCAGATACCGTGGCCGCTCCCGATCACGGACTCGCTCGGTTTCATCCGATCGTGACTCTCGCTCCCCCAAACGCCGCCGTTACTCCACTTCCCCCAGTCGCAGCCGTAGCCGCACTCGGAGTCGCACCCCAAGTCGGAGCCGGAGCATCACTCGAAGCCTCAGTAGAAGCCTGAGCCGAAGTCTCAGCCGCAGCCGCAGCCGAAGCCGGACCCGGAGTCGGAGCTTATCGAGGACTCGAAGCAAGCGCTATAGTCGGTCCGTGTCGTCTACTGGGTCTTCACGCCTCTCCCGATCGCGAAGCCGCACCCCAGTTAAGCGAACTCGTCGTGATAGCCGCAGCATCTCCTCTGATCGCCGTTCTTCTAGACGTCGATCACGCAGTAAAAGTGGAACTCGCAGCATTAGCCCTCGCCGCCCACGGAGCCCTCGCAGGCGCTCTCGTAGAAGGGACGACCGAGACAGCAGCTTAGATGCCACGCCCAGACCTGGCAGCAGAAGCCGCAGAGCCTCTTCTGCAAGATCAAAATCTCCTACCCATGACAGATCGGCTGATGATTCCGGCGCTCAAGACAGAACCCGCTCTCCCCATGACACCACATCAGCTGCTGAGGCTGACCAGGTACGTCAGACCACCTAGATGGAGCTTTATGCTAGGGGTGGCTGGCACTGACTGACGTCCCAGAACGTCAAAGCTTCTTACGAACAGCGTCAGAAAGAGCTAAAGGAGAAAATCAAGCAGATGAGGTCCTCTAGAAGCGCACAAGGGGAATCACGAGGCTAACCAGTCGTTTTGAAGATTTGAAGGCAACTTCTGAGCACCACTGATCTGTCAGTGCATACACATACGCATCATTTGAACCTCTGTTTTGGTGGGTCGTATCAAGCAGCTGGGGAGTTGTGAGGCCCTTTCCTTTCAAAGTTCCCTCGTTGATGGCTTCAAGCGTCTGAAATCATTTCATCTAGTCTTCAGATTCGCAAAAACGCACATACCGTGTATGGCGTGAGCATCGGTATAACACAGATAGAAGAATACTATCATCGCGCATATTTCCCTCGGTATATGTGGTCCCTGTCCAATGCTTGATCATAGTTGAGTTCACTATGTCAGGTTATGAGGTTTCATATAATTATATGTTTGATGCGTTCAAACTAATAAATCTCTCAGTTTTCAGAACATTCTGAGGACAGGTCTCGCTGACGAACTTCCAAAATATAATGCGGTGCGGCGCCTGACTATGCATTCACTCGTCTTCCATCAGTCAAGTCCGCTACTTGTGGTAAACTTGCTAGTACAGTAACAGCTTCTTATCGAACATTTATAGGTACTCTTCCTGTATACATGGCTATAAGAAGCGAACCAGACCTTTGTTTCGAGCAGTTTTGTTTGATCTGTATGCTACACGGAAGGAATGCTGGCCATATTCATGGATTCCGTCTAGAGATGTTATTCACTGGGATGTTCACTGATAAGCTCTTCGTATCCACAAAATTTTCAACGATCCGAAGCCCGATTAGCTCAGCTGGTTAGAGCGTCGTACTAATATCTTCTCCACGAGATATCAAGTCCATGCGAAGGTCAACAGTTCAATCCTGTTATTGGGCATTTCTTTTTCCTCTTTTTTTTTTCTTTTTTGTTCACTCGCGGCTGTCAAGTTCTTTCTTCCTCGATGTTTCTTTTCTTCTCCTTCTTCTCTTCTTGTTCGACAGCGATAATCTGGACCTTCATTCATCCCAAGTGTGCAAAATTAGAAAGGGTTTCATTCAAATTCATTTTTTGTGGTATTTATCGCTGTTAGCGCAGAGTGAAAAGAAAGGTTTCTTCAACTAAAACATTTTGTCTAAAGGGACGTAGCAGGTCTCGTGTCCTAGAGTCAATCAACATTTGCTTCAAGGTTCTCCTCCCAAATATAAGCTGTTCAGCACCACACCACTCCTCGTCCTTGCAGTCTATTACCCCCCCCCCCCCCCCCCCCCCGGGGCCCTTTCGGGCCTTTCTTTGGTCTTCAAACCGCATTGAACGATTGATATCATGGTAGATAGATACTTCATTCGTTCACTCTACGGTAGTTCTACAGGATCAGGAGCAAACACCACACTCGACAACTCTTGCGGTTGTCCTTCATTGATAGCCGGCCCAGACCAGATATTGTTATTTCGTTGCTGTTGTTCCCAGGCATAATTGCAGGTATGATGACCTCCGCCACCAGCACTTTGTTGCTGTTGTTGTGGATGCTGGTGCTGTATCCTCACCCCTTCCATCTGGTTACCTCTATAGTTAGGGTTGTTGTTGTTGGTGTGGCGGTGGTGTTGGTGGTAATGGTGATGATGACACTGGTAGTTATGGTTATGGCTGTGCGTGGTATGTTGATGGTGATTATAGATGAGAGTATTCGTGTTTCTAGTTGTAGTGGTGGCGGGCAATTCTCCTGGTTCACGGAAACCAGGCAGCTCTGCTGACTTTGCTGGTGTTGAAGTCGATGATGATGGTTTTTGGTCATGGCTAAGCCCGAAGCCAGGGCTAGGGCCGAAGCCATAGTCACTGTACATTAACCCCAACCCCATTGTGTCAAAGACCGTTGCTGATGATGAAGATGATGGCTTGTGTGTAGCATGCGGAGGTCTAGTGGGTGGGTTGGTTGAGGTAGGCTGGGTTATTGCGCCTGGAAGCTCTTTGAAGGCTGGATCCGGATCGGTAGAGGCATTCCATAAGGTAGTGCTTGACAACACCGATATCGATGAAGGAGATGGGCGAAGCACGGGCTGCTGCTTTGCTTCTGGACCTGGGTATGGTGGTGGTAATACAAAGTTGTAGTCCCTGGACGACCCAAGTTCGGGCCTGGGGTGAATATGTGTCTCTTGTCGTGGCTGAGGTTGTTGCTGATATAGGTTTGTACCTGCTCGACCAAGAGGACTTTGGGTTCCACCCCCTATCATCTCATTAAGAAGTCCCATATTGTTCCAGACCGTTTTTGGGGCATGCCGTTCGCCGCCACCGTGATGACTAGTTGTTGCTTGTACATCTTGCCCTAATCCTCCTGCCCCCCTGACGATAGCCGGAGCAATAAGCACCAACTGCCTCATGAAGTTCAACTCGTTAACCACTGCACCATGCTCCTTCGCTACAAGCTGTTGTTGGCAGAGGCTATTCAGGTTGCGGGCTTCGGTACTTAATCGTCCCCAGCGGCTTTTGAAACAGATCTGGATCTGACTGCCGCTGCCAACCTGACCGAGACCGTCGTTACCATTACCCGTAGGGTATTGATGTGACTGTATGTGTGGTGGCTCAGGAAACCCAGAAGAAGAGCTGGATCTAGGCCGCGTCGTCGTCGTCATCGCCATTTTCTCCAGTAACTGACATATTTGAGAGATTGCGGCTCTTGCACTCTCAATGACGTGGGTGGTACGCCGGAAGATGGCTTGGTTAGCTCTGAGTATAGGCAGATTCTCATTGCAAAGCTTGATGAGGTCTTCGAGGTCGGCGACACAGGTTCGTGTTTGCTCGAGACTGGGACGGACTGCCGGCATGGAAGTTATGGAGGCATGGTCGAGAGGGATGTTGAAGAGGAGAGCTTTGTGTGAGGGTGTGATGACGGTGGGTATTTCCGTTACTTCTTCCATATCCTTGGCGTAAAAGAATAAAAAACTTCGACAATATGTGAGACTGCTTGGACTGGAAGCAACGAGGGTGACACTCTGCAACGGGGGGTGGTCATCGACTACATTAGAGCTAGGCAGCAAAGAGTGATGCTTGACAGAACAAAACCGAAAAGGCGGGGAACAGTTTGGAAGGATGGTAAACCAAGTTGGCTCAGCTAAAAGTCGGAACCCCTAGCTGAATGCTCCCAGGCACTTTTTTTTGGCCATCATGATGGAGGGTAACAGCCAGCAGATATTGGATGCAATGTATCCCCTCAACTTTGCGTTCTGGTTAGGCCATGACTGAGTGGCCATCCCCAAGTTCTTAGAAGTAACCGGAGAGCCAGATCCAACTCACTTGGGTCTTTTTTTTGAAGTCAAAAGGCTCCAAGTGTGAAGATGGGTGGCAGCACAAAAAATAACAAGGCAGTCCTGAGAGCCCATATGTGATTAGATAGTAGTCCAAAACCCTTGATAAAAAAAAAGCCTTGAGAAAAAAAAACTAGGCACGGGGTACCGAAACGGGCGAGCAGCGCGAAGAAACGCACCTTTCGCAACCAGGGACATCCTCAGGAAAGTTCACGGTAGGAAGCTGATGTTCTGTTGTGTGACAGTATGGCCAAATCTGGAACTCGCTGTTTGAACGCCACAACCGACATCCATGGTTGCCTTTATCCATGTGTTTGGGGTCTCACCCTTCTAACGGTTCAGCCCATCTGCAAGTATGCGGACATATAGTGTTTACATGGGATAGGGGTACAGTGCCAAGCAAATAGTTCACACATGCGAGGAGAGCCTTGTCCGCTCGTCACATGCGATGAGGTAGTAGAGAGTTTTGGATGGAGGAAGGGCGGAGGTTGGGGTATTTTCTTGTTAGTCTGACTGTCACCAAATGTTCCCGTAATAATAATCGTGGAAGTCAATGGCAACCCGGATCCGGCGCAGCCTGGGAGCTAACCATCAACTGTTGCTGTAGAGTTGTATTGGCTATCGATATAGCCCCCTCTGCCAGGTTGGACACTCCGCATTCCTCGCTGTCCAAGCAGTTGTAGTGATGGCTATGTTAGATATTTGGTATCTCGTGCGTGTGTTCAATACCTTTACGAAGTTACCACAGCATGGGCCCACTGCAGAGTTCCGTCGGTTAATGCCTGACAAACATCACTGAGGCGCTCTACCCAACCACAGGTGGAACAACCAATGTGCCACTTCCCAACCGCCTTCCGTCCTTATCCGTATTCTTTACTAGACCAGCAGCACATACTATATCCCTGCGATAGCTACGGTCCGCACCGGCCACTTTCTCATGTCCAGCAACATGCAAGAAGGACCAGTCACTTGGCTGGGAAAATAGCACATAGCCAAATTTGGCGCACTCGGAAATGACTTCCCGCAGATGGCTTTCCTGTTGGAACCTGGCTGGATCCGAGTCTTCGACAAAGTACAGCAGGAATCGATTCAGCGCTTGCGCCAGACCGGCAGCCTGGGGAGCGAGCGTCGCGTCTGATGGGGTCAGAGCTGTCCGCTGACTGCGCTGAGGGTGTAGCAAGAATGCGGAGAGCACTCGCCACCAGTGGAGGGCCAAGGTGGAAGCTATTTGAACACTGGTTAGTAATACTTTCGAGACAGTGATTGATAAACGACGATTGGGACATATGAAGAAAACAAACCTTGAAAATCCACCTGTCTTCTGAGCCCGAGCTGTTCATCCGGGGGAAGGGACTGTAGGAACGACGCAACGGATGTGGGAAGCATGGAAAGATGACTCCGGGCACTGGGATCAATGCTTGTAAAGATCACCGTGGATAAGACGTGCTGAAGAGCGAGCTGCCTTGTATTCGGGTCCAAGGCAAGTGAGACAACAGTTTCGGCTGAGGGGCCCTGAGAGCCAGCGTGGCCCAAACCTAGCTGAGAGAGGGCGGCAAGCAGGCTTTGGCGATTCACGCGTGTCGGGTCCAATGAGTGGAAGTGATAGTGGTTCTCGACGTGTTGCTGGATGAGATGGTGTCTGTCTCGAAGCTCGGCAGCGAGCTCTTGGTCCGGAAGTGAATCAAGAAGAAAGTGTTTCAACTCGGGCAGGCCACTATCATCTTGACTCTTTGAACCTGATCCGACCTGTGGGTAAGATGCCGCTTTGGAAGGTGCCATGGCAACTTCAGTAATCTCGCCATGATTCCCGTGTCTTTGCCTTCGCCTTGAGAAAAAGCAGAAGGCGGCCGCGATGCCGAGAAGAAGACCAGCGATGAGACAGCCGATAGCTATGCCAGCCGCTGCACCGGAGCTCACTCCACCCCGTCCTTTGGGTGGCACTGGAAACCTTGTAGGTTGGCAAGATTCTGTGCTGGTCCCATTGACAATAGTGGGAATGCAGGTGGTTGTGATTGAAAAGCTGGAGCTTGATTCTGATTGCGTTGTTGGTATCGGTGTCGGTGTCAACGGACTGCCCAGTGAGGATGTTGATCCCGTGGACATGGCGCTTGTGCTTGGCAATGCCACCAAGACGGTTCCCGGTGAGTTCACGTTTATTGACTCCGGAAGGTCAGGTGGGCGTTCTCCTTCAAAGGACACCAATGTTGCGGTCACGACCTGTTGAGTTGTTTGGGAGCCAGTAAATATAGAAAGAGGTGATGCCTGGGGGTCGTATCCATATACCGCTGTGTAAGGGATCGTTGATGTCTTATCCACGCCAGTGATGGTAGCAATCGCCTGCGTGGTAAGCTGCGCCATAGTGAAAAATGCACAGCACCCACAAGAACTTCAAGAAAGGCCTGCTTCTCTTCAACGAACAAAGACCGGGCGGAGGAGCCCTTTCAATAAAATAAAATGAAAAATGATCAGGAAGATGAACTACCCAGAGCCTCGTTAGCCGGTGAGAACTCTACATACTGTGTGATATGCCTGCATATGATCCGCTGCATTTCAGCTGGACGCCACAAAAAAAGACTGATAATTGGATCGTGCCACAGCTTCTTCTTTGCCCAAAAAGGAAACATGGCAAGATGTCGACCTATACCTTCATGAACGACCAATCGCAGATTTTCCCACCAACAGTTGGTGGCCTTGTATTATCGGATACGTGCACGGCAGGAATCCTGGACGGACACTCCCATCCGCCGGTACCTTGATGAAACGAGGGTAAACCACTTTGAGCTGCCCAACCTTCCACTTTTCTTACTGCCGCCGCGGAGACATACAAGGTTAGGCCCCTTCTCGTCCTTTGTCATCTTAAGCCTCGCCTCCGTGATGCAGGCAGTCCTGTACGTTTATGGTTTCCTTCAATACTCCCATATCGGTGGCGAGCTTGGTGATAGCTCGGGTTGTCTTGGACACTTCGGACTCGACGGCTTGATGTTACCCAAGCTCAAGTAAAAAGCATACCTCCTCTCAACGGCGGTCATCAGTACAGTTTGTTTTCAAGTAACCCAAACGTTTCACAATACCGACTTCAAGATGAACTTAAACAACCCGGATATTATCGTCTCCGTCGACCTGGGCACCACATACACTGGCGTGGCATGGATGACTCCCAGAACTCCCATCCAGGTGATCAGCGACTGGCCTGGCAGCGGTGACCGAGGTGAACGCAAGGTGCCAACGACGCTGGTGTACAATGCCAACGGTACTCTCTCGTCATGGGGGTTCATGTGTGCTGACGACGAGCTTGATGTCGGTGTTCCTGGCAGCGGGAAAGTGCGCCGTGAATTCTTCAAAATTTTCATGGACGCAGATACGTTGACAGAGGCGCAGCAGCAAGGCCTCACCAGTGCGCCGCAAAGTGTCTTCGAAGCGCAGCAGTTCGTGACCGACTTCCTCCGACAGGTCTATGTTCACGTCAAGGAGTCTATTGAGACGCAGATCGGCAGACGTGGAGTGGGATCCGGCTGGGCAGACCTGGCGGTCGAGTTTCTCTTCAGCGTTCCAACCACCTGGACGAGCCAAAGCATCGTCAATTCGTTTAAGAAGGTGATCAGAGATTCAGGGTTCGGGATCGAAGGTCCAAGGCACTCGGCGCAGGTCGACTTGACGGAAGCCGAGGCGGCGGCCGTGGCCACGCTCAAGACCAGTGCTGTAAGCTTTGGCATGGGGAGTGTCTTTCTCACCGTCGATGCCGGTGGTGGGACAACGGATCTAGCCTTGATGCAAGTCACCTCCTCGAATATGGCCATCCCGCAGATGGCTTCGTTGCATGCCGTCAATGGTGTCGGGATAGGAGCTACACTGATCGATCGGCTGTTTATACACCTGGTATCGCAGAGGTTGAATGCTTGCCCAGATGCTGCGGCGCATGTACCTCCTGGTTTGCCCTTGCGCCTGGCGAGAAGCCACCAGTTTCGAACAATGAAGCACAAGTTTGGCGAAAGAGCGTACATGCAACCGCTGTTCAGAATACCTATCGAAGGACTGTCGTTCAACTTTAGCCACGCCGGCTTGGGGATCGAAAATGGGAAGATGGTTTTCACGCTGTGAGTAATCGCTGTCAGACCAGGCCATCGGGCTAATTCAAAGGATGCTTGGCTAATCCCAAAATAGACAAGAGATGCAATCACTGTTTGACCCACAGATCGAGGGTATTGTGAGCCGTATAATGGGTGAGCTAGAATGGCTCAGGACCATGGGACACTTGCACCAGGTGCAATATATGGTTCTTTCTGGTGGACTCGGCAGTTCAGCCTACGTCCGTGACCAACTCCAGCAGCGATTCTCCGCCCATCGACATCCCAATGCGAGCGACCAAGTGGCAGTCATCCCATGTAATGACCCTCAGTTGGTGGTAGTGAGAGGCCTTCTCCTTGACCGGCAACAGAAATGGGAATCGGGAGGCGCCGCCTCGGTGTTGTCGACCCGCATTGCTCGAGCAAGTTACGGCGTCATCGTCCAGGAGATATACTTGCCCGCAGTGCATTTCAACGAAGATGTCCGCCCTGATCCGTTTGAGCCGAGCAAGAAATGGGCCGTAAACCAGATTCAGTGGCTCATCAAAAAGGGGGATCCGGTAAACCCAAACGCGTCTTTGGTGAAGTCCTTTCAAATCCGGCTTGCTGCAACCGAGACAACAAGGGCGTGGGACTCTCAAATCGTCATCTCCCACAATGACCCGTCACAGCTGCCGAGTAGCATGAAGCAAGGTTGGTTCACCCGCGAAGTCTGGCATGTCCTGAGCCCAGCTAACATTTGTTGCAGTTGGAGCATATAAGCTGTGCGAGGTAAAGAGCAACCTGGAGGGAGTCCAGCAAGATCAACTTGTTAAAGTTAACAAGAGAGGAACTTGCTGGTCCCGCGGCGTTACATTTTACATCTGTAAATTCGATGTCAGAGTGATTGTCGCGCCAGCCGACTTAAGGTTTGAACTGTGGTTCGAAGGACAAAAGTTCTCGGGGAATCATGAGCCCATATCTGTCGACTGGGACGTTGAAGGGTCCAAGGTTAAGGGAGGGTGATTGAGATCGCGGCTCCTGTTGTGATGGAATAATTGGGATGGCTGTGGCTGTTTCGGTTCACACAAAAGTGGTTGCTGTGCCAAGATGGAAACCTAGTTGGGTCCATAAAAACACTGCCCTCTGCAGCATCGCATCGTCGCGACTCGTGCAGGTGGTGGTGTTTGGTGTGCACAGGCTTAAGGTAGCTGTAACAGTATCCACGCAATCTAATTCGTAGTCCTGTTAGTGTCTGTTAGCGCTAAACCCGGTACACACTCTTCACCTCCCCCATCGTCATTTGCCTTTTCAGGCTCTTGCCTGCCACACCAATGCCACCACGAACATGGACCCGATCACCTTTACTCCTCGATAGGCCGTCATGTTGCCGAGTAACCTTTACAGCACATATCGCCAATACAAGCACGACACTGATGTTGTTGCTTCGTGGCTAGCCCAGACCGGAAAGACACTGGGATGTGCCGCTGAACTCCTCGCTTCCAGCTCCGTCTCTCCCACAAATGTCAATCTCAAGAGCGCTCGCCTGAAGGGCAAGGCCCGAAAATCGGCAAGAGCTCAAGCGCATAAGCAGGCTGGCAGCTCCTCAGAACCGTCACAGACGAGGCAAAAGTATGTGCTGGCGCTCAAGAACTTCGTGCCGCTCGCCGAGTACATCGGTACGAAGTTGAGCGATTCAAAGATCGTTGAGATTCCGGCCGTCGTTCCAACTGCTATCGAGCGCGCTATCACGGTGCGTAAGGGATTTTCCCAGCTTCTTCAGGAACACGGCCAGACTCTCAAGCTTGAATCCAATGAGAACCACTCCTACTTCGTCTCGGTTCTAGAGAAGGTTCGCCATGTCCTTGAACCCTTGTTCAAAGACTCTTGGGCCAAGAAGGCCCTTCCCAAGCTGCCTAAGATAACAGCGACCACCAACCCGTTCGATCTCCTCGATTTTTATGACGCCCCCGATTTTGACCTCGGGGAAGACTCCACGGCAGGCTCGGGGCAAGCTGGCAAGGGTAAGGAGGCAGTCGACGAGGGCGTTGTTGTTGATTATGAAGCTGAAGGCGCTGCGTCCTCTCTCGTCGCCTTTGCTACCCTGTTTCGCGATGTTCGCACTCTCCGGACACAAGTCAAGAACCTGTGGGCGGCTTATGCGAAGGGCGAGCTTTCTTTGCCTTCCGTAGCCGTTGCTACGAACACTGCCATCAACATTGCACGCTTCATGGAGGAAGATGCTGCCGATAGCATCCGCTTGAACGGGGACTCCAAGACGGCCAAGGATTGGGCCACGTTCTACTATGAAATGACTGCCAACAGCCAAGGGATCAATATAAGTCAACTCACTCCAGGCAGTTTGATGAACCTCGACGCCTTTCCCATGTTCGACGAGTCCATGACTCTTTCCTTTGTCCTTCTGGAGGCATGGATCAACCGGGCAAGGGTGTCAAATGAGGTGATGAGTTATAACGGTCAGTTTGGCTGGTATGATCCGACCATCGACTATGATGCAGCACCTCCGGACGTCAAATGGCAGCAAGATAAAGCTGCCTTTATGGAGGTTGCGCCCCAATTCGATATCATGGGACGGTTTAACACCACCTCTCCAGATGCACTCCCAAAAGGAGTGTCTTCTGGTATGCCCGTTGAGGATGAACTCTTGAGAGGGCTTCGTCTTCTTCTTACCAACAAAGACAAGCCTATACCTTTCTGGCTCGGGTTTGCAACAGCCATTCACCTCGATATACGCCGCGTTCTAGGACGGCAATCTGAGAAGCCGTTTTGGGCTATGATGCGCTACAACATGGCCATCGATGACAGCATAACCCAAAATCTGGAGTATTATGAGAATTTGACCATCAGTAAGATCTTCCGTTGCAGCCTTTCAACCTTCCAGGCCCACTACTAACTGCGCATGACAGAGGGCTGGGATCAAATTGACGGCAACAAACTACTCATCAGGCTCCAAAGCGAGGCGCGGTGGTTTACCGAGAACCCGCTATATAAAGTGATCGAATCCACAGGGTTGTTAACCTCACGTAATAACAAAGAACATACATTCCTGAAAATGCACCCGCTCTTCTGCGGTCTCTGGATTCACTACATTCGCACGACCTATCATCTCGTTGCCGCCCAGTTCGAGCGCTGCTGGGGCGGCATCCTCTATACTGGCCATCTCTACAACGCCTTGTGTAACGAGAACCTGATCAGCGACGATGAAAAATGGGACGATATGGAGCTCTTCTATCGGTTGCAGGGCGGTAAAGACAAGTTCTTTGTCGGTGCGGCACCCACCGAGCGGGATAACTACCATAAGCAGCTCTGCATGATGATGGGCTTCTCGGCGACCAGCTTCATCGCAAGCACCAGAAACAAAACTCGGAGGCTCGTGCCCGCCAAAGCAGGCCCACGCTCTCTCGTGGCTCAAGGTAAGGTATCCTCCAGGTTTCATAATCATTACCAGCCAAGCATGGAAGGAATCAAGCTTTCTGTGGACGATGTGCAAGCGATTCTCAACAAGAAGACCCCAAATCCCCAAAAGACGCCTCAGGCCACGCCATCACAGCTCATCCACCAGCTGGCCCTTGACATTGAAGCCGAAATCCCCGAAACATCCGTCGATTATCTGGCGATGCACCGACAATGCTGGGATTTTCTGCGCAGTCTCAAAACCGCCGTCGATCCGTACTTTACCCGGGTTGCCGGGCCTGGTTGGATAGAGAGGGAACACCAGCTTCCCTTCGTTGTGGGTTACATATTCTCCACGAGGCTCGACCCTGTAGGGGGAGAAAGTAAGATGACCGAGTTTTTGGTGCTTGCCTCTAAAGTCTACAAAGAAGTGGTTGCGCCCTACCGCAAGGACGTAACTCACTTCCTAGAAACCATCCAGGATTACGACAAGAAGCTTTCCCACCCTGAAGACAGATTTTTGGGACCTATGCTGAATGAGCTGTCCCTTGATGAACCGGAAGAAGAAGAAGAGTGGGTCGATTCGGAATTTGAAGAGATGATGGAGTACGATAGGCAAATGGACGCTCTTTGCCGCGAGTACGACTCGGAATGGGACGAAGACGAAGATCATACCTCGGCTGACTTCCGACCCAACGATCCCCCACTCGACCCTCGCCTACGAGAGGGATTTGGCCCGGGAGAATCGTTCAGGGAGTTCTACGTTGAGCCCGGTGAACCTCCTAAGATGAGCGTGGAAGCCATGCAGCGGTGTGCGCGGGTTTCGAGAGCCTTGAACCGGAAACCCAGTGCGGTTTCGCAAAAGGATGCGGAGTGGCTGGAACTTGCCCTGAAGAGCCCTGAGTTCCGGAACACAAGGCAAACAAGTGATCAGGATTGAAATGCTTGAGTGTACTTGGAGGGTAGCAGGATATAAATCAGACCCCGACTTCAGCCTTTTGCGCTCCAAGCAACGATGAATAAGACCTAGCGAGAGACTAAACTTATGCTAGTACAAAACCCCCCTTCCCTGAACTATGAACTTGTCACCAGCCGAAACTCAACCACTCAAACAATCTCAAACTCAAGGGACGGGAACGTCTCGCTTTCATTGTGTCTATGCGACGTTCAACCACATAGGTACCTAGGTGATGCAAACCGTGAGATGGCTTCTCAGGCTACATGGTTAAGGCGTGGAGTTTTCGAGGCAAGGGGTTTTGGCTTGGAAGAACTACTCTAAGAAGCGCCAGGGGCACGAAATATAATCGTGAGAAAAAAAGTCAGGATATAAGAAGGGATGCAAGCAGTAGATATGAAAACGTTAAAGAGGTTCTTAGTCTAGACTATTACAGGGTTTTTTTCCTGTATGAATTTTGGTTATAAAGATTCCGGCAGTCGTATCGCAAACTTCTGTCGTAGGTGGTCTGTCGTCTGGAGGCGTCCGCGTCTAATTCTGCGAGTACAGGCACTTGACGGGGTTCTCGGCAACGACGACGCGGGCGGCGATGCTGAGGCAGCCGGTGTAGCCGGCGGGGTTCTCGATGCCGACGTAGGGCAGGATGCGGTACGAGCCGGCGTCGCTGGGGCAGGCGAGGAAGGCGTCGCTGCCGGCGAAGGTCAGATGTTGCGAGGCCTCGTCGATGGCCCAGCCGCCGCGCTCGGCGTTGCGCGGGGCCGGCTCGGCGCCCGTCGTGTACTGCATGATGCCCTGGCCCATGCCGGAGCGGTCGACGAAGAGTTGCTGCCACGGCTTGCCGTCCGTGTAGAGCGACAGGGTGCCGTCGGCCTTGTTGAGCACAAAGGTGGCGCTGTTCTGGGCCGGGCCGTTGTAGCATTGGGCGTCCTGGTTGGACAGGTTGGTGAAGATGCCCTTGTTCATGGCGCCCCAGGCAGTCAGGTGCACGGGGCTAGCGGACCGGATTGACATGACGCCAAAGATGACACTGTCCGGGTTGGGAGTGCCGGCCTTCTGGCAGGTGGGGGCGCCGAAGACGCCGGTGGCGGCCGAGAGGGCGCTGAGGGCAAGGGTAGTGAACTGCATGGTAATGGTTGGGTGGGTGGTGTTTGTGAAGGAGCAAAAGGAAGCCGTTGTAGCTTGGAGAGATGCCGTTAATATATACATGCAGCTGCCCGCCGACGGCCGCCACCCGGCATCTCCAATCTCGACGTCTTCGAGTAGCTCGTAGACAGCTTCTGCAGCCCCCATTCAACTTCGTATACTCCAAGCGAAGCGCGATACGATTTCAGGTCCTCCTGGCCGATGTACTTGGCTTTAACCGTTGAAGGTTAGGTGGCAAGCCAGGCGGGCCAAGCCGTACCGGCGTGCTAGCTTCGGAACCCAACTCTCTTGTAAACGCCCAAGGGCTGCGTTCATTGGCCGTGATGACCAGGGAAAGAGCTGATCATTGCATAGAGACATCGTATAGAAACGGAAAAGTTGATCATGAAGACTCTAGTTGGTATTCATCGAGATATTTGAGGCATTGGTCCAATGACCACTCTACCATTTAGCTCAAAAAGAAGGAAGACATTTTGGCCAGAAGCCCACCTGAAAAGATAAAAGCAAAAGATGGGAATGAAATCTGACATCGAATCTAAATTCGTCCCAAAAAGCCTTACAGTTAACCTTCCCTTTTAGTGGTGTTGTTGCAGTTGGACTGCATTGACTTTGGGAATTGAAAGTCGTAATGAATAATATGGGAAGTCTTGACGAGTAACTTTTTGACATATACCAAGCAGTAGAAAATGTCTGGGAACTTCATGAATGAAAACTGACGATAATCTATATCGCACTGTACACTAGAGGTTTTACTTGTACTAGGGTCTATACGAGATCTGAGGATACGATGGCGGCCTCTGTTCGGTTCCGCTTTGGGTGGATAAGCCAAGACCTGGGCGTGGAAAAGGGATCACCGTGGAAGACTGGTAAGACCAAAATCTCACTCCCGTCGAATGCATCAACAAGACAATCTAACAACTCGCTCGTCCTAAAAGCACCGACACGCTGGTAGACGGTCGACTCTCCTTTGTCACCCTCAGCTTTGGCCGGCACCAAGATCAAACCAGTTCCAGCGCACGCGGAGGATCCAGACGCCGAAAAGGAGACAGAACAGAGGGCGAGTGCGTAGGCTTTGGCCAAGTACATAATCTTCCAAGGACAGATAGAACTTGGCTGCGGATGCGGTCAATTAGGTAGAACATGCGGAAGTCTTCGATGCGGAGGCGGAAGGGGCGCGGCATGGTCTCAAGGCCGCTGTGGCGCTCTTTCCGGAGACACAGGCCCGGCCACGCATTACGGCATGCCTCGATAACACGTCCGTCATTAGAGGGCTCCGGGGAACCCTAGAGGTAGCTGCGTCCACAAGCGGCTTGCCTTGATTTCTGTGCCACCCGCAAGGGCTATGGCCCAAGTCTGGTGAGCATCCGCTGGGTTCTTGGCAACAAGGACATCACGGGCAACCTACGAGATCGCTGACGAACTCGCTAAGGGGTTGCTGAAGGGGGAGAGGCAGTCAATCAACCAAGGCTTGGCTACCTTTGCGTACTCAAGGCGGCTTGCTATAAGAGAGAGGCGCGTACGGATTTCAAGGCATGGTGGGCCGTGAACAAGCTAGAGTCGTATGCAGACTACCGGTTGGGCGTTTTTTACCAAGTCTACCGTAGAATTCCGGAAAACGTATCTTGAGGGTTACTGGAAATTTCACACTCAACCCTGGTGACTTGTGCAGATTGCGAGGGCTAAGTAGGTAACCCTCAAGATACGTTTTCCGGAATTCTAGAGGGTTAACTTTTTCCGGAATTCTACGGTAATGACGAGTTGGAGGGGAGCTGGACAGGTGCTCCCTACATCACCTTCTGGCAGCTAGATCAGGCCACGGGGATTTCAAGGACTACTACGAGCGCATCGAGAACGAGGACGCCCTGCTAACATGCTTTTGCGGAAGCTGGAAGGATCTCCTCCACCCCTTCTTCTGCAGGAAGGCGTACGCAGTCTCCCCGGGCGTTCACAGGCGAGGCGGCTACGTCGAAGAACCTCTCCCTTGCTATCGGAATTTACTGGCAACAATTTATTGCTACCATAGAATCCAGACGTCGCACCTCTTTTCGTGGACTTGCACAAGAAAGACTTGGCACCATGCACTCAGGAAGAAGGTGGTTTTTTATATGACATGCACAACCAAGGTGATTGTTTGGATTAGGCGCAGTCATTGTTCCAGTGATGCTGTCCAAGTCAACAGGAAGGTACATCGGTACTTCAGGTTCCTTTCGGTTTAAGTTCCGCTTGCGCCCGTGTGCCTGCGCCAAGGGACTTCTGCTCCATCATCACCTGCATGAGCCTAAAAGAGCTTCCCGCACCTTATCCACTATCGCAGCGTCTCGAACGCGCTGCAACATCAATCGAATCGCGCAACACCACGGCATTTCCCTAAAACATCACCAAGACCTCTCGCTACAACAAGCGGCCCGCGACCGGACTGAATTGAGCAGACTTCGGATTATGGATCACTCTGGTCCAAAAATGGGCATGACCGACGGCGCAGCTGGTATTCCATACTACGAAAAGCAGCGACAGCATCTTAAAGAGCTGCTGAATAAGAAGAAGCTTTTAGAAAAACGTTTGGTACGCCTTGCCGACTCATAACCATGCAAACCAAGCGTCGAATTGCCCGCTGACACAAACTAAAGCTTGCGCAAGAAGAAGCCATCTATCAGAAAGAAACCGAATACCTCGAAAACACACCAGCGGGCAACATCATCACGGGCTTCGACAACTATACCAAAGGCACCGCCAATGTCGCAGCACAGCGCCGGAAGACAGGGTTGACAGATGCGAATCGTGTCTTCTCGAGGAGTTCGATATCGTACAATCCGGCGGCTGTGCGTCGTTCTGTATTTTCTTCCCCCCTCCGTTCCTTCTGGCTAGACACCTATCCCGCATCCACCAGCCCATACCCTCCTCTTTCGTCCGTCGCATTCTCCCACAATGCACTCTGGAACACAACGAATTCGCACAGAAATTGGTCATATTGAGGGTCAACCTATAATGCTAACCAATATGGAACCCAACAGCAACAAGAATCACAAACGCCAGCCTCTTCAGCCCCCGCTTCCCACGCGCCGACACCGGTCTCGACAACATTCAATAACAAAGACGGTGCATCCAGTGCACCGACACCCACATCAGCCACAGCCGGCAAGGCGAGCAATTCTAAGAAGAAGAAGGCTCCGACCGCGGGTGCAGGCGTCGAAGACAGCGAGACCGACTCAAGAGAGACGAAGAAAGCTAGGACCAACTTTGGTGCTGTTCGCAAGTGAAGCTGGTTGGGGATAAAGCAAAAAAGCCAGAGTCGGAACTGTACAGTCGTGTTGCACTTGGGTTCCTGTTGCAAGCAGATGGGTTTCATCTGCGCATCATGAGGAAGGATCCGGTCCTGTTGGGTGGTACAAGGCGTTATTGGGTTGCTCCAAATGGGCCAGGTTCAATGGGTTAGGTAAAGCGAGGCGTTTGGGAGGGCATTCTCGTCCATGTTTTCCAGCGGCACATGTAGGATAACCTATGAAGGCATGTTATTTTGTCATTTGAACATCACCGTGGATTTCTGAATCAGCAAGTGCAAGGAGTAGGAATTGGGATAGCACCACAGAACATGTCTGGCGGTACCTTTTCCCCACAATCTGCTACTGGTTCTGCTTGTCCAAGCCAATGTGCGATGTCCATGAACGCCCGCTATTCTTGCTCGTGTCCTCAATGCATGGGGTACCGAAGACAAACTGTGTGAAAAAATATTGGAATGCAAAAAAATGTCTACATTGCTTCTGGCTTCAGAGTTGTTCATGCTGGCGAAGTTGAGAGCGTGGTCTTCATCTACCGGGTCCGGAGCTGAGTGCGATACTCACACGGGCGGGATCAAAAAAGGTGCGTGCCTGGCTGCCAACTGCCAGTGTGTGAATCCCTCTCCTTGACGGGACGGCAGTCCGGCTGCCTTTGGGTGGAGCCTCCTGTGTGCGCTCTGAGTGGGTGAAGGCCGCTCAATCACGAGTGACCCACACAGAATTGCAGCAACCCAGGAAAATTTGCACTTGCGCACAGACCGGGTGCGGCACCTCTGGGAGGGTATAAAACACCCTCCTCCCTTCCGCCATTTCGATTTTCTTTTCTCTTTTTTTCTTCATGTCGACAATACTTCAGTGAGTCCCCCCTACTATTGGGATCTGCTCTCCTCTTTGGGAGATGCGCTTTCGCACACAGATGATGCTAACCACACTGCGCTTTACAGGAGAATCATTTCTATAGTATTTGTCCTCTTTTGTGTTCCCTAAAGGAGCCACAGATCCCACCGCGGTTGATGATCAATATCCTCGGCGCCCAACAGTGAGGTCCACTTATTTACTCTCGCTCTGCCTGCAAAGGTGGCGGTTGCTTCGGTGACTGTATAGAGAGTGGCGATGATCTGTACCCCGATTTCCAGAGGTCTGCCTTCGGGCGCTCTGGCGGGGTGGGTGTCGATGGAAGTCTGACGCGCTTCCATCAAACTTTTTTTTCATTGCGATCTTGGGGCTTCGGCTCTGAGCGTGAAGAAGAAAAATCTCTCGCTTTCTGAATGTTCCAAGTGTGCGCGCGTACGACTCATTTCGCGTTTGTAATCGACACTGCCCACTATCATGTCTGTATTCGTGAACCCTACAAAATCTCGCTGGAGGTGTAGAGACCTGATGAGTACCGCCGTACCTTAATCCGTTTTCGTGCCCAAATTTGGATGAACCTGCTGGCTGCTCGGTCAACAACGCAAGTGCTGTTCGTGCTGCGTCGGGTTTGTTTTCCAGTGGTGCCTGTCTCGCTCGTTCGTAATACTTCGGGCTGTCTAGACACCAATCGACTTACGTACGCTGTTTGTCAAGCGTGCTGAATGTTCAAACCTTTATCCTGCCAACAACGGCTCACATCCGTATCTTGAAAGTACATCTCAAAGCTTCCGGTCGGTGAACTTCCCCGCGGAATCATTGCAGCATCTGCAGCACAACATCTGCATTGAAAGTACATGACGGGGTGGGAACTGAGCGCCGTCGATTACACCATGGGGTGGGGTCACAACTTCCCCTCGATGATGCCTTGGCAGCAACGGAGGCTACCTACAGCTAGCTACCTACCCCTCACGACGGAACCAGGCCGCTTGCAACCCTCACGGCGCCTTGTCACCGGGGAAGCTACATCGTCACACTTCTTAAAGTAGCAGGTTGCCTACCTTAGATCTGAAAGAGGGGATGTGGTCGTTACTACCTTTTCACCGCTTTTGGAATCTGGTGCTTTCCTGCATCATCCTCATATCAGTCTTTCCTGGAGCAGACACATCTCAAATACCGGTATCAGTAGCAGTATCAAACATGACTCTCACAGCAACCAAGTTCACCCCCGAGGTGTTATTGTCGGCGCCACGCCGTTCACCAGCTGTCCCCAACGCCAAGGGGACCAAGGCCCTTTTTACTGTAAGTTGCGTTGAGTACAATATGTGATGGCGTAACGCGTAACAAGCATGCGGACAATATGGGAACATGAGAGATCATGGGTGGGGGTTATGTGTAAGTCCCGTCACTAACCAGAGCCTTGGCGACACAAAGGTGACAACGTACTCCTTCGAAACACACAGGAAGACTTCTCAGATTCGACTTCTCGATATCGAATCTGGCCAGTCAACACTGCTTGTCGATGACTTGAGCGCAAGCGAGCCAACATGGATTGGCGACGACGAGTTTCTCTACCTCAAGATTGGTGAAAAGGGCAACACCACGGTTTTGGTGGACAAGATCGCTCGCCCAGGATCTCAGTAAGATGACCATCCGCTGATGGAAAGGATCAAAACTTGCTAAACAGAACGTCTAGGGCATATGAGGTGACCACGATAAAGGCCCGGATTTCGAATATCAAGATCAAAGAGCTCCCCAACGGAACCGTGGCTTTTGTCTGTTCCGCTTATGCTACTCCCGATGGACAGCTATCCAACCCCGCAATGACGAAGAAGCCGTATTCGAGCGCCAAAGTCTATACCAGCCTCTTTGTACGGCATTGGGACGAGTGGCTAGGAGAAGACAAGAACTCGATCTGGTATACTGCGTTGGAGAAGAAGAATGGTCGCTTTACCCTGGCTAGTCGCAATCTCGTCAACGCACTGGCGGGATCGAAGCTTGAATCGCCAGTACCGCCGTTCGGAGGCACTGGTGACTTCGACATCAGTCCCACCGGACTTGTATTTGTCGCCAAGGACCCTGAGCTCAATGCTGCGATATACACCAAGACGGACCTTTATTATATTCCGCTCAAGACCTTCACGGAGGAGCAGCCTCCCGCGCCTAAGATCGTCGAGACACCTGGCTTGGAAGGATACACCAACAACCCGGTCTTCTCACATTGCGGCCACAAGGTGGCGTTTACCAGAATGAAGAGCAAGCAATATGAATCCGACAAACCCCGTCTGATGCTTCTGTCAGACGTTAGTGATCTGAGCAAGACTCAGGAGTTCTTCGCAACGGAGGACGGCGAAGGAGCTTGGGACTATCGCCCTGAGAGTCTTCTCTGGAGCGCCGATGACAAGTCACTTTACGTGACTGCCGAGAAACATGCCCGTGTCCACCTCTGGGAGGTTCCTTCCAACCCAGCTGATGCCAAGGACACTCCCACGGTCATCAAGACTGCAGACGGCAGTGTCAACGATATCCGACTTCTTTCCGAGTCCAAGCTGCTGGTGTCCAGCACCTCGCTGGTCGACAACAGCTGCTACAGCGTCGTTGATCCATCCTCAAATACGACCGATATCGTCTCGTCTAACTCCAAGCAAGGGAAGACGTTTGGCTTGACTCGGTCGAGCATTGGAGACATTACCTTCAAGGGAGCTGGGGACTACGACGTCCATGCGCTCGTCGTCCGCCCCTCGCATTTCGACGAGAAGAAGAAATACCCCCTTGCGTTTCTGATCCACGGCGGACCCCAGGGTGCCTGGCAAGATGGATGGAGCAACCGCTGGAACCCAGCCGTTTTTGCGGAGCAAGGCTATGTTGTCGTGAGCCCGAACCCGACAGGAAGTACGGGCTATGGCATGGCTCTGCAGAACGGAATCAAGGGTCAGTGGGGCGGCAGGCCGTATGAAGATCTGGTGAAGGCGTTTGAGTATATCGAGAAGAATATGCCGTATGTGGATACGGACAGGGCAGTTGCGCTGGGTGCTAGTTATGGTGGTTATATGATCAGTAAGTTGACTCCCCAAAGAATGCGATCGATGTAGAATGGATGTGGTGGGTTACTGATGTTTTTTTGCCACGCAAAAAAAGATTGGATTCAAGGCCATCCTCTTGGCCGCAAGTTCAAGGCACTCGTCTGCCACGACGGTGTTTTTAGCACCCTCAACCAATGGGGTACCGAAGAGCTTTTCTTCCCCATCCACGACTTCGAGGGAACCATCTATGACAACCGTGCCGGCTACGAGAAGTGGGATCCTGCTCATCATGTGAACGAGTGGGCTACACCACAGTTGGTCAGTTAACATCTTTACCAGTAACACTCTACTAAGAAGCCGCCGTCTCAACTAACGTCACCTCCTCCTTCTTCGAAACAGATTATCCACAGCGAACTCGACTACCGTCTGCCCATTACCGAAGGCCTCGCGCCCTTCAACATTCTCCAGTCCAAGGGAATACCCAGTAAACTGGTCATGTTCCCCGACGAGAACCACGTAAGCAACAACCTATCAGCACGCTCCATCTTTTAATGCTAACCAATCCGTCCTTTAAAGTGGGTTTTGAAGCCAGAGAATAGTCTTGTCTGGCATCAACAAGTCCTAAGCTGGATCAACAAGTACTCCGGCGTGGACAAGGAGGAGACCGCTCACAAGGAGGCGGCGAAGGAGATTGTCGTGCTTGCGGATGATAGCACTCATGATGGTGCGCAGAAGGCGATGTAGGAAACGCAGGCGGCTTTGTTGTATTGGTGACCGAGGTTCATAACTGGCTGGGTATACGATGTGATGATAACGATAATACTTGGAAAGGAGACGTATGGTAATGAATGGGTGGTAATTGTTGCTTTTCTTGCTTGTTTACATGGTCGGTCTGGCAAGGACACATTGGCATACACGCACGCCCACCTCTAGGTATTAATGGCAAAGCAAGTTTCTGGCAATAGACAATAGGCGTTCAGACTACATGATGATCTGTGAGTAAGTCCTTGGCTTATAATCACAGGAATGACTCGTACGGGCAAATATTTGATTTTCGACGCTCCCTTCCGCTTTTGATACAAGTCATGAAACCGTCGTACCTTCTTTTCTTCCTTTCCCCCTTGGTTTTCCATCCGATCCGTACGCTCTCGCTTCCTTCTTTTAAGTGCGCATGTAACCAAAAACAAGACAAGCAACAAACCACAAGACTGAGAAGCAACTGAAGTGAACCCGATAAAGATGAACTATGAAGCATCATTTCAGACCAGAGAAGATAGGAGTAATCATGGTATCTTTCCAGTCTTACGAACAATCAAAGAAAAATAAAAAGCTTCCTAGAAGCGCCGCAAACGCCACCTTGAGACAGATACAATAGGCCAAAAACGATACCCGAAACTCGAGAAAAAACACAAAACATAAAAGAGAAAAGGGGGGCATCATCAGGAAGATACATGAGTGAAATACAGAGTAGCCGCCATGCTCCTCCCAAATTCGCTTTTCCTAACCCTCATCCTTATCACCATTCTCTTCTTTCTTAACCATATTCCTTCACCTCCAGAACTGAATATACTGGACACAAAAGATAACAACCGGCTACATCAGGAGCACAAAAGATGTTTTTTTGTACAGGGTATAAGCAGCACTCGAGAAGTTCATCATAGACCGTTAACAACGCCAACGCCCTAACTCCGCAGAAACGGAACGTTTAAGCAGACGCCTCGATCGGCTGAGCAGCGGTCTCGATAGAAGGCCGGGGCTCGTCGGGGTTGATCGGCTGCTGTTCTTGCTGGGTTTGCTGAGCCATCTCGCCGCCAGCCTCACGTTCAGCCCAGTCACCCCAAAGACCGCGCTTTCCGCGAATACGGATCTGACCACCAAGCGCGCCCTCCTTCTGGTCAACCTTGATGGCGTCCTTGGTCGCAAGCACCAGGCACTCAAAGAACATCTTGGTGGCGTCGGCCTTGGTCGTCCTGCCTTCGGGCAAAAGATCCTGGAAGACAACAGCGGTCTTCTTACGCTTCTCGGCGTTGTTAGCGGCCTCAGCGCCGAAGAGATCGCGGAGAATGTGGACCGCGTGCTTAGTGCCGATCGAAACAGGGCCGCTGTCGGCAGGGTGCACAATAGGGGCAATGGTCTCGTCGAAGTTGGGACCAGGGCTGTTGCCGTTCCTAGAACTGGGGCGCTCCTGGTCGTCATCGTGGAAGACAGCGGTCTCATCGTTGGCAGCAAGCTCAATCTCTGTACCTTCGGCGGTCTCGCTCTGATTTCCGTTGATGCTCTCAGCGCGGCCAACAACCGTAGATTCGTCATCGGGAAGCTCGAGGCGGGGCGACTTGCGCGTACCATCCTCATCGTCCACCTCCATATCAGCAATCGCGCTGTCCCGCTTCCTCTTCAAATCGATAGGGCGGAAACTGGTAAGAGACAACATGTCTGAAAGCTCGTCGGCCCAGCTGTCACTCCGATTCTCGAGCAGGACATTGCTGACAAAAGCTCCGTTCTTTTGCAGGTCGAGCAAGGCCATCAGGTAAGGATCTTGGGTACCGAAGGATTGGGGCTTGAGGATGTTGTCGCGCTTCGACTGCTGCTCCTTGATCTGGGCGTTCGAGAGCATGGTCTGCTCGTCAGGCTGCAGAAGCTTTCTCTTTTTAGATCTCTGGGGAGCAATGACTGTGCTTGCTGTTGGGTCCTCGCCGGGATCGTACATATCGGAGTTGTTGTGACGGCTGTACTCCATCTCAACCTCCTTGGCGAACTCGTCATCGATATCCGACAATGGAGACTCGGAAATGCGAGCACGAGCCATATCGGGAGCGCTTGGGGTGGAAAGGCCTTCGGGAATCTCGGAGTGGTCCGCAACGTTGAACTGAAGGTCTTCGTCGCCCATTTGGATATCTCCATCATCGTCGGCGATCCGGACACCATCACCGTAGTCCAAATCAAGTCCTAGCGACGGCTCACGGGTTCCGCGCTGCTTTCCGGGTCCAGCACTCAACTCGCTGAAAATATCGTCCTCAACAGCTCTGGCGTCAGGCGCGTCTCTGCCCATTTCGATCGTCGTGTCCATGAACTTGCTTGGCCTCTCATCAATATCCATACCGAAATCCAATTCCAAGCCCAGATCGTCGTTGTTGGCAAGCGCAAGTTCTTCCTCGTCGACCATGGTGTTGCTCAGAAACTGGCTGTTGTTGAAGTCTTCCTGAAGGTTGATATCGCGCTGACTGGCACGAACTTGCACCTTGCGAGCCATGATAGGAGCGCCTGTAACCTCTTCGATTTGCGATGCCAGGTAGTCGGCGCTGGGCGGTGGTAGTAGATCGAGGTTATCATATGGAGTAATCTGATCGGGAAGCATGAGAGACTCCCTGTTCTGAACATGAAGGTTGGTGGGAATATCGTGGTTTCCGGTAGATCGGAAAGCCTATGACAAGTTAGCAGATGAGCAGAACCCAAACAAGACAATGCGGGCATACCATCTTGATCTTCATTAATGCTTCATTGCAGTCGTCAAGAAGGTACCTCGCCTTGCGACTGTAGATACGGACGACACCAAGAAGCAGCTGGCCGCTGAGGCGAAGGGCGAGCGGTGCATCGTTAGGGGCGATGATGGCATCGACACTGTCTTGGAGGTTGTGCTGCAAGATTTGGACTTTGGAGACTTTGCGCTCCTGGTTGGCCGAGAGCCAGGCTTTAGCTAACGGCCCTGTGGCACTGAGGAGGGTGCCCGACCAAAACATGGCGACGAGGGGTTGTCGTTAGGTATAGCAATGGGACAGCAAGTGTATACAGAGCAGACCGGTGACCAAATTGATGTGGATAAGCGACCGAGCTATGGCGCAGCAGTGCGTTGTCGGTTGCTGCCCGTGGTGTTTTGCGCGATGCCCAGATCGGTGGTGTGGTGTTTTGATATGGTGTGGTGTTTTGATAGGGTGTGGCGGTGGTGAGGGGAGTGGGCTGGTAGTCTGGTAGGGGACACGGCAAGCGAGAGCGCGTCGTTTGGAAACCGAAGCTCAGCAAAGCAGCAGCAGGGAATGGCGCGTTGAAATTACAGACTGCAAGGACCGTGGGCGCTACTCGTAAACATGTGCAGCAGCGGCAGCAGCAAGGGGAAAGCGCATTCAGGTCAATTGTCGAAGAATCGGTCAACAATCCGTGGTGGCAGGTACCGAGCCCAGAAGACGCGATTGTGATGCGACAGCCAACAGGGTTGAATGGCGATGATGAAGCTAGTGGTGTTGTTGGGCTGAAAGAGTGGAAAGAGAAGAAGAGGGGATCTGTGACCACAGCGGCAGCGAAGCTCCAAGTTCTGACGGACGATTCAGGTTTGGACGACCCGGCTGAGACCGGGGTCCTCAGACGCTTGTCAGTGCACTTGCGGGCGAGCGAGTGGGTGGATGCACAACAAAATTCCGACGCCGTTACGAAATTTGAGAGGCTGGGCTGAATGGTACAGTGTCTCCTAGGAAACCGTCTCACCAGCCACGTCTGGAAACGGTCTGAAGTGGCTTGACAGCTCCCCTGAATCCGTCCAAAGCCTCAAGGTGCAGGAACCACCAAGGAGCCAAGCACTCCAAGGTACGCCGTCGACGTCAAGAAACCTTCCCAATCGTCAAGTCAACCTATGATTGGTCAGAGTTTGGGTGACTTTCCAAACATGTTGAAGGCACCCTACGATACTGGAAGATGTTGTGTGTGGTGGTGACGGTGTTCCTGAATGCCCTGGGGGGTGGTCCTTTGGCCATGGCTAAGAACTGGGGAAGACACAGGGGATCCAGCTTAGGTACGGTACACCCCGGCCAGGTGTTCGTCACCTCAACGACCAGCTCACCATACCATGAGCTTTGGTGAAAGGGGGGTTCGTTCTCTGCCGATCCTTCGGCTTTTGAATATGCCCAAATTTGAGGATCAACCGTGGAGCAAGGCGCAGCAAAGGACGGCGGGACTAGGTATACCTAGCAGCTGTAAGAAGCGTCTTTCATGATGAAAACAAAATACCAAGTTCTTCTCTATCGTGTGTGGACATTTGGCTAGGTGAGTACAAGCAACAATCCTGAAAAGGGATGAGGCTCCCCGGGTGTACATAGGTAGTGCCTCTATGGTGCGCCGACAGGTTTTAAACATACCCAGGGGCATCCGCGGATAATGTCATCGTGGGTTGACAAAAAAGTACCATCATACGAGTCGTAAAAGATAGGCACAAGGCTGTGAAGACCGCTACTCGCAAGTCGCAACCTCCAGATACCCCATCCAAAAATGCTTCTTCCAATCTTGATGTTTAATGCTGCCCCTTTTCAGCCTCGCGCGCTTCTCCGCAAACAGTCTAGCAAGCAGGAGGAAAGGGCAAAGCGCCGCTGTCGTGGGGTACCGAGACATTTGGATGACCACTTTGAACCGGCAGTGTTCGCACACTCTACCGCACTCTCCCTAGTGCACAGCACCAGAAAGATACGTACCCGCCACCTCATCCCAGCGAGACTCAGATCGGTCTAGATAATTGGCGAGTCTGGATCCTCGATCGAACTCCATCCAGCAAAAAGGGAACCCCATAAGAGTCCCATCTCCATTACCGGGCCCGGAGCCATACGATACTGTACGATAAATATAATACCAGCTAATCCAGCCGGCCGGACGCCGTCTCCAAAATCTTTCTCGTCTTCAACTCTCAGGGGCCACCATGATCCTTTTTTCTGTTCGCCTGTATTAGTTGTAAACCGCCCTTTCTCTTTTCCCATACCCCTTCAGACGCTCCTTATTCCTCGACCTTGATCACCGTCTGCAAGTAGGTGCTGCCACTGCAGCTGTGCATGACGTTTCGGCCTGGATCTCCTATCCCTTTCGGGCCCCTTTGCGCCCGGGCCTTGTTAGACGACCACATACCTATTGCCTTTTAAAAAGAGTTTCGCCTTTTACGTCTTCTCCTCCGCCTTTTTCATAATACCCACCACGGCCACCAACCGTTTCCGCCATTATGGACCGACTCGGTGGGCGGAAGGACAATGACGATGTCCTTCCCTTCTACCAGAAATCCCCCGGCCAGGGCACCTTTGCGACCCCCGAAGAAATCGAGCAGTCACGGTCCGGCTGTAACACACCGCGACACCGCGTTACCTCCGCTGAATCAAGAGTAGGCTGCGATTCCCAAGCCATTTTGACATTGACACGTTCAGCCAGTCCGGGATGCTGACAAACGAGCAAAACAGGGCGTGGCCGACGACTTCTCCTATATGACACCCGCCGAAGCTGCCACACACCTCGACACCTCGCTTACTCATGGCCTGACTCCCGCCGAAGCCCTCTCGAGACTACACGATTACGGTCCGAACGAGATCCCCCACGATCCTCCCGAGCCTCTCTGGCTGCGATTCGTCAAGCAGTTCCAAGAGCCCTTGATTCTTCTTCTCCTCGCCTCCGCCGGTGCGTCCATACTGGTTGGAAATGTCGACGATGCCATCAGTATTTCGGTTGCCGTCACCATTGTTGTGAGTGTGGGCTTCATTCAGGAATATCGTTCTGAAAAGTCCATCGAGGCACTCAACCACCTGGTTCCCAACCATGCGCATCTGGTACGGAAACACACTGGGGCCAAGCCCGTTGATGGTGATGATTCGTCCGACATTGGTGATGTTGCTGGCTCGGTTACACCACCCGAAGATGTCCTGGATGCGAAATCATCCAAGGTTATGGCTGCGCAGCTGGTGCCTGGAGATCTGGTTCTCTTCACTACCGGTGATCGCATTCCGGCCGATATCCGAGTTACCAAGGCAACGGACCTCACAGTTGACGCTTCAAACCTCACTGGAGAAAACGAGCCTGTCAGAATTGTTGCGGAAGCCCGAACTCGTGGTGGTGTCCCCGGTCCTGCCACCGACAAAGATAACTCAACCAACGTTGTATACATGGGCACTCTTGTGAAGTCTGGGTATGGGCAAGGTGTTGTCTTTGCTACGGGAGGAAACACCCATTTTGGTACCATCGCGACTAGTGTCTCCGGAACGGAAAGCCCTCGCTCGCCTCTCCAGTTGTCCATGGATGATCTCGGTTCTCAGCTTAGCAAGATGTCTTTCGTCATCATTGGGTTGATCTCGCTCGTCGGCTGGCTGCAAGGAAAGAAACTCCTCGAGATTTTCACCATTTCCATCTCTTTGGCGGTGGCGGCTATTCCTGAGGGCCTGCCCATTATTGTCACCGTTACTCTTGCTTTGGGAGTGCACCGCATGGCAAAGCATAACGCAATTGTGCGCAAGATGCCCAAGGTTGAGACTCTAGGATCTGTGAATGTTGTGTGTTCAGACAAGACCGGTATGTGCAACCAATTTTACACTAGAAGCAACATGAAAACTGACGGTAATTAGGAACCTTGACAATGAACCACATGACTACTGTCAAGATGTGGTTTTTCGGTGCTAATAATGCCTTGGACGTGGACTCTGACGATGAAGCTACCGAAACCAAGCCTGACCCCGCTACCCTTCGAATCCTCCGTATCGGTAATATCGCCAACAATGCCCGCCTTGCTATGCAGTACACTGAAAACGGTGCTGGTGCTCGCGCTGTTCTCTCCTCAACCCAAGGAAAGAATGCCCCATCCACATATACCCGCTGGGTTGGTCAGCCCACAGACGTTGCTATGCTCGACTTGCTTGATCGCTTCAAGGAACATGATGTTCGCGACTCCATTGGACCTCGCGTCAGCGAAACCCCCTTCAGCTCGGAGCGCAAGTGGATGGGTGTCACTATCGGTTCGGAGGGAGGTAAATCAGACAAGGAATTTGCCTACATCAAGGGTTCTATCGACAAGGTTCTCGATGCGTGCGATACCTATCTCTCCAAGGATGGCCGGGAATTCGTCATGGATGCCAACAGGCGTCAAGAAGCGATTGAGGCCGCTGAGAATATGGCCTCGAGAGGTCTCCGCGTCTTGGCCTTTGCCAGTGGTCCTGTCGCCAGATCCGCCAAGAGCAAATCTCCTGCCACAAGCACTGTCGAAGAACAGTACAAAGGTCTTACCTTTGCTGGTTTGGTTGGCATGAGTGACCCGCCCCGTCCCGGCGTTTCGAGGTCTATCAGGAAGTTGATGCGCGGCTCTGTCAAGGTGATCATGATCACGGGTGATGCTGAGACTACGGCCGTTGCGATTGGAAAACAGCTTGGCATGAGTGTTGCTACACCGGTTCCTGGCGCAGCCAACACGTCGGGCGTCAGATCTGTCCTGCGCGGAGATGAGATTGATGCCATGACGGAGGAAGAACTGGCTGCGGCCATGGACCATACCACCATCTTTGCTCGCACGAACCCCGATCACAAGCTCAAGATTGTCAAGGCCCTTCAGTCCCGCGGCGATATTGTCGCCATGACGGGCGATGGTGTCAACGATGCTCCTGCACTCAAGAAAGCCGATATTGGAATTGCCATGGGCAAGCACGGAACTGATGTTGCCAAGGAGGCTGCAGATATGATCCTGACTGACGATGACTTTTCTACTATTCTCCATGCCATTGAAGAGGGCAAGGCCATCTTCAACAACATTCAGAACTTCTTGACGTTCCAACTTAGCACGAGCGCTGCTGGTCTGTCTCTTGTGCTTCTCTGTACTTGCTTGGGTTACAAGTCACCGCTCAATGCCATGCAAATTCTATGGATCAGTAAGTTTACGCATTTCATCAGTTACTGTTTTCCTATGCTAATCAGCTTTCCCCCAGATATCATTATGGATGGCCCCCCGGCTCAGTCTCTGGGTGTCGAGTCGGTCGACAAGGATGTCATGAATCGCCCCCCTCGCCGCAGAGGCGATGCTGTTCTCACCAACCCTCTTATTGCCCGCGTGCTTACCCAAGCCTTCATCATTATGGTTGGCACTATGCTGGTTTACAAGCACGAAATGCTCGGGGACGGACAGGTCACCCGTCGCGATACCACCATGACCTTCACCTGCTTTGTCCTCTTCGACATGTTCAACGCGTTGGCTTGTCGCTCAGAGTCCAAGTCCATTCTCCGCGGCGAGATTGGGCTTTTCTCAAATACCCTTTTCAACTGGGCCGTCTCGCTCAGCTTGGCCGGGCAACTGCTTGTTATTTACTTCCCCTGGCTTCAGGAAGTGTTCCAGACCGAGGCACTCGGACTCCTTGATTTGGTTTACCTGATGTTGCTGTGCAGTACGGTCTTCTTTGCTGATGAGCTCAGAAAATGGTGGAAGTACGGGGCAAGAAGGCATATGGGTGTCAACTACAGCCAAGCTGTATGAAATGGTCTAGACGGGAAGAAGGAGGAGGTGTAGACTAGATATTAGCACATGGTAAAGATGCCCATGTGACAGGCGTTATGATGAGATTCATGCATATACAGCAATATTTGATTATAAATAGTAATATACCATTGGCCTTGAAATGGTCAGATTTGGATACAAAGACGATTCCCTTCTGCTTCATACCTAAGGTACGTGCTTGAGGTTCCTTAGATGGAGTGTATGCAAGTACGTATGGCTCTCTCAAATCCAGGGGGCCGGTGCTGGGATCCCGGCAGGTGCCCTTACAGGGTGGGGCTCAATCACCGCCTGTCGTTCCTGCCCCGGTCTAGGTGCAGTGACATCTGTCCCTCCCGCTGTAGAGCATCGACGTCCTTCAACACCTTTTATAGGTAGCTTCGAAACACCGAAGCTCAAACTTACACGATCACGCAGGGCATCAAGTGCAAAGCAGCGATGCGTTGCCAGCGTCCACACGGCAATACCGATGTCTGCCCTTCCCAATGGCGTCGATACCACTGCTTCGTCGTCGAAGATGCCCTCCACAGCTCCAACAATTACAGCAGCCACAACAACAGCTAGAGGTACCCCAACTGGCGCCATCAGCAATAATATCACGAATTCCTCCTTGAGCATCACGAATCCCACAAACAAATCTTACGATAAGACAGCGCCGCTCTCCCTTCAACTACCAATAAGGAATATTACCTATTCCCAAAATGGCGGAAGCAACACCGACCCGAACACAGCGGCGGCAGCAGCAGGAGCAGTAGACCCGGCCCTCGCGGCCTTACGCACCGCCTCGTCGGCGTCCGACATCCGTTCCACCCTCGCCGCTCTTCACGCCCGCGAATCGTCCCTAACAACCCGTCTCTCGGCCGTTCTCGCCTCGCACCAGGACCTCGCCCGCTCACTCTCCCGCCTCGACAACCTGCGTGCCGGCCTCGGCTCCCAGGTGATCGCTGCCCGCAGCGTCAGCAACAACATGCTAGCCGGCGCCGCCGACACGGCCAGCCACCTGTCCAGCCGCGTGCGCCAGCTCGACCTCGAGAAGCAGCGCGTCGAGGACACCCTGCGCGTGGTCGAGCAGGTGGCGGAGCTGAAAGCCTGCGTTGCGGGCGTGGTGGGTAGCATGGGCGCCCCGCAGGACTGGGAGGCCGCGGCGGGTTACATTGCGAGGGCCGCGAGGGTGCCGGAGGAGATTGTGAGGAGCGGGTTTGCGGCCGCGGTGGTGCCGACGGTCGAGGTGCCTGATGCCCCATGGGTGACGCTGGAGAACGCGAGGGAGAGCTTGTGCGTCTTGTTCCTGAGGGAGTTCTGGAAGGCGGCGAATGAGGATGACCCGGCCAAGATCACAAGGTTCTTCAAGCTCTTCCCGCTAATCGGACGAGGCGATGTCGGACTGGATGCGTACGGGCAGTATGTCTGCCAGGGCGTGGCCGATAGGGCGAGGGCCATCCTGAAGGATGGTGTTGGAGCATTGGGAGGGGCTGGAGCTGATGCTCCGGCGACGCTCCGGCCAAAGAAGGATGGCATCTTTTATGCCAATGCGTTGAACTTGTTGTTTGGACATATCACGCAGATCGTGGATGGCCATGGTGGGTTGGTCGAAAGGCATTATGGCGGCGGCAAGATGATCAAGGTTATTGAGCGGCTGCAGGGCGAGGCAGACGTGCAGGGCGGCATCATCGTGGACTCTTGGAGTGATGAGCGTGGTGTTGATCGAGCATTGACGGACGTGAAGAGTTATCCGTTCTCGTTCCTCGTGCAGAGCTTCCTACCCCAGAACCGTGGGTTTGGTGCCCCGCCACGTCTGAACTCGCCTGCTCCTGGCACCGATGGTCGCAACAGCGAAGATGAAGGTGTTAGCATGAGGGAGGTGGATGCCCTGCTCAGCGAAATTGCTATCATGCTTAGCAGGTGGTCTGCCTATTCCCATCTACTTGCCCAGAAGTGCATGGTAAGTTTTCGGAAAGTTGTTTTGCTGAGGAAGCCGTAACTAACTCTTAACCTTTCAGGAGCCTGGGGCCCAAGAAGATGCACCACTCACTATGCCCGAAGTACTCGCAAAATCAAACTTGAGCCGAAAGGTTTCAGGCAAGCTTGTCCAGCCATACAACGTTCTAACTACCTTCTTCTTCCGACGATCTGTCGAGAAAGCGTTCCAGCTCGACGAATGGCCATCAGGACTGTCCTTGAGAATGAGCAAGCCCATTGACAGCAGCCCACCATTCATCATCTCGGCAGTTGAGGATGTTATGTACATCGCGAACACCGTGATTATAAGATCCATCTCTACGTCTCAAAGAGGCGTTATAGACTCAGTTCTCCCCACAATATCGAGCTTGCTGGGTTCCGATTTTGTCGGTATGATCCAGCGCAAGATGCGCGACGAGTGCTACCCTAAGCCTGTTATCCAAGGCGGGTTCCCGCCAGAAGACAAAATTGTTCAGTTCATCGTCCTCATCAACAGTCTCGATATGGCTGAGGAGTACCTCACTCGCATCATCACCGGCATCTTGACTCCAGGGGAGCAATCAGTCAACGGAGGCACCGCAGCTCCCTCGCAAGCCAGCTCCCTCAAGAACTCATTCCCATTCAGAAACGACCTGAAAGAAGTGACCACCCGTCTGAACAATCTCCACCATTCGTTCACAGCAAAGGCCACGGAGTTGCTTAGCGAAGGAATTAAGGTCCTCTTCAGCCAAGTTGTTCGGCCCCGCCTGCGCCCCATTCTTTCCGACACCTTCCGCGACGCCGACTACACCATGACCGAAGAGGAGCTCCTTGACCTCTGCGCGGCGAACGACGAAAACGAGGACGACGTGCTCGAGCAGGTGACACGCCGCTTCGAGGAGGGCTGGGATGCCCTCATGAAGCCAATCGCACGCCTCATGACGCCCAAGACCTTCACTACCGTCCTGGACCATACGGCGCAGCACCTGGCGCGCTGGTTGGAGAAGCGCGTGTGGAGCTACGCAGGTTCTCAGACTAGGGGAGCGAGCCCGTACGGCGCCATCAGGATGGAGAGAGACTTCAGCGGCATCATCGGCACCATCAGTAAGGGCAACTATGCAGTGCGCGAGGTGTTCGGACGGACGCTGCAGATCCTGATGGTAGCGAACATGGAGGATGAAGAATGGGAGGAGCTTATTGTGACGGATGGAGCGACGGGTGAGGATGGGGAGGATGCTATGCTGTGGGTGCTTAGTGAGGATGAAAGGAGAAAGGCAAGGACAATTGTTAGGGTGGCGTAGGTCTCGTTCTCGTGGTAATGAGGTAAAAGTGTCTCTTCTCTACAGCAGAGCGAGTTTTTCTAGTTACTTTATACAAAAGAATACAATAATCTTTATCGGGCATATGTTCTGGCTTCTCTCGACTCCCCGGAAGTTGCTGGGCTGGAGGTAAGGTTGGGCTTCGTCAACCACCTGACATAGAGGTGGTCTTTACACTAGATGGTGGTAACCCAAACCAAAACACTATATTGTGAACTACGACCTCAACATCGACGTGGAAAGACAAGTCTTCCGATCTCTAGCCCGCTCTCACCTCTCACAACATCGGCCGAAGTCTTGCAAACCAACGGAATTGGGCGGGAGCGGCCTTGGCTTTCAAGTAAGCCGGCATTCCTTTCTTCCATTTGTGCTCCTTTTATCTATGGCACCAGGTAATAAAAGAGTTTTTGTTTGCTCAGTCTACTCAGGAACTCAAAGCCATATCCTCTTTGGACTATCTTTGTCGTAACCCCTGTGGCCGCATGACTTCCCGTCGTTGACACGGACAGACCGCTTTGCCGCGTGTTCTCGGTACCGAGGACGATTTATCAACGTTTCTTTCAGTTGTGATGTGCGTGCATTTTTCAAAAGATTTCAGAGTCGATCGCGAGTACGAGTGCTGAGTAAAGAACTGGAACTGGAACTTTCAAAAGGATGCTGCAAGCAGCGAGGCAAAAAGAACCATCATTGATTTTGTAATAATGGGTGTGTGGGGGTACAAGCAACGGCGAAGATAACCCTTTTGGTCCAACATCTTTCTCTGGAGGGAGGGGTTGCAATCAGTGCAGAGTTTGCAAGCAGAATTTTTAACGATCGGTGGTTTTGTGAAAACTCTGAGGGAACTAAAAGAGAAGTGAAATGATGCTTTTGGTTTGCCACTTCCTACAGTACTTGAGAACAACACTAGTTCGGCTGTTGGTCGGTTGGTTCTGTTCGGCTCAAGATGTAACGGAAAGAGTTGGAAGATAGCCAAGAAACTGAAAGAATGCGAGTTTGATTGGTCGATTGACTTTGTTGGTGATCGATTTGGACCTATACCATCATCCCTAACTATTTGTCATTCACTAGCTCAAATATATACTCATTAAGTTTAAAGTCTCACGTGTTAGTCCTGGAATTTGAGGAGACAATAGTCCAAGTATCTGAAGGTGTTAGTGTTAAGGTTTCAGTCGTTTAACTTTCAGTGCTATAGCAGCTTGGATCACTCAATTATGTATCGATGGCGTGGTGGCAGAGTGGTCTAATGCGCAAGACTCGAAATCTTGTTCCTTCGGGAGCGTCTGTTCGAATCAGGCCCACGTCGTTTTCTTTGTCATTTTTGCAACTTCTAAAGAAGTTGATACCTTTTATCAACCATACAAGGTGCCGCTCGTCCTTTTCTTTTCTTTTCTTTCCTTTTTCACTTCTATCTTTCCTTAGACTAATCGTCTATTCTTTCTTTGTTCTTCCCATCATCTATTGACTCCATGAACGTAGCCTTTTGCGGCTGGATGTTCGGAGATTCAAAGGAACCACAAGCGCTCTTGCACAACTCCAATCTCATTGTTGGACGTGGGAACACCAAAAAAGTCAGGTAGGAGAAGGAACAAATCACAAGGATTGGACGATGAATCCTCCTTCCAAATGCCAGTTTCTGGAATGTCTTGCTCCTCACTCCACACGAAGAGAGCCATTTCCCCTTGCAGTTCAATGCCTTGTCCCCAATTCTATAAAGGACGCACGTCATTTCTTGTGACACCCAAGCGAATTACAAGGCTATCGCCAGCTCCTATAAGAGTGGGACACCAAGCATCCTGTGATTACCGGTATCTCTAGGCGATATCAGTGGTATAAGAGTGGCTGAGAGCCTGAGACAGACCGCTCATGACCAAACCCATACAAGGGAGTTCCTTTTCTTCTCTTCCTCGGCTTATCATGTATCGTGCGATGCCCACGAATCTGGCGGTGCACTCCGCATGGAGTCTTGATTTATGCCAGTTTCCGACTTGCGGTGGAAGACAGAAGAAGTCAGGCGGATGACAAGTCGGTAGCAAGCATTCAGGTCACATCCGACGTGGCACGCATACAATGGTGAAGGATGCCTTCTCTCCGGAGGAATCATCTTGACAGTCATGGCTCTCCTCTCTCGCAGGGCTGGCGACCTAGAACCGTAGCGGCAACCAACATGTTTCCAAGTTTCCAGTTGAGAGTCCTGAGCCGGCTGCAACCTCACCGCATCCGGAGGCCCAAAATAAAAACTCTTGTAAGAGAGCTCACAGGCTCGCTTGGAGCCTTGGAGGATTCTGGGCTGCTGGATGCAAATGCAAGAGAGCCTGGCGAGCCTGGCCGGCGCATGCCAAGCTGGTTGGCACGGCCAGTCAGCAAGAAACCATATCCGGCATTTCATTTTGGTAATTTGCGACGGTCAGGGAAGAGGCCGGATCATCAGCGTTGAAATTGAATTGGATGGTGGACACGGGCCATGATGGTGGGTGGATGGTGTGCTGGATGCGGTGGGCTGTGGTGCGGCTGTCTCAGTGGCCGATGGGTTTGCCCGTCCATGTCTGTTCCTTGCAGATTTTCAGGCACACGCCAATCAGAACGCACCGGCTTTGCATCGTGCAGGGTACCTGACAGGGGTAAGTGTTCCCGCCTTTTTGCGATTTCGCTGGCAGTGAGCGGTTTGCGCGACCGCTCCAGTCTTTTTTCCAGTGACATTCGTCCTTCTTGATCGTTCGGCTTCGACGCCCAACAAGGAACAGGGTTGGTGGCGATGCCCGGGGCAACTGGACACAATCCCTGCCATCTCTTTGAGAGACTGTTTGCTATTCGATGGTTTGCCTTTGAACCCAATTTTATTGCGGTCCCCAATCCCGCGGCGGGCCCAGGCTTGTTGGGCTCCTCCGACGGTGAGGGACACTGTGACTGAGCGCCAGGCACGGAGTGACAACGAGCACCACATCTAGCTGAGTGCCGCATGGCAAGTGGCACTGGGAGTTGGCCCCGAAAAGTTCTTTTTTTTCACCAGCGGCAGAGACTGACCAATGGAGTCAGGGACCTCGTGGAAGGAAGCCACTAATTTAGTTCATCGGGTGTGGTGTCCAAGCGTCCCGTTGGGAAACTGCCCTTGGGAAGGCACCATCAGTTGATTCATAAAGGCCCGTTCCCATATCCTTCCTCAGTTTATGCAGCTCTCTCGATCTTCCTGCTTTCTTTCCCCTTCAACCACAGCTATCCCAGCTTCCATCACACTCATTTGCTCGTCGCTTCGGCCTCAGCCCCACGCTCCTTTACAGCACATCGCAATAGAGAATCCCGAGGATTTACTTTCTCCACGTCTTTAAACAAAATCTCAAGGCCGGCCTCGTCAAACAGCTCATCAGTTTTACTCAATCAACAAAACAACAGCACCTTTACCAACAAACATCTTCAAAATGCAGATCAAGAGCATCCTCACCGTCCTGGCTACTGGCCTCTCCATGGTTGCCGCTCAGGAAGCCGCCGACACCACCATGACCTCCACTGCCACCATGACTTTGACCGTCACCATCACCTCTTGCAACCCTACCGTCTCCAACTGCCCCGGTGCTACTACCACCAGCACCAGCTCCGTCGAGACTTCCAGCGTGGTCCTCACCACCTCCTCGGCTGCCCCGATCGAGACCAGCTCTTCCAGCTCTATCGTCGTCGTCCCCAGCTCCTCGTCCCTGTCCTGGTCCTTCCCCCAGGTCAACTCGACTACTCTTGCTGGGCCTACCGCCAGCCAGCCCGTTTTCGTCACCTCGACCCAGAGCGCCATCGTTACTGCCAGCGAGCCTGCCAGCCCTTCTGCCCCCGTCACCGGCGGTGCCGCTGGCCTTACCGCTCAGTCTGGCCTCGTGATGGGTGTCCTTGCCTTGGGCGCCGCTCTCTTGGCTTAAACATGTCATGATCTAGCTTGTGACTATCTGTCGCATACTTCATCATCACATACACCCACATTCACATCATCTCACGCCGCCATCTACTGGAAGCGTTGGACTGATTTAACGACCGCATCCGAATTTCCTTCACATGTTTTCTGGTGCTATTTTTTTTTTCGAACTTTCGATTCTGACTATACTTACGGAATGATACCCGTTTTCTTTTGATTCTTGAACGAAGACGACAACAATGGGGGAAGGCGTTGTCATGGCTTGGGGCTTCTTTGGCGGGAAGAGAGAGAAAGGGATTTCTTTGTTTGATACCACCACCGGACACAAACTTTGTAAAGACCCTTTTTTTTGTCACATATTTTGTTTCCTCTATCCCCAGACAACAACTACATTTGTTCATTTGGGGCTACTGGTTGGCATATTCTTTAGAGAAAGGGTCTAGAGAAACAAGGGTAACTCGGCGTCAGGGGGCTTTCCTAAGCCAACGGCGTCGGGTTGGAAAAAAGGGTGTTGTCTATAGAGCAAGGTTTTCCATGTCGCACGAAGACGACAAGGCGAGCAAATGTCGCACGCGATATGTGCCGCCGAAAACGGAATGGAATATTAAATTCAAAAACCTTAACTGAGTACCACCATGATGTTGCCCCGAACACCTCTGTTGTTCCAATTGACGTAACCTGTCTCTGCCTCATGTTTCAAGTCCTAATATCTTGTGTTCAGCCCTATCGTGGAGGAAATACCGATGGACGGTCGCATAGGCTTCTTGAAACCTTGTCTCAATGATGTCCTAGTCAGATCGCCTCATACATGGAGCCAGCTTCGCTTGGGCAGCTCCAGGTGATCGTCTCATTAAGGTGTAGGAAGGCTGATGGGTGGCTCCGCTCTAACGTCGACGATCCTTCTTTCGTGTTTATCCGATCAGCCTCAGTGTGGATATTACAGTACATACATGGACGACGCCGCTATTAACCTCAGCTGCCTTTCTCCGTACCTTATTTCAGCACCCATTGCTCTAGAAACCTTCTGTATGACTTCTATCCAATTGTTCATTTCTTCCCATTGAACTTTGAACCGATCCGTTCCCACCATCCTCAATGACTTCAACTTTCCACATCCATCTCGAGGATATGAAAAAGCGACAATCCTGCTATTACTTATTACGTCGCTGTTGCTTCCTTGGCTCCTAGCCCTCGTCCTTCACCACCCCCGTTCCTTGATGATCCGTGTCCATTTTATCGTCGTGTGGACGGACTCTGGGAATCTTCGAACGCCTGGATAGTGTGTGTGCAGCTCTTTCTTGGCCTTTCTCTCTCTCTCTCTCGCCTCACTCAACAATTTCCCTTTGCACAGTTGGCGCATAAACTTTGTGTGCCTGGAACTACCGCCCTGCATCCATGCGTCGCGTAGTGATCACAGGGCTTGTCGGCCATGATGGGTGGTGGATGTGGTTCCTTAGGTCTTTTTTCTTCTTCTCTGTTTTGATTTTGTTGGCATTGATTTCGTCCTCAACTCTCACGTTGTTTGAGAACTTACCTGAATTTCGATGTTCTGTCTGCCCTAGCGACTGGCCTCGCTTTACGCACAAAGCGACTGGCCACTGGTTGTTTGAACGATGGACGACGGGTTTTGGTTGAACGAATGACTGATGGGAGCAAGGGTTGATCTCGTTCGAGGTAGTTCTAAGATTGCACCTATCCAAAGAGCCGAGGATGGAAGACTTTTGCTGACCTAACATCGAGCTCAACCGTTACACGCATGAGGAGGGCGGGCTTTAGAGCTTTTTATACCTTCTCTGCTGTGTATTTGAGCTTGGGAACTACTCCCGGAGTATAACCCGGTCTTGTCCTACATGGCATGGGTTCCATCAACAGGAGGGGGGGGTACCGAAGCTGTGGTTCGCTGGCATACGCTTAATCTGCTTTGTATGTACCACGTTTCTCTGTTGTTCTGTTGTTGGATGTGCATGTGTTGCCAGGAAACGGCAACGCAGCATGTATGTCTCATGATCCAGGGAGGGAAGAGATTGGGGAGGTGTGACGGGTAAACAGTTGCAGACTTCCGATTCGGTGAACCCAGGGTGACATAGGGTGACCCAGGGTACCGTTAAAACAGCTTTGACGTGCAGCCAAGGGGGGGGGAAGATTCGTAGCTAAACCTACACTATACTAGCTAGTCTAAACCGTGTTACAGTCAACTCTGCAATTAACGATATTGGGTTTACCAGCCAATCTGATCGTTATACCCAGAATATCGTTACACTCAAAGTGCCAAGTACGCCAAGGTTGGCTCTGAACAGGTATAACAGTACGAATTTTGGGTAGTGAGGTACTAAAAGAGTCGCCGACGAGGGGGTCTTGGCGGTCTTTTTCGCATCTCCCACCTATCGAGAATAACGATCACTATATAAAATCCCGCCGAATTCTGATCGTTATCGTAATACGGAAAATATCGTTAATCTGCTGTAATCTACACCAAAAAAAATCGGTTCCCGCGTATTTGATCGTAATACCCAGAATATCGTTATTCCTCTGATCGTTAATTGCAGAGTTGACTGTACTATCTTTGTGTAAGATGCATTGCATGCTTGTCTTTTTTTTCTTCAGGATACTGCGCACATACCTACTTGTTGGTAGGGGCTCTGGTGATGGATGTTACATCACTCCATTCAACAAGGTTTTTAGCATCTTGAGGCGGTGTAGAAATTGTAGATATGGCAACGGAAGTTCTGGGGGTTGGGATTGGCCAATGGGCTGGCTTACCTTGTTCACCTCCCATGGTAATATGTATTCCCAAGTGTTGGGTGATATACACCATCATCTGTCCTCGAGCTCGATCAAATGGGTTGATACGATGTGACATTGATATGGTCACATTTATATCATTCACCGACACGAACAAACATGTCAAAGCGATGTAGCGGCCAAGAAGAGATTCAAATGAATACTGGAAGTGAGATCGGATCGGCAGATCGTCTATGGCGACGACAATTGATGTTCAACGGTTTTATATCAGGATTTTTCTTCATCCATGCAGTATCGGTAGTCGTGAACGCTGAGATTTGTATCATTGTGAGATGCTGTGCAGATATTGTGCGGCAAAGCGATCATATCGATATCCAGCCAATTGTCGAGAATTTGGAATATGTTGTTGATGGAATGGCGATGACTCGCTCCTACCAAAAAGGAAAAGAGGAATGCAAAGGATCTTGAAGAGTCGATTGGGGAAGATAGGCAAGAGAACAGGTCTTGCGGTCAGAGTAGTGTGATGCGGACGTACCTTCTTCAAGGCATTCTTGCCTCCTTGACAAAAGACTTGACAGACCGATTTCGGCGAGATTTGGTCATCAACATCAATACATCAACCATTCAAGTAATCGAAAAAGAGTAGTGAGCCCATAACTGTATTTTTATAATCGTTCCTTTCCAGAAAGAAGACTTTCCACTCTACGCCCCGCTGGGTACTCGTGCCGCCCAGAGATTCAATTCTCCTTGCATGGCCTGCCTCCACCCAGGTATCCCAGCCCTGCGTCCCGCTCCTGATCATCAAAGTTTTTATTAAAGCTGGCTGGTTCCCTGAAAGTTGACGGCAGTGCTCTTCTGGCCGGCAGCCGCCTTGTCGAGCTCGATGTTCTTGTTCAACTTCTTGGTCTCCTCGGCGATCTTGGCGGAGTTGTCCTTCTTTCCCTGGGCCTGCTCGATCTGCATGGCGAGGTTGAAAAGCTTGAGCTTAAGGACCTTGTTCTTGATCTTGCCAACCTGGAGCGCCTTGCCGGCCTCAGTCTTGGTACCACCGGCGGCTTTGATGGCCTCGTTGAAGCCGCCCGCCTTGGTCTCGGCGTTCTCGGCCGTCTTGCGTGCGGCCTTGATGATGGCCAGGTCCTCGGCGGAGACAGAGGCCAGGTTGTTTTCGTCAATCTGTTTACAGACGTGTCAGACGCCTGTGCTGGTAGAAGGGCTGTTGGTAAAAGAACGAGAAGACGAATGACTTACAGGGAACTTTGCCTTGACTTCGGCCAGGGCGTTACCGCCAACGCCGCCGGAGACGGAGAACTGGGAGTAACTCTGGGCAGAAAGAGCCCGCTTACTCAGGTCCCGGGTGTCCAAGGCGCAGGGCGCCGCGAGGGCGGAGGTAAGGAGGGTAAAGACGAAGGCGAACTTGAATTGCATTTTGACTGTTGGACATGTATGGAAAGGTAGAGGTAGTGGTAAAGAACGAAAGTGTCTGAAAAATGGAACGTAGGGAATGTAGAAAGTACAACTAAAAGACAGCACAGCTGTAAGTCGAAGAGAATGTTTTGAGTGAAGGGCTTTGATAGAGAATGATAATGAAGAAACAAATCAACACTCTCCCGCCGGATGGTCTTGCATCTTATAAAGCAAGTTAAATGGCCAGCTTGGATGAGTTTGAAACACGTTCATCCGCTTGAAGCACTACTAGCCATTGTGATTTTTGTTTAAGACCCAAGGTTCAACTGAAACCACCCTCAATCCCAACATAGGCCCGCCTGTCAAAACATGTTTTCCTGAATGTCACTTATGGTTCGTGGAAAAATACCCATCCAAACCACCCAGAAAGGCGTTCCAAGGGTGAAAGTCAGTTGATGGGCCAGGGTGAAGCCAGAGTCCCGGCGAGTTTCCGCTGAGTTCTTGTTTCATTGCCATCGGCGGTTTTCCCATGTTCCACACTTGACCGACTTCGTGATATCGGTGCCGGGCGGCTAAAGTTGCCATTGACGAGCCTTTGAAAAAGGCCACCCAATCGCGAGAATTCACAATTCCCCTTGAAGATTCCAAAGTGTTGTTTCGACACGTCGCACCTTGTGAACTTCCCCTGATGCCCCTGCCCGACTGCTTCGAACCCCTGCGTCATGGGGGTGTTGTTGACCCCTTCGGTTGTGTTCCGGATTTCTTCGCAGGGTATGATTGAAGAGCTCGCAGCTTCTACTCGGTGGAAAGCAGCACAAAAGCCGATAGAAGTCTTCAACGAGCACTCTGGTCTCGTAGACCGCCATGAGGTTGATAGATTGCTTATTGATCCTCATACTGGCCTAACCACTGGTCGGTTCGATCCAGTCTGCTGAAAGTACAGGCAACAACATTGCTCCACTCGCGGTAACTTCGACAATGTGGCACGAAAAGAAAGATAGACACTTTTCCTATCGTACCGTTAGCAATGGAAGTGAAGCATAAGGACAAAGTGTACGGGGACATGATGTTGCAAAGGGAAGGAAGACGACGAAGTAAGTCGCAGAACGGGATTGCGGTTGGAGTCAACGCCTCTGCACTCTGCAGAGTGCGCTCTGACCAGATCCACGATCTTAACAATTCCCAGTCCGATGATAACGAACAACATCTTCATCGAAACCAAACAGACGACGACGTTGAGTGTTGTTTATCGACAAAAGGCAAAAAGAAACAAAAGAAGGTTCAATTTGGGTGGAAATGCATTTCCGCCAATGCCATCCGACGGGCCTCGGCACCCCATATTTAACCCCAACTTTACCCCAACTTCTCGGGACGGCAGAGACGGGTCATGCGTCACTTCCAACGAGGCAAACCGACCGAACTTCCCCTCACTAACAATGACAGCTTCCAAATCCATCCAATCCCCTCTTTCTGACAGAAGCCCGCTGATATCCGATTCGATAACACGGCATCTTGTTATCCCTTCGAGAGCAACCAAAATGCTCTGCGATAGAGGAGGAACCGACATGTTACATGCCAGATAGCCAGCCAGTCTCTGATATCCTGCCTCTTCGGTTAGTCAACCGCAGCTTGGGATTCGCCGTTTGATTATCCCAAGCCCGGTCCGGCCACCCAGCTGAGCGAATCCGGCGGCAAGATCCGTGATGGCTGTGGCCCTTTTAAGATAGATCCATCCCATCATTCTTTGGAGAAATACTATTTGGGCTCTTCTTCGTCCGGACTCCCTTTGGAACAAAGCAAACAACTCCACACTACTACTCCTCTTCTCACCTTGCTTGTTGCTGTAGAAGTGAAGTGAACAGTCTACCTACCGATATTGTCTTGGAGTCTCCTCAACTACCCCAATCGTTCACGATGCCGTTCCGTTCGCCCTTCAAGGACTTGAATATCCCAACCAACGTCGATGTCTGGTCTCTCGTCTTTGATCGGCCAAATGTTTCGTTCCCGACCTCCAAGAAGGTGATGACCTATGCCGAAAACACCAAGCTCTCACACACCTGGGACCAAATACGGACTGCCTCCATCGACTTTGGGAAGGGCATGAAGGATCTTTGGAAATGGAGAAAGGGAGAAGTTCTCGCGTTGTATACGCCTAATAGCATTGATGTAAGCTGGGCCGTCATCCATACACGGAAGTATAGAGAACACGCGGAAACAAAAGGGGTTGCTAACATCAAATAACAACCACCAAGACCCCAATCGTCACTCTGGGTGCTATCTGGGCGGGCGCCGTCGTCTCGCCCGCCAACCCGCTCTACACCGTCGAGGAGCTCACCTTCCAACTCAAAGATTCCGGCGCCAAGGCCATCGTCACGCAAGCCCCCTTCCTCAAGACGGCCGTTGAGGCGGCCAAGAAGGCCGGCATCCCCAACGACCGCATCATCCTGGTCGGCCAGCACGCCGACCCGTCGAAGCAATTCAAGCACTTCCGCAACATCAAGTGCGTCGACTTCCCCGCCCGCTTCAGGAAGGCCGTCATCAACCCGGAGAAGGATCTCGTCTTCCTGGTATACAGCTCCGGCACGACGGGCTTGCCAAAGGGCGTGTGCCTGACGCATCTCAATGTTGTGTCCAACATTTTGCAGAGCGCGGATGTGGATGGGAGGTATTGGTCTGCGACTGGCGGCTTGGATGGTGAAGGCGACAAGTTTTTGGGCGTTCTCCCGTTCTTTCACATTTATGTGAGTGTTTTGCCATCCCCAATTCTTGATCCCTATATTGTGGAACTGAGGAGAGCTGGACTGATCTTGAAATAACACAGGGTCTTACCTGCGCCCTCTTCATGTGTCTCTACCTCGGTTGGGAGATGTTTGTCGTTGAGCGCTTCGACCTGGAAAAGGCGCTGCAGACGATCCAGGATCAACGCATCACCGGCTTCTACGTATCCCCTCCTGTCGTGCTGGCCTTCGGCAAGAGCCCGCTGGTGGACAAGTACGACCTCAGCACGCTGAAGGTCATGCACTCGGGCGCCGCGCCCCTAACGAGCGAGCTCACCGAGGCCGTGTGGCAGCGCCTCAAGATCCCGGTCAAGCAAGGCTACGGCCTGAGCGAGTCCAGTCCTGTGGTGACGTGCCAGACTGTGGACGAGTGGGCCAAGTTCATGGGTTCTTGCGGCAAGATGATGCCGAACATGGAAGCGAAGCTGGTGGATGAAGACGGCAAAGAGGTTGCCGAAGGCGAGGTATGTCGTGTGTCCGCCACATCATGTAATGGCACCGGGTATAACTAACAACACGTGGACAGGTTGGCGAGTTGTGGATCAAGGGACCTAATGTGTTCAAAGGCTACTTCAAGAATCCAGAGCGCACCAAGGAAGCCTTCTCCGCGGACGGATACTTCAAGACCGGTGACATGTTCCACATCGACAAGCACGGCAACATGTACTGCGTGGATCGCCTGAAGGAGTTGATCAAGTATAGTAAGTGATTGCTGCTGTTTCGTATTCTTCCATGGTAAGGAAACCAAAACTTTTGAATTGACTACTGACATTGTTTTCTTTGCAGAGGGCTTCCCCGTCCCACCAGCCGAACTCGAAGGTCTTATTCTAGGCCACAGCGACGTAACTGACGTGTGCGTTATCGGAGTCGAGGACCATAGTCAGGCCACCGAAGTGCCTCGGGCGTATGTCGTCCTTCGGCCAGGAGTCCAAGCCAACGACAGCAAGGCTCAGGATATCATCGATTACGTTGCCAAGCAAGTTGCCCCTCATAAAAAGCTGCGCGGAGGCGTTCGATTTGTTGCAGAGGTTCCCAAGTCGCCCAGTGGCAAGATTCTTCGGAGAATGTTGAGAGACAAGGTGAAGCAGGAAGAGCGCGCTGCGGGATCAAAGCTCTGAAAAAAAGGGGGGTGTAGCCAAAAAGGTTATGTGATGATGAAAACTTGATGTACTGGATACCGTATCTTTATATCGTCTACCTTCGCGGTTAAATGTGACTTTGATGTCTACGTGAAAGATATGTTAGTAGGTAGATCTATATAAGCTGTACTTTCACCCTGAGGGGGGTTATTAAAAGCACTCTATACATACCAGGAGTCGCAATCCCCTGGATTCACTCACCATCTATATCATACAAAGTGCTTTATTACACTTACAACGAACCGGCCAGCTGCTCTCTCTAGCCCATCCTCTCCGCCTCCTCCATCAGCTTCTCCACACTGAACCTCTGGTCACCCCTCGCAAACCAATCCAAGAGGTTCCTGCGCTCGTTCGCCCTCTGCTGGCCCTGCTCGCCGCCAGTTCCGTCCCAACCGCCGTAGAACCTCTGGAGGCACATGAGCAGCCACTGCGCGTTCTCGGGCGACACGCCTCTATCCTCCATGACCTGGCCCTGCATCAGCACGACGCCCTTGTCGGCGCTAAAGTCCATGTAGTGCGTGACCGTGGTGTGCGGCTGGGCGAACTCGCCGCGGTTCTTGTACTCGGCCAGGTGCGTGAAGAGGACCGTTGACGTCGCGGTCGCCGCGTCCCAGGTCCACTGCAGGAAGTGGATCTCGGCGCCCTGCTCCGGGTGCGGCACGGGGAGCACAAACTGCGGCCGCGAGCGCGCGAGGGTGTCCATGGCCGAGTAGGTCTCCGAGGGGATCACGGCGCACAGAGAGTGGGTGTTGTTGGCATAGCGAAGGCGCCAGATGGCGGAGAGTTCCTTGATAGGCAACTCGCGGGCCTTGTCCATATCGAGGATCTCGGAAAGAGGCTTGATGCCGGAGCCGGAACCCGAAGATCCTGCTTTCTTTGGAGTTTTCGGTGCGGCTTCCGTTGTTGACGTGGTAGTGGTAGCATTAGACTTGGCGGCGCCGGCATCAGCAGCGGCAGCAGCGGGGGCAGCCGGAACGGGAGCACCCGGTAGTTTAGTTGCATCGTCGGTCTCCTTGCGCAGGCGCTCAATCTTGTCCTTATATGCTTGCTTGAGGGCATCGATGTCAGGAAGACCCTCCTCCCTAGCCTTGCTCTCCAACTTTTGGCGGTACTTCTCAATGACACTGCGCGGTTGTTGCGTCGTGGCGAGGAAGCGCACATCGTGAACTTGAGCCCATCGCCTTTGGCCGGAGGCGCGGAGCGTACGAATCTGAGAACAGGGATGTGTGAAATGCCGAAGCATACCCGCGGTGCGAAGGGAGGCCATGGCGACGGTAGAAGCTCTGCAAAGAGTTTTGTTTAGCCGTTGCGAAAGTGAAAGTTCAGTGAAGAACGATGAGAATGAAAAGTTGACGTCAAGTTAAAGCCGAGGGCGTCAAGTCTCAAACCCTAACCCTGAGAACATACCATGCCCCTCTCAAATGACGCCCGCGAAAACATCACAAGCGACCGTCACTCGCGGTTATTTCAATCACCACGCCCTAACTTGGTGATCTGATGTTGCTGAGGTGTTTCATTATTCTAGAAGATAGTTACTGCAAAGACCTTCGATCGATACGGCGCGCTCCCTTTAAGTTGATATCTCAAAATCCCCCTCCACCCCTCATTTCCTCACCTGGCAGTGTACATATGTAGGCTGTATGCAAGGTAACCTTTGTTTCCGATTGTACATTGCATTTCCTTTAGGGCCACCTGCGTCAGCATTCCTCGTAGAACCAGACAATCAGAGGAGTGGTGAAGCGAGTCCATGCAAATTTGCAAAAATGTTGTGGTTCACCACCACCATGACCTAGACCATCGAACCCCACATTAGAAAAACTTCTCCCAGTGCGTAAATCACGGCATGCATATCGGACATCCGGTAGGGCTGCGAGGCTGTGCGCTACGAGTCAGGATCGCCAGGGTCCATGTGGATGATGGAGAATGCGGGGGAAGCTAGTATGGTTACTGGGACATGGACGGACCTCGTGTTCGACCTGTCGGGTTGTCTTCCAGGTCACCCACTCGTCATGGCCCACGATTGCCCTCCCCGCCCCTCCTTGGGAGTCTGGGGACCACGACGGGATGGAGTTCACCGATGAACTACCGATGAACCATCGGCTGAGCGTTGGCAGCCGGATCTGATCTATCCGCCCAGAGGGATCCCACCTATCGGGTTGTTCTTGAGCTTCAGCCCCTCTCCCTCTTCTCTCATGTTGGAACGAAAGGAAACCTCGCTTTGGCCTCGAGAATCCGGCAGCTTCAAATTGATCACCGATGACGGCGCACCGCAGAGAATCTACACTTCACTTGTTCACACAAAGCTCACGGCAATACCGACCACGCAAGACGAGATCACAAAAGAAAAAGGTATCGACATTAAGACACAAAATCTAGTCCTCGCTAACATCTAAAACACAAAACGCGCCAGTAACCACTTCCATAACCCCTGAGGGAGAGGAGGCGGCATGCCAAGATATGATATACACGAGGAGGTAGCTCGAAAAGTCTATGCCCTTCCTCATCTAAACCCTTTAGTACCTTTTTCTAGAATCCTCTTTCCGCTGCAGGCTCATCATAACTGTTTTCTTTCCTCCATGAAACATCAAGACGCAATAATGATTTTATCGCTGACCCAAGTATTTGTTTCCAAGAGTCCCAATGCCAAGTCGTGGTATGACCTGATCTGGGCGTTGTCCTTCAGTCCGTCATGCTTTTTGCTAGGTGCTACTGAAAGCACTAACTTAGGCGTTGACGGTCTTGAAGACCCAGCGCTCAGTGTTCTCCTTGAAGGGAACGCCGAGCTCGAAGAGCTTGACGATGACGTTGGAGAAGTCCTTGAAGAAGAGCTCGTTGTCGGCGGCGTACTTCTGGACCCACTCCTTGAACTTCTTGTCCTGGATGAGGGCCATGTCGGCAGGAAGCATCATGAGAGACTTGGTCTTCTTGTCCTCGTACTGCTTGGGGCCGTTCCACTTCTTCCACTGCCACTTCTCGTCGAGGAGGAGCTTGTAGTAGTCGTTGGTCATGACGGTGGGGGAGAAGGTCCAGGGACCATCGAAACCGGAGCGGTCGGTGTGGCAGCGGCCGAGAGCGTGAGCACCGGCAAGAGCAACGATCTCCTGGTCGTTGAAGCCCATGCGGTAGAAGATGTTGCGGAGATGGTCCTGGGCCTGGGAGGCGTCGGGGAGACGACCATCGGGAGTGCAGGCAGCAACGTCACGGTCCTGGCGGCCGGGGCGGTAGGGGATCTTGGGGCCAAGCATCTCCTGGATGGCGCAGACACCGGCAAGGATCCAGAGATCGGAGTAGGTGATCCAAGGGAACTTGGCTGTTCAGGACGTCAGTAAAGTGGAACCCCATTGTCAGGAAGGATGGGAGTTGCTTACCCTTGACGGGCTCGAGGAAGTCACGAGCAGCCTTCAGTCCGGCGTTGGCACCGTGGTCAGACTCGGGAGCGAAGCGCATGGTGGCACCGTTGGAGCCACCAGTGCCAGTCTCCTTGTCATAGGTACCAGAAGCGTGCCAAGCGAGACGGACGAGGACGGGGCCGTAGCTGCCATCGTCATAGTTCTCGTTCTCCTCGAGGCGGGAGGCAATCTCGTTGTAGACGGCCTGGTAGTCGTCGAACTTGGGAGAGAAAACCTTGGGGGTGGCGGAAGCGCCGTCCTGGTTGAGGAACCAGAGACCGCCGGCACCGAGGGCACCAGCACCGATAGCCCAAGCCCAGATGTTGGAACCGCCGGACTTAGCGGGCTCGGAAGAGTAGAGACGACGAGCACCCTGGCGGAAAGCAGCGCGGGGCGCGGCAGTGAGCGCAGGGCGAGTCGAGGTGCGCAGAGCGCGGAGAGTGCGGGTAGCAGTGCGGGAGGCGGCCATCTATGCGGAAGGATATTTAGTTAGCATGGTTGTTCTCGATATCATCATGGTGAGTCCCATGATGTTCTCGGAGGTAAGAAGATGTCGCATATCACTGGCGTCGTCGAAGCTCACAACAGATTCCTAACGTGAAGATACGAGCAGGCAGCTGAGAGCAACGAGGGAGCCAGGAAGACAAACGACTCGCGGTGGATAAAACTACATGATGCGTACCTTGATGGTTCTCTAAAACAGGACGATATGAAGAGGAGGAAGGAAACAGGAAGGATGAGAGCAGAGCAACAGCGACTGACAACAACGAGGGAAGAAAAAGAGAAGAGGAAGGAAGCGAGGACGACGATTCACAAAAAGCACTAGTCTACAGCTATCAGATCGGGGGATTCAGGCAGGTGGGATGGTGCAATTGTATCCTTTCGTAGCTCGGCTGTTGCCCCGGAAAGACGAGGCCCGGGGCCACCCCGGTGGGGTCATGGTCTCGACATGCCACACGAGTTCCAGCGAAGCAAAACGTCTCTGGAATCATATCGAAAAAAAATCAATCGCGTGCGCGTTGAGTGGCCAGCTCGCCCATGTCTCTTTTTTCAGGGACCCCGTTCAGGCCGATCCCTCCCGCTCAGGCGCGGCTGTGGGACCATTTCTAAGCCTTTCCCAAACTCGAAATTCGTAGGCGGGAATTGAGACCCGTCCGAGTGGCAGTGGCATTGAGAGAACACCATCGAGATCCCCGTGGTTCCCTATTGGACCCCGAGGGTGAAACCCGCCGCAAGCTCATGAAGCCGGCTATATCCCGGCATTTGTCACTGGGTCTGGGTACACTCGAGACGACAACAGGCGGCAACCGCTGACTAAAGCTGCGACAATGCCAATCAATCGTCAATGGCTTCAAAGAACGTGCTCAAAAGCCAAGAGATACTGCGGAGCTATATCGGAAACCGAGAGAGGTTTCCATATGAAAGCTTACGTTGCCTCTGTAGAACACTGATGGTTAACCTTGTGACAGATCTTCTTGAACAGTCTGGATGACTGTAGTACATGGTCATGAGCGATGACTCTGACAAGAATGAGTTATCAGACCGAATTTCTGTGGCACAAAGTACGGGTACCTCAACAAACAGCGGCGTAGCCATAAACGGCAGACAGTTTGCAACGGGCACATGTCGAAATCCAACCGCGATGTTGCCTCATCATTGGCTCCTGTTTTCTAGGGTCGTTTGTTCTACGTGTTATAAAACTAAACAGAAACCCCTCCCCCCTCCGGCCTCAAACTTTGTCCGCCATTAAATGGGCATGATGGGGTATCGTGGGGACTCGGGAGAGGGGGCAGGAATTTAGTGCTTCTAGAACGGCAGCTTGATACCAGTAGCGCGGAGATGTCAGGATGTCTTTAGATAACGATTTCTCGAGTTCATTCCCTCATACGGGCACACGTGGCAAAACCAATTTATGTTATCAATTCATCACTTTTTCTCCAGATCGTCTGAACCACCCAAAGATTGTCCGAACATTTTTGACGAGGCCCTTCCCAAACCCCAAAAATTCTACTGGCGCGCCAGCAGTAAGCATGCGGGGTCCTCAAGCTGCATCGATGTCGCACGCACGGTGGAGGTACTTCACAATATGACAGTGTCCCATATGAAATGGATGGGGCCGGCCGATCATTACAAGTCGCTAGGTCATTTACAGCACCCCTCACCTTGATGGTCCTTATGTAATCCTATCCAACAGCCGTCCAAATTCAACGTTAAAAGAGATGACTTGTACGAGACGGTTCAGTCTTCATACAAATATCTTATGACTTTGGTTACCGATACCTTGTTTTGTATGTCGCCCATGATTGATATATCTGACATCATTTTATATCTTCTGTTAGCCCATATTTGCCCATGGCATTGTCGTGTGATGGAAGGCTCGAAAGTGTACAAAGTCCACAGGCACAAAGTGGCGGGTGGCGGCGAGTTCCTAGGCTCCCCTGCCGATCGCGGAACCTTCTTAGTCTCCCGTCCACAGCCCCTCGGACAGCCTCGTCCGTCATGCCTTATATTTGACACTTGGAGCGGTAACCTCCTTCGAGACAGCCTTATGATCACAGCTGGCCTTTTGCAAACCCACAGCACCTTCAACAGCCCGGATTATTAGACGTCCACCGCTAAGGTATCATGTCTGCTTGGTGACCTTTCAATCCTTTTCATATGCACGCATGGACAGCGACTGTCATGTTCCACAACGATAAATTACTACGATCCTCTATCTAAGGTAATGTCATTTTTGTTCGCTCCGTATCACAAAAACATAAAGGACCTTCTCCGGTTTGCGGGACTCAATCTCTCGTAGTTTGTGTTCCAAGAGTCGTTGCCAACGCAAAATGATCAAAAAGTCAAGGAAAAGGTTCCTCTCCACGATGCCAGGTTGCCAGGCTGGAAGATATCGACGTACAGTGCCAGTTTGCTATCACTGGACGTGCCGATGAACCATGCCAGCTGGCCACGCCGGAAAGTGTTGATAGACGATGCCAGCTTGCCATCACTGGAACGTGCCGGTGGGTTGAAAATCCACGTCTATTCAACCGTGCTCAGGCTTTGCCTCTATTGCTTTGCATTGGTCTCTGGGCAAGTTAAAAAGTCAAAAGGCTACATGACGCATATAGGGGGGAGGAGGGGAGGGATGCCGGTTACTCTTTTCGTTCGTTGCGTTGATAGTATACGAATATCAGCCGTAAGTTCCACTGGTGGCGGGACAAGACGTAAGGGCGAGTAGGAGATCGGTGTGCTTAGTTGAAGCTAGCCGGTCCTTGGGCGTTCGGATCGGGATCCGCGTGAAGTTGGTAAAAGCTGTAGAACCTGGCCTCGGCCTTCTGGCGGGTAGGTTCGTCAAGCTCGCCTATGGCAACACCGTTCTCCTTACCACCGAGCTTGGCTTTAGTGATGGCCGAAATCGATTGAGGGCTGCACGTAGAATTAGCATAAGCATCTAATCGATGTCAGGCACGTTGTTGGGAGGAGCGGTAAAACGTACCCATAGAGTTCCCGGTCGAGGGCCAAAAATTCCTTCATGGCCTGTTTGCCACCACGATCCTGCAAATAGTTGAGGTATACCTGGCACAGCTCCTGCTTAACAGCTGGGGATAGGCGACTTTTGCTGCGGATGGTCTGGATGATGTCTTTGACTCTCTCACCATGTTGTTCCTCAAGTTCAGCACTAGTAGGCTGGCCCAGCTCAAACTCGAGCCACTTTTGCCAGAAATGGCGGCTGTCCGAATACCACTGGACATTCTTGGAGAAACAGGCGCGGGCTTCCTCACTCGATCCCTTGACCTTCCACAGAAGATAAGCCCACTCGGTGACAAGAGCGGCCTTGGTAAAGATGTCCACCGTTGGAGAGTCAATCTGCGCCTTGTACACTTCTATGGCGGCGTCCAAACCACTCTGGCGGCGCTCAAGGTTAGCCCAAGAGACAATGGCCTCGACGCAATCGGGAAGCTTGTTCAGAATGGCCGCATGAATGTCGCGGGCAACATCAACGCGTTCGGACATCTCCTCGAAATACGCATACTGAAGCCGAATTCCCGGCCTACTAACCGGAACATACAGAGTCGTAGCGCGGAGGTAGATGTTGCGGACTTCCTCCTCTTTGCCTTCTTGCGCCGACATCCAGCGAGCGTAGCGGAACCAAAACTCGTCGTAAAGAGCACATGTTACCAAGCACCTCTCATATAAGAAAACGGTTCGGTTGAAGTTGCCCTCAGACTCCTCGAAATCGAGATACTTGCGCCAGTTTGCCAGTTGCGCATGCTCAAGCTCAGTAACGTGGAAGTATGGGCGCTTGATCTCAGATTCGAACGTCCAGCGCTTTGTGGTCTCGGCTTGTGTCTGCTGAAAGACAGTGTATAGCTGCGCATCAATCTTTACGCGTATGTCACGCTCGATCTCGGGCTCGCTCTTCTGAATACCGAATGAGGCACTCTCGGCTTCGACTTCCGCCCGGTAGCGGGCCAACGCATCGGCGGAAACCAGCTCCGCAAGTGGGCGTGTCTGAGCCAGGGTCCTGAGACGCTCGAAGTAGCGGGCATACTGGTGCATGGGAATTCGAATGACTCGGTTCAGGATCGCGACGATTTTGTCTTGCGCCTCCTGTCTCTCTTCGTACTCGAGGTACTTGTCCCAAAAGGGGTGGGCGAGGAAGTCCATGCCGACGTGATTAGCGCCGCGCTCGAAGAGGCTAAGAAGAAGTCAATAAGTGCTAAATGGCCAAGCACGGGAGTGAGGGGTGGGAAGGGAAGTAGAGTACAAGAGGGGAAACTCGGTGTAAACGAAGCATCCATCCAAAGTGACCAAACTGTTTCTCAGTGGTATGCGCGAACGGGGAACGGGCAAAGAGGTAAGACGTGAACGAAGAATATCTGCTAGGAAGAGCAGAGCCTGGTATGAATTGTGAGAGAACTGTTCCAGCATAGGATGGCTGCCTTGTGGTTGTTCTCACCGTGTTCGTACGGTCGCGGATTCGTACTTTTCCCTCTCGAGTCGACAAAGAGCCGCGCACGGCTTTGCAGTTTGCTGCAGGTAAGGTGGTCTTGAGGGGGGGCGGGGACGGAAAGGATTGAGAAACTTACTCTCTCACGAGTTGAGGTGTGTGAGTAGTTTCCATCTTAAAGGAGCAATACTCTGTCCACAAATCAACCGAATTGGTGATACTGGCGCATCCTCGCTCGTACACCTATACACACCTGTTAGATTGATACCAACCAACGAGAAGAGAAGAGGCTTTTGCCCATACCATTTCAGCTGACTCCGGACCCGAGATGTTGAATTCGAGATCGGCATACTTCTTCCAGTAGCCGAACAGCAGAGGAAATTTCAGCAGGAATCGATCGTATGTGGCGCGGAGGGTAGCGAGAGCCTGCGGGCTCGAGTTTCTGTTGAGACCACCTTCGAGTCCTTCGCAGGCGCGTACCAGTTTCTCCCAGTTCTCAAAGTTGTCGGTATCAGCATCCTAAATATGATCGCAAAAGGTCTGGTTAGCGACTCGGCACGATGACCCCGACAGCGACGTCTGCATTGACTTACCACCTCAGCACTGAGCCTCTTGATTTCGGCGTTCTCCTCATCGGACCCGCCATAGTTGCTGAAGTCGCCCATTGTAATCGATGATTCAAGGCTGAGCGTTGAGGGCGTCTGGTGTGTGTGTTCCCAGAGCAACGAATACTGTTGGCTAAGGATTCACAGATATCCTAGTGACGGGTCGCGTCGGTGGCAGATATTGCAATCGCGTAGGCGTTTAGGTTTTGCGACTATGGAGATGATGAACAGTCGGGTTTGGCAAGAATGGCAGCGAGTCTGGACCATCCAAAAATTGGTCGCCAGAACGGAGTTGACTGAACGGTGTGCAAAGATGCGTCACGGTGGTTACGGGAGACAAGAAAGCGCAAGTGGAAGAAGGTTGGACCCATGGAGGACGGGAAGTTGAGATGGAGCTTCGGGCCAGTGAAGGAAGACACGCCAGACCGGCAGGCCAAACCTCCAGCGGCAGCATGCCCGCAAGGAACTGCAGGTGACGGCAAGCTGAGTCGGGTTTGTTTGGCTGGCAAAGCTGTCCACACCGCCCGGAACCTTGAGGGTACGTACCCACCCGGAAACACGGTGAGACTCCACCGGGGCCTTTCGTTTGACCAATTAAATGTCAGAGAACGATGAGATAAGATAAGATCCAGAGACCGTTCAAGAATAAAACCAGCAAACTTTTGCAAACTTTTGAACCTCTTCTTTCTTCTTTTTCTCCCATATGGCTAGTGATGATGACAAAACAAAAATTATGATAGGAAGAGGATGAATTCTCCCAAAGAGGAGAGCATGATCTCACCATATGTTAATCTGAAGCCATCAAACATCTAAAATATTTTTGTGGCACTGCGTTGCTACGATCGCTTTTTCTCGTTTACTTCTTTTTGTCATTTTACTTCCAGTACTTTGCTAGCTGGCAACCACGATGCCGGTTATTCTGCGGTAATTCTGTGTTCCAAGAGCGGGTTGCAGTTTGCGGCGCACCATACGAAGCTATTCCACGCCTTGAGACCTTTGAGAGAACATCGGGCAGTCTCCAGGAACCTCGTAGAGTGGTCGCCTAAAGTATGTCGAAATATCCGATGGCACAGCCTACTCTTGCAAGAGCTAGTTGTGTTGAGTGATCTCGACATGTCTGATGCTGTCAAACCGCATCCTGTCTGCCCTCGATTTCGAGTCGAGGCTAACAATCGTGGAATTCTCATTGTCTCTTTTTATGGTCCCGCCGGGGCTGTCGATCATCGGTTGGCCGAAACAACTAAAGTCAAAAGTACTTCTCTGCCCTCTTAACATTGTGTTGCGTATGCGGTGCATGCGCCTGATAGTCCGACTGCAGGTATTCATTGATGTTCATGTTGTTCTCTGAGACCCGTGTAATAGGTAAGGTAACTGCGGCTCTTGTGACAGGGCTGACAGCCTGACGGGCCAGAGCGTACCGTAGTGTTGTTGCGGAAAGTGGAGGCAGCTGAAAACCGATGCTCAGGGGGCAAGGGGTGCCCCAGCCAGACCGACACCTTGCCGCCGTCATCCGGCTCCCCTCCATCCCCTCGTGCAATTCTGGACGACGGTAAAGCTAGTTTTCCAATTCCGTTCTCGAAGAACTGTATCATCTTGTCTTTTGGAATCAAACATACTTACGTTGAGATCAACATTTGACACCTAATCCGATTCCGCCCCTGCTTGTTCGCCTCGACGCTTGTGATACGGAAGGTTCCGACTCGGTGGTCTCTCGCTTACACTACACTACTTCCTTCCCACGAGAGCTATCCGTCCTGCGACAACCCATTTTCAAAGCTGTTCAAGCCTCGCGTTCTCACCGATCACACGCCTTGCTTCTATCACATGCTGCTCCATTATTCGCTTTCGAGATAGCAAGAGGTCGCTTAGGCCTACCCTTTTACTTGCTGTGTACTCGCTCGAGCTTGACCAGTCTTCCATCTACTCGACTCCTTGAGATCAACCCGGCAACCATACTCGAAACTTTGTTGCCAGGTGGCATTTGTCGCGGGACCATTCACGAGTCTACGGAATCATTGCCCCGACGATCACGATATGGGAGCTCTCGAATACGTTAACCCTCCGCTGTAATTAACCTGCATCACAACTACCGCTATCGAACATGGACTACAACAGCTCTACATCATCTGCCCTTTGGGCAGGCCAGCCACCGCCTGTCGAAAAGTCAAGCCAAATCCTTATCCGCGAATACCCTCACCGTGCGATTGCAATTGCCTCCGAGACGCACGCTCTCATCCTCCGACATAGTCAGAGCACCAGCGAAGCCATTGCCAATGGCACCCTCGCCTCCGTTGCCTCCGCTCGTCCACGATCCGGCAGTCTCGACAATGTCACTTCAAAATGCATGGTGGAATTCACGCGGCGGACAGACAAGCTATTACTCGACTACCGACCCCTAACATCCCGGCCGATCTATGGAACACTGGGAATGATCTCGATCGGGCCAGACGTGTTCATTTGTGTCATCACCCAGGCATCAAGGGTTGCTACTCTTCGTCCGGGCGAGACGGTGGAAAAGATAGAGAGCGTGCAGTTCTTCTGTTTAAATTCGGCAGCTTACGATGATGTTTTCCTGCTTGATGTTCACGACGAGATGGATGCTGCCTCGGTATACGGCCAGCCCTTGGGCCGAAGGGACCCAATGGAGCACCCATGTGCCGAGTTGCAGAAGCTCCTCAGCAACGGGACATTCTACTACAGTACGGACTTCGACATCACCAACCGCATGCAGGACAGGCCAGCTGATGCGGTAACGTTCGATATCGACAATTTCGACGAGTCCTTTCTTTGGAACTCGTACATGATTCGCCCGCTTGTTGAGTTCCGCTCCAAGCTCCAGGAACAGGAACGAGATGCGTTGGATGCCTCGCGGATCCTGACCTCTGCCATTCGAGGTTTTTGTAGGACATGGGCTATTCCTCAGACGTCGGCGCCTTTGAGGTCTGCCAAGACAGGCCTTCCTTCATACTTGACCATCATTTCGCGTTTGTCTTGTAGAAGGGCAGGCACAAGATTCAACTCGCGAGGTATCGATGACGATGGAAATGTTGCAAACTTTGTGGAAACCGAGACGACGTACTGGAGCCCCTCAGGCCTTGTGTTTTCATATGCTCAAGTACGCGGCTCGGTCCCTGTCTTTTGGGAACAGCAAGCCGGGCTGCTGCCAAACCAGCAGAAAATTACCATTACCCGATCACCGGACGGAACACAGCCAGCATTCAACAAACACTTTTCTGATCTGGAGCAGGCATATGGTGCTGTCCACGTAATAAACCTACTCAGCATGTCGAAGCCGGGAGAGTTTGAGCTGACGTCGCTGTACCGTACTGGTATCAAGAACTGTCCTCTCAGTAGGCCAGAGGAGGGACAATCACGCGATCATGCTCTCCTGAGAGCTACTGAGTACGACTTCCACGCTGAAACGAAAGGACCCCAAGGTTATGAAGCGGCAAATGAGATCAGACATTATCTAGAGCGCTCGGCCGACGGCTTTGCTTATTACCTCGCCCAAGAAGCGGATGACGGCGAAGAGAGGGCGGGCCGTGATAAGCGTGCATCTTCGCCCAGCCAGCGCCGCTATGTGGTCGCGTTACAGCAGGAGGGTGTTTTCAGAACAAACTGTCTGGATTGCCTCGACAGAACAAACCTCATCCAGACGATAGTATCGCAAATGGCAGTCGAGACTTTCTTGGGTCACCAAGGCGAGGGTGCTGCATCGGACTTTTGGTCACGACATGCCAATCTTTGGGCGGATAACGGTGATGCTCTGTCCCGTATATATGCCGGCACGGGTGCTTTGAAGAGTTCATTCACTCGTTCAGGCAAAATGTCTCTTGCTGGAGCTATCGCCGACGTTCGCAAGTCGGCAACCCGACTCTATGTGAATAACTTCACGGACAAACAGCGGCAGATGACCATTGATACTCTTCTTGGCAGGATGATTGGTCAGGGGCCAGTGCATCTATACGATCCGATCAGCGATTACGTGTCCATGGAACTACAACGGCGAAGCAACGAGTTCTCGACAAACGAAAAGATTCGGATTCTGATCGGCACTTTCAACTTGAATGGCAAGACTGATGGTATCGACGAAGATCTGTCGTCCTGGCTTTGTCCCGCCGAATTGGGCGAAGCTCAACCCGAGATTATTGCGGTCGGCTTCCAGGAAATTGTTGAGCTCAACCCACAGCAGATTATGAACAGTGATCCAACCAGAAAACAATTGTGGGAGCGTGCCATAAAGGCTACCCTAGATCGACACTACAACAGGCCTGACGACGACAAGTACGTGTTGTTAAGAAGTGGCCAGCTTGTAGGTGCGGCGCTGTGCATCTTCGTCAAGGCCTCTGCTCTCCACAACATCAAAAATGTCGAAGGCAGTGTTAAAAAGACAGGCCTCTCGGGAATGGCTGGAAACAAGGGAGCCGTTGCAATCAGGCTCGATTACGCGAACACACCGATATGCTTCGTCACAGCCCATCTTGCTGCTGGTTTTACCAACTACGAGGAACGTAATAGGGACTATGCTACTATTAATCACGGCCTCCGATTCCAGAGAAATAGAGGGATTGACGATCACGGTAAGCTACTCATACAAGATGAACTGAAGAGCATGGCTAACACTCGTAGAATCCGTCATATGGTTTGGCGACTTCAACTACCGCATTGGACTAAACCTCGAAACCACCAAGGACCTGGTGAGGAAAGGAGCTCTCGAGGAACTGTATAGGAATGATCAGGTATGTGCCATAGGTTCTCCGTTTTTGGGACCACTGGGTTAATCTCTTGCAGTTGAACCTCCAAATGATGCATGGCTATGCCTTCCACTACTACTCTGAGGCGCGTATCACGTTCAACCCAACGTACAAGTATGATATCGGTACCGACACATTCGATACATCGTAAGTCCAACCGTATGAATTTGGCCATGGCCACAGTTTCTAACAATGTGCACAGTGAGAAAGCACGTATACCGGCATGGACGGACCGCGTTCTGAGGAAAGGACACAACCTTCGTCAGCTATGTTACAACTCAGCGCCCTTACGATTCTCAGACCACCGACCAGTATATGCCGTCTTCGAATGCACAGTCAATATCGTGGACGAGAAAATTCGCAACAAGATCAGCCGGGAGATATATGAGCGTAGGAAAGCGGATATTGGTAGCGACACAGCCAACCTCGCTGGGGATGAGTCCGACGATGAGGACTTGATCGGATACGATGCCATCGAGCCTGGGCTTCCCCCAGCTAGCTCCGATCGACAGAAATGGTGGCTGGACAATGGCAAGATGCCTCGATCATCCATCCAACCGCCAAAGCCCGACAGTCCTGCCTCCCAAATCATTCTCAATCCAAAACGGCCAGCTAATCCCTACATGCCCACTGATGAACCTGACTGGGTTAATGTTCCAAGATCCGAGTCAAGGCTTTCCTCCTTCTCGAGCCTCTCGACATCACCGTTTGAGCACGTCAATCATTCGATGCTGCTCTCCACTTCGGCGTCAAATTCGGCCCCTAGAAGACCTCTCCCTCCTCCCTTCGACCCATCCAACCTTCCCGCAAAGGTTGGACGATTGCAACTTACTGAAGATGGGAAGAGCGGCAAGTCTGATACTCCTCCACCACCCCCTCCTCCACGAAGGCAGACCGGTATGGGTGCTGTAGGGTCTACATCGGGACCTGCCATAGCCACTTCACCAGTGACTAGGAAGCCTGTAAATATGGCAGCGACACCAGGACCAGCACCAACCCAAGCAACAGCCACGCCGCCACTCCCAGCCCGTTCGATGTCTGTATCTTCTCAAAATACCATTAAGCAGAAAGCTGCGCCGCCGGTAGCAAAGAAACCCGCCCACTTAGCAGCACCATCATCACCGGCATCCAACAATTCGGTACCTGCGTCTATGGAGGACACGGTAACTCTCAGTAACTGGAAGCCTCTCCAGCCAGAGCGTTCCACAAACCCATCCCCGAACCCGTCTCTTTCAGGACTCCGAGGATCTTTAGCCAAGTCCAACGGTAACTCGTCCAGCTTCACGTCCCTCTCTTCACTCAATGACAGACTTGGGGATAACAGCGCGCCGCTACAACCGCCTCGGCGCGTCAATACAAGTACGGGATTTGCGCCTCAGGCACGGTATACGCCACCTGGAGGTGTAGGTCTTGTGGGATTGGCGGACCTGCAGCAAAAGACACAGGTCCCAGAACGAAAGCCCGTGCCGGTATCTGCGCTCACGCCAGGGCCAGCGCTTGTTCAGAAAGCGACGAAGCCTGAGGCTCCGCAGCCGCCCCCGCCAAGGAAGTCAAATACCGTGAATCTCCTAGACGATGATGACAGTGGTATGCAAATGGGAGGATGGCAAGCGTTAAAACCCTCATGATAAGAGGCCTGCACATGTCCATATTCTGGACCGCGAGATGGGGGATCCTTTGTTCAAGGTGATGTTGGTGGGTTTTTGTCGCGTTTTTGGTTACCCTTAGACGAAGATGCAGGAGCTGCACATACATATATACAACAGAAACTTGTTAATTCGGACGCACTGGTTCTTTTTTTGGGGTGACGCAGGACCCAAATCAGACATAAAACAAATGTCGAAAATGGTAACAAGACAGTCTCCTTAATGCGCCTGCATACACATCAATGCTTGAAAGTTTGTTAGCGTATTACATTAGCCGTTTCGATAAGGGGAGAGGACAGGGAATTCTAAGATTCTTATTAGTCTAAACCGCTAAAAGCCAGGCCAAGACCTCTCGCACACATGCACCAGAACTTCGACTCTATTCACAGTAGCAGCAGCGAACCAGAAGCTGTTATGCCAGGACTCCGGTATAGCCAACGAATAGGTTATACAGTTCAATGCTGGTTTGTTTGTTAGCTTGGGACTTCCTCCGGCTTTTTGGCTGGGAAAGATGCACAAATCTAAGAATATTATTGGCCAAAAAGGTCGCCAAGCTAGGATCTCGAGACAGATTCAGACCAGCGAACTTGAACTTCATTGACAATACTTTAAAGGGTAATATTTTCAGCGCCTTCCCAGCTTTTACATCGCCAAATACCACATCGCCAAACTCGAGAAGGAAAAGCGCTCTCCGAAGTACCAGGCCAACAAACTTTCCAGGGTTGGAGTGTAGAAGAGCCCTCGATAAGTACCAGGCTAACGAACTTTCCAGGGTTGATGTGTACACTAGAGGGACATACCTCTAACAGGGCGGCGTTGAGTGAATTTATACAGCGGGATCGGCTTGTTCAGGGCATGTTATCCGACTTTCTCTCTGGAGCGTACGTAAGATGGACCTTCTCTCTCTTCCGCTAGAGTCCTCGGTGCACTCAAGGTGATGCTGATATTACTTATCCTTTGATGGGCTGGCGATGGCATCAAGGTAAAATTAACGATGGAGCCGATGGAGTTGATGTACACTGCAGCATCAAATGCTACTGAGGAAACTTCTGCGGGTGACTCCGTCTTTAGTGGACGTGATGGCTGATGGAAAACTGACTGGGATCGAAGATTTGCTCTGCTTCAACAAGGGGGTGCCAAGACCAAGCCACACAGTATCGGCAACAATCTGCCGCGGTGATCAAGACGAAAACACTGTGAGATCCAGGTAAAGTTGTCAGATTCCAGGGTGGTATTCTGGGCCAAAATAGTATAGACCAATATACAGCTGGTCAGCACTGCCAGCTACCCAGAAGGTCTTGGCAAATAAGGGATACCCCCAGCTCCCCCGACCAAAACTCCAGAATCCTATTCTCTACAATTATATATAGATATACAAAATTAATCAATTCCCCCATATAATCTAACAATTAACAATCTAATATACCTATTACTATTAATACCGATAATAACAATAATATTACTATTATTATTATAATATCTTCTTTAAAGTAAATTAATAAAATAATTAATAATAACCCCTTCCTTACCGATAGCGACGATTAAATCCATTAGGAAGAGATACTATAGATTAAATACAATTTTAATATTATTAAAGCTTAGCTCCTAGGCGAAATCGACGTACCCCGCGAACCTTTCTACCCTAAACCCGGTAATTTCCTTCTTAAATTAATTACTAAATTCCGTATCGAAATAATTAATAAAAAATTACGTCTTTTTAAAATTAATCTCCTTCGTACTATAATAAATAAGGTTAGAAAGATTATCGAAATTCCCTACCGTTATTAAAACGATATTTTAATCGATAAAATCTTTACCGAAGAAGATTTAAGTAATTTCCAATTCTATTGCAACGTTAAGGCTACTTATTTTAATAAAAAGAAAGATTGGTTAAAATTCGAAATTAGAAATAAAGCTATAAGAACCTAGATAAAATTTTTAATTAATTACGGACTTTAAAATTCGGCTATAAAGGAAGAATAAAATATTTAAATTTAATATAACCTCTTTAAATAAGGAATTTAATATAATATTATTAATAAATTTATTAATACCCGTAAGGCTTATACCGATAATATTATAATCCTTCGAAAGGAATTGATTAATTTTAATACTTAATTTTAAAATTAGGCTATAATTATAAGTAACGGTATTATTAAAGGAATTAGGGAATATATAAACGCTATATCCTAGTATAACGATTTCTATACTATTATTAAAATTATCCGACCTAATTACGCTAATATAATATAAAAATTCAATAATAAAATAAAAAATAATATTTTAAAATATATAAAAATATACGAAGATTTTAAGAAGTAAAGTATAAATAATCGCCGTAATATTATAACCCCTACGGGTAAAAATAATTGTAAGGTATTTATTATCGAAGTCGACGGTCAAATTTATTATTGCGTTAATAACGATAATAAAGTTAATAATTATTAAAAAGTTAATAATAAAAACGCTCGTTAATAAAGTAGAAATAAAAAGCCTAAAGGCAATGTAGGTAAACGAAAATAGACGTTGGATAATTTTGAAAATGTATATAAAAAATAAAATTCGAAAAATAAAAAGGGTAAAAGTAAGGATCTCCCCGTATATAAAATATATAAAAAAGGATTTTATTCTTTTAAAAAATATTAATATATAAATTTAAATGCTAAATTTAAAGCTTTTAGGTTATATCCTTCTATTACGCGAATTATTAAAATTAATATTGCGAAGGACGTTAATTTAATTAAAAAAATTGAAGTTATTAAAGAGAAGGTTATTAAGACGGTAAAATTTAAATTTATATAATTCCCTAAGGAAGAATATAGGGTAACTTTCTAAATTGGTAATAGAAATAAGCGAGAAGAATATCCCCTTAAAAATTCAACTATTTTAAATTCGGGGAATTTTCTTTATATATTTAATAAAATTATTTATTTTTATTACTTTCATTATACTAATCTAAATAATTATTTATAAGTAAATAATTCCTATATTAAAATTCAAAATTTTAAGGAAATTAATATCGTTATTAAAAGTAAAAAAAGTAATTTAAAATTATAATTAAAAGAGGTTGCGTTTTGCCCTAACTTTACTATTAATTTCGTTTCTTTTTTCCTATTACGAAAATAAAGTTTCTATTAGGATTATCGATTTCTAAATAATTATTTAAAGAGAATTAACGGGTTATTCTTCTATTCTTTAAATATTATCTTTAATTAAACGGTTTTAGAATATTTATTTATATTATTTATTAAATTAATATTTATAGCGCGGCGATATTAAATTAATTCCTATACGAGGAAATTATTAATCTAAATTATTAAAATATAATATTACCGATTCGGTTATTTTAATCTTTAAGTATTCGAATATTTATAAAACGTTAATAGGGTATAATTACGAAGTATTTTAATTAAGAAGAAGGATGCGGATAATGCGGTTGTAATAAATTCTACTTCGACTAAAGAGCCTTTAAACGATTTCCTTTCTATAATACCCTTAAAAAGGATATTGATAATCGAATACGATATTTATATTATAGTAAAAATACGATGTTAAATACGGCGAGTCCTTCGAAATTGTAAATATAAATTAGGGTAACGCTTTATAATAAATTTCTTCGAATTCGATAAGAATATTAACGGATATTAATACTTTATATTTATTATTTACCAATAATTTAGATATATATAAGATTATTACCTTTCGAACCGGATATTTACTAATATTGCTTTAATTTTATATAATTATATAAATATATTAATATATCGATATAATATTAAAGTTAAGGCCTTCGAATATAATAATAAATTTAATTGAAGAGAAATACTAATTAAATTCGGAATAAAAAGTATATTATTCGAGCCTTTTATTCCTAATATTTAAAAATAAAATAGTAGAGTAAAACGTTCAAGGGGTATAGTAAAATAACGATATAATATTATAAAAAATAGTTTAAAATTTCCAATCGATTTATAATTAGAAATTATATATATAGTAATTTATTTATTAAACCGGTTACTTTAATATTTCTACAATTAAAAATCCTTATACGAATACTTTTATATTTATATCGTTTAATAATATAATTAATAAGAATTATAGCGATTAAATATTAATTACTTTCGAATATATAAATATAAAATATATTTTATAATTAGTATAATATAAAAGAAAGAAAAACGTCGCTAAAAGTATTTTTTTAAAACGTAAATCGGTTATTTAATCGGATATAGCGCCTCTTTAATATACTGTATATAGAACTCCGTTATAAAGCAAATTATATAAATACGCGACGTAATATTTAACGAACGTATTAAATTCTCCCCTAACGAGATTAATATTAAAGAGGATTTAGTAATTTTAAAAATAATAATTACCGAAGAATTCGCTAAAAAGTTGAATAAAATAAATAAATAAAACCTAAATTAAAGGGTATTAGCGAATCCCTATTTAAAAAATACCGAAGTCGAACCTCTTTTAAATACGATATTCGAAGAAGAAATTCTAAATTCTTAATAAAAAACCGCTTAAGAGATTAAGGCCGGGGATATTTACGAAATTATAAGGCCGGATAAAATAGTTATTAATTTTATTATAAATTTATACCCAATGCTACTAAATACCCCTCCTTTATACGTAGTAGCCCTATATACGGGCGTTATATTAGATTAAATAATCGATAAATATTTTCGAAAATTAGAATTATAAAAGAGTACTTTTTTAATAGGAAAATTATTATAATTAATAATAAAAATAATTATTAAAATAGTTATAAAAGTAGAGGTATAATAGCTATTGACTAAATATAGTAGATTAAATAGTCTATACCGCTATAACTTCCCAGAGGTATTAAAGAATTATTATAATTTCGAGAATTACCCTCTTAATAAGAAGTTTCGTAAGGTAGAATAAGCCTATTTTAATAATTATAAGGATATAAGAATTTGGATTAAAGTCGATTAAAATATCCTTTATATTAAAAGGAAATAAATCCTTAATTATATATAGGTATATACTTATAAATTTAATAAAAATAATATTTTAAATAAGGTTAAAATTAAATTAATAATCCGAAGAAATTAATAATATAAAATAAACGCTAATACCTATACTTTTACTTTAGCGGGAAGGTCCTTCTAAATTATCGTCGTATTAATAATTCATTTTAATATAGAATTTATTTAATAAAATACGGTAAATACTTTTATAAACGCTATAATTAATAAAGAGATTTATATACGTATATTATTAAAATATTAGGTAAAAGGAAAGGTTCTTAAATTATTAAAAGCGTTCTATAACCTCTAACGAGCCCCCTTATTATAATAAAAGGAATTAAGCGGAATATTTAAAAATATAAGATTTAAAGCTATTCTTAAGGATCTATATATTATAAAGAAGGAGAAAGTATTTATATTATATTATATTAACGATATTGTTTTTATTTATTTAAAAGAATACGAAGACTAAATTAAAGAATATATTAACCTACTATAATTAAAATATTAATTAACCGGTAATAAAGAGTTGTAATAATTCCTAGGTATTAAAATTATTTATAACCGTAAGGTAGGAAAAATTTAATTATTTTAAAAAGCCTATATTAAAAAGATTAGTAAATTATTAAAATCGATTTATAAATTTACTATAGTACTAATAAAATAATAAGAATTATTACCTTTTAATAAATTAGTTAATTATATTAAAATTAAAAATTATTAAATTAATGTAAGTTCTATATTATACGCCGTTATTAATACGTAATTAGATATAATTTTTTTAATTAATCGATTAGTTCGTTTTAATTATAATCTTAATTTAAAATATTATAATATTAATAAAAAGGTTATTTATTACTTTCGTATAATTAAAGATTAGTACTTATATTATAAAGGTAGTGACCGATTTGAGGTAATTTTAAACGCTTCGTTTACTAATAATAAAATAAACTGTAAGAGCTTTTAAAGATTTACGATTAAATTATATAATAAATTTATTTATTAAAGTATTATTAAATAAACCGTTATCGCAATATTAATAATAGAAGTAGAATTTTACGCTATTAAAAAGGTTATTAAAGAAATATTATTTATTAACCGATTTATTAAAGTTTTAAATATAAAATTATTTAACGACTTTATCCCTATTATAAAATATAATAATTAGTAAATTATTAGAGTATTTATTAAGGAAATTCCTACTTTTATTATTAAAATAAGGTATATTAATATTTATTAATATTAATTTCGAAAGGAGATTATCGAAAAGGAGACCTTTAAAATTAATTACTTAAAGATAAAGGAGATACCCGTAGATGGATTAACGAAAGTACTTGGAGTGTTAGAGTATAAGAGGTTTAGGGAGTTATTAGGGATATTTATAAAGTTACTACGCCCGGTTATAGTAGGTAATAATAAAAAGATTCTAGAAATAGAGGATTTGGATAAGTATTTGGGTATTATAATAGGAGAAATAACGGTAGATTAACTAAAGGGAATAGGAAATATGTAAATAGTTTTATTCTCGACCCTAAAAGGGTAATCGAAACGGTTTTCGAGTAAGGGGGTGTATTAAATTCCAGGGTGGTATTCTGGGCCAAAATAGTATAGATTAGTATATAGCTAGTTAGTACTATTAGCTACCTAGAAGGTCTTAGTAAATAAGGGATACCCCCAGCTCCCCCGACTAGAACTCCAGAATCCTGTTCTCCACAGTTACACATAGATATATAGAATCAATCAATTCCCCCATACAATCTGACAAAAGTCGCCAGATCGACAGTGTGATGTATCCGGGTGGACACTGTATCTGTGCCAACACTGCAAGGAGGCACGAGTGAACGGTAGCGAAGGGTACACATGTACGTCATAGCACATGCCGTGTTCCTGTGTCTTGCATCGTTCTTCCAGGGCTTTTGCAATCTGACGGGCGGAGTCGACGAGTGACCGACGAGAGCGAGTGACCACCGGAGCAACTGCTTTTTTTTTTGTTAGCGTCTTGGGGTTTTGTCGACAACACTCCCAAGCACACACCGTGTCTCACACGAGGACATGGAGGGATGACCCTCCAGGCGTTCTTGGTGTCTTTCCCCCTTTCCCGGTCCCCGGATGATCCCCAATCCTCAAAATGAGAAGGAAAGGAAGAGACGGTCGCCTGCTCTGGAAGAGAATTGAAAGGATACGAATTGAACAGAAGAGACCGTCCAACCTTGGCAGCCGCCCCAGTCCGAAACGAACCTGGAAAAAAAGCGTCTGAGAGCCGGAGTGCCAGAGCCTGTCAAGAAATGCCAAACCGAGACTAAGAACTCACGATCCAACCTCTTTAGACTTTTGGATTAAACTCCTCATTCAAACCCCGGACATTTTCAGGTCCAGAAACAGGGGGCCTGGGAGGGTTCATCCGAGTCAGGTTATCAGGTACAAGTCACAGCGCAAATAATCGAGGTTCCTTTCTCCGTCCGATCTCGTTCTTTGTGCCTTCTCAGTCAACGTACCTTCTACTTTGCTTTCCAACTCTGCACCCGGTTTTCCCGCCTTTCTGGTATTCAGATTCTACCTACAGATCCAGCAACCTGAACAAGAGGCTCGACCTTTTGCAACTCCTACCGGGTCGCACCGAGACGACACGCGGTTCCGCTTTCCACTCACACCCGCATCCCGCCATTCTATACTTTGCTTCTGTCGAACGACGGGGGAACGGGCATCCAGTCGACTTCATCCATCATTCCGATTTCCGTAGGTGCCGTGCAGTGCACCGCAGCCTAGACGCAGCGCCAGCGGTTGCAGGGCCGTGTGCGATCTCAACCCCATCTTGACATCTCTTCCAAGTCCCAGCCATATCAGCCCCCCCCCCCAGCGGGCAGGCGGACTCTAGATTGCTAGCCAGGCACCCTCTCAGCTGCTCTCCGTCCATCCAGATCGTGACCCAACAGACCCCATCTCTCATCAAAGGGGGGGATTCCACACCGCCGTCACGGGCCACGGTTGACCAAGGGCGATCAAGGACGGGAAAGCGGGCTCCTCTGGGCCTCCTCTAGCTCCGCAAAACCAATCCCAACTTGTTGACTGACTGGCGACTCCCTCTACTCGTCAGGATTAGAAGCATCTCCCTCCCCCACCCGAAGGGTGGGGTCAGGGACTTTGATTCGAAGACGCACTTTGATTCACAAAAAATTTGGTACTTACTCCACCACCCAATTTACTAATAAACCAAGGTCACTCATTTCTTTCAAATAACTCGTGTATATGCATATATAAAATCAAATATACTTATTTACATAAGCTCGTTGTACACCCCATACCCTACATCCTCTATAATTACTACTTCGTCGTCGTTAATATTATTATTCTCAATAACCTTATCGACGTTATCTTCTTCTTATTTTATCTAACTACCTATTTAATTAATCTCCTCGATTATTGCCTTTATTAACTCTTCGTTATAGTGCTATAGAAGTATAAGTTTAGGAAAGGGATTAATAGAAGGAGCCTAATTTATAAATAAAAATATATTATTAATACTACGATCGGTTTTTTAAAATAATTTTAATTTAGTAAGACGTTATTTAATCCTAAAATAAATTACTCTCCCCCTCCTTATAATATAATACCGGTTAAATAACTAAGGGAAGTCGTTTATTTTTTTAATTACTTTATTTATAACCTCTCGGATTTTTTTTTATAATTTTTTCTATTCTTACAATTTATAGCGTATTTTCTTTACCTACTTTCGCTTAACTATATGCGTTTCGCGTAATTATCTTTTTAAAATAATATATTTAGATTTTAAATCTTTATTTTTAAATCTTTCCTCCTCTTTTTATTATAAAGCTTTATATTAATATTTATTATTAATTAGGCGAAGCTGGGTATCGTATATAATAACGGGTCTATAATACGTAATTAAACGGTTAGTTTTTACTTCTTTACAAATAATCTCTTCGATTTTTTACCGTTTAGCGAATCGCTTCGCCTAAACCTCTGCTATATTTACTAAAGAGAGCGCTCGTATAGTTTTATCCCTTTTAATTATTATACGTTTAATAATAGGGTTTATAAATTAATTGAATTCGTTAGAAGACGCTTACGAATTAGTAATATATCCGCTATATTTAATAATAACGGTTAAATTTAAGGGAAGAATATTAACTTTTATTTAATCCTCTTTAATTTACGGTTTATATAACGGGATTTTAAGGTTTTTTATTAAATTTTATATAAACGAAGGGGAGGATATTTTTTAAATAATTTATTTTATTTACGGCGGGTAATAATATTATTATTAATTATAATTTCGTTCTTTTCTTACCCTATTTCGTTACGGGTAAAAACGTAGCCGATTTTGGTTTCGAAAATCCGTAGATTTGCCGCCGATATAAACGGATTAGGGAATTTTAAAAGTATTACCTCTAAATTTATAGGGGAAAGCCTAACTTTCTCCTAAATAAAAAGTATAATATTTTTTTTAAATACTTTCTTCCTAATTTCGAATAAATTATTAAAAAAGTCTAACTTAGAGTATTCTACCCGTTTATATTTAATCTTTTTTAATATATTTAATTAATAGAAGTATTTATAAATTTAAAAAATACCGACGTCGAATAGCTATAGTATATAAATAGCGTATAGAAATAATAAAAATAAATTTACGTTATTATCTTTATAACGGCGCTAAAATTAATGGGTAATGTAATTATTATAATTATTTAATAATAATAATTATCTTTCTCCCTTTATATGCAGCTAGGTATAGCGGTTTTAATAGTTAAATTAATTTAGCGCGAATTAGTCGTCGATATAACCGTTTAATATAGTAGTAATAGCGGCGTCGTTTTCTAATCGGTTATTTATATATTTGAAACCGATTTCTATATTAAGGATAATAATAAATAATAGAATTATTCGTCTAGTAGCGCTAATAGATTCGATAATTATAATAAATTTACGTACATTTAGGTTGGAGTTTTATATTTTAATAATTTCTTAATATATTTAAATTATATAGGATTTGGATACTATACCGACGCGGTAACTAAATTTATTACTATTCTATTAATTCTCTAATCGAATTTTCTCGTTTTTTACGACTTTTTAATACCGCTTGAATATATTAATAATAATATTACGATTTTAAATAATTTTTTTAATCTAAGTAAGCGAATTAATTTTAATAGACTTTATTTCTTTAAAACGAATTATATATCTCTACGCCTATATCCTTAAAGCGGTAATTTTACGATTATTATTTCTAATAATTTATTTTGCTATTTAGTAAACCTTTTTAATATTGATTTTAATTCCTATTCTAATTATTAATTAACAATTTATTTAATAGGGAGGTTAGGAAATTTATATTAATAGAAACATTACGAGGGCTGCCGCCCCCGTACCCCCGCAAAATTTGCCTTCGGCAAATTTTATACGGGTGGGCAGAAATTTACTTGAAGCGGAGCTTAACATTTACCTCCTAAATTTTTCATTATATTTTTAATAAGTTTTTTCTACCATTCTTATTTATTTATTTATTTATTTATTTATTTATTTATTTATTTATTCATTTATTTAATTATTAGTCTTTTTTTATTTATTATTATTTATTTATTTATTTAGTAATCTTTTTTCATTCATTATTATTTATTTATTTGCTATTCTTTATTTATTATTTTTTAATTTATTATTTAAATATTATTAAAAAGATTTTATTTTTACTCCGGCCGGGAATCGAACCGACCGCTAAAGGGTATATATTATAACCGTACATTTGCTAGGTTAGCTACGACGTTTTATTTAGAAATTAAAATTATTTTTTTTTATTATATACCTATCCGTCGGATTTTTTCAAAGCCGTTTTTCTCGGCCGGCAGGCTAGCTACGGTCACGTGAGTGGTACCATTGTACTCGGCTCAGCTTACTCATCATTTTGGTACCCACTTTGTTGTAATCGGACCCACTTTCAAATGCCAAGCCCTAAGCGAGCTTGGCAGACAGGGATAGGGGGTTTAATTCAGCCAATTCCAACTCGAGAATTTTTTTCAGCCAATTACAGGTTGAGAAATCGCGGGTAAACCTCGTGGCTATTTACAGGGATTGTGACAAGGGGGTCACCGTATTATAGAAGAAGCTACGCTCAACGTAGTCTCTCACAACAGGCGTTCATCTAAAAGTGTCAGCCCCCACTTTTGTTCCCCTCCGCATCCGCCCCGCTTTCGGCCGCCACAAGTGGCGCGTGGCTTGGAACCTGCGGGTCCAAAAATGGTGTGACATTTGATTGGTGGGGGGGTGTATGTCCCCATTTGGACCCGCAAAGTTCCAGCCGCAGCGCACGGAGGTTTGAGAGAATGAGACTAGCTCAACGCTCGTGTTTATTCAACACTTCTCATGTTGAAGCTCCGCTTCAAAATATTGAATTATACTTTTAGGGTAAGTTCCTTAATATTTATTAATTTCTTAATATTACTACTATTCTTTACCCTAGGAGCTATACTATTAAATCGGCTATAAATTATAATATACGGAGTTTATTATACCTAATATATTTTTTTAAAATTCTTATATTATTTTATTTATAGAATTTTTATAGCTATTATCACGATACCGATCTAGCAGAGGCTTAGAGAAGACGTATTATTGCACGAAGGGGAGAAGATCGAGGGAGAGCAGCGAAAACTCTACTCCCGGACTATGTACATGAGTAAGGTGGAGACATGACTGTGGGCACGACTGTGCTCCGCTGGTGGTTCGGTGCCAAGACGCCTGGGGAACGCTGCCGGCAATCTGGTGCCGTGACAGCTATTTTAATTCGCTCCTCTATAGAAAATTCTATTAAAATAACGTCGGATATAGATTATATTTATACCTCCTTTATATTGTAAAATAGGGAGAGTATTATATAAATTAGTTATAATAGGGGTTTATAATAAGGGAGGGATATTATATAATAATATAAATGGGGATAGTAAAAGGTAATAGGAATAAGGGTTCGAATGGGGGCTTATTATTTAAAAAGGTAATAATTATAAGGTTATATAATTTATAGTATAATTTTTAATACCTCGCCAAGCGCTGTGCGTTAATTATATGCGCTAAGTTGTGTATATATAAAAAAACCGAGTAATATGGGTTTACTAGTAAATTTTGCGGGGGAGCTATATATAGAAAAAATTTAGGAATCAAAGTGCGTTTTCGAATTAAAGTCCCTGACCCCCAGCTTTGCTGGGGGGAAGAAGGCGCTTTTAGACCTGACGAGTAGCGATTTACCTTGATGATGGCAACTTTCAGCTGATCGCCTGGTTCGCCCTGTCCGCTTTCGCTCTCCAAGTCTTCAACGCCCTAGAGCCCCCCGTTCTTCATCACTTCCTTTTGCCGACTCCGAAGTTTCCATAAGTTGGGGATACGCCCACGTTTAAACCCTGAAAGACCTCGATAATCCTTTAATTGCGCACAAGATGGCAACTAGCAGGAAGTAACGCCGTCTACCTCTCTGTCTCTCGTCCGGTCAACCTGAAATCCGAACATCTGGACCAAGCCGAAGGAGGGAAAACATCCGTTTCTTCACTCTCTTATTTACTTTTGGCTTTTTTTGACCACCCACGCAGCACTTCAACCCCGAATGCTCATTAGGGCCGTTGTTTAATTGAGACAGTACGGCTTGTGAGCTTTGTATTGGCGATTTAGGCTGTCGCTTGCGTCACTAGTCGTCGCAACTTTTTCACCATCATCGTTCGACATCAACGACATCGCAAACGAAAGCCACCTGGCTGCACATGTTTACGCAGCGCGCGCATATCGCGATACTAGTGCATATCCACGACACTGAGGGGTAGAGAAGAGATTGGCTGGCTTTGTTTGCTCTCATCAACACCACAATCTTCAATCATCATAACGACGTGGACGACACTTCATGCCGAAAGTGACATCAGCCGGTACATCCACTCATTTTTGCGCCATATCGATTTCTGAAGCCCTCGATACCGGATTTGGCACGTACTTAGGTATTCGTCGATCCCGTCGAACGAGTCCATTCTCGCTTTTAACTACCATACAATCAAAAGGCTTACGGTTGCCCCGAGAGCACATCGAAGTTTATTTGCGAGATCTCTATACCGGACCAACCCTAACCCACCCCTTTCACGGTTGGCAGATCAACACATACCTGGTCTTGAACCGCCCTTCTCCCTATCGGTGACCGACTGTCACAGATCTACGAAGGACAAAAAGCGACCATGAATCACCCTCACCGAACCGTGTCTTCACCGGGGAGGCTTTCGATGCCTAGCCCCGCTGCCCCCCTCGCCCTTTCGGATTTCATTCTTCAAAGACCACTTTCGCCATACTCCTTTGCCTACGACGGACAAGTGGGCGGAAGTCCAGACGATACATTGGCCGAGGGCGAACACCAGTCGTCACAACCACAGCTACTAGGCGAAACAAGCAGAACAAGATCAGCAGCAACAGTACCAATGGCCAAGCTAGGAGGTGGAGATGACACCCCGGCGAAGTATCCGGGACTTTCAACCGTCTCGATCGGTGCCCCAAGTCCGAGTCAGGAAGCTGCACGAAAGGAAGAGGGAGCACTGGAATCTCTGTCAGCAGCGACACCCTTGGAATCCCCACCGACCACGACGGCCCAAAATTGGATAGCGATTCGTCATCAGATCACACCCGGGCGCAATATCAAAAAGGCCGAGTGGATTCAGGGATGGAGCGAGTCTGTCGTTAACCTTGGAAACACAACTTATTGCTGCTGCTCAGAACACTTGATGGTTAGGGGTCGTGGGTGGAAGGGCAAAGGAGGTGAACTCTCGAACGGTGTGCGAGCCATTTTGCCTGTCACCAGATCCTTCTCTGGTGGCATCGATACCGCAGGAAGTATGTGCCAGAACTGTCACCGTCCAGCCTCGCCACCGTCCGCCACAGGAGATTTCGGTCCGCTTGATGAAGGACCTGAAGAGAAGGTCGGCAGGAGCGCGCGATCAGAATTCACTCGAAGACTCAGTGGCCTTCTTCGCCGGGTCATACCCAGCCGAAGCGATAGTGATCGCCAAGCCTCTCAGAAGCACTCGGACAGAAACTCCCACGCCAGGTCGACACCCGTGAGTGGCGCCTACGCCAACAAACAGCACCCACCTATGGGATCAGCGGCAAAACTGTCTCGTTTCAGTGCCCTGATGCCGAAGGACACGAACCCGCAAAAGATGACGACGACTTCTTGGCCAACAACTCCACGACAGGCAGCCGTGTTAAACGGAACTCGCGCCGGCCATAACAACCTTCAGTCAGAATCAGACGACTCGAGCGACTCCGACGACCCACGCGGAAAGATCGGGTTGAAAGTCAGCTATGCACGGCTTCAGCGGGCAGCGAAGCTTCTGGAGCGCAACAAGTCTTCATAACCACGGCGGCGGCGTGTTTAATCGACTTGTTGGGCTCCGAAAAACGAAAGGCATAATGCTTCATATCACGCCCTTCATATCTTTTTCTTAGATCTTACGAGGCGGGAAAAAACAAGGGGATGGACAAGAAACAGTGAAAGAGGGAAATATAGACAGCACAGCACAGCATACACCGGGGTTATTAGGCGCAAAATGGGTTGTTTGCTCTTTTTTCTGGGGAAGGGGAGTTTCGTGGTTTTTTCCAAGCATGGAGGACCTGCGTTAAAGATGAAAGAAAGAAGGGACGGAAGCATCAGACCGATACTGGTCTTGTGTTCTTGGAGAAGGGTAATAAGTGAGACAGGATGAGAAGACAGTAGTGGAAGTAATTGGTGGTGACAAGCATATATCAAGTTGAAGAGCCTCTGTCTCTCTCTGTTCCTCTCTTCCAGTTGTATTGTTGGTTTAGAACTGAACGGACTTTGGTTTGTTGGTTGTTTTGGCTGGCTGGTTTTGATACCCAGGTTCATGAGAACATTCAATTACATACATGCACTCACACACATGGCATATTATTTACGGGGACAAGGCAATTATTGTATTGTACCGTCGGTGTTGAAGTGTGCGACGGATAGAAGAAGTGGGAATAAGCAATGCACTGCCCTGTACTACGATGCCTCTACGTTACAATCCTATTCATGTAATTGATGCTTCAAATCTGAATTGATATGTTTCCATGTTTAGCCGTTCGCTTTCAAGCTCTTTCGTCACTCGGTGTCAATCATACACGTGGTTTGGGGCTACAGTAAGTTTTTATCTTTGAGTTCGTTCTTCGAAACCACAAGACGGCAAGTAGGTCGCCTGAGAAGCGTCATATATGGAAGAAAAAAATCATCAACCGTTCCAAGGTAAAGATTTCGGATACAAGGAAGTGCATATTTTTCATATGAGAATCAGATTGAGGAAAGATTACTAGGAAGGACTTGAAACGGGCGTTCCAAGCTTGATTAATCAGAAGTCGGCACAGTCAAAGAATTGCGGTAGCAAAGTAGATCTTGAAAAGATCGTGGAATGACCGGAACGACTCGAGCACTACATGGTCTGAAGCTATTAGAACCTGCCTCACCTCATTATTCTTAATCCCTATGTATACATGTCTGCCTTCATTCTAGCTAACCTTCTGAAATCACGACGTATAAATCAAATGTGAGACAAAAAGATCCAGACTTGTCGAAGAAAAGGAGCCGCATATGTAAGTTCTAGATGTCTTCAGCTGAGTTTGCAGAGACTATCTGTACGTAGTTAAGAGCAAATATGATCATCAACTGAGTTACCACGCGGAACTTTATGAGAAACTACAGGCGTTCGTTTGATCAGTTGTGAACTCAACTACTTTACTTTACTTTCATTTGCACGTAAAACCGTTTATGAATGGTGGAATATGTCAGATTCTTTTGAACGTGCTAACAGACGGAGCAGTTCATCGTTGTGCTTAGAGACACACACTGCACGCGGACTGCTCTAGTGTTTTTGGTTCTTCTCATACTCTACTCCAGCTTGGGTTTGCCTTCCTTCTCTTTCATCTTTGCTTCGCTGTTCCGCCCTCTTTTAGGCTGTTACCTTAATTATTTTTTCACCCTGTTGCTCGTTCATGGATACCTCTATGTTCAACTCGCAACACGCCATCCATCATGGGATCAGATTGAATTACACACAGATGAAATTAGAAAGCATTTCAAATTTCTCTAACTGCGTGAGCTGCGTACTCCTTCAGGTTGGTAGATAGGTGAAACAGAACAGATAGATCTATATTGAATGATCTGATCGTGTGGCTCAAGTCTGCACAAACATATGCATGCATCAAAACTGGAGGAATGTAGTCAAGAAGTTTCTCCCTTTCTACACTTCCCAGTTGATACCACTCACACATATCGCATGCCAGAAGTAGAAGAGCTGTGGGTAACAAGCGGACTTTCCTCCTGGAATAATGTCTTCTGTTATTTATATTCGACGCAGCCATGATTCCATGCCTAGGTTGATACACATCCTGTTACCTGGTCCAACTAAATGCTTCTTTTGCATTAAGGTCCTTAAGGCTCATCTCAGTTCCCCTCTTGCGACGAATTTAGGGTTTCTGGTTAGGATTATAGACATTTTACCTTTTAAATAGGCTTGCGTGTTTCATCGTTTCTTTGTGATTATGCATATGTCATGGCAAAGCCGGAAATAAAGTTTGTTCGGAAATTATATGGAAGATGCTGTTACTTGGTGAGGATGTGACTTGACTGTAATGGAATATGCGTTCCATTGTATCCTTGCCTGAAGTGATATTTGGATATGTAGAACATTGCGATCTGCTCTAAATCCGCTTTCAAATTGTCCACCTAAGGAGTGGTTATATCTTTTGCTCCTGAGTATCTACTGTGCCTCCTCTTGTTCTTCTTTCTCTTCATTTTGAACACTGACCATGGTCGAAACCGCTGCCTTGAGCGCGACGGTCGAGTAATAGCATGGTATGGTCGATGAGGGGGCCTTATTGAAAAGTGAAAGTGCCTTTCTTGTTTAAGAGAGCCCTTCAGTTGTATACACGGGTCTATGAGCTCGTGGACTTAACTATATTCAACTCTTCACCTCCACTTTGTCAGCCTTACTGAATGTACACCTTGATGGCATACTTAGTTACAGAGGTGAAACAAGGTAGCCATGATCTTGTGCTGCAACGCAAGCCCAAGAGCCCGAAATAAATCGGAATAGGAGAAAGATACTCGAGCTCCATGTCAGTCACGAGCTACCTCAGAACTCCCTTTTGGACAAAAGTGGTTGGCCAATGCCTAACTTGTAAATCTATCGTGAAAGTGTAGTCCTGGGGCTCGTGTTGCCATCACCACAACCGTCTCGCCAGATTCAGTTGCCTTGATGTGTTGGCTGTCGCTCGCAATCTCATTTCTGGAGTCGCGTGACAAATGACCTAAAACAGGGGGAGGCATACGTAGATATGTTCTCGGTTTATCCACAACTTGTCTATGGATTGGTAGTCAAGCCGTGGCTGTTGGCATAGTCGAGCCCGTGGAGAGGAAAAGAACCAGTTAAATCAGCAGCAAGGAGAAGGTCTTTTAGGGGATTGTACACACGTTCCCAGATGCCATTGTAGGGGTCGTTAGGGGTCATTTAGGGGTCATTTAGGGGTCCCTGATGATCTTGTGAGGGACAAGGCCAGGGTGGTGAGCGAGTGAGATCTGAACCGGGAACCAACAAATGCATTCGACCATAGATGTGGTCCAAAACTGGAGAGAGGCTGGGCTTGATTCGCACATGAAGATAACGAACGAGCTGACGAGTTACCACCGCTAACCACTCGATCCTGCCATACACAGCATCGATACATGTTCGATATGTATAAGGTTGCAATACAGGGCTGTGTTGGCGTAGCAAGAGTACTGGGTGCATAATCTTGAACTCGTCCGTACTGAAGCTCAACAAGTCCATCTTGAGAACCGCATAACATATCAAGATAGCCGTGGGGTCAAGGCAACAAATGGAAGGGGCGGGCAGGATAAAGCCTTGTGATTATAGTGAGAAGGATGCGCACTTTACCAACCTCGAGGAATATTCAACCGGGCGCAACGGGAGCGGGAGGATAGCGTTTGGTGGTCAACCCGCCCGGAGAAGGCTCGCAGTCTTCTAGCCGTTTCCATGTCCCCTCCTTTTCGCACCCAGTCTGATGCCCAGCAACTGATCGCTGGCCCAACGTTGGAAACGTCCAAAGGGCCACTGGCTAGGTGCCGCAAAGCCCCACTCTTTCGCTCGCTTCCGAACAATGGGACATCGGGAATGGAACGAATGGGAGTTGTAGATAGCCTCAAACTTCGAGTTGGCCCAGCGCGTTAACGAAGCCACAAGGCGAACCCCTTCTTGAACTGACACAAGGGTTGCCTACCTCTATACAAGGAGGACAAGACTCGTTGCCAATTTACCTTTTAGGTGATATGAAGAAAGGGATAGTCGAAGCAGCGGGACAGAGTCACCGATTGGTGCCGATGGCAGAAGCGCACAGACCAGCAGGTACTTGATAGGGGGTACTTATTAGTTTCAAGGTAAATTGGCAAATTGGCTGGCAGTCTGGCAATTGGCACGAGACAGCGTGTGCCATGCGGTGACAAAAAAGGCAGCGAATTGGGAACTCCCTGGCGGTGCTAGTTCCAGGAAGATGAAGGAGGGGTTGCCGATGGCGGGGCTCTGAGTCAAGGTTCCAGAGACTCCAAACAGAGGGCGCTGTCCATATCGCGATATCCTGCTGCTGGGCCGCTATCCGGATGTACGTGTAAGAGATAGGGAGATGCGACTGCTGCACATGGGAAACGCCGGGCTCGTAGATGCCGTCGACCGCATTTTCTTGTCAGCCTGGTGACTAGCCAACACGGGGAGTCGAGGATAAATCACCAAGCCCACCACGGTGACAGGAATCCGCCGCGGTGGATGGCAAGTGGACTCTGTGACAATCCCGGCTATGTATGTATAGGTGAGATTGGAAATGTGACTTTTAAGCCGCCGCTTGGCGTTGAATGGACAACACACCAATGGTCAAGAAGGAAAGATGAGGCTTCAGAAAAACTTTGAGCTCCTGGTGGGGGTTGACGTTCCAGATCGTGGTATCTTGAGGTCGTACTTGTATGTATGTATGATGGCCATGGCGAAAATGTTGAAAATGTTAAAATGCAAAGAGCCCGAGCTCTATAATTCAACCTGCCTATGTACACGAAAAACCGAAAAGAGTAGAGGCAGAAAAGGCTTCAAGTTAGGTAGCCGAAGCATGGATCAGGATCACGGAACCCATGCCGTGCGGACTGTGGACGGCCCGGGACTGGAGAGAGAGAAAGAGAAAGTGGCGGGGCAGTTGAAGGATCACCTCACGATCCAGACGGGAGGCATGAATCACCTTTGTCGTCGCCCACCACCGGCAACACCACTGCGCTGGAAAGAGGGCAGGTGCGAGCCTGACGAGACGATGCGGCCTTGTTCCCTGGTTTTGTTGCCAAATTTGGGTGAGCCACGGGAGCGTTTTGGTTCGGGCCCAACTCCAACTCCTCCCCCCTCCAGGTCCGAAAAACATGGCTGGACTCGGGGAAGAAGAGAGAACAAGGCGGACCTGTGATTGTCGGAGTGGGAGAGAGTGATCCCAAGATGCCCTGTGCGGCAGGGTGGGCACACGCAAATGTCAAGCAATCGCGTGGAGGCCACTCTGCATTCTCGTCCCAAATGCCCATCCATCTGTTAGCAAGAGACTCCCGGCTTCATGCACGTTTGGCCTGGTCACCGCCGAAGTCGTTTGGGCACCTAGGTCCCTCGCTAGCAGCCAATCGTTGTTTAATTCGACCTTGGCCCCGAAAAAAAAGCAGGCCCCCCCAGCACGGCTGGCTCGCACTAGACTGAGCGGGGATCGGGGGAATCTCAGGCCCTCTCCCTAAAGTCAAAGTCCCTTTGCCTTCAACCCAGCGAACACTCCTTCGAACCTGCCCGCTTCCCAATCTTATCACGTCACAAGCCAGCAAAGCAAAACCACCGCAGTCTTTCGGTCAAACTATTTTTTTTCTCCCTCTTTCCGCTTTCTCCTCCTCCATCCTCACTCTGCAACTGAAGCGATTCTTTCCCGCACCTTATACCCCCAACCCAACAGACACAATGGCCAACGAAGTAAGTTCAGCTCCAGCCCGCCGTCAACGCCGGACTTCGGGCGCAGACGGCCCATTCCCCCCATTCCGTTCTCGACACCGCCTTCTCCTCGGAGCCGGTCGTGGGCAGCTGGATCGCCACCGTCGTTGTCCCCGTCCGTCTGTAAAAGTGCAGCACAAATGCTAACATTTGCCCTGTTCTTCGTGTAGCGTGATAGGTGTGTGCGATTCCGCTGCCTGCTGCCTGTTGCCCGCTGTTCGCGCGGGCATCGGCATCGGTGTATCTGACCCCACTGGCCGCCTGCGTACTGACGAGACGGTGAAATCAACAGCAAGACTTTCCTCGCCCGCCTCTGCGAGCAGGCTGAGCGTTACGATGAGATGGTCACCTTCATGAAGGAGGTCGCCAAGCTCGGTGGTGAGCTCACCGTTGACGAGCGCAACCTCCTTTCCGTTGCCTACAAGAACGTCGTCGGCACCCGCCGTGCCAGCTGGCGCATCATCTCCTCCATCGAGCAGAAGGAGGAGTCCAAGGGTTCCGACAAGCACGTCGCCATTATTAAGGAATATAGGCAGAAGATCGAGACCGAGCTCGAGACCGTCTGCAAGGATGTCCTCGAGGTCCTCGACGACGCCCTTATTCCCCACGCCGCCACTGGCGAGTCCAAGGTCTTCTACCACAAGATGTATGTATTCCCGGGCCATACCCCTGATCTTGGCGGTTGCTGATCGGTATTTTCTGTATAGGAAGGGTGACTACCACCGTTATCTCGCCGAGTTTGCTTCCGGCGAGAAGCGCAAGAGCGCTGCTACCGCTGCCCACGAGGCCTACAAGGTAGGAGCTTTTGAAATTCGCGCGATCGAGTCTTGAGTGCGTTTTTGCTGACTGGGTGTCTTTGCGGCCTTGTAGAGCGCCACCGATGTTGCTCAGACCGAGCTCACCCCCACCCACCCTATCCGCCTGGGTCTTGCCCTCAACTTCTCCGTCTTCTACTACGAGATCCTCAACTCTCCTGATCGCGCCTGCCACCTCGCCAAGCAGGCTTTCGATGATGCCATTGCCGAGCTCGACTCGCTCTCCGAGGAGTCTTACCGCGACAGCACCCTCATCATGCAGCTTCTCCGGGATAACCTCACTCTCTGGACCTCGTCCGATAACGGCGAGCCTGAGGCCGCTGCTGAGGCCCCCAAGGCCGAGGACAAGCCCGAGGAGAAGGCCGAGGCCACTGAGGAGAAGGCTCCCGAGGAGCAGTAAGCGCACTTTTCCGGACCTTGGTTTCTTTCGCCATGACGGGTGCATGCCCTCGCTGGTCGCCTGAGGTGTACCGAAGCGGCACGGGAGCGCCCGTCCTTTGCGCAACTGGTCTTGTGTTGCTTTCTTGTCTTTGATAGCTAGGATTTTTGTAAACTCGGAGCTGGGCTTTGTTCTCTCTGGACTTGACCGGCTGGCGGATGGAGCGTGAAATATGCAGCACATTGGTCATTGGCTGGGCGGGGGCGTCGCTAAAGGGAGTTAGCTGATGCCGGGGGCCACTGAAATATGCAGGGCATGATAGTCGTTTCTCTTACGGTCACGTTTCCTATTCTCTTATTACTATCACCTTTCCCCGTCGTCGTTGTCGCCACACACAACCCTCCCTTCCACCTGCTCTTCCTCGGATGGGAAGAGGGTAAGAGAAGGAAGAAAGAAGGCCTCTACTAAACAACCCCCCAAAACGCCAGCGGGACTACACCTTCCCTCTTGGCGCGGAAAACAAATGATATCAAATCAGAGATATACCCCTATCCTCTCGATGGCGTTCACGTGTCATAGTACTGCGATGCTTGTAGATGCCTCCTTGAGTTGTATGTTTCTTGTCTGGATTAAGAGCTAAATATCGATGAGACGGCTAAACTTTGGGGTCTTGGTAGGGGCTGATCATGAACTCCTTCTCCCGCTGAGCTTCCTTGTCGAAAGCCCCTTGCTATATAGTCTAGACTTAGGTTGTGGATGTTAAGCAGGATATATAGTGGGATTCTCCAACCTCCACGGGGCTAAGCAGGGGATTAGGAACCAATTCGATAGCCAGTCCTATAGAATACAGCATCTCAGGACATATGAGACACTCTATTTACACCCACATTTTTGTACCGAAGCTCTGCTGAGTATACAAGAAACCGTATATTGGATTGTATGTTTAATTTTCTCCAGACTAGTAGTGACATAATTTTGGGTCTCAGAAAGTCACAATACGATATTGTTCTACCTAACGCCTACCATATGCTATCAACCTATTGATATCTTCGTCACGGTTGCCCATAACTCGATTCCTCAGCGCCATGCAGGAGCCTATAACAGCCATTTCCTCGGCAAAAGCCCCATACTGTAAACGCCCAAACACCATACCAGTCTGCGGCTCAGGAATCAATTTGATAATTTATCCTCTGAGTCACTTGTTTCCTTGAGCATAAATTGAAGAACTGCTATCAAATATATAAATGCAACGCCCCTCACTATATTCACGCACTATGACGGCGTCAAAGCTCGCCATCTCCAAGTACACCAAAAGATCCACCATCGATTTCCGTCGTCAAGTTATACTTGTCTCGGCCCCAGTCCGCCGGGTCACCGCCTGGCACGCACAAACCCAGCCTCCAAAAGTAATCGCGGTGGGCGAAGAACAGCTGCCAGAGCTTGAGTCTGGTGGGGAACATCCTCTTTGTTTTGGTTCTGGGTGTGGGTGTAGGTGTGGCTGTGGTTGTGGTTGGCTCACTTCCGTCATCATCAGCCTCAGCGGCATCGTTGCCTTCAGCGGCATCAACATCACCTCCAACGGCAGCACCAGCAATAGGGTCTTGGTAATCAACCCTCTCCGCTGCTGCCAGAGCCAGTAAGTCCGCCATCCTAAACAGACTACCACTACCATTAGACCACCACCATCCGCCACCATCCGACTTCTCAGCCCCCGCCATACACTCCGGATCATTATCTCCTCGACACAACCGCAAATCCTCGGGAGCGGGCGGCAGGTCCGATTTGGAAATGTATACCTCGCCCGCATGCGAGCGGTAGCCCCATGCCGTCAGAGGAAGCAGTGGGACTGGGTCGTTGACGTGGGTAACTCGGCGGTACGGGAGGCGCTCTTTGCCCTCGTTGTCCTCACCATCAACAAGACCAAAGGCCCTGTCAAGGTAGTCGACCAAAGCTTGGTTACCGATGCGCGGCTCGCCAAAGGTCGTCACCTGCACATCTTCCCATCCCAGCGAGAGCCGGATTTCCAGCGCGGCGAGAGCGGCGACGGCGCCGCCGAGACTGTGGCCGACGAGATGGACGGGATAGTCTGGGTGTTTTGCGCGGGCGGCTTTGATTGCGGGGAGAACGTAGTCGCGCGCGTTACGCCAGGAGGCGAGGAAACCCATGTGGACGGTGCAGTTGGCGCACCTGTTGTTCTCGTTGTTGTTATTGGTGTTACTTCTGCTTCCCTTCATTCCGATTTTCTTCTTCCCGCTCTCATCCTCGTCATCATCATCATCATCATCATCATCATCATCATCATCCGGCGCAGGGTACGGCACATACTCCTGCGGAACCGTACTCAAGTCAACAATCGTGTTAGTGATACTGTACGTCCCCCGGAACGCCACGATGATGGCAGGCTCGCTGACTACCACCTGCCTTCCTCCTCGCCCTGCACGCTCGTCCCGCTTCCTCTCGCCGTGGTCGACCGCGATGTACCCACAGCTGTCGCTGAGCAGCAGCCCCGTGTTCCAGGTCCGCTCGAGACGCAGCGAAGGAAAGTCCTTGCACCGGGATACGCACGAGAAGGGCTTGGAGACGCCTGTCGTGCCGACGCAGTAGGTGATGTCTACCAGGCGAGCCATGCGTTCGAGCGAGGCGAAGAATGGGAGTGAGACGCCGTTGCCATTGCCGCTGTCACTTTGTCGCTGGGACGGTGGTTGTGGTGTGCCACCATGGATGTGAGCGTCTCTTCTTCCTGCCCCTCCATTGGTGCCTGAGGCGTGGTCATGAAGTGATGTTAAGGGTTGTTGTTGTCCTTGAGGATACCTGGGGTCTTCCGGGACGGCCAAAGGGTTTGCGAGGGGACTGGCGAGCGGAAGGATGAATAAACTGAGCTGGTGTATCAGATGCATTTTTTGCGAGCGAAAACTTGCATACTCCAGAGGGAAGGGCCTGAAGATGTCGAGACGCTTTTTTCAACACAGGACACTCTGAGATCGCGAGGAAGGGATAAGAGAAAGGAGCGAAAGTGTTGGATCAGTAAGCTGAGTCTCCTCAAAAGATTTCCTCTTGAACAAGATGCCGGTCAAAACATGATTTCCCGGGCGGCGAGAACGTACCGCGTGACCAACCCTGGACCAGTGACCGATGAGTGAACCAGGAAGGATGATCGAGACGTACAAGGTGTATATGGGTTGGGACGTTGTTAGTATAGCTGCAATTGAACTCGGATATTTTTATTTAAGGATTGTGAAGTTTTTCCTAGGCTTTGAATTTGATATTAGATTGATGATGTAGAGTTGTGCTAAGCGTCTGCACTACGTGATAGCGTGAGATGTGAAAAAGAAGAACGAAAGTGAGGTTGTTGGGGAATGGAAGAGGAACACAAAAGCGGAAAGTGGTGACGTTGAGTTGTTCCAGGCTTTCAGGGACGCCCCCTACACTGCACGGGGCAGTTTCAGTGGTCAGATGAACGGGAGGTGCCATGCGAGTTGCATGTCCGCCCGCTGTGGAGGGACCGCAGAAGCAGGGGTAAGCGAGCGCCACCGCTGCTACACCCCGCAAAATCGATCTTAAGAAGGACTCGACATCTTTAACTTTTCATCTCAACTCAACTTCCACGGCGGGCACCTCAACACTATTCTTCACAACGGAAACTGTTGCTGAAACTATCATGCAAGGGAAAACTGGGACCACTCCCTCGCTGACGCCAACCGTTTGGGATATAAGAAGATATCTGATATTATTCATTCATTCCCCGTTAGGTAGTTATTTCATCCATTATCGCATTCGTTTCTCATTCATTACCAGTGCCCTATCCTGTATCCCACTCGTTCTTCACGAAGTTCGAAGACACCAGCTGCTCCCTTCCATTCCTTCCCTCATCGAGACCTACTTTCCTGGTGGACCGCCCGGCCCAGGCTCGACGGGGTCTATAGTAGTGAAGTTTCGGAGCACGGCAAAGTCTAGAGAGAAGCACTGCGACCCTTCTCCGAATGGGGTGTTGCTGGTAGTATCGACGCAGCTGAGCCTCGGAGGAAACAGGTCCAGGGCCTCAATGTCCCTACCCTTGTTGTTAGAAATTTTTTTATGTAGAGTGATGGTAATGGGAAACGTACGATTTTCCATTTTTGGGGCAAACTAGCTCGATCATAGACAGCATACTCGTTTTTTGGATCCACATGAATTGTACGGCTGGGTCTTCGCAAGCATATCTGGGGTCGAAGCCCTCTGGCCCGGCGTTTGGCTGAGTTCCGTCGTAATGACAAGACGTCGAGATATGTGTCGCGTCGTCGTCGTACTGGAAGTCGAGCACAATTGGATGGGAGTTGCCATTCGTTGGTGTCCAGACTTGGAGGGAGGTGATCTTGTAGGTGAGTGGGTACACGCACCCATCATCGCGTGAGGCGATGGACTTGAGTTTGTTCATGATTGAGGGCACCGAGGGCAGAGAAGACACGAGTGGAGCAATAGCCACGAGGGCATAAAGGCGTGTAATAAGCATGATGGCGGTTGGAAGCCGAATATCTGGATGATTTCGATGTGTGATGATTGTGTTCGTTCGTTTAAATGCAGCAGAAGGTGTAGTTTATATCTGACTGAGCTGACAATATTGCAGACAAGGAAGGGGCAACGACAGAGACCAAAATAGTTCAGGAAAGATTGATGAGTCCATGCCTTTATAAAGACATCAAGAGCAGATCCATTGTTGCTTTGCCCAGCCCCGTCACTCAAGATAACGGCGGAGAGAACGGAATGCTACCAGGTAGATCGTCTTCACCGGTACACTACCTTGAAGATCCAACCCACATGGCACACGGCAATGGGAGTGAGTATCTTTTCCGGTGACCCAAACCGGTGGCAGTCAAGCACTTACGACGTACCACAAAGTGGCTATCCGATCTGCAAATCTGGCAGGGCATAAAGTACAATGATTGGAAGTGTGAGGCGCAGATCTAACTACCATGATCCGGACAGGACGGGTCAAGCCCCGACACATAGAGGTAGTGAATATACGCACATCAACTTCAGTCAAGCAAAACTTCCTGTCAATACTCGGTAATGCCCAAACCTTCTGTATGATGCTCGGTTGACATTGGGGTTCTGTTATTTTCCTTTTGCACGGCTTTGAAAACTGTGGCAGATGCTGACTCCGCGTTCCTGGAGGACGTGTGTGTTGCAAATTCCGGGATAGAAAATGAATTCAAACCCGTTCATCATGCTGGAATCTGACCTTGCCAGAGGGGTTCATCGGCTGAAGCGCTCCTTGACAGCACTGAAAGTACCATGCTTCGCCCAGATCCTCGATACTCGGAGATTCTTCATGGAGGATGTTCAACGAATGCTGATGATGAAGGACTGCCGCGGAAGAGCATAGTTTCGGCTGTTGGTGCTCCCAAACCGTTCACACTCTCCATTACCTACCCGTTTTGCCGTCCCACAGCTACCCCATACATCATAACGTGATCCTACGCTAGCTGGCTTGCGTGCGTATTCTGTCGACGACTCAAGACTCAAAAATTGGTCCGGGATGACAGGGAATCTGCGGTACCGCGCTGATACGACTTGTCCTTGTGGCCTATGTTTCGTGCGCAGAGCCTGCATTGAACACAATGTGGACTGCCCCATAGGATACTGAGTTCGGGAAGTCGACCCGAACCTTTCAAGCTTCACTTGGAATGACTCTTTGGTTGATCATAGACATGGGCAGCCTGCGGGAACCAAGGGCAGAAGAATGCGGGTCGCACAGCACCAACCGCACGAAGCTGGGGGTTCTCCATGTTGATGTGCCATCAACTTCTCGAAGTTTTTCGTGTTGAACCCTGTCCAACAACACCTCGTTTACGTCCGTCGAACTCTACCGTGAGACGGAGGAAAAATCCAGTGAAGAATTTCAAGTCCTGGTAGTGTTTGCTCTGGATCGCAAAGAGTAGTGATCCTTGGGTGGTACTTCGGAGATGACAAAGAGAGGCAGGATGCCTAGTTCTACCCAAAACTTTCATGATGGTGAAGCAAAGGCTGTCGTTGTATTAAATCCGTTTCATGGTCCTTTTTTGTGTGAAAGGGTCCTCTCGAAATAGGACAGAGCAGTGTAGACGGGAGAGGGCGAGTCTCAATGCAGGTCGGGATGTGAAACGGGTGTCTTTTTTGGTGTTCATGGTTGAGAATTGAGCAGCTTCGTAGGGGTGGGAGTTGCATCGGAGGGGTTAAGTTGGACTGTATATTTTCGATGTATTTTAACATGGAAGTGGAAGAGATGATGTCGTTCAAAAGAAACGAGCAGCGCCAAGTGAACGACGTGAATGGTGACAGATGCAAGTTACATAAGCCACAACCGACAGTAGCACCAGCCACAGACGCGGCCCATTTTCCCCACTTGTCAGCCACACCCACAGAACATTTTCCACTTTTCGGGCGGGTACTTCAAAAATCAGTCGCGAACTTTTATTCTCCCAAGAGCCCAGCCGACGATTTCGAGCATCCGACAACCACCCTTTTCGGAATCACCTCTCCAACCAACCATCAAAATGGCTGCTGAATCCAAGACCGGCCTCGCCGTTGGCCTCAAGAAGGGTCACGTACGTCTCACCTCGTGGAGGATCTCTGCATTGCCTTCCTGAAAACAAAAGGGAAATCAGGGCTATCGCAGACGATGGACACTGCATTTACCCTCTTGTTTTCAACAACTCCAACACCACACATACCACCGAACGATTTTGTTAGAGTGAAAAACGATGAACTGTGATCGCTGACCGGGATTTTACTATTTGCCCCAAATACAGAAGACCACTGCTCGTGTCTCCAAGCCCCGTGTTTCCCGCACCAAGGGTCACCTGAGCAAGCGCACCGCTTTCGTTCGCTCCATCGTCCAGGAGGTCGCTGGGTACGTTATACCGATTTTCCGCAATTTTTCAACAATTCGAAACATTTGCGCCAGCCAGCAGTCATTTCGACAAACCCGATCAGGCACGCATACGCACACTCAACAGTTCGACCGATGGAAAGACGTTGGCTCTTGGGTGGTGGTACACGAACGTGTGCTCGTTTCTGCAAGAGATCGCAATTTCCGTTGGGAGTACTGGATGGGTTGAAGTGCTTGATCGGGTTTCGGATGGGAATTGCTGGGGGCGCATATGTTGCGTTGCATACGTCCGTTTGAGCGAAACTGTTGCTAACATGTCTTTGTCTACTACAGCCTTGCTCCCTACGAGCGCCGCGTCATTGAGTTGCTCCGCAACTCCAAGGACAAGCGTGCCCGCAAGCTCGCCAAGAAGAGGCTCGGTACCTTCGGCCGTGCTAAGGCGAAGGTTGAGGACCTCCAGCGCGTCATCGCTGAGGCTCGCCGTGCTGGCCACTAAATCGGTTAATTCCGATGGGCGGACTGCTTGGAGAGTGTGATTAAAAATACCAAAAAGGATTCTGCCATCTTGTCGTTCCCCTGGCATTGTTTGATGTGACGTACGTGCGTGGCTCGTTCAGTTATGGCTCGTCATCTAAGCGCGTTTTCCTCTGCGGCTGGTTTGGACGTAGCTGGCTGGTGGGAATAGATATGGAATGACACGATATTGAATGACAAAATGCCGAGTTACGAACAGGACATTGTCTCTCCCGGTTGTGATGTCACATGTAATAATTTGAACTCTGCTTTTGCTTCTGAGTGCGCTACAGTTACTATTTCATGTCTATTACGCTTTGCTACTTGTCATTGATAGACTTTGGGTAAGCACTGGCGTATTATGTGTCTCCTATCCACTTGTACAACTAACTACCGTCCAAAGAACGTCCGGCCCCGCAAATGACTGCTACAAGAAGCATGTACGGCCGTTGGAAGCTTCTCATTTCCTACCAGGCAGCTTGAACAACTTCCCCAGCTTCTTCTTGACAGCATCAGAATCCAGACCATGATCGCCCTTCCGCTTTACCTCTTGGCCGCCCGATGACGATGGTCCGGCCTTCTCCTCCTTCTCCTCTTCGACTTCCTCCCGTGATACATCCGGTACCACCACTTCTTGCGCTCGGCTAGCCACACTACTTTTCAGGAACGGCGACTTGCGTGCCTCCTCTGACGCTGCGTCTTCCCAGAGAAGATTCAACAGCGCCCTTCCACGGAGCTTATAGTCCGCCACCAGCTTCTTGTTGCCATCTTGAACAGCAACGGTCGGGTGTGTGCCCGGGAGAATAAGACGGAAAGGTTGATCTGGATGCGCCATAACTCCCTTGACGGCCTGATGCAGGAAAGCGCCGGTGTGCTCTGGAGTGACAGTCCACTGCGCCGACGTCTGGTCCGGAAAACGGATCTTGATATCGACCTGCGTGATCTTGGCGAGCCGGGCGGCTTCTTGGGCCGCATCAGCTGCCAGTTCGGCATCGGACTTGAGCCGTTGATTCTGAGCCCGTTGCAGAAGCTGCTGTTGTCGTAGCTGAGCATGGGCGATCGTTGGCTCGTACACCGATTCATCTACCTCAATCCGGGCGGCAAGCGGAGTGGTAGAAGACGGAGCGTTGAAGACGCCCGTAGGTGCGAGGGGGTCACTAGGCTCGCTGGGCTCGCTGGGAGTGGCCTTGGTCTCTGTAGGAGGAACAGGAGGAGCAGTGACTACCTCATCAACGATGTCCATCGGATCGGTCTTCGCGATTGGCTCCGGATGGAGGGCGACCGGGGCCGCGGCGTTGGCTACCTCTCCTGAGCCAGCCTGAAGTTCAGGCTCTGCCAGCGTGCTCTCCTTGACCGGCTTTGGGCCGGCCGCTAGAGTCAGATCTTCTATAGGTTCCTCTATCGCCGGTGCCGACCCGGTTGCTGGTGCTGAAGGTCCGCCGTTCTGTGGCTTTGGCTGATCGGTTTCCACATCCTTGAGATATTGACCGATATCCTGCATCGCCTCGTACAAAGTCTTGTCTGTGTCGCGGAAGGAAACACGCAAAACCACGCTGCCTGAGTTGATACCACATTGTGACAGCGTCTTCTGTAAATCCTCCATCGAAGTGTATTCCCTGCCCATGATGTTCACCACTGGCGCCTCGAAGTACAGCTGGCCGCTGGTTCCCTGAGGGCCGATGCTGCTCTTAGGCGTGCCTCGGCCGGTCAGGTTCAACCCCTTCTCCGCAACCTCGAACTGCCGCATGACCTGCCACAACGTCATGTCGCTGGATAGCTTCTTCGTGTACCGCTGACCATTGACATCGAGGGCTATCGACACCACTGCTGCGCTCTTGGATTTTTGAACGAGTTCCAGCTTGGCGCCGGAAACAAGACCTGAAGTTCGAAAGGGGCCAGAAAGATCAATGAGCTTTTGCTTATGGCTGTAAGCTGGTGTTAGTTTAACAGGATCGGACAGCAGCTGGGAAATCTGAACCTTTCTCACTTAAGTTGATACTTCTCACTGTTCAAGTTGAACTTCTTGCAAGCTTCATCAAGAACATCGACCAGGTAGGTTCCGGGGGTAACCTTGACCTTGGTCCTCCTCAGGTCTGTAGAGACCACCTCAACGTGTGCCGACATGTTGCCGGCTGGACTATATTATTTGGTAAAAGATGGGAAACCCGTTGGACGAGGTCGTTCCTAGCGCTGGGCCGGCGCAAAGATAATGGAATGTCGAAGGTCGGTATGTTGCAGTGACGAACTGTTGAATCAGCTGGAAAAGGCTGAAATACTGCAGTGGGATATTGAAGTGAAACTCTTGAGCTGAGACGAGTGTGAGTCTGTTGGAGGAGTTACGTAGTGGTTATCCGTGGTTGTTATCTTTGGCAGCTTTTATTCAGGCAGCCCCGCGTAACGTAATCGGCAATCACCAGCTCGGCAAGTGAGGGGTTATAAGAAGATTCAAGTTGAAATAGACCGAAATGATGGAGAGCTTGCTTATATGTTGACCGGATGAATATGAATAGCAAACGGGTTCATGAGGTTATGAGTGACTGGAGTGTGGTGTCTTCAGGTCACCGTTGTTTCGTAGGTAGGGAGCTTTCTGAGAGCTTCCACGGCTGGCGGGCATCTTGTAAGCTCAGGAGGGGCAATTACGCAGTGTGTTTGATGGCAACATCCACCCAGCAACGGGGAAGGGGGGAAACAGCGGGCAGCTCCTGCCATCTAGAACCGCCACAAACCAATCCCAGGGCAGCTTTGCATGCCCCGAGCAGTGGCACGCAGCTACGAAGGTACCTACAGAGAACTGCCCTACCAGGCACCCTTGTTAGTGGTTAGTGGGCACCTCCATCCTGTCCTCGCCCAGCCAGCCGCGCCAGCTGCGTGTTGCCTTGCCTCGTCAACTGGAGCTTCCCTTGCCCGTTCGAAGGTGAGCTTGACGACAGAAACAACAAGCTTCCAAACCACTTTCACCAAACATCACCGATACATCGCGAATACCCCACACGGCGAATACGAACAATCCATCCAATTTGGACCATACTGCAGTGAACAATATTAGCTCCATCGCCGAACCTCGCTCCATATTCCGAGAAAGCCATCATCACCACTTGCATCACATCCCAGGCACAAGATGGTAAGCCAGCCCGATCATTACAGCATGCCTCTCAGATATCGCGTTTCCACGGAATACAAACCCAAGATCACAAACTAACAATAATGCTGTCTGATAGTCGTCCCCATTCTCGATAAGTACGATATCCCGATTTCCATCGATTCCCAAACATTGAACCCCTCCATCCGCCTCGAACCGCATAACCATACCTCATCACCTTCCGTTGCTAACCACCGCTGTTCTTCCTCACCTCCCACAGACGGCGGCGCCTGCGTTGCCATGGTAGGCAAGGACTGCGTGGCCATTGCCTGCGACCTGCGCCTCGGTCTCCAGGCCCTGACAGTCTCGAACAACTTCCCCAAGATTTTCCAGTACGGCGACGTCTTCCTTGGACTTACCGGCCTGGCGACGGACGTTTCGACCGTGTCGGATCTGTTCCGGTACAAGGTGAACATGTACCGACTTCGGGAGGAGCGTAACATTGCTCCGCGGACGTTCGCCAACCTCGTGTCCAGCAGCCTGTACGAGCGCCGCTTCGGCCCTTATTTCGTCAGCCCCGTCGTGGCTGGCTTGGATCCCAAGACGGGCGAGCCCTTCATCTGCGGCTTTGACAGCATCGGGTGCATCGATTTCGCAAAGGACTTTATTGTGAGCGGGACGGCGACGGAGCAGTTGTTTGGCATGTGCGAGAGCTTGTGGGAGCCGAATCTGGTACGTTTATCATGGCGAATTCGCACCCTAGCGCAGACAGGAGGCGCTGTTTTGGCTGCTTCTGTTTCGTTGTCGTCATAAGGCGTGGTGCTAACGATGGTGGTATCCAACAGGGACCCGAGGACCTCTTCGAGACCATATCACAGGCTCTCCTGAACGCTGTCGACAGAGATGCCTTGTCAGGCTGGGGCGCCCACGTTTACATTATCGAGAAGGACAAGGTTACCAAGAGGCTATTGAAGGGACGACAGGATTAAGCGGGGCGTTTGGGCATAATGATGATGATGAATATGGGCCAAGAGTTATTAAGTCGCATATGCGCTAATGGATCATCGGTACCCTTGGGCTCTATAGAACAAATACACTTGCAACATGAACCACTGGCGAGCGGACAGGACAGATGTGCCTGCCAAGGCTAGTTCCAAACGAATGAATTCCATAAATGAGTGACCATTTATGTGATTCAATGGGTATATGATCTATTGTATAGACACAAGAAGCTATCTATCTACGTCTAGATCTAAAGCTAGGCGATCCGGCCAAGTCTAACATCCTGAACCTAGAGATCCTTCTTCAAATCCAAAGGCGCAGAGCTGGGGGTACTCTGGACGAAGAACTTGCGCTCCACGGCCTTAAGCAGCTCGTCAAGAAGCCTAAATAAAAGATTAGCGTACTGTAGCACAGAAACAGTTCGAACGCGGGGGGTTCAACTTACACGACAGGCGCACTGATGACGACGACAGCCCTCCATTCAGCCAAGTTCAGGGGCAGGATTGAAAAGAGGGTCTGAAGGACGGGGATGTACAGAAGAGCAAAGTGCAGAGCCATGGACAAAGCGATAGCGTAGACGAGCATCATGTTCTTCCACACGGGGAGCGTCAAGAGAGACTCGCTGGAGGAGAGTGCGTTCATGGCGTTGAACATCTCAATGACAACCAGGATGGAAAGCGATACAGTAGAGCCGGACTTGGCCATGTCGTTGGAGAACATGGCGCAACCAATTTCGGGGAACTCGGTAGAGCAACGGTGGAAGTGAGACAGCTGGTAGAAGCTGATCTGAGGACCCTCCGAGTAGAACATGAACCACCAAGCATAACCAGCGACCGTGGCGAGACCGACGTAGGTACCAATGACGAGGTAGCGGAAGAAGAGCCACCCACCGATGAGCTTCTCGTCACGCTTTCTGGGGTTGCGGCGCATGATATCGTGGTCAGGAGGGTTGAACGACAAGGCGGTAGCGGGAAGACCGTCGGTGACCAAGTTCACCCACAGAAGCTGAACCGGAATCAAAGCCTCAGGCATGCCGAGAGCGGCCGTCAAGAAGATAGAGACAACCTCGCCAATGTTAGAAGAGATGAGGTAGCGGATGAACTGTTGAGTGTTGTTGTAGATGGCGCGACCTTCCTCAATAGCAACCTCGATAGTGGCAAAGTTATCATCGGCAAGCACCATATCGGCAGCGAGCTTCGACACATCGGTACCGGAACCCATAGCGACACCAATATCAGCCTTCTTCAGAGCAGGAGCATCGTTGACGCCGTCACCAGTCATAGCAACAACCTCGCCGAGAGATTGGAGAAGATCAACCAGCTTGGACTTGTGAGTAGGCTCCACGCGAGAGAACAGAGAAGCGGTCTTGGCGGCCTCAAGTTGCTCACTATGGCTGAGGTTATCGAATTCGCGACCAGTGAAGCTCTTGCCAGTCAGATCCTCGTTAGCTCCGAAGACACCGATCTGACGGCAGATGCTCTCAGCGGTGTTGCGGTTATCACCAGTGATCACGACGACGCGAATGCCAGCATCCTTGCACTTCTTGATGGAAGCGGCAACCTCGGGGCGAGGAGGGTCAAGCATGCCAACAAGACCGATGAGAGTAAGGTTCTGCTCGAGAGAGGCATATTCGGCGGTGGACTTGGCGGTGTGAAGGAGAGGGTTACCGGCGACGTTGTCCAAGCTGGCCAAAGCGATAACACGCAGACCGCGGTTGCCATACTCGACAACCTCCTTCATGAGGAGATCGGTCATATTCCGATCAAGAGGTACCTTCTTTCCACTGGAACCGAGAAGGGTGTGAGTGCAGCGTTCGATAAGAGATTCGGGGGCTCCCTTAACGAGAAGCTTCTGCTGACCATCGCCCTCAACCAAGACAGACATGCTCTTGCGGTCACGAGAAAACTCGTATGTGGCGAGGCGATGATACTTCTTTTCATACCAGGAGCTAGCGTAGTGAACGCGATCCTTAGGGGGGCAGTCGGCAGGGGCGCAAGGGCCAATCTTTTCAGCCAAAACACGGAGAGCGCCTTCGGTAGCTTCACCCACGTTCGAGAAAGTACCGGTGGAAGGATGGTAGTCGAGACGGGCATCGTTGCACAGAGCAGCGACTTCGGTCAACTGAAGGACGGTAGCGGACTTCTGAGCAAGATCCGTGACCTCCTTGCCTTGTGCCTTGATAGCGCCCTTGGGCTCAAAGGTAGTTCCCTCGACATCCAGTTCCTCAAGATCAGTGCCATCTTGGTTGAAGTAGACGATTTTGTTGACGCTCATTTGGTTGGTGGTCAAAGTCCCGGTCTTGTCAGAGCAGATGACGCTGCAGCTACCCAAGGTCTCGACGGACGGAAGACTTCTCACTACGGCGTTCTTAGCAGCCATCTTGCGAGTTCCAAGGGCAAGGCAGGTAGTGATGACAACCGCAAGACCCTCAGGGATGGCCGCAACACCAAGGGAAACGGCAATCTTGAGGTAGTAAATGGCACCCTTGGTCCAGTTTCCATGGCTAGGGTCGGCAAAGTTGGGGATGTTGATGAGCCAGACGAGAACGCAGATGACAGTAATGACCTTGGCAAGCTGGTCTCCGAAGTCATTGAGCTTCTGCTTCAAGGGGGTGGGCTCGGAGATCTGTGCAGTGATGCTCTCGTGGATGTCGCCGATCGCGGTGTTGGAACCAGTCAAGACAACGACGGCTTTGGCGTGGCCGGTAACGACAGTGGTGCCCGAGAACAGCATGTTGACCTGATCCTGCAAGACAGCCTTGTCGTCGCTGACAACGGCATGGAAGTCCTTTCCGACGCTTTCACTTTCTCCGGTCAAGATAGCCTGGTCCACGGCAAAGCTGTTGCTCTCAATCGAGATCAATCTGCAGTCAGCGGGGATGCGAGCACCAACAGCGATGTCAACAACATCGCCTGGCACAAGCTCCTCAGCCTTGATACGAGTAATCTGTCCATTGCGCACCACGTTGGCCTCGTTGGCCGAGTATTCTTGCAAAGCAGCAATCGCCTTCTCCGCGCTGCTTTCCTGGGAAACTCCAACGACGGCATTGAGAATAAGGATTGTCAAGATAACGGCGGGGTCGACGAAGGCGCTCCAGCCGCCCTCCTCTTCGAAAAGCGCGAGTACGAACGAGATGGCGGCAGAGCCCAGAAGGATCAGAACCAACTGATCTTTGAATTGTTCTAGGATAAGCTCCCAGATAGGTGTCGGAGGCTCCTCGGGGATGGCTGAGGCGGGCAGAACCGTTAGCAAAGGTACTCTAGAAAACAACTAAGAGCTGTATCAGACCATAAGGTTATTGTAGAGAAAGCGCATACCATTCTTCCCGTGCTTGGCCCTAGACTGAGCGACTTGCTCGTCATTAAGACCGGTGGCAGGGTCGACGCCAAAGGTGTTGAGGACCTCATCGACGGACTTTGCGAACGCGGCCTCCATGTTCACAATGTTGTGTGTTCGAAGTTGCAAAAAGGCGAAGGCTCCAAAGAGCTTCAACAAAAGATTGGAAAACGCCCCAGCAGTCTCAAAGCTAAAGTCCACAATCTTCAAGAACGAGGCCTTGAAAAAAGAATGGTAAGAAGACACGCTTAAAGCAGTATCATGAAGTCAGAGCAAGAGAAAAAGATTGAAGCTAGCCCTCGTCCAAGAGGTTGCCTTTGGAGAAAAAAAGGTCAATGGTCTGTAATTATTCAGCCTCTGATATGTAGTACTACCTCAGGCCGGGGTACATGTTTGTGCTGCGACGTGTCCAGTTCTACCAAAGTCGCCTCTCTTCGGCGCACATTTCTGACTCGAGTATGGTTCACAACTGGAACGCGGCGCTGAGCAGATGCTGTACAACGGCGCAGGGGCAGCTGGGGGTCACTTCCCTCCACTGCACGGCACCAGTGACGGAATGGGAGCCACTGGCAGGGCAGGCCCGATCCTCCCCCAGCACAACCTAATGGAACCAGCACCTTCCTCCTCCGGGCCCCTGGACAGAGTCGCCAAGTGATGCGGAAGTGTCACGGCGCCCCCACATTCTCTCCCCCTCGCTCCCAGCCCAGCCCCGGCAAGTGGCACCGCCCTGCATCTCGATGCCGTCACTGGATTTCGAGAATCGTTTTACTTCAAATTGCAGGGACGAGATGAGAGATTCGACCGGTAATCGCTAAAGAATGACCGATGTCGAAAATTATCAGCGGTGGGCAGTGCTAACAGTGTCCATGCGAGCCGAAGTTTGTGAGGCGTTGAAGACAAAGAGTTACGGCTCTCTGTTCACCATGTGCTGTTTTCGTTATCAGGTCGTTTGGAGTTTGGAGATGCAGCTGAAAGCAGGGCGCCCATGGCAAACGCATGGGGTCGAGGAGAGCGAAACGTTCGGTGTGGGTAGGTTTTAGAACTTTCTAGCTCACACTCTTGTTTTCAGCCTCCGTTCCTTCCAGATCTGGAAAGATGTTTTGCTTCTTGCCAAGTTAAAAGAGAACCGTGTGTTCCGTCCGCATGAGCAGCTTCCTAATAGGAAACAGTGCGATATGTACCTACTCGTCAGGATTAGAAGCATCTCCCTCCCCCACCCGAAGGGTGGGGTCAGGGACTTTGATTCGAAAACGCACTTTGATTCCTAAATTTTTTCTATACATAGCTCCCCCGCAAAATTTACTAGTAAACCCATATCACTCGGTTTTTTTACATATATACAACTTGGCGCACACAATTAACGCACAGCGCTTGGCGAAGTGTTAAGAATTACACTATAAATTATACGACTTTATAATTATTACCTTTTTAAATAATAAGCCCCTATTCGAACCCTTATTCCTACTACCTTTTACTATCCCTATTTATATTATTATATAGTATCCTTCCTTTATTATAAACCCTTATTATAACTGATTTATGTAATACTCTCCCTATTCTATAATATAGAGGAGGTATAAATACGATCTATATCCGACGTCGTTTTAATAGAACTTTCTATAAAGGAGCGAATTAAAATAGCCGTAAAGATTTTATAAATAAAGTAATATAAGAATTTCAAAAAAGTATACCGGGTATAATAAATTTTATATATTATAATTTATAGCCGATTTAATAGCGTAATTCCTAAAGTAAAGAATAATAATAATACCAAGAAATTAATAAATATTAAAAAATTTACTTTAAAGGTATAATTTAATATTAACGTTTTTATTAGTATAAGCTTTTTAACTTCCCTATTAAATAGATCGTTAATTAATAATTAGAATAGGAGTTAAAATTAATATTAAGGAGGTTTGCCGAGTAGTAAAATAGATTATTAGAAATAATAATTGTAAAATTACTATTTTAAAAATATAAGCGTAAAGATATATAACCCGTTTTAAAGAAATAAAATTTATTAAAATTAATTCGCTTATTTAAGTTAAAAAAATTATTCAAAATCGTAATATTATTATTAATATATTTAAACGGTATTAAAAGGTCGTTAAAAACGAATAAATTTAATTGGAGAATTAATAAAATAGTAATGAATTTAATTACCGCGTCGGTATAGTATCTAAATCCTATATAATTTAAACGTATTAAAAGATTATTAAAATATAAAATTCTAACCTAAACGTACGTAAATTTATTACAATTATCGAATCTATTAACGTTATTAAATAAATAATTCTACTATTTATTATTATCTTTAATATAAAAATCGGTCTCAAATACGTAAATAACTAATTAAAAAATAACGCCGCTATTACTATTATATTAAACGGTTATATTAATAATTAATTCGCGCTAAATTAATTTAATTATTAGAACCGTTATACCTAATTGCGTATAAAAGGAGAGAAATAATTATTATTATTAAATAATTACGGTAATTATATTACCTATTAATTCTAGCGCTATTATAAAGATAATAACGTAAACCTATTTTTATTACTTCTATATACTACCTATATATTACAACCATTCGACGTCGGTATTTTTTAAGTCTATAAATACTTCTATTAATTAAATATATTAAAAAAAATTAAATACAAACGGGTAGAATATTCTAAATTGGATTTTCTTAATAGCTTATTCGAAATTAGGAAGAAAATACTTAAGAAAAGTATTATATTCTCTACTTGGGAGAAAGTTAGGTTTTCCCTCATAAATTTAGAAGTAATACTTTTAAAACTCCCCGACTTATTTACGTTAGCAGTAAATTTATAGATTCTCGAAATTAAAGTCGGCTATATTTTTACCCGTAACGAAATAGGGTAGGAAAAGAACGAAATTATAATTAATAATAATACTATTACCTACTATAAATAAAATAAATTATTTAAAAAATATCCTCCCCTTCGTTTATATAGAAATTTAATAAAAGATTTTAAAACCCCGCTGCGTAAACCGTAAATTAAAGAGGATTAAGTAAAAATTAATACTCCTCCCTTAAATTTAACCATTATTATTAAATATAATAGATATATTATTAATTCATAAATATCCTTTAATAAATTTAATTAATTTATAAGCCCTATTATTAAACGTATAATAATTAAAAGGGATAAAACTATATAGGTACTCTTTTTAATAAGCGTAATAGAAATTTAAACGAAACAATTTATTAAATAATAAAAAATCGAAGAAATTATTTATAAAAAAGTAAAGACTAATCGTTTAATTACACATTATAAACCCATTATTACGTATAATACTTAACTTCGCTTAATTAATAATAAATATTAACGTAAAACTCTATAATAAAAAGAGGAAGAAAAATTCAAAAATAAGGATTTAAAATTTAAACGTATTATTTTAAAAAAATAATTACGCGAAACGCGTACAATTAAATAAAAGTAAGTAAAGGAAATACGCTATAAATTATAAGAATAAAAAAAATTATAAAAAGAAATCCGAAAGGTTGTAAATAAAGTAACTAAAAAAATAAACGACCTCCCTTAATTATTTAACTAGTACCACATTATAAAGAAGAAGAAAGTAATTTATTTTAGGATTAAATAACGTCTTACCAAATTAAAATTATTTCGAAAGACCGGTCGTAATATTAACGATATATTCTTACTTATAAATTAAGCTCCTTCTATTAATCCCTTTTTTAAACCTATACTTCTATAACGCTATAACGAGGAATTAATAGAAATAATAATCGAAGAGACTAATTAAATAAGTAATTAAATAAAATAAGAAGAAAATAACGTCGATAAGATTATTAAGAATAATAACGTTAATAACGACGAAATAGTAATTATAGAGGATGTAGGGTATAGGGTGTACAACGAGCCTATGTAAATAAGCATATTTAATTTTATATATATATATATATACGAATTATTTGAAAAAAATGAGTGACCTTAGTTTATTAGTAAATTGGGTAGTGGAGTAAGTACCAAATTTTTTGTGAATCAAAGTGCGTTTTCGAATTAAAGTCCCTTCCCCCCAGCTTTGCTGGGGGGAAGAAGGCGCTTTTAGACCTGACGAGTAATTCCCTTGTGCACATGAACATCATCATGTCGGACACACATTTGTGTGCAAGATTCGTGCAGGTTGAAACATGCCATGCTGCGTTCCGATCAATTTCTGTTTGACAGCCATGTCACCTAAGCAACTGGAAGAAGATATTAAAGTTGGCGAATGCGATACCCAAATCGATTTGCGAACGGCCTCGCAATAATATCACTGGAGAACCATGTAAACGGACATTACGAAGGCTGTGTGATAAGGGGCAAAATTTGGTGGCGGCCTGAACATGTCTGCATGTTAGGGTGCGTTCGGCAATCTGGGAAATGCCTTTCTGAAAAGTTCAGAAACTAAATTTCAGAAGCCTGTTCGAATGTTCAGAAACCGTTTTGGCGCAGAAATTCCACCAAAACTGGTTTCTGAAATTCTTGACCCACTTAACGACCTCTTAGCCAATTAGACAACCACATTCTTCATGAAAATTCCATAAACCATTTCCGCACCTCAGAGCTGCGGAAATTCCTTTCTGAAATCGGACAGGTTCAGGAGAGGCCAATGCGTTCCTCATGGAAAGTTCATTTCAGAAGGCCATTTCCCAGATTGCCGAACGCACCCTTATTAATGAGCACAATCTCCGAAAAGAGGTGTGAAAGTCGGTTTTCAGACACGAAGAAATTCATGAGAATTACCCCGCCAACCCCACCTTGCGTATGAAGTTGCCGGCCAAAGTCAACAAGCCGCCAAAGGCAAAGCAGAACGACAGGCAGTAACAAGCGATCAGGCAACTTGAGATATCACAACCGTCCAATCTTACAAACCGATTGGAAAAAAAATATCCGAACGATAAACCTGCGATCATCTCCTTAAAGCAACTGAATAACCACCTATCAAACGCCAACATCAAACAAGAATTGCACCATGGCTCCCCCTTCCGCTCTCAACATCGCGACCCAATCCGTCAACCGCCTCGTCAAGGAGGAATTCTACTACCACAAGGAACAGACCTCGCAGGAGGCCCGCATCAAGAAGCTTCAAGATGACATTGCCGCCAACAGCCCTGAGTTGGACAGCAACGCGCCCTACGTTCTCAAGCAGGAGGTACGTGCCGTGCAGAACCCCAACAAAGAACCGTGCATGAGTAGTGAACATCATAACCCTAACCCTTTATTGCTTTTCATGAACATTTAGCAAACGGCACTTGAAGAGACCAAGGCTGTGTTTGGCCCCCTCATCAACAGGATCGCTGAGGCGGTTCAGAAGCTTGAGGAGCAGATTGCTATTTCCGAGAGTGAGGGTTCTGCTTCCGAGGAGGATCTGAAGAAGGCTAAAGAGGCGTTGGAGAATGGTAAGAAGCTGACGGAGAGCGCTTGAGAGGTGATGAGGTTTGGGCGTAGGACTGAATGATGGGTACCCTTTAATAACTTAGCATTTGCAACGTTCAATACGAGCTATAACGTGATTAGGAATCGAAGCTTTCGAAAGGGGCAATCATAAGTGATAAAGCTACGACAACAACAAAGCCTAGGCAGTGAATTGTACCCATCATAGGAATTTTTTGGGCGGCCAACTACATCTAAGGTACATAGTTACAGCACCCATCCTACTCCCTTCGTGTCGCCATTTCTTCCCCCTTCAACCTTTATGTGGTGTCCATGGTATCCTCGTCAGCATTAGGGCCGTCGACCGTAATCCGTGGCCGCGGCGGGGTTTGGTCGGGCAGAGGTGAAAGAGGACTATCAGGCTCCTCGACTTCCTCCTCGTCATCCTTAACTTCTGTCATCTCCACATCAGTTCCCTGAGCCGCGTCGTTGTTCTCACCCCTGTCCATAGATCCTTCGCGGCTGGCTTGCTGGCTTGTCGTTTGCGAGTAGCCTCCTGTGGCATCGTTGGGCGGCTTGAGGAACGACTGACTCTCCTCACCTGGGGCAGGAGTATCGCGGGCTGGTGTTCCGGCGCCGAGTGTTGAGGCGGGAAGGGGTGTGCCAGCGGCATCACCGCTCTCAGCTCCGCTCTTGAGAGGCAGTCCACTATCCGGCCTCGGGGTTGCATTGCCGCTGGAAATACCGGGCCGTGGGGTCTGTCCGGCATCCACCTCAGTGTCGCCGGCACCGCCCTCATCATCGCCCATGCCTTCGCGGCGCTCGACTTCCTCCTTCTCGTCCCGGATCAGCCGCCTCAACCGCATGCTCTCATCCATAATCTTAGCAAACTGGTCGCGCCGCTCATGCCACGTGACGCCGTAGGTCTCGCTCTCCATCTTCAACTCGGCAATTTCCTCCTCCAGTTTCCTCAAGTTGGCCGCTTGCTCCGCCCTGGTACGCAGCGCGGGGTTGCCGGTGATCTTATCAGCCAGCTCATCAAATTTCTTGCGCTGCTCGAGGGTGGCACGGGCCTGCTCTAGTTGAACGCGTAGCTGAACGGTATTGTTGCGCACCGCCTGTGCCGTGTTGAGAATGCGCTCACGCTCGGCGACATATCGTTCACGCTCGCGCTCGTTGGCCGTCAGAAGAAACTGAAGCCGCGCGATGCTGCTATCGAAGGCGGCAAAGTCCAAGATGATGTCCTCTTTGAGCTGAGCAAGGTCTGATGTGGCCGAGTCGCCGGTTGCGGTGGGCGTCTGAACTTCCTGCTCGGTCGTTCCAGCAGTTGCAGCATTGCCCTCTGGGGGCGGGCTGGGTGCTTGACGAGCTCTTGAGAGAGTTAATGAGTGAAGGGTGCTGAGGCGCTTCGTGACGCGCTTGAAGGGCTTCTCCTCGACATTCAGAAGTCGTGATTTGTGGAGCTCATTCTCCTCTTTGTCGTCGAGCAGGCCCCAGGAAGCCATCTTATAGTTGTGATATCGGTACCGAGTCTTTTTTTTGGCGTTGGTGCTCGGCGTCAACACTGATTGTTTTGAGAGACGTGATTAAGGTATGTATGATAACCAGATCAATAACGCACAAAGATTGAAGCTTGTAAGGCAGGAGTCTTCGATTGCACCGGATGTGTCGGTGAAATTCTGTGGATTTCTTTGTTTGCTGAGTATGAATGTGAAGGGAATGAAAAAGCTGATAGTCCGATATATTGGTGGAAGGCTGTTTGTTACCACTTGTATGGACGCACTGCTGAAACTTAACTTGGAGCGGGAAGCATGGACCTCTTGGCGGATAAACCTAAGTGAAGGGCGTCTTCCCTTGTGCAGGGGGGCATAACAGTAGCCATCAAGGTTCCGCTCGCATGTTCAATAGCATCGAACTGGCTTGACTCCAGCTGATCGGCAAATGTACAAGTGTGTACCTGTGGGGAATTTCTTGCTGCAAGTTTGCTGTGGCGTGGCAGCGTGTGTACGTCAGGGTACTTTCTCTTCCAGCTGAGAGCTTCAATAGGAATGAACTCCAACTCCCACTCGGTCGGTCAGCCTCAACCTCAACCTCATCTATCACTCCAGATTTTTACGCCGGTTATTTAACCGTAAACTCTGGTTACTATCTACAGTCAAACTACTGCAAGACGACTCGACGAATTTCCCTGATTCAATCACGATCGGAAGCCTGCGAGCACATCTTTAATCGCCCACATCTGTTGTCATCCAGCTCGTCTCACTCCTTATTCACTACGTCGTCGACGATCAAAGAGAAGTCTGGCACTGGGGATACTACGCCATTGTACTTGGCCAATCCGCCTTCTACCAATCTTTCCCGACACTAATCACATAGACTTTGGTCAGATTTACCACCACAACATACCAACGGATCACCTCCTAATTCGGTCACGATGCCTGGACCACGCTCACTTCTCGACATGGCTCTCAAGCTCGCCATCGACAACGTTCAGGACATCACCTGTCTAGACGACGTGCCACCAAAAATTGCCAGCCAAATCCTCAGAGCCGTTCGAACACCAGAACACCTCCGCACGATTGAACTCCATAGCAGCGACGAGATCTGCGAGCTGACCGCTGAGCACTGGCGTCGCTTCATCCAACGCAAGTACGGACTTCTCCACAACAAACACCGATGGGAACCAAGCAACCCGAAGTCATGGCACAAAGTCTACGAGAAGTACGGCCAACTCCAAAAGGAATCAGACGAAGCCGCCACAGAGGCTCTCAGGGCCACGATGGCCGCGGTCAACAACCAAAAGACATCTCGCACAACCACCATTGTCTCTGCCCAGGTAGCTCGAAAGCTTCCGGCCCCCAAGTCTCGCTCGTTCGGAACCGGCTTCGGCCAACTCAAGACGAGCTTCGACCCGCCCATGAAGCGAGCAACCTTCCTGCAGAAGGCCACCCGGGAGGCCAGGCTAGACGCACACCGCCGCAAGCTCGCCAAGCCTTCCGTCATGCAGTTAGCGAGAAAGACAGAGCTCACGAAGGCCCCTGACAGGTTGCTTGAGGAGAAGCGTATCCAAAACCAGTTTGATATCGATAAGGCCGAGGTCCTTGAGTGTCCTCGCATTAGGCCCGCCACAAGCTCACGGCAACAGAAAGATCGTGAAGCTCGCCTGCTGAAGATCAAGAACGGAGGAAAAAGTAGCAGCTCCAGCCATGCTCCCCACGTGTTGAGCTTTGACGACGACGACGAGGATGACGACGGCGGCCATTACGGCGGCAGAAATAACAAGGGTGACTCGGGTGACGACATGGACGATCTTTTCGGCGATATGGACGACGAAGATACTGGCAGCCCCCCTCCTTCTCCGAAGAAAGCAGCAAACCCAACCAAGCGTGGCGGTCTTCTTTCTGCCGCCCCTGGCGCCAACTCCCGACCACGACCCACGCCTTCTACCAGTGCCAGGCCCACCTCTACCAGTGCCTCGCCGCCTCCAAGATCGCAGACCACCAGCAGCAGACCTCCACCTGCTAGCAGCTCATCTAGCCAGGCACGCCATCAGCCCACGGCATCATCATCTTCGGGTAGCCGACCCATGAGCCCACCTGGGGCTAAGCGCAAGAAGGTGGACATTTTTATGAAGCCCGCTAAGAAAACTCGTCGAGTTTGAGAGGAGGGATTTGCGGGGAATAGGCTTTGGAAGTGGCAGGGTGTGAGTGGGATTCAGGGGCCCCCGTGTGGTCAAGGAGAAAAGAGGATCCTCGTGAGATCCGCGAGGAGGATCACGGTGTGGCCCGAGGGGGCGATTTCGATGGAGCAGATTTGGGGCTGAGATTGGGAATCTGAAAGAAGCGGAATGGTATATGTGTTGCTTGTGAAGGGAACAATGGGATTTACGATACGAAGGGAGTTCTTGCTGCTATATCCAAGATCTGGGAGGATCAACATTTTGGCGTTCTGGGTTATTGAGGATCTTTCAAGAAGATTGGCGTTATTTTCGGACAACAGAACTAAATACACAGCGTGACGGCTCAGGCGGTATCTACAATGGGAGATGGATTCGCAGCGAGCTGTTGGTTTTCAGTACGACAAATTAACAAGTTATTGGTGCAGCCATAATGTCTGATCTGATCTGAACAAGCCGTACTTGGTGATGTGAGTAGCTGCCTTCTGTGAAGAACTGAAGAGATTCCCCTCTCTCGCCAGATACGCCCAGGAACAGGCAACTTACCCTCCTAGAATGTGGCTCCAGAACACTATATGTCCAAGTCTCCCTCATTTGAGATTGTCCAACATTGTTCCATCCTCAAGCTTCCTGGCCATCACACTTTAGCCTAAGCTTCAGTATCGTATCCCGGTGCCAAAGTGACGCCGTACCTCACCAGCTCCGTCAATCATGTTGGGTAAACGTTCGTTATCTCATTAGGTAGGTTATATGCTCTGTATGTGTTTCGCTTCAACTAAGCGCCGGACCTTTTCTCCTCCCCCGAAAAAGCCTAGCAGCTTCCACCTCTAAGAGCCAAAACAAGATGAAGAGTCGCGCCCCCCTCGAGTTGGTAGTCGGTTGCCGTCTTGTCATCGACCCTATGGTTTGTCGCTGGCGTATCAGAAAACCATCCTCTAGGTTTTTGATTTTGTTAAGCAAGTTGGCCGGGGTATGCACTTACATCTGCTTTCCGCCGAAAATCAGGCGTTGCTGTACGGGAGGAATACCCTCCTTCTCTTCGACCTTCTCCTTGATGTGGGCAACCTGCGGGTTTGTGTATCACCTCGAATCAGTCGAATGTTCGCAACTGTTTTATCTTTTTTGAGAGAGACACGGGAGAGAGAGCGCGAAAAGCGTATCGTAGGTTTGGTGTTGATAGTCGAAAGATCGATATATGGTGTTGATCGTCGCTGTTTGTAGCTATGAAGGTCGTCGCGGCCGTCGATTCTCGTTGCTCGCGCAGGCGCAAAGTCTCATGAAAGTTCATGAAGACCAAAACGCACCTTGGTATCGGGCTCAATATCGAGCTCGATCTCCTTGCCTGTCAGAGTTCGGACCCTGTCACGAAACGGTTAGCTATGGTACTTGATGACTGACAGACTGGCCTTGGGATCAGAGAGCATAAGAGAGCTAGCTAGTGTATGCAGCTGCACTATGCATAGCGCGAGCATGGGAGGACGAAGGAAAGTTCGAAAAGCTCACTTGATCTGCATCTTGAATGGTTTGCGACGGGGGATTAATTGGGAAAAGGGTTCCGCTTCGTGGGGAGGGTGGGTGGGTGAAATTTGTTAATAGAGTTTGGAGGGTTCTCGTCGTCTTTTATCTGCACTGATGCTATGGTTCTGTCGACTCAAGAACCTGACTGGATTGGGACGGTGGTTGTTGGTAATGGCACAGTTCAATGAACCTCGAGTTGATGATCAGGGAAAACGATCACGGTCACTGCACTGTTGACGGCTGGGGGAGGGGTGGTGGGGCAGGCACTACACACCGGCGCGGTTGGCGGTAGGATGAGACTGCCTGGGGCCGGGATTGTACTGTAGCTGCTGTTGGACGGGGCTGCCCCTGGCTTCTTTTGTTTTGATACCCCTTCGGGTTGCCGGGGCAGCTTCGGTACACTCTAGCTTCGATGATGCAGGTCCAGACCTGATGGTCTAACGGTGATGAGCTCAAGGACTGGACATAATCGAATATTTACTGTAGTAGCGGGCTATTTTCAAATATTTGCATATAGCTTTGAACCAAAGCTATGTAGTAAGTTATTCTTACAGCTTTTGTGATCTAGTTGGACGGCAACTGCTCCCGAGCCGCAACTACACAAATGATTCTGTATCGTTTCTCGAAGAGATCCACCAAGCAGCGTCATCCGCCCTCAGGTAAATAGCCGCTGCAAACCACGAAAGAAAGGATGTCACGAGCACCCAAAGAGGGTTTCGATTCTGACGGGTTGTTCGATGAAGCTCATTTGCGCAAGCTCCTTTACTGAAGTTCATCGCTAAACCCGACCTTTCCGGTAGTTCATTAAAGTTTGTTGTACACTTTGGACTTCCGTCACATCCATAAGATACATATACAGAGGAGATTTTATCCGTCATCTCGTGCTCCTCCTCCAGATTCCAAACTCTTCGGATTAGTTGTCCTTGCCCCTCCGATCCTCGAAAACGTTGAGGCCGAGACCCTCAGAGTCAAGGAGCAGCCTGTTTCTGCCACCCTGCTCCTGGAGAATGTTGGCGATCGCACGCGCGTTCTCCAGCTTCTTCAACTCCACATACGACTTGCTCTTCTTGATAGCCTCACCGATGAGCTCAGCAGAGCGAGCCTCACCCTGGGCCTTGACCACCATAGCCTGCTTCTCTTGACGGGCCTTGTCGACGATGAATGCTGCGCGCTGCGCCTCTTGCTGTGCGACCTGCTTGGCCTCGACCGCCGCCGTGAATTCGGGAGAGAATGCGAGATGCTTCAATATGGTTAGCCAAAGAAATCCACGATACCAAAAGTGCACTGCGGGTTCGTACTGTAAGCGAGACATCGTCGAGAAGGATGTTGAACCGGGCCGCGCGCCTTGACAGGTTCTCACGAACAAGCTTGGCAACCATCTCTCTCTGGGTGATCAGTTGACTGGCGTTGAATTGCGCAACAACGCTCTTGAGGACCTCGTTGACGATCGAAGGAAGGACGCGCTCATCGTAGTCGGTACCGAGGGTACGGTAGATCTGAGGCAAAGCAGTGACTTCGGGTCTCGAGAGGACACGACAGGTAATGTTGACCATCTGCAAATCCTTGGTGCCGGTCAAGGAGGAGACGTTTCTGGGTTTCGCGCGGACATCGTAGGTAATGGGAGTCTCGAACCAGGGGATCATAAGATGGGTTCCTATTCGGATTGTCAGAGCGACGGGAATCCTTGCAAAATTGAAGCCGGGCGGCAAAAGTAGACGAACCTTCACCATAGATTTCCTTGCTGACACCATTAATCCTCCTATACTTGATCGCTCTGTGACCACCGTCGACGTTGAAGAGGGAGTTGGAAAGGACCCAGGCACCACCACCGAGAAGGGCAAAACCGGTCAACGCAGGACCCAAGCCGCGGGGAGGAATGGGTGGCCTGCCTCCGGGGAAACCACCGCCGCCACCACGGGCCCGGGCAGTTTGCTGAATCTTGTTCAGAATATCCTGGTATGGGTTTTTCGACATGCTGGGCTGTTGTGCGATAATAGGCGACCCAGTGGTGATTTGGAGTAGGATGCCTAGGTTGGTTGACAGAGGTGGGGAAATGGGGATGAAGTCGTCACGATAGCTTGCCCGAGCTTTTCGTCCTCAATGGTGAGCTTCGGAGCTAAGACCACTCGGCGACTCGCAGGCAGGATCGCAAGCGTGCGCAGTTGCTGGGGGCGGCGCATCACTAAAACCCACCTGCCATTTGCCTAACCTCCCCGCTGGCGCAACTTGACTTTACCGCCTGCCTCGCCTGGCCAAGCACAGACCATGCGCTCACGTGGGTCGTTCAGTTCCCGCGACCTTGATGGGCTGGAGCTCGGGCCATGTACCCACCCCCGCGACGTAGCCCCTGCGTTTGAACAGACGGGAGGCTCCAATTTTTGACATCTGCAAATCCAGAACACCAAACTTCCACTTTCACTTGCAACCTCCAAGAGTTGACTCGATTCCCAAAACATCTTCCCCATTGTCAGAAAATCATCATCATCATCCGCACCCATTCTCAACTCGACGGTATTTGGCAGCAGGCTTGGGGATTTGAAATTGAAGAGAAAGGCTCTAGAGGACCCCCATTGCTACGGTGTACCTCAGGTAGTCTTAACTACGACTGTGTTAAACTTCCATCTCATCCATCTGCCGAAGTTCGCTGTTCTTGCGCGGTCTCTATTGTTCTCATCGATCCATCCCCATACTTGGTTGCCCATTCCACCTGTCCAACATCTAGTTCGCTTGGTGATTCCCATCGATCAGCCCATACAGCTCGCAATCAAGCTCACGCAGCATTGTGCCTCTTCATCCTCAGTAGCGCGATTGCTTGAGGCTTTGCGCTTCGTACAACGGCTTCCAAGAGAAAGTGAACGCGTCGCATCACCATGTCTTCCCGCCAGCCTTCACGTGTGGTGTTCGTGGGAAACATCCCCTATGGTACGCAAACAATGGCTCTTTCCAGGTCTGACAAAGACCATCATGTAAAGTCCACTTGCTGACCGAAATATGGAATGCAGGCCTCACCGAAGAGCAGATAACCGAAATCTTTAGCGGTGCCGGACGCGTTCTCAACTTCCGCCTGGTTTATGATCGCGAGACCGGAAGGCCCAAGGGATTCGGGTTCGCAGAGTTTCCAGACTACGGTGCGCGCCCATCTGTTATATCCAGCAACCTTCTTCTGCGCGCACACGCTAATGAGTCTTCCCCGAACTTCAGATTCCGCCGCATCAGCCGTACGAAACCTGAACGACCACGAGATTATGGGTCGCAAGCTGCGCGTCGATTTTAGCAACGAGACCGTCAGCGATGAAGACGGCGGTAGAGATCGTGATGGCGCGGTATGATAACCTAGGAAACTCTTCTTAACTTTGGCTTTCACGCACCAGTCACTGACCAGAATGGACCTATCTAGCCGAACCAGAATGCCTCCGGTGGCTACAACGCTCAACCTCCCAACGGGGGAGGCTACAACGCCGCTGCTCCCGCCAGCGCCCCTCCTCCTCCTGCTCTCGGCCCGTTGCCCCAGGGCAAAGATCTCCCTCCGGACGTCTCCTGCACCGACGCGATCTCCCGCACCCTCAATACCCTTCCCCCGGCGCAGCTCCTCGATATCCTTCAACAGATGAAGACTCTGGCTACGAACGACCCTGCCAGGGCCACGGAGCTTCTCAACCAAGCGCCCCAGCTGAGCTACGCCGTCTTCCAAGCCCTTCTTATCATGGGCCTTGTGCCCCCGGACGCCATCACTTCGGTTCTCGAGAACCCGGGCGCCCCTGTCCCCGCCGCTGCTCCTCCTGCCCCGGTCGTTCCCAACCCCATGGGCGGTGCCCCGTACGGAGCTTATCCCGGCGCCACAGCAACACCGCCTGTTGCCCCCGGTCCCGTTGCCGGTGGTTATGCGCCGCCCGCCGCCGTTCCGGCTCCGGCTCCAGCCTTTCCTGCTGGACAGGATCCAGAGACGCTGATGCGTGCCGTGATGGAACTTCCGCAGGAGGTGGTCGACCAGCTGCCGGAAGCGGAGAGGCAGCAGGTTATTGCGCTCCGCGCTCAGATGACTGGTCAAAGTATGCGTTAGAAACAACTTGTTTGATCAGGGGAGGAGATGGGTGGGGTCATGTTGTTTTCTCCCTCTCATCATGCATTCTTTGCTTGTATAGGTTTGGTCAGGCGTTATGGTGGCGGCGGTCGGTTTTATGGACATGCTAAATGGGAGCATTGCAAAAGGTTTAATAGAAAAGGGTGAATATCAATTAAAATTTGAAACAGCCACCCTGCTAGAAACTTTAGATCAGGTTGAAGAAGCTGGGGTTTCGTCAGTGTGAAAATACTATCATGGCTTTTAGCCGGTAATAGACATCTCTCTTTGAAAGCTGTAGAGGTGATGACGATTATGCCAATGCAATCCTGCGCTTTTCGCTTTTCATTCCAAAAATGATTATTTGTCTACCCAAACCATGCGGAAATGACTGACAGAATCGGCTTCTAAAACCCACAAAAACGCCGCAAGCTGTCCAACAACGCCATTCTTATCGGTGTATCTTAACTCATTCCCCTCCATATGTTCATAACTAGTCGTAAAACCCGTGTGACTTCATAAACAACCTCATGGGGTTTTTCCACTTTCGTTGGACTGGATCCTTCCTTTCATTTATACAATCTGATACACCCGCTTCGCAATCAGATAGCAACCAAATCCAAACAACAACAGCCCTCCTGTGATGGCCATGAACCACTTCAGGTCGCCCTCGTTGCCCTGGCCGGGGACCCAGACGTTCATGCCCCAGAGACCGGTGACGATGTTCATGGGAAGCACAATGGTACCCAAGACGGTGAGCCTGCCGAGCACGTCGGCCGTCTGCTCTTGTCGCTCGTTCATGCGGATGTTGATTTGCGCTAGGTAATTGGCGTGAGATCGGGCGAGAATTCTTTTGATTAAGTGGCGTGTTAGTACTCTCAGATTATGAAAGATGAGCCCACCTGGGGAAATGGACTAAGACGACTTACTTCTCGTAATGGCTAAGGTTCGAAGTCATGGTCACAATATGATCCTGAATGTCACCCAAGTACAGGCCGATCTCCGACCGAGGCGCCACCTCCCAATGCTCGTTGCACCGCTTTGCGAACCCCTTGATCACGTCTGCCTTGTTCCCGAGCAGCCTGTAGAGCGACATAACCTTTTTGCGGCAGTCACCCACTCGTCTGAGCATGTCGCGTCCGGATTCTGCTGAGCCATCGCCAGCCTCGGACTTTTCTCTGAGACTATCCGTGGACAAATTTGGGTCGTCTTCCGAGTGCAGTTTCAGGATAGCATCGTCGATATCGTCGACTTCGTCTTCGATCTTCTGAATCAGGGGCCCGAAAACATCCGTGATGTCATCGATGATAGCGTACGATATCCAGTCTGAGGACAAAATGAGGTAGTCGCGCAGCTGACGGATGCGTCGCCGCACGTTGGCCGGGTGCGGCGTCAGGGAGAAGTGGAAGCTTAGAACACCCTCGCGGAACACAACCACATACATGTTGACGGGCTCCAAAAAGTTGTCGCTTGTTGAATCCTGGTCGAAGGAGCGGTAGTTGACGAAGTAATAGTGCCGGAAAAGCTCAACCTTTTCGCGCGCTTCTTGGACCATGATATCCTCAGCTGTGAGAGGGTGGATGCCAAATGCCTTGGAGATGATCTTCATCTCTTGTTCAGTTGGACTATAGATATCCAGCCACCATACTGGTCGGTCTCCGTATTTTGGAGGCTTGCTTGGCTTTTCGGTTCCCTTTTCGGTCGGTGGCGACTTGGAACGTTCCGGCGACTTGACCTCTGTTGGCGTATGTTCCCCTGAGGTACGTTTCGATTCCGTGAATGTTGTTCCTGCATTCGAGCTACGATCTCTCCGAGCGTCAAAGTACCCTTGGGTAGTGGTCGCAAGCGATGGCTGGCGGCTTGGAATTCTTGGGTCACCGTTTTGACCTCCCAGCACTTCATCCAAGCCAATATGATGCTCTTCATCCTCATCTTCATCGTCAGAGGAGTCTGAAAGAAGTGGCGGATCTGGCATGAATAGTTCCTTGAAGGAGCCTCCCGGCTGGACCAACTCTGAAATCGTCTGACTGTGGATAGTACTCTGGAACTCTTCATTGAAGTACGTGAAGCGGTATGGTGCTTCCTCCTGAGCTCGGTACCAGCCACGATGGATTGGGATTGGCCTCAGTCGACCATTAATCAACTGAGGCTCTGTGATCTTCTTGGCGCGGCGCTCCTCACTTCTGCCCTCTTTCTCATATCTGCTCCATTCCTCCAGAATAGCAAGATCTGGCCATTTGCCACGCCGCCTTCTCTTCATGCGATACGCACTGGGATCACGAGTGCGAAGGTCCTCGTCAGCAATTTCGGAGAGGCCGTCCTGAGGGAAGCACACGTCTTCCTCGGCTTGAAGTGCAATCGTATGCCGCCGTTCCAAGGATGGTCCCAAGTTGTCATCTTCATTCAACGTTCGCCTTCCAGGGGAATGTGGCAAGGAATCCATATCATCGCGTAACATGATGTCGCCGAAGCTCATACTCATATCCCGATCGGTCGCGCGCATAAGAGGGCTTCCAGGCACCGAGGGAGGATAGTTGACATTATAGCCTTCTGTGCCAGTTGCGCCGAGCGATGCCACTCGCTTCTTCTTGCTGCTGTCCCTGCTCGATTCACGACGACTGGCAACTGATGCTCTCCGCGCCGTGTCATTAGATCCATAACCAGTATAGCCTTCGCTCCTCTGAAAGACGGAACTGGAGAGCAGGGGCGCTCCTTCGTGCTCGTCTTCACTGTTGTTGCTGCTGGCCATCACTGTCTTGAGCCTGCTCGCGACCTGTGGCGTCGTTAAATGTGAACTCTGCGTCACCAACATCGAGGGCCGCCTGGGTCGTAGGAATGGTTGTTGCTCTCTATGACAAGATTATAAGTAAGCATAGGCCAAATATGAATCTCCAATTGGTAGTAACTTACCTATGATCCAAAAGCGCCTCGCTATCAATGCTTGTGTTGCTAAAGTTGTTTCCAGGCCGCGAGTAGAAGCCATTTCTGGCTTCGGCAAGAACCTCGTCATTCATACTCTCCTGAACCAGATCCTCTGAGGGGACACCAAAAGACTTTCTTCTGTTCTTCTTTTTCTTGCCCGCTCTGTGGTTCTTTCTTCTCCGAGATGGTGTTTGAGGAGGCTGGCCCGCTGATGGCCCTGAGTTCGAGACTGAGGCATCGCGCCGTGGGGGGATGTTTTGATCCATTGTATCGGTCAGCAATTTGCGACTCGGTCGGTGGAGTTATATGTCCTGTAAAGCCCGTCTTCGATGAATCCGTCCGTGACTAGGTGGGTGGCTGGTGGATGATTGTTGGTTGGACTGGATGAATGGACCCCCCTCTGCCCAGCGAGCTAACAAGATAGAAAACCACGTTCCTGATCAATTAGTGGAACAAGGTGGCTTTAGCTCCGCGCAAGCTGAAAAGAGTTCCTCAGCAGATGAGGTTGTCGTATGGGATTGAAAAAGCCGGTCTGTGCCTGGCGCAAAAAGTGTTGTGACCTTGGGATGAAAGAGATGACGTGAGTAAAAGGCAGTAGGCGTAGCACGGGCGCGATGGCAACCCGGTCGCAATGCAGCAGGCGCCAGGCAGAGGACCTGGCTGGACTAGGATGACGGTAGGAGTAATAGGTAGCTCTCCGGTTTCAACGTCGCGCTCGAATCAGGTACGATGGATATTAATATCTTTTTGAAGGCAGTGCGACCAGGTGTTGTGGTCATTGAAGCCCTACACTCGGACGTGGGTATTGGCGATGAGGCCTCTTGAAAGGTGACGCCGTAGCACGAGAGGTACTGCTCAGAAGTAAGGTATCGAATACAGAAATGGGTATAATCAGTAACAGCGGAAGTATTGACACAGCTGAGGGACAGCTCTGCTTGGGGAACAGAATCGACGACACAAGAGCGAAAGTTCTTGAAACAGCGGGCTTCGATAGGATTGGAACAGACAATTCCGTCGAGCTATGACGGGCTTCCTGTGCCGGTGCAGTGCCTTCCTTGACCGCGACAAGAACGAAGATTTGACGACTTCCATTCCCGGTGATGTCAACCTAAAGCAGGGTTCCACTATACTGCTGCCGGTCAGCCGGTGATTGGACAGCTGTGTAACCATCACACCAACGTCGCTAACGGTCATCAAGTATCTTTGGAGCAAAAACGCAGCATGATGCAGCTGTGAGCTGTTTGCAAGGTACTTCTCTATCATTATGCCCATCGGATAGGTAGGTCAACGGCTGTGGCCGCAGTGGGTGACCCTGACACGCAACTTCTCCGCTGTGGAGGGTGAAGACGGGAATCCCCAAAGCTTGATCAAGGCATCCGGCCTTTGCGATTCAACCGACAGGAGGTCCTCACGAACGGATCGTGAATGGCTACGAGCGAAGTGTCATCAATCAGAAAAGTTATCCAGCTTGGCTCTTTGAAGCATATCTCTTCACGATGCCAATCACCGGGTTCTTCCGTGTAACCACCAGTGGAACTGAAGCTGTGTGGGTGTGAGTGCGGGTGCGCCTCCATGTCACCACAACCATGTGGATTCACGACCCTTACGACCCTGATGAGTCCCTGAGAATCTATTACGGTTGTCTCTCGTGGTACCTGCAACCCAGTACCGTTTTGAGGGAAGCAGTCACACCGACAATCCCATGGAGATCCAGCAACGGACATACAGTATTTCTCCACCAAACCTAGGGATCTCTCTAGCACGTAAGCAACGATCGTTTCGGTTCGCGCCGTCGTTTTGGCTTGGGGCGTGTTCCAGTTTTCCAACCGTTGATCCGTTTCCTATACAAATTTGACCCCTGTTGTTATTATGCGGTGTATATGCAGTTGATCACACTGCAGATGGCCAAAAGAAGACGCGAAGGATTTCAATTTATATTTTTTCGACTAAAGCCCCTATAAACCCCCTATAACCCCCCTATAAACGACAAATCGCCTACATCCAACCTAGCTAACTTCCTAAAATAGTATCGTAAAGCGCTAAAGCTAATTAATCTAAATATACAAAAAAATAGTATATTTTTACTATTAATCGGGCTCGATAAGGGTATTACGTTGGCTAAAAACTAAACGGTCGAATATATTATTCAATATATTATTTTTACTTATAATAATAATAATACCTATAATAATACCCCTTCTTTATTTTACCGCTATAAATAACCCTATCGAAATTTATAATCGAATACGATTATTTTTTATATAAATAATACTAACCGTTATTATTACGCTAACTTCTATATATACCTACGGTAATTATAATACGGTATAAGGATTAATTTATATAAATCGATTAAAAGGAGAAGTAATTACTCGAAATACTCTTTATTATAATTAAGAATTAAAATTATTCAATTTATACCGTATAAAATACTATTTGTTTATATAATTAATTAATTAGGTATTTCGAAATATTAATATCCGCGGTATAAAAGGGATATCCCTTAAATAAAAATTTATAACCTTTTTATATATTTATAATTATAATAAAATTTATCGAAATACCGCGCATCGGTTTAATTATAGTACTATTACTATTAATCGAAACTTTAATAAGATTCTACGCACTATAATCCTTCTATATACTTAAATTATTATATAATTAAATTCTAATATAATATACGAAGATGTACTACAGGATAAAGCCTTTAATCGATTCTTCCGAAATTATATTAGCGCTATCGATAAGACTCTAATATATACCCGGGTACCAACCGCTAAAGTTAACGTATAACGGGGTCGTAAAAATTATATAATATAAAACGTATTTATTATAATCGGATTTAACGGTTTATTTACGTATATACTTCCGGGAGTAAAAAAATCGATATATAATTTTAAATTATTAAAATTAACCTTCGATTCTAAATTTATAATACTGCCCGGGAAGTTTTACTTTAATAACGCGGGGTTCTACTTAATGCGCGGTATTTTTATACCCTATATTATTATATAATACTATTTATTTAAATAGGAAAATAGGAAAGGGCGATTTAAAAATAGAAAAGAATTATATAATTTAAAGTATTCGAAATATCGTACGAAGGTAGAAATTACTATCGGTAAAATAAAATAGCGGTTCAAAATCGTAAAATCGACGGTGTTAGAATATTTTATCGAAATGTAGTGCGATATTATATATATAATTACGGCCCTTTATAATTAAATCGAAAAAACCGACCTATATAGTCCAAAGGTCGATAATAATAATAATATTAATAATAATAAAAGTATCGCGAATATTATTATTAATAAATTTAATAAAGAAGAAGGTACGATAAAAAGGGTAATAATTAAATAAAACGATTGTATAATAGATTTTAAGAAGAATTTATTAAAACGAATATAAATAATTTATAATAATTAGCGCTTTACGCGGGCGGTTTAAAAATAAATTAATCGTACGGTTAACCCCGCGTTAAAACGTATAAAAAGGAGGTGCGTATAATATTTTTCTTATAATAATAACCTTATAACCAAATTTTATTCAAATTTTAATATAATTATACTATTTTATTTACTAAATTATTTTAAATCGATTAATACTAATTATATAAATTTTAGAATTGAATTAAAAGAGTAATTAATTTTGCAAAACCGACCCTATACGTAGGGTTAGGGTCTACGTTTTTAAGGTCGGGCGCCCGAGCCCCTATATTTATACTATAATTATTAGCGGGCAAATACTCGAATGCCTAAATTATTAGATTTTTTTTACTAATTTTACTGGATTTTTTTACTCTATATAATTAACTACCAAAGCCTACTTTATAAAGTAGTAAAATTAGCCACTAAAGCCCACTTTATAAGGTAATAAAATTAGCTACCAAAGCCTACCTTATAGGGTAATAAAATTGGCTACTAGAGCCCACCTTATAAAGTAATAAATTAACTACCTTATACGGTTAAATTTAAAAATTTTTAAAAAAATAATAAAGTTATTATATTTTCCAATAATAATAATAACGCGTCGAATTATAATAAACGTTCGTTACGATATAACTTTCCTACTATAATACGTACGAATATAAAAATAAAATTATTAGAATCGCATTAATGAGAGCTATTAAATAGTATTAAAATAATAAAATATTTCCTATAATTTTAAAAAAAATTAATCTAAATTATTAAATCTATTTTCCTCCTTTTCGGATAACGACTTCGGGTCGTATATAAGCTTATCCTCTAATATTATTTCTACGACGAAGTCCCTACCCGACGGTACGTTAATAAAAAAACGCGCTATAAATTTATCCTTCTTTAACCCCTTTAAAAATTCCCTTTTATTACCCCGAAATATATAGCGGTACGGCGAATTGTTTATTAATATAAGGAAGTAAATTTCGAAATTACGGTTATAAACCTACTTAAGAGCCGCCGCCGCCAAGGTAATAATAGGAATAATAATACTAGAAGGACCGGCTACAATAGTAAGAGAAGAGGAGAATATACTATATAATAAATATTTCCAAACGTTGGATATAAAGTCGGCCAATTTAACTATACTATTAATAGCGGTCAACCTCTTTTTTAATAATAATCGTATATAGGGTAAAACTTCCTTATTAATATTAAATATTAATTCCCTTATTAATTCCCTTCTCTTCTTCCCCTTCTCTTTTTTTTAGACTAATACCCCCTCAATTTCTTTAATCCCTTATTTATTTAACTACTCCTTTAACCGCTATTCTAATCGAATAATATATTTATTAATCGTTTAATCGAAGGTAAAAATCTAAGCGTATTCTTCGTAATATTCTAACGGTATTATCTTTAATTATAATGAACCCGGAAATTTATTTTTTAAAAAAGAATCCTATGTATCTTTACTAGCCTTAAATCGAACGGTCGATTTATTAAAAAAAACCCCAATTTTTTAGAAAAACTTTACTTATAATTAATAATTATTTTTATAATTATTTTAGTAATTATATAATTAATTATACCCTTATTCGATATTTGGCTATTTAATAATTAATACTTCCCTAACCTTAATAAAGGTCCTCTTTAATTAATTATTCGACTCCTTATAGAATATCCCCTATTTAATTATATCCGCTAACGTAATTATAAATAATTTTTTTTAATCGTTTTACTAATATACGTTATTTTTACTATTAATAATAATAATAATAATAATAATAATAATAATAGAAGTTAACGGGTCGATTAGCTATTAAATATTAAGGGGGGGTCGTAACCTTAATACGAGTTTAGAAATATTAAAGAATTTATTATTATTACTATCGTTATAAAGGGGGGTAATAATAATAGTATTAATAGCCGGGGTAAAATTTACTCTCCTAAATTTATTAAATTTAAAAGGGATTTTAAATCGAAAGGGGGAATAAATTATAATACTAATTATACCGCGGCTAATCCCGCCTTTACCTCTACCGTAACTAATACCCCAAATTAATTATAAAAGAGCGTACATAATAAAAGGACGGGGAAAAAGAAAGCGGGCAAATAGCCGGGTTATATACGTATAGCGGTTAATACGGCTAATATAAGGAGGGAAAATAAATTTATATTAATTAGGTAACGGGGTAATTAAACGGCGGTTAATAGCCGTAAAGCTAATAAAAAATTATATAACTATAATATTATATTCGAAGGTATTACTATAATTTAGTAATATAATACTAAAATTAAGGACGTTAATAAGGTTATCCTCTTATTTTATTAAAATTATTAAGTTACGTAGGCTATTATAAATAAAGTAGTCTAAGCTAAAAATATTATTATTAATATTATTGATATTATTTATAAAATTAGAAATAAGGAGAAATATAGTAGGTAGGTAAAGAAAGTAAGTAAAGAATTAATAAAGGTATTAAAAGTATTAGTAATAGAAAATTCGAATTAATAAAAGTATAAAATTAATACCTATATTTATACCCAATTTTACCCTATTCTATTCAATTCTACTCTATTCGACTCTATTTAATTAGGTATATTCAATTAAGTATATTCGATTAGGTATATTCGATTAGGTATTCGATTATACTTTCAATTAACTATTTTATATATTCTTCTATTATTATAAATAATAATATAAATTAAAAGTATAATTACTATAATTTATTCGTTTATAATAATTACTATAATAAACTATTATTTATATTCTTATTAATATACCCCTTTAACCCTTAAAGTCTCTGCGCTCACCCAAATTAATAACTATACCTAGAAAAAAAATAGTAATTATACGGGCACGTAATCTAATTTCCCGGCTATTGAAATAATATCTCCGCTTATAAATAATTTTTAAAACGCCCATCCGCACGTTGAGGAAGCATGTGGTCCCCCCCCCCTCTTCCATCCCAACATTAAATAGGGGGGACCTATACGACGAAACGGTAAGAGCGGCGGTTCTATCTATCGTAGTTCGAATTACTAAAATTGCAAAAACTCCCCTAAACCCACCACCTATTAAAAAGGGCAATTTAGGAGCTTACTAAACTCGAAGCCTATATATAATTATAAATAATATCGTATTTAATTTATTATTAACCAATCGCAAATGGCTATATCTAAATACAACTTTATAAATATATATTTATAATTATTACGCATTTAACAATCTTTTTAGTTTTTCGATATATTTAATTTTCGTAGCGCTATTATATTATACGTATCGAGAAAATACTATTTTATATAATTGTACGGGACGGGATTCTATAAATATTTGCCTATAACCGTAATTACGTACTCGATTTTACTATTTAGCGTCCGTCTAATATTTAAAAATCGTTAAATTTATATATTTACTGGTAAAACGTTATTACCCGGCAATTCGAATTAGAATTTTACTAGCAAAACGTTTATACCCGGCAATTCACCTACTTTACCGGTAAAACCTACTCCCGGTAAATCTTTTATTTTATAATATATTATATTACTACTTTTTACCCTACTACTTTTTATTATATAATAATATTTTTAATTAATATTATTTCTTTTATTATTATTTTTATTACTATTTTTATTAAATAACGTTACGCAATACTAGGAATTATTTCGATATTATTATATTTATCGATTTTAATACTTTAAAAAACTGCGTATATCGTTTATAGGGCTATATTTAATTTAATAAGTAGGCGGTATTCGACCGACCGACCGACCGCGGCGCGATTAATACCTTCTACCCGGCGGCGGTAATTACTACCCGCAATTAGTATTACTTTTTACCCTATAATATTAATAAAGGAAATTGCGATATTATTTATTTATAATTATTACCCGCGATTATAATTATTATTCTAAATCGACTTTATTACCTTTTACCCTACTATTATTATTTATTATTATTATTTATTATCTTAACCGCCGTTTATTTCCTTTACCGCTATAATTTATTATTTTAAACGATTATTTATTAATAAATAACGCAATTATAATAATAATAAATATAATTACGGTTACGAATATAAATTTTATTATTTAGTAATGCGCCTATTAGGTACTTATCGGTACCCTTTTAAAAAGGTATAAGAATTTCCCTCCCCCCGCCTTTTTTAATTCCTAATTTCTCCTTTCTTTATTATATAATAATTATACTTTAATATATAATTATTTCCCGACTTCTTTTAAAGGTTATAATACCTTTTATATTTAAGCGGTATACTTTTGGCCGGCCTAACCGACTTTAATTAGTCCCCCCTCCTCCTCCCCTTCTTTTTCCTTCTCCCCCCTTCTTCTTTTTATATTATATTTAATTATTATAATTAACTTTTTTTATTATTATTAAATTTCGACCGTAATTTATTCCTATAAATTATCTCCCGAATTCTTTTAAAATTTCGGTTTTAAAATCATTCGCTACTACCTTATAATAAAAGGGAATTAGCGCCTAGCCTTTTTACGCTAAATTACCAAATTAAATTAAAAATATAATTAATTCTCCTATCTCCCCTTTCCCCTCCCCTCCCTTTTCCTTTCTTCCCCCATTAATTTTTCTTTTATAATAATTATTATTAAATATAATATATTCGACCTTATAATCGCTATTATTCTTAGTAATTATTTCCCAATTTTTTTCAAAACTTCCCGTTTCGGCCGTAATTATTCTATTAATATAATCCTTCTATTAAAAAGAATTTTCCGCCTCCTCTAATTCGTCCTAGATATTATTAATAATTTTAATACTTAATATTTAAAGGCTTTAAAATATTTATTAGAGAGTTAAAATTTCCTTTCTCTAGGCCGGAATTTACTTTCTAATAATTAAAGACGATATTAGAGTAATTACTAATTATTTCCTAATTTCTTTTAAAGTTTCGATTTTATAACCGTTCGCTACCGCTTTACAATAGGACGGAATTAGCGCCCGGCCTTTTTACACTAAATTATTAAATTAAATTAAGGATATAATTAATTTTCCTATCTCCCTTCCCTTTTCCTATTTTCCCCCGTTAATTTCTCTTTTATAATAATTATTCTCGACTCTATAATCGCTACTATCCTTAATAATTATTTCCCGACTTCTTGTAAAGCTTCGGCTTTATTATATATTAGCTTATTATTAAATTAACTTTTAAATACCCCAATTAATACCTAACTATAGAAAATAATATTGTAGTTATTTCCTAATTTCTTTTAAAACTTCGTTATATTAAGTCGGCGTTTTATTTATTATAATATTTTTCCTTAAAATTCTTCCTTAAAATTAAATAACCGTTATTATTAATAAAGGAAAAAATATTAACAGTTAAATAAAGTAAAATTATTATCAATTAGTATTTGCCTTTTAATCTTTTGGCTTTTCAATCTTTTAATCTTTAATTATATAAAATAGAAGAAATTCGGAAATATCGGTCTTATTATAGAACCAAATTAATATAAAATTTTATTAATAAAAAAAATCCTAATATTTATACCGTAATATACAACGTTTACTATAATTAAACTATAAGTTTTTCCTTTTTCCTTTTCCAATTAATTATTAATATTATTATTTAATAGTAAATTTTTAAAAATACGTAAATTTTACTAATAGAATCCTAATATACCGCATCGTTTTACTATTTACGGGTAAATAGGAGCCTATTTTATATAGGTAATTATTTTACAACCCGAACCGAAAGGGGTTACGGGTACGATTCCTATAATATTAATTAATTAGTTAATTAATTTATTATTTTCTTTATTATTATTATTATAAATATTTAACGTTTTTATTTTATAAAACGAAATTTAAAAGAATAAAATTAAATATTAAAGTTTAATCCGATCGCTTATATTTAATATTCTATTAATTATTATAAATAGTAAAAGGCATTTAATAAAGGTTTTATTTTTATTATTAAAAGATTAACCCTAACGCTGTATTCCCCGGCTTCTTATCCCCTAAATATTCCGTAATACCGTTTAAAATCCTCTAACTACGCCGCTTCCTATTCCGGCATTTTAAACTCTAGCTCCTACTCCGGTTGTTTTAATTTTCGATTAATTATTTATTAACTTTATTATTCGGATTTATTAACCCCAAGGTCTAACTCCACCCTAAAGTTTAATATTTTAACGCTTTAATTTACGCCGTTATAACCGCGATAAAAGTAAAGACTTTATTTCTATTTAAAAATTCAAAAAATTTTAACGTCGTTAAAATATAGAATAATTTATTAGAAGTAGTATATTCGGCCTCTATATAATAATAAAAGTAAAAGTCGAAGTAAAGAGAAAGTAAAAATAATAATACCCTTTATAAATTTAAATACCCTAAATACCCTAAATTCTTTACCGGCGTCCTATTTTTTTCAATTATTAAAATCTTTAATTACTTCCCTAGCGTTCTATTTAAAATTTTACCCCTATTATAATAATAAAATAAAATTTTAAAGGTTAATAATATTAAAACCGGTAATAACTCCGATAATCGGTTATTTAACCTTAATATTCCCTTTATAATATTTATAAACGGCGCCGTCTTTATTTTCTTTAATAATAATAATAAAATTAAGCTTAATATAATTAAAGGGTATATTAACGGGCTAAAATTAATATATAATTCGTTAAATTTAATTTCGAAAGTTAAAAAACCCTATTATAAAACTTTTATAATAATAAACGTATTATTCGTACTAGTATTATTCAATAGGGTATAAATAATATAGACTATTCCTTATTAATAATCCGTCCTATTTAAAACTTTCCCCGGTAATTTCGGGATTTAGAATCGAATTAACTATAACCTAAAATATATCGATTCAAAAAATACGAATTTAAATATAAATCGATTAGGAATAAAGTTATATAATTAATAATAAATATATTTAAGATTTTGAAACGTAGAAAATATTCTTAAATAAATCTCCTTTTTATTATTTTAATTTATTATTAATTAATTTTTATTTTTTTAAAGGATAACAAAGAAATTATTATTATACGTATTTAATAATTAGAAATTTAGTACAATTATCGTTAATAGAAATAGAAAAACGAATTTATTTTATTAACCCCCTTATTAATTACCTTTATTATTCGTTAATATTTAAATTTTTAAAAAATTATTATAGACCTTTCCTAATTTCAATAACCATTTCGATACGATATTTATAACCTCCTTCGCCACCTTAATAACCGGTTATTAAATATACCAAATAGCCGTATTATATATATTATTTATATTTCCCTCCTATATACTAATATTTAATATTAAATTAAAATTTATCGTTAATATTATTAAAAATAGCTTCGCTCGGAATTCGTTAATAACGGTTCTTATTAAAAATATAATATATATTTCGATTACTAAAAACTAATTAGAATCTATTATAAATACCGTATATTATAATTATATATAAATTTTACTAACCCCTAATATTATATTAAATCGGATATCTATTATCGATACTTATAATACCGACGTAATAATCCTTCCTAAAGAAATAATTACCCTATATTTTTAATCGATAATAAAAATAAATTATACTTTATTTATCTTTCCTACAATTAAACGCGTTACCCCTTTAATTATAATTAAGATATTAAATTTTATATTATTTATTTTTATAATAATCCTAATTATAATATCCGTAACGAACCTAAAATTTACTTTTATTATAAAAAATAATATTCCCGTAGCGAATTCTTTAACCGTCGAAATATTAAACGCAATTATTATATAATATATTAGCGCTAAATTAATAAAAATATTCCCGACGATAATATTAACGAAAACGAATATTATATTTATAATTTCGGTAATAAAGATTATAATAACGATTATATTAAAGAATATAATATCCGTAACCCGGCTAAATTACTACTTATTAAGAAAGGAAACCTTACCGATAATAATTATTTTTAAGATTTAAATACTACCCTTAATATTAATAATTTTATTCATAATTATAATACCTTTAAAACCTTTAAATTAGAATTATAATTATTAAAAAGAAATCGACCGCTAAGTAGAAGAACGGCGCGTCCTTTACGCGAAAGAATATTTAGACTACGTTTTCCTAATTTAGAAGGTATTATATTTAATAGAAATCCGGTCTTTAATAAGGATATAAATGCCCGTACTATTTTTAACTTCGATTATTAATTTAATATTAATTTTTACGAAATATTCGATTAAATAATTATAACAAAATACGATTATTATTAAAAAAAATAATTTACGATTATAATTAATTAAGAAAGTATATACGATTAATATTATTATATTAATATTAATATATAATTTAATAATCCTTTTTTATTTAGCGTTAAAAATATAATAGATTTAGGAACGTTCCCGCTAAATTACCTTATTTCCCGATTATTAAAGTTCAATTATATAGAGGAAATATTAATTTCCTTAATTTATATTTTCATCGGTAAATTTATTATTATTCCCTTCTTTTAGTAATTTCTTTTTATTTATTTAAAAGTATTTTTTTAGATATTTATAAATTCGGTAATAAATAGCGTAAATATAAGGGTTATTATATTAATTTTATTCGAAACGTTACCTATATTTACCATTAATTTCCGAAAATCCCTTAAGAAATCGATATTATATTAATTAAATTATATAATATTCGTAATTAGCCGTACGTTATTAATTATATTCGACGTAATTTTTAAATTAATCGATAGAAAATCGAAATATAGCTTCGATTTTTGAAGGAGAATTATTTAAACTTCGTCGATATTAAAATCGATCCGGTTAAATTTGCAATATTACTTTAAAATAGCAATATTCTTAACGATATTACCGTTATTAACGTTAATAATATTAATATCGAAGAATTTAATAAAGAAAACTAAATACGGTTTAGGGAGATTATAGAAGAAGCCGACGAAATTAAGGTCTTTATAATTCTAAATATTATAGTTAGTTAAATTAATAATATTAATTAATTAAGGGCTCAATTACGCAGCGATCTAATATTAAATCCCAATTTTATACTTATTCAATAAGGATTACTATTAGGACTACTATTAGGTCCGGCTCTAATTCCGGCTATTCCCAATCCGGTATTACTAACTCCAACTCCCCCAGTTTAAAGACTAACCCCCCCTCCCTATCCCCTTATTCTTAATTTAAATATCTATATTAATCCTTACTATATTCAATAAAGCCCCCTTTATAGCCAATTTATTAACGAATTCTAATATAATTAATCGATTCTTTTATAGGCATTCCCTATTTTATTTCTTTATAATTAAACCGATTATTTTATATTTCGATTAAAGAACGTTTAATTTAATAAATAAATTCGCTATATTATACGTTAGTATAATAGAAGGTTTACCTAATACGACCGTTTTCGTTATATTGTATTTAATTCTATAATAAAAGGCTAAATTAATAGTAAGAATATATATTACCTTAATTACCCTAAATTTAACCATAATATATTCGCTAACCCTAAAATTATTTAAAAGTATTTTAATACCCGTAATAAAGAGTCTATTACCTTTTTAAATTCCGTTATTCGGTATTTAAAAGCCTTACGTAATACCCACGGTTATTAGATCTAAAAATCTCGAAATTTATTAATATATATTAATTTTTTGGGTATATTAATTATATTTATAACTTTTAATTCTACTAATAATTATTAGCGCGACCTTATTAAATATATACTTAAATTTAATAATTAGTTGGTAATTAATAATAAGGAACGTAGAACTATTTCGAAAGAGAATATTTTTAATAACCTTTATATTATTACGTATTATTTTTAAAAGCGATTTAAATTATTTAAAGAATATTACCTAATTTTAAAGTTTAAATTCGATAATTTTTAATAGCGTTTAGAATTCTAAATTCGCGGTATTAATTATATTTATAATATTTATTAGGTTAATAATATCGAAGTTCCTAATTTAATAGATTTAAAAGTATACTACTAATTTATTTAATTATAGGGTTATTATATTACGGCTTATAACCCCGTATTATATTAGGTTAAATAATTACCCGAAGTATATTACGGTTTAAATAAAAACCCGGAAGGATTATTACCTTAATTTCGATATTAATTTCAACGTCCGGCCGATAATATTCCGTCTTAGGCCGAAAATTCTTAAGCTTAGGCCGAAAATACTCCGTCCTAGGCCGAAAATAGTAATACTTAGGATGAAAATTACACTATTTAAGCCAATAATTTTTAGGTTTAGGATAATAATTTTTAAGCCCCCCCGGGAAATTAAGAAATTTAAAATATTCCCGTTTTCGGTCCCGAATTACCCCTACGTCCGGCTACTCTACCCGGTATCCCGGTATTTATTTTATAGCATTATATTAATTATATTAATATATTAAATCGGTTATATTTCGATATTTAGCCTACTTTCTAAGAGTTATCCGATATAATTAATAGAATATAAAAGTATAAATATATTAATACCTATTATTTTCGAAGACGTTATTAAATTTTTAAAGAAGATTATATCTTGGTAAAAAGAGAGCCCGTTGAATAGAAGAAATGTCGATTTTATTTTCTAAAAAAATTTTATAACGACCCTATATTTACGACCTATATTAACCTTGGATTTTAACTCTTTAATAATTAACGAAATAATATTATTTTTAATTAATATAATTTAAGTATATCGTTAGGTTAAATGACTAATATTAATTTATAATTATATAATAATTTAAACACTATATTAAATTACGTCGCTAAATATATATCGAAGGCCGAGACAAGGTTTAAATTATATAAGGAAATCGTTATAGAAATTATCTTTTAATTAAATACTAATAATTCTATTAAATAGTTCGCGGCTAAATTTATAAATAAGCTTATTACCGAGCGGGATTAATTTATATAAGAAGTTTATTATATTCTTTTTAAATTACCCTTATAAATAAATACCCGTATCGTTATCTTCGTTAATTGCTACTACTATAATTAAAACGGTATTATTATAACCGACCATAATATAGATTTTTTCGATATAGAACGAAGGCGTTAAAATACTACCGTTAATATAGATGATAAAATTGCTATTAGTTTTTATATTGGTATTAATAATAAAATTCGACTATTATAGTTAGTATACCAAAAGTATTAGGCCCGTAGTAATAATTATATAAAGGTTTTATATTTCGAGTTTCTTACTACCTTTAATATTAGCGTTCCTAACCTTAAACCCCTATTTGACCGCGCTAAATATAAGGTACTTAATTACTTCCCTATTTATAATTTTAAAAATAACTTTGAAAATTATATACGTATTAAATTTATATTTTAATACCCTTATCGACGGCTAAATAATTTATTCACCGTTAGTAACGTATATTATAATATATATATTAAAATTTTTATAGTATATTAGTAAAATTATAAATACCCGAATAATTATTATAGTAAATTATTACTTCTAGTCTTTAAAGAAGATTTCGAGCTTCTTACCCAGGAAAAGGAATTAAACGAACCTAATAGGTAGGAAGGTTATATTAGAGAATTACTTAATAATTAAGGTAATATTAATAATAATAACGGTAAAGATCTAAATAATATTTTAGGAGGTTATATTATCGATATTAATTATTTATAGTAGGAGAGGTATTATAAACGTTATTAAAATTTCGCTGCTATAGCCGGTATATATTAGAAAAATCGAAGAGGTACGCTTATTCCTAATATTAATCCTATAGAACCGCCTAACCCGGACCTTTTTAACGCTAAATAACGTATAATTTATAATATATATATTTAATATTATTAATCTATTTTTAATAATTAAGCTTTAAATTAATTATTTATTTAAATTAACGGTAAAAGCGGTACGGGAAAGTCCTTCTTTATTCAAATATTATATTAATAATTTATTAAAATAGTTAGTAATAATTACCCTATTCCCGTTATTCGTTGCGCCCCTACCGGCATTGTTATTAATAATATTAATAAATATATTATTTATTCCCTTTTGAAGCTTCCTTTTATTAGTAATTCTTTAAATAATTTCGATAATACTAAATTTATTAATATTCAAAAACGATTTCGATAATATAAATACTTTATTATCGATAAAAAATCTATACTAGGTTTAAGGATTATATACTATATCGATAAAAAGTTATATTAAATCTTCCCGGAGAATTAAAGAAAGTTCTTTAAAGGTGCGAATATTCTTCTATTTAGTAATTTCTACTAATTACCCCCAATTAATTAGAAACCATTATTTTTCTATAAGCCTCGATAGTATTGTAACGATCCTAATACCTAATTTAAAACCCTAAATAAAGAAAACCCTAATCTTCTACCTAATAAAATAGAAGAGTAACGTCGTTAATAAAGAAATGGTAAATTCGATTCTATATAATATAACGGTCGTAATTATTATTATACTTTTAATTAGAATATTAAATTTAAAATAGTTATTTATTAATAAAGTAATAATTAGGTTGAATTCCGGGAGGTATTTAATAAATTAAAGGATAACCTCCCTACCGCTATTTATTAGCGTATATTAACTAATCGATATAAATAAATTTTGCCGGTCCTAAAATAAAAGTTCTTTAATAATATATTATATATTTACCCTATTAATAAGTAAATTAATTAATATAATCTTCGCTATTTGGAGGCAATTAATTAATTAACCTTTAAAATAAATGCTAAATATACCGGTCGGGGTATTAGTACGGCTATTTTTACTAAAGTTGGTAATTTATACGTTATCCTTCATTTAATATTTTAAAGTAAGGTTATACTTACCGAGAACTTTTAGATAGAAATTAAATTGGTTAATAGCGTTATTAGTATAATTATCGATACTATTTAGAATATAGACCGCCGATATAATATTTATTCTAATATTAAAGACCCTCCTTTTATTATTTTAGTTAATTTTCCCAATTATTGAAGTCCCTGTTATTTTAACGATATTAACGTTAACGACCGTATAATCCCTATTTTCGCGGTTATTCGAGAGTTTTAAAGAAGCGTTATTTAATATACCCGTACCTAATTCCCGTTAATTATTATATATATTATTACGGTATATAAATTATAGGGATAAATTCTTAATTATATAGTTCTCGACGTTTTTAAGAAATAATTTACTAATAGTTTTATTTACGTAGCCGTATCCCGTATAAAGATTTTATAAAGTATAATATTTAAAGAGAATTTTGAATTTAACGTATTGAAGCTTATACCTAAAAAGATTTAAAAGTATAGAATTAAGGATATTTAGCGCTATTTTAATTAATAATTTATACCCGGCTAGCCGTTACCCCTACGTAGTTAACGCGGCTCTCCTCTTATATTTAACCGATTCCTAGACTTTAATTGTAATCTTAGTAATATATCGGATAATAATTAATCGGATAGTAATAATAATAATAACGGTTAACCTCCCCCGGGCTTAATACGCGGTAAATTACGTAGAAAACCGCCGAATAAATTATAAAGAAGGGGTAAATTATTAAGTAATTATACTAGTAGCGTACCTAGTAGAAGAAAGGGTAGATTAAATAGTATTATTAATTCTATTATAAAAAGGATTCGCGGAAGACCCTCTAAGGGTAAGGGTAAAGTTAATCTTCTTTAATTAAAAGGTAGTAAAGGAGAATATAATATATTAACCGTAGAAGGAATAATAGAATTATTTAAGAAATTAATAAATTAAAAAAGTATTAATAAATTTAAAAAAGAACGTTTAAAAGTATTTATCTAATATTAAATATAATAATAAAATTTTTATAATATTCTTTCCTTATATAATATCTCCTAATAATATAGTTCTTTCCCAAATATTACCCTCCTATAATATTTATAAAGTATATTAATCCCTATCTTTTTCATCCGTTTCTTTTCGTCCTATCTATTATTAACCTTATCCTAATTAAATTAAATTATTACTATTAATACTATTAAAACTATTATTAACCTTACCGTCGTTAACTATAGGTACTAGAAACCGCTTATTAAAATAACTATATAATAGAAGAGAGGGTCTTAATATCGATAACCCCGTTAAAGTACTTTGGGATAAAAGTAATAAATTGGACCGCCTTATCGATGATATTATATAGCAATAAGAAGAATAACGCGATTTCGTCGCCCCCAAGCGCTAACGCTTTGGTACCGGGTCCTAAATTAGGACGAAAACCGTCTAGCCTTATACCGACAACGGTTATTAACTCTATTATAAGTAATGGTTAATTAATTTTCTTTAGTTTCTTTCATTTCTTCTAATTATAATTTAGATTTTGATACCGCCAATGTAGTCTTTCCGAGGTGGTCTCTCCCAGTAATATAGTCTTCGGGTTTTAGTGGGGTATAAATAGCTATTACGTGTCAACTTTAATACAATTTCATTATCACGTATTGAAAGGTGACATTCGGCCGTGCGAAATGGGCGTTTCATTGACTCCGTTGGGCATATTAGGCTCCGCCCAAGGGTCTACTATTTTAATATCGAACCCGTTATAGTAATTACGGCTCTATAATTTTATAAAATGAAGTTATATCGAGCCTATTACTAAGGATTTCGATCTATTGTGGACCCTAATTATATAGTTTCGCTTATAGACCGTATAGGCGCCACACAGGCGCCACCATATAGTAAAAAGTACAAATGTACCCCTATAAAGACTGTAGATTTTAGCTTTGTACCCAAATCAACCGATTCGAGCAACGGTTGGAAAACTGGAACACGCCCTTGATGGAGTTGGTCGGAAAGCTTGTGGTTGACCGGCTATACTACAACATCGTGTGTTCCGAGTGACATACAGATTCGGTTGTAGCACCTTGCATAACATGCGCCCGCCATTTCCCACGGACCCGACTGGTCTCCGGTGTTGAATCGAAACACAACAAGCCTCGGAGACCACCAAAGATGTGTTGCTTCGGTGCGAGGTCGGGCCTCTGGTGTAAAGTCAATACAACTAATGTGGAACTGATCAGACCTTCGGCATTGTAAAGCATTTCTGTTACCGGCTATGCCACTCATTTGGATGACCGAGCTTACCCATAAGCCACGAAGAAGGTTCCAAAATCAGTTCTAAGGAAGACTAAGAGCTCCGGAATATGAACGACAAACTGGTCGACGTTACTCAACCCCCACAACCAAAATCATAGCTGAATGTTTCATCACCAGTAGCGTCGATATGCTCATGCTGCTCTTTCCGATAGTACGGCATAACCCCTCCTTACCTGCGGGGAACAAAAGGAAAGTGGCGTGGGGTAGGTAGACTAGGCAACAGGAGGTCAACAGAAGGCCGATCGTGGAGAGGGCAAACTGTCTGGTGTCACTTCATACTGTAGTTATATCTCTGCTCCTCTCCTTCGGAACCTAAGAAACGTCTTTAACCTCATTCTCGAACTTTGTTGTGATCAGCAAGTACATAGCACCAGCTCACCGTCACGATGACCTTCGCGAAGCTTATCCCCGCCTTCACGGCTCAGGTATGACCTACGTGACCTCAAACCAGTTCTCGCAAAGGAACCGAAACAGTCTCTTGAAGACATCTGTCTAACTTATTTCCCCTACCCATTGGTAGATCGTAATCGAGCCCCCCGCCAACGTCGGTACCACCGCCCGCGGCGGTACCATCCTCTTCGTGCCCTTTGTGCCCAACAGCGGCTCCGTCAAATCGGAAGCCTCGTACCCGATTCAGGTGGACGCCGAGTTTGTGCACGGCGCCGACTACGTGCGGATGGACCCCAACGGCGAGAATGTCCGGCTCGAGATCCACAGCGTCGCCAAGGACAAGGCGACGGGCGCGCTCTTCCGGTTCAGTTACACGGGCACTGTCTCGCTGGCCGGTCCCGCGGGCAAGGTGTTCCGTGGCGAGCCGGACATGGCGACGACGGACTTTGGTGATGCCTGTGAGTGTGGATTTCTTATTCTTGGCATATTTCTCTTCGTGTTACGGTGCGGGAGGTGGTGGGTGGTTTAATATGGAGGAAAGCCGAAGGGCCGAGATGGTGTTTGAGAGTTGATGAAGCTTTTTGTGCTAACCAGTGGTGATACGGTTATAGTTACCCATCATATCTTCGAGACCGGTGACGAGAGGCTCGGCCCTCTCCAGAACAAGGTCTTTGTTGGAGCTGGCAGGTTCATCGTTGAGCCCGGTAAACCGATCGTGGTCGAGTACAAGATTAGCGAGGTTACCGTGTAGGGTATGGTACGAAATAAATAAACCATGAGTGATGACCAAAGAAAGAGCCCTATCTAGACGGTGTGTGGTGATGCTTGATAAGCGCTTATCTGAATCTGCAAAAAGTTTGGATGGAGCACGATGAAAGTAATCGTCCTACACCCCCTTTTCAACATTACTGATATAATCCCAACACAAACAAGTTCTATGCAATGGCGACTCGCTCATTTTGAAAACGGACCATGTAACATCTCGATCGCACCTCTATATACCAAAAATCCTAGGACACATACGCTAGCCGAGGAGCTGTCCAACTCCAAGCAGACAATCAAGCCAACAAAACAACTGATCACACCTAGCTTGAGGGCGGACCACCGGCCTTCTGGATGAGAAGATGTCCAACAGAAATGTTGGCAATCTCATAGGCCTTGCAGCCCTGGGGGAAAGTGCCCAGAGCGGCCCAAAGATCGATAAGCGGCTGCATCGGCTCCAGATCCGTCTTCTTCAGCAGGCCGAGCGTGGTGGCCGTCAAGATGAAGTGGCTGAAGCAGCTGTTCATCGACTTCTCCAGGTTGAGGCAGAACATGTCGTCAAAGTGCGACCAGTACAAGTGCGCGTAGACGCGGAACATTTGCCGGAAGATGGTCTGACACGTCTCCATGAAGTTCTGTGGGAAGCCGCTTCGCTTACCGATCCAGTCCGGGCCGGACTCAGGCAAGGGGGTGCAGAAGGCCGGGTTGTCGGCGAAGGAGACGCCTGCCGGGTCGGTGGGGAACAAGTTGCCGTCGTCGATCTTGCCGCTGATGTAGCGCTGGACCAGGCTGAGGTATTCGTATGCTGGGATTTCGACGGGTTGAAGCCGCGAGTTCAGCCATGTGAAGGAGTGAGAGCTGTTCTTGGTCAGTTCAAATTCATATGCAACTTGAGTGAAAAGTTGAGCAGGCAAACTTACGGTCCCGCAGACATTTTGGGGCATTTCCGAGAGTTACAGATCGAGCTGCCGTCCTCTTCCCTATCATGGACCAGCTTGATGAAGGTGATGAGCATCCGCCAATGGTCCACGACTAAAACAAACAGTTAGCATGGTTCAAGGGGGTTTCCGATGATGTTGAATAGCCGTCCGTACCTTGATGTGCTATCCACTCTCCCATTTCCACCGTCTTAGGCTTAGCACTAAGGGTAAGGAAGTTTCCCTTGACGATATGCTTGCCATAATTGCAGTTCAGCCATTGAGGCTTCACCTGAGGTAGATGATATGAAGCAAGAACCTCCTCCGCAGAGGGGATTGAACCACTGTTTGGATCCATGCCAATGCTTTCAGCGAGAGAAGGCGAGTTTTGAATGGGCGGAAGCTTCACCGAGAGAGTTGGTGAAGAATATCCTAAAGATGTCTCGAGTGTGTGTATGGAAGGCAGAGGTTGTGGTTGAGTCGGGCTGGTTGGGGTTTTATGTCCTCTAAACCGAGCGTTTCTGTAATGACTGTTAGTTTAGTCTTCCTCGAGGTGCAAACAAATTTTATGATGAAGTGAGAAGAGATGCAGTTATGGTCGGTACGAAGTTGAGTTCCCCTCATCATTATGAACATGTCAATCTGCTTTGAAAACCCAGCCTCACACTTGCGGGACACCATGATGTTCGACGGAGCTGTATGGTACGGTTTGATACTGGGGAAACGGCCGTTGAAAGCTAAACGGTGAAGGGCATCGTCTTCAAATATACCATAGAAATAGTGAACAATAAAGCGGCACACTCAACAACAGGTGTTGATGTTGTCTGCTCGAAGGACTTGGAGAGTTGTGTTAGGCCATGATGGGCTTGGCATAAAAGGGGTAACATGCCCATATAGCTGGTAAGTGACGTGACAGTCTCATGGACGAAGCTCACTTCGACCTTCAGCCCCAAGTACTGTTCACCGAAGCACTTGCAGGTGTTGTTGAACAAGGAACAAGATGATCCTAACCAGGGAGACCTGACATGGGAAGTGGATGAAGGGGGGACAGGTAAGGTAGAGAAGCTCGAGGCGTTCATACCTCTGAACCGGAGTATACGTACGTGGATACTTTAAGATGAAGAGAAGGCGTAGTAGACGTCTTGGAGATGAGGACTCCAGGTAGGATCGGGAACAGAGCTCAAGATATGGAAACCACTCACATTCCAGAAAAGAGGTTGGACATGGTCTCAAGTAGCGGACGAGAAGATGTACGGCATCAGCAATTAAGGCACGGGAAGAGGCGAGCAGAAGACAGGCGTGACAGGGCACCTAAAGATGTTACTAGGGGTCTAAGGAGAGCTAGGGCGGCCAGGAGACAACCTCTACCACTAAGGAGGACCGCACCCCACCGCCATCCACGGGAATAGGTGCTAAGGACGGGACTGTCTGTGACTGGGCAGCCGCTCCGAGAGGGGACTTTTGAGATGCTTGGGAAGGTCTGAGTGGTAGGTAGGTAGTAACGTTGGAGTTTCCGGAGAAACTCGATGCTCCCAAATTGTTTCTGAATGCCTGCTTGACTTGCCCCTTCTCACACACCAGACCACCAACTCCATCTCCAACACACGCAACAGGAGCAAGCCGCCACAAATAGGAGGCTCCATGGTGAGGGCCTAGAGGGGTCGAAGGGGTATCCCGTCAGGTTGCTAGGGGCATCCGCTGGATTCATGAAGGAGGATTGGATGCTACGGTACATGATTGGGAGAGAGCAAGGGATCCCCGCTATTTCATGCGCCACAGGGGACCTCACAAGGTTCGCGGCCTTATCCCCGCAGTCCGCCTTATCGTTTATCGCAGCCACAACTTGACCCACTTCTGTCACTGTTGCTGGTGCTCAAGCCACACTTTTCTAATTGACGACCTGACTTGACTGTCGGCACTCGTTGCGGCGGCCATTGCACCGCAGGGGTGCGTGCAACCTGGACTGTGGACTTGACGCGGCGGCCTTCAAGTTTCCCGCAACTTGCAAGCTGCATCCGTCGCGTAAAACCATTTACAACCAATTCGACATCAACGAAACCGATCAACATCAGAACACCAACTCTTCCTTGCGCATTACAGTCTGCGTGTTTTTTTTTCCTATTTCGAAAACCTACTGGACCCATTACACAACCAGATCGATCAAGTCTTCGGCGCATCAACTCAATCACCACTCAAAATGTCCGATTCAGAGGACCACATCGACAATGTCCCAGACGATGCTGGTGACGACTTGTTTGGAGACGACGACGTTAACGACGATCAGCCACTATCCGAGATTGGCGAAGATAAACTCAGCGACCGCGATCTGAACTCGGACAGAGAAGATGATGTGGCCGACAGACATCACGACGAAGTAGACGGGATGGAGGATGAGGAAGGATATATCTACCGCGAAAAGACCGTTGTCGACACACCGCTTTACCGTCATCGTATTCCCAAGTCTGGAGACGGCAGCGTACGTACAGTCAATTAGAAATTACAACGTGGAATACCCCCAAGACTAACACGACCACAGCTTCTCTCTTTTAGAGTCCCCGAGTTCATCAAGTTGAATCCAGTCGAGTACAACGCCGACACCTGGGAGCCATCCAAATGGGATCTTCGAAACGCACGGACCGAGACCCCAATTCCTTCAGTCATGCGCCGCCGCGACCCGAAGACCGGCAAGATGCAGAGCAATACCAACATCTACCGCTGGAGTGACGGATCCGTTACGATGGCTATCGGCGACGAACATTACGAGATTCAGGCCAAGTCCCTGGCGCCTCCGCCCAACAAGCCGTACCAGGAAGTCCAAGACGCACACTATTATGCCGCCGCGGCTCACCTGACGACGAATTCGCTTGTGATAGTCGGACATTTCACAGAACAATACATGTTGAGGCCAAACAAGAACATCCAAGACCATGCCCTCGAGCGCCTCAAGGCGGAGCTAGCAACCGCCAAGAAGGAACGCGGTCCCGAGATGATCATCCTTGCCAAGGAGGACCCAGAGCTACAGAAGAAGCGGGAAGAGATGGCCGAGAGGGAACGTGCCAAGGCGCAGCGTCGCCGCGAAACCGCTGCCGCCCGTGTGGATGGCGCTGGAGGACGATTCAAGGGCGGTGCGCTCTCTATTGGCGATCTCGAAGGAGGACGACGTGGCCGGAAGCGCGGTGCGCCCGGTGGCGGCAAGAAGAAGCATCGTCGGCCCGAATACGATTCAGACGACGAGCCCGGCCGCAGCGGGCCGACCGACAAATACGACCTGGATGACGGCTTCCTTGTTGACAGTGACGAGGAGAGCGAGGAGGTCGAGGATGATGAGGAGGAAGAAGAGCTCCTGGATGACGACGATGAAGAAGAAGAGGCACCCCGCCGTAAGCGTCAGAGGACGGCGGAGGCAGATGATGAGGATGGTGCCGGCACCACCTCGCATCGCCGTAGGCGCGCTGTCATTGATGATGACGACGAGGAATAAGAGGATTCTTGCCTTTTCAGTTTGGGTTCTAAGCATCGTTTAATGACCGTCTAAGGGGTTCACGGGCGCATTTGGTCATCAGGAAAGTCAAAATTGGGCGTCTTTGTTGGCATATTTCCAGGGGACGGCTTCACGTCCCTATGTCAACAAGCGAGTAGTGAACACGGATATAATTGCATGCCTACTTACATTTTGCATTAAATATTAAGCCGCTCAGATGCACCCTGGAAACATCGAACCTAGAAATTCCATTTGATAATTCAGTCCCTCAGGTTCCATTATTCGGGTATCTCGTGGCGTTTATAGAGCAAGGCTGAAATGCGGCCCTGAAATCGCACATGGACCAATATTCGTTGAAAGAACCCACGCTAAGCCACCACACAGGCAGGCCAGGCGCGAGCATCATCAGTAATAGTTGGGCGTGCCAGTCCTATAGTCACCCTGCGTCCCTGGAAATGCCCCTATTGAGTTGCCCATAATGTCGTCCTCGTCTGAACTCGGATAAAGAGTGGCGTCATCCGACCTGTCTGGTGGTGCTCGCATAGCCTCGAGTGTTTGGGGATCTAGCTGTGGCGGTTGGAAAGGCTTGAGAGTGTGAATCTCCCTACCCATGGGCATCTGCTGGAGTAACGGCCCGGATGGAGGGACAACCTGGGTCATTATCTGAGACAAGAGAACATAGATGTTAGTTCACGGTTTTAAAAACGTGTGACAAGTGGGAATGGTTTTCGGCTGGAGATCTCACCGTGTCATTCTGTTTCGACCACTTCTCCCACAGCATCTCATACACTCTTGTCTCCTCAAGCCGTCCCGCGTCTGCTCCCCAGTCTAACCCCTTTTCCACCTTCTTGTCTTCCCTCTTCTCCGTCCACTTCTCCTTTAGCCTGCCGAAGCCACCGCTCTTCTTCCCACCAGCGTCTGAAAGGTTCTTCTCCACTCCTAACTCCTGCAGTCCCGCATTCAACCACGCAATCGCCGTCCCCGTCTGGCCGCCCAGCTCCGAGTCGATACCGAAGAACCGACACGCTTTCGCTCTACTGGTGCGCCTCAAGTTATCTAAATACCTCAGAAAACTCTCATTCACCTTGCCTCCGCCGCCCGTCCGCCCCAGTCCTGCACATAGCGAGTATGCCTGCGCAGCATGCTCGCTCGCCGCTAGACATAGTCTCGCAAACAGGTGGGCCCTGACCTTGGGAATATCCGGCGCCTTGTACATCCACTCGGTATCGTTCTTGTTTCTGTCTTGCGCAACCACAGCCGGGTACGGATCGTCCTTGAGCACGGCCAGAAGAGTCGCCTCGGCCATGGCGAGCGAGCACTGCGCTCGTAGAGCAGCGGGCGAGATGTCGGCGCAGGGCGGGGCCATTCCGTAGCCACTGGTTAGTCCTTCGGCTCGGAGAGCAAGGTAGTCGTAAATAGATGCAGCATCGAGAAGACTCTTGGTCGCGGCGCTAACGGCCACTTGGCGCTGCTGGGTGCCGACGGGTGCCGTGGAAAGCACGTAGAGCGGATGCAGGGCAATGCGTGCCTGCAAGGTGTGCGCGTTGGCGAGGCAGGAGAGCACGAAAAAGACTTCGTACTCGAGCGAATGCACCTTGACGCGGGCGGGCTCTTTCCCTGGAACCGCGACGGCGGCGCTGTCGGATAGGGTGGGACGCCATTCGATCGCGGGCGCGGTCTTGAGGATCACGGCGATCTCTTCGCCGTTGACGGCTCGTTGGCTTAGCCCGGCATCGACGGCGAAGAGGTATGGGAGGTAGGCGGTCAGACTGGAGACGACGTTCGGAAGCTTTGCGCCCTGGTGTTCGCGAGGGGTGCGCTTGAAAGCCTTGAGGTCTTCGCGAACTACGCCGCGGCGGGTGCTGGCGTTGAGGGGCAGCGAGGGATGGGATTCGCAGCTGAAACAGGACGAGAAGGAAAAGGATGAGGTCGTAGGAAGCACGAAAGGATAAGGCATGGTGACTATAATTTCGTATCTGTTCGTATCAACAAAATGCCTTCCTCCTCTCAATACGTTGGCGAGTGTGCTCAAGTGGAATGTGTAAGTAGCATCTGAGGTATTGTTGTGACGAAACTTGTGGTCTGGCCAGGAAGGTTCTCAATGTTGCAGGGGACCCGTTGGAGAAGCCCGCTGCGTCACTGGCATGGGGGGCTTTGGCATCTTAGCCAGCTGATGTCGGCCCGGATATGCCTGCTCTTGGTCGTGGAGGACCCGTCCTTTTTTGGGGCTTTCCCCATATTGGCCCCACACAAGAACCTTGTAGGCCGCGCGACGCCAGATTGCTTGAAACTGGATGGCATTTGCCAATTCATGCCAGCTTCGTCCACAATTTCCCCAAGCATCTCCTGCGGACAACTTCAATGCCGCCCTCCTTTCGAAACAGTCTTTTTCGGTTTCGATTCCGGTAACCACCTCCCTCCATGGCCGGACCATCTCCTCACAAACCTAGACGGAAGGCGAAGCGGGCTGGCGGCAATGGCCTAAGCAACCTTCCGGTCATCATGGAGCGCGAAGCTCTCGTCCGCGTCCCTTCCTTTCCCCTGGCAGCCTTCCTATGGCCTGCTAGGAGCTCTGTATCGCAATGGGAACTATTACCCTTGATACTCATGGCCGTTGGTCTTTTCCGCTGGGCTGCAGGTCTCTGGGGTTATTCCGGTGAGTTGCTGTTGAGTATCATGAATATGGTCCTATATGCCAGAGACTGATGTTTCGAATCATGAAGGCTTCAAGAAACCACCGATTTTCGGCGACTACGAAGCCCAGCGCCACTGGATGGAGATCACAACAAACCTTCCCTTCTCACAATGGTACTTCCACGATCTCGAATGGTGGGGTCTCGATTACCCTCCCCTTACGGCCTATCATAGCTGGATCTGTGGCAAGATAGGATCTCTTATCGACCCAGCATGGTTTGCGCTTCACGACTCGAGAGGCTCCCATGATCCGACGCTCAAGATCTTCATGAGGGCCACCGTCCTAATCTCCGAGTACCTTATCTATATCCCTGCCGCCATCGTCTTCGTGCGCCGCTTCAGCAGGCTCAGTGGTGTTCCTACATGGACATCCTCTGTTGCTCTTGTGGCTATCTTGATGCAACCGGCCACCATCCTTATCGACCACGTCCATTTCCAGTATAACACAGTCATGTTGGGCTTTGTGCTTGCCAGCATGTCAAGCATGCTTGCTGGACGCAACCTTTGGGCGGCTTTCTTCTTTGTTATGGCACTGGGTTTCAAGCAGATGGCCCTCTATTATGCCTTCTCGGTGTTTGCATATCTCTTGGGGGTCTGCGTGTTTCCACGGATCAACATCTCGAGATTCTTCGGAATTGCTTTGGTCACCGTGGTATCTTTCGCAATCCTCCTCCTCCCTATTGTGGCGGGTACCATGTCCAACGCCAGCCGCGGAATCACAGCCCACCCTGACGGTGCTCATCCCCCTCTCCCGCTGTTCTCGGACCTGGCAAAGTACCTGAACACCGAAGCTTTCTATTATCCGGTTGTCGAGCAACTCGTCCAGATGATCCACCGCGTCTTTCCCTTTGCTCGGGGTCTCTTCGAGGACAAGGTTGCCAACTTTTGGTGTGCCTTGAATGTGCTGATTAAGCTCAGGAAGTATCCGTCTGAGCTGCTGCAGAAGGGTGCGTTAGTTGCGACACTGGCGGCGATCCTTCCGCCAAACCTCATCTTATTTTTGCGGCCAAACAGACTTCTCTTGCCCCTCGCTTTTGCTGCAACGGCCTGGGGTTTCTTTCTATTCAGTTACCAGGTTCATGAGAAGAGTGTTCTTCTCCCCTTGATGCCCATGACCTTGTTGCTTGCGGGGAAGCAAGGGTTGGGCAAGGATACGCGTGCCTGGGTAGGCTTTGCCAATATCTTGGGATGCTGGACCATGTACCCGTTGCTACAACGAGTTGATCTCAGAGTCCCCTATACCGTCTTGACTCTTCTTTGGGCGTATCTTCTTGGTCTGCCCCCGACGTCGCTGAATGCGTACTTCCAGGACGGCTCAAGCATATGGAGTCAGTGGGCCACTGCATTCATCCATGGCTTCTTTTACCTGACAATGGCGTTCTGGCATGTGCTGGACATGTTCGTTATGGCCCCGAAGGACAAGCCGGATCTTTGGGTAGTCGCCAACGTCGGCGTTGGTGCTGTTGGATTTTCGCTGTGCTATCTTTGGTGTCTCGGGAGCCTTGTCATCGAGAGTGAGATTCTACCCACATCTTTGACCGGCAAGAAAACGAAAGCCAAAACTCAGTAGAACGGGAAGGGGGTAGCTCTGTTGCAGAACTACAGTCGCCTTACACTCAACACCGTGAACTGTATACACCGTTCCTTGGGGCCAGCCTACCTGTCGTTTGAAGTCACTATAATACACCATTTAGAATTTGTTCTTCTCATCATGTGCACCTCACAACCTTTACATCTCGACCGTTCCGGAACACGAGGCTATGCATTCCTTTCTCCGCGGGCAAGGAGAAGGATTTACACGGCGCCCACGTATACATTGCACACTGTGTTGTATGTATAAGGCGTGCATATGTTGGTGAGGAGGCGCATTCTATAACCCCGGCCCGATCCTTGGACTCAAGAGCAAGCCAACAGACTCTGCCATGTGTACGTGCTAACGTGCACACTTGTGGCGAGGTTTGAGGATCGGTACCACAGCGGGAAGGACGAAATACACGGCAGAGCGGGGAGTGTCACAAGCATGCCAGAAGAACGGCACGACTGGTCATTGATCAACAAAAGGCCGCCGTGCTGGCTTCGTCCCATGGCTTCACATTGGTGTCGTGGGGGCCACGTTCGGCCGGATGCAGGGACACCAGCATCGTTTTCTCCGGGTGGCTTCTATGGAGGCTTGTCGGACAGGCCCGGGCTGTGTCATTTTCGCAGGTTGGAATTTGCAGTGGATTTTCTCGACCGGAACTCTGATGCAACATTCGAAAAGCCATTGGCAAAAGAATTGTTTTCTCATCAAAGAATGGACAGGCCGGCCTTGCATATTCGTGATTGCCTGGGAACAGGTGAGGTGAGCCGACCAGGGTGTTGCTTACCGTGGAGCACAGCGGAGGGGAAATCGCATTGGCTAGTAGGTTGGCCACGGCCAACTTGTAAGTGCTCACCTCATCGCCTTTCGAAGGAATTCGGCATCCTCTATCGGTGAGGGGTATGCTCAGATGAAAGACGCTGTGCCGCAAGGCTGAACAAGGTCGTTCAAGCGAACCGGGAATAACCATGCTAACATATCTGACAGGTAAACCCAACAAGAGGTTGGGCCTTATAGGGTTTAGCGACTCTTCAATTTTCATATGTAAGCCCAGGGTTTCAGCTTCACTTCCAACCCCAGGGAGTGGTCAACCTCTTTCACTTCTTTTGGACATTCAGCCCAGCCAAGCCGTTGACGCCCAATCAGGAACAGGATGTTGAAGGATACACCCACCCCTTGTGTGATGCTTTCGATAAGCCAACCTTCCATATTGGACGACACATGTCTGTCGATGGTGTTGTTATGCAGAGTTAGGTCGAGTTTGTTGTCACAACATCGCTTTCATTCGCCTTTCTGTAACCTTTCCTGCAGTCATGTCCGTACGAGAATCTGTGGCGTCCAGATCTCACTTTCTGCTATCGCTCTCCATTCAACCCTCCGAGTTTTTCAATCTTTCGTCGTCTACACTGTGGCTGGATTTTTCACTGCTCAAAGACAGGCTGGATGTCGTTGACGGCTCTCGCGGTCTGGGAAGGCAGACTTGGTGGCAACAGCGAGATATCGCGTTAAACGTCACCCATGACCCAAAAATCCGGCGAGGCCCTCGTGGGACGGCGAAGAACGGGTTCCTGTCTGGACTTTCCTCGGAGGCGTTCCAAGGTTTTGAACAACTTTCTTTGACCTGGAACGGGCTTCTTGCGTCTACCTAGCTCGACTAATCGACTAAGTTCTTTGTCTCTTTATTCTTGGATCCCGGCCACACGGCAGGCACTTTTCTTTGTAGGACTGCCTCTCACAGGCTTGCAACGCTGGCATCACGTTTCGGTAATGGGAAATATGCTTCATAAGACTTGGATCATGCCCTTTCCTGGATTATTCCAAATTCTGTGGTTCTACGTAAGTTGACAGTTCAGTCGCTGCCGGACAGTGATCAGTTGTAAGGCATTTGTTCAGTCTTCAGGTATCATCACTCTCGCTCAGCCACCCCTCCTCAGATCATTACCTACCAGTAGTTCTCGATTGGACACACCTCGCCCCGGTCTGTTGAAACCAGAACGCTCCAAGCTGCACCTCCCCGCTCGATTCCTACGGTCCAGCCCACCCAGGTTCTCAGCAGCAGTTGCACTGTATCCGCCGTGGCCTTGTTCCTACCGGGTCCGTGGCTGTGGACGCACCCAACCAAAGAGGCTGACCTTTCTGTCTCTCGTTCTTTATCTGAGGACTTGCCCCATCCCTCGGTATTTTCTACACTTTTTCCTCTTCCTTCCCTTCCTTCAGACGACACCACTTTCGACTGGAGTCTCAACCACCAGGAACGAGTTGCCGGGCGAAGACCAACAACATCCGAAAACATGTACGGATCTCGCCTGTTAGCCGGGGCGGCCACTGCCGCCCTTACGATGACTGCGGCCGCACAGACTTTCATCACCGCCCCAATTCCCTCACTAGCATCGACGGCTACCTCCACAGCATCTTTGCAGCAGTCTACTTCGTCGCCGAGAATCCATAATGTTACTGTTGGTTTTGTAAGTCTCTATAACCAGCGTCGACGATCCAAGCAACTTCAACTTACGGAGACATAGTATGATCATGCGTTCGATCCTCACGTAGTGAATGCCAGTATAGGAGATATCATCCGTAGGTTACCCATTTCAAGGTCACCTTGGAAGTGTCTATTTGGAATAAATATTTAACGCTCAATATTGTCAGGCTTCTTGTTTTATCCGACAGGTCACTCTGTTACGCGAGCTGAATTCAAACATCCATGTGTCCCTTGGGACATCTATAATGAAAAAAAGAAGGATGATATGTGGTCCAGTGGTGAGGATTATGCGAACGTCACCGACATGGGAAAAGTAAGTTGTTAACCTCCAAATCTGTGTGACTAGTTACTTGATCACGATGTTGACAACGCCATAAAACAGCCCGTCGAATGGCTTTTTACGGTCCGAAATGATGCGCCGATGTTCTTCTATTGCTCCGCCAGAAGGTCGTGCTCAGAGCATCAAATGATCGGTGTCATTAACCCTAACGCTACGCATACGTGGGAAATCCAGCTTGACTACGCAAAAAGAGCTTCGTACGATCTAAAGCCAGGAGAGACAATCCCAGCTGAAGATCCGGAATTCGGAAAACCAACATCAACGCCATCATCACCACCAACCCCATCAACGAAACCCGAAGAAGACGGAGGCAAAAAATCTGGACTCGGTGCCGGAGCCATCGCGGGTATTGCTATCGGCGCAGCCGCTGTGGTAGTCATTGGTGCTGCCCTGCTTTATCTTTGTGGCCGAAGAGGAGGCTTCGACAAAGCTTACCGCAAGAGCGTCCTTCAGCTGCAGACGCCCGCCGCTGATTCAGCTGGTGCTCCGACCATGGTTGAAGCACAGTACAACAACGGCAACAACGCCAATCCCGTCAGCCCTGTTCCAGCAGCAGCAGGCCTAAAGAGCCCTGCTCAAGCCAGCTTTGCGACCTTCTCGACTCACCCGCACATGGATCCCAATGACCCGTACCGAAGCATGACGGCGAGCCCCCAGCAGCCTCCATACCCATATGGAACTCCGCCACCACAGCAAAACCCTGCCTCGCCAGGATCTGTCTATGGGTTCAACAGTTACAACGGACAGCCAGTGTCTACGCCTGGAAGCCCACCTATGGGACCTCACTCACCGTTGATGATTGGAGAACTCAGCTCGTAAGTTTCAGCTCACAGCTAGGAAATGTCAGAAGATCACATTCGACTAACATACGTCTTTGTGATAGTGTCCCGCACTCGCGCAGCGCTGAACCAGCTCCTGTTGAACTCCCGAGCGGAGACGGACCCACTGTCAGGCCTCCGTCCATGCTTCCGGGCTCACCTCCTCCGCAATATGAGAGCGGGAACGCTGGCGAGGAACATCAGTACGGGAAGCGATGAGCAACGATATGTGGTTATGAGTCGTTAATTTTATGTTTTCTTTGGTCAATGAATGAAACATTATAAAAGGAAAATAAGAGGGAGCTATACCGATGCGATACGGGCGGACATATGCCACTCACACACAGAACATACAACGACATCTTTTCTACAGCGTGTTTGCTCCCTTTCGACTGGAAATCAGTTGATATTTTTATATTATCTAGTTTTTGATATCCAAAAATTGAATGAATGGTCGTAACTCAACAATCAAGTGTCCTCTGTGAGCTTTGCATCTTCTTATCACAGCCAACTTTTCAACCATCCAGCCCATGGATAACCACAATTTATCACTACCACAGTCCTCGAGGAATAGTGTAAATCTGTGCCGCACCACATGAACTAACAAGGTTTGAACAGACACGAGTCCCAAAAAAATTAAAATAAAATAAAAATAAAAAAGATTTCGGTCCGGCAATCGCATGAGAAACAAAGAAGATGGGTCCCTGTCCCGTCTCCATCCCTTTCTTTGTTCCCTCGTCTCGTGATTTTCCCTGGCGGGCCAGGAACCACAGTTAGTTAGACAATACGTAGGAGGCAAACTTTCTAGAAGTTTTCGAAACAAGTTTTCGGCTTATCAGTTTCTTTTTGCCTGCAGAACCTTGCGTACCTAGCCTCTCTGCCTCTGACCCACGTTGAAGCGCATGGAGTCAGGCAGAGTAGGAAGCTTTTTACATTGTAATTTTTTATGTGTTCAGGAGAACCTGAGAGGTTGAATGAATTCACTCTCCTGGAAATTGGTTACTGTTTAGCCATATCATCAAGAACAATTGTTGTCTTCCGAGGTAAGCGCATGCCAGAAACAAGGGAGAGGGAGAGGATGGGAGGCTTTGTTCTACATCCATCCACTCTTCCGTTCCGCTTCCTGTCTCTCCCTTGATGGTAGCCCGTCTCTGTGCCACCTTTGGACAGGTGATAAGCCTGTTTCCCGAGGGGAAGGGGTTTGTGGAGTCTAACCTTGGTTGAGGTTGTTATATCACATTTATTGCCATTTGTGAGGGAGGAGGGTGGATATAGCAAGTGAGTTTGGGTGATGAGCGCAGTCTCTACATCTAGTGAGTCTACATCAAGTGAGGAAACTAAGTTTGGTATTGGATGTGGTTCTGTATTAGCATGAAGAGGGAGGACCGAGCCTGGATGAGCCAGGGTGGGCTTTAAGATGATTATTTGTGACAGACTGATTAAGGTTGTCCGGTCCTTCACGATCTCTTCGATGAGTACACTGGATGTGAAATATCACAATCAGTGAATCAAGTATCGAGGAGCAGGGAAGAAAATCATGGGATCAACTGGATCTCGTGCCGGCATCGTAAATACATACCACTTGAGATTCCGAAAGCCATCCGTCCTGCGTCCATCCTCGACATCGATGCCGACGTCGCCGCTATGCCGAACGGCGGCAATAGAACGAATCAAGGTTCGGCTGTTGGAGCATGCCGAGCATGGCTTCCATGCGTGGGAGACGACAAGACAAGCTACCGAGTCCCGTTCCCCACCGGACCGGGCCTAGCGGACGCAGGCGGAGATCGGAGGACGACCCTGCCACTGCTGAGTGCTGCCACCAGCCCGCAATGGAAGCTGAGAAGGCATTAGACCCCTGTACTTTTTTTTGGTTACTGGACCTTGTCAGTGTATCGCGCTCAAAAGTCCTTGAGGAGCTTCCTAATTCGTGATGCGATCGAAGGGTTGCATTGAGGAGGCTCCGAAGGTCCTTGCGCGGTTTTGAGTTTTTGAAGCGGGGTTGCGATAGCGTGTTTACAGATTGTTAGATCGAAGGTGAAGGTGAATCGTGAGGATCGATGCGTGAATAGGAGTCAGGAGAAGTGTCGGATATGACGAAGAGGCTCCTTTTCACTCAACCTTGAAGCCATTTCTCGTCTCCAAAAGGGGGAAATTCGGATCAGATCGCACTTTCCAAACAGTCGAGATTCGAGAAAGCTGAACCCAGTCACCGCGTGGGGTCTTTTGGAGATCCATCGCTTCCGAGACTCCATTCTTCCCGCGCCAAAACAACGGTTGGACCGTGCGCCAGCAGGTTCACGAAGCCACACAGGCAGGACAGGCCTCTTCAACAGGGCGACCGTGGGCGCGTGGGCTCTCCAACAGGGCAGCTCGAAACACCGGAAGGTTACCGTCGACCAAAGAGTAAGGGGGGCCCACAGTAGCCCGGAATGCGTAGCTTTGTTTGAGTGTACATCCTTCCCGGCCTATTCACCATGTAATCAGAGGTACCTTGTAACTATAGCAACCGCTACCTTGGCAGCTTCTCGATGCGGCACTTGCAGGAAATCACGGAATGACATTTGGTTAAGGACACAGTTGTATGTTAATAAGGTACCTGGCCGACCTCACCACCAGGGCATTTCCATCTTCAAATTCACCTTGCCTTGTGACCCTCTTCCATCTCTTCAGCTGCCAGTCGGACCTTGACCCTGACCACCAGGTATCAATCCGAAAGCTGCCAAACCGAGGACCCATCCATTCACTCGCAACCTTAACACGAGCTCGGTCCCGCATTTATTTATTGCTTTCTGGAGTCGCCCTGAGCAGGAACCCCTCCGTCATCACTTCCACTTCTCGGCGCTCATCCCTCCACAAAACAACAACCAACCTGGTTTCGCGATCCAGGAGCAACATCTGCGTCGAACAACCCCTCAACTTCCGACGCCGAACCCGTTGATCAATCCGACCCGAAGTGAACACATCTTCCACAATGGCGCAAATGCGGGGACCCGGCAGCTATGGCATTGGCGCCTCGAGCCCTTTCGGAGGGCCCGTCAACGACGACTCTATTGAGTCCAGCCCTCTCGACGCTATTCGGAAGCAGACGAGCAAGATCGAGGACGTCCTGGACTCGTTCAGCGAGCCCGTAAAGCCGTACGTTGAACCTGGCTCAAAATGTCCTCTACCACACATGCCACGAGGTTACTGACAGAATGCTGGCGTATACAGTTACCTCCCTGCCATTGGCCGTTTTCTGATCGTTGTGACCTTCATCGAGGATGCGCTTAGAATAATAACCCAGTGGAATGACCAACTGCTGTATCTCCATGACTACCGTCATAGTACGTGCCCTTAAACGCCCATCGGTCCATATCTTGCGGAAAGCTAGCAAAGCATTTACTAACCGTAGATATCCTACAGTTCCCAATGGCGTCACCCACCTCTTCCTTCTCGCCAACGTTATCGCCATGGCCTCCTGCTCCACCCTCGTGATTATCCGCAAGCACTCCGAATATGCCGTCTGCGGTCTTATCGGCGTTGTCATTACCCAGGCCCTCGGTTACGGCCTCATCTTTGACCTCAACTTTTTCCTCCGCAACCTCTCCGTTATGGGCGGTCTGCTTATGGTTCTTTCGGACTCATGGGTGCGCAAGACCAAGGCCTTCGCCGGTCTTCCCACGCTCGAGGAGAAGGATCGCAAGATGTACTTCCAGCTTGCCGGCCGTGTCCTCCTCATCTTCCTCTTTATCGGCTTCGTCTTCAGCGGAGAGTGGACTATCTGGCGCATCATTGTCTCGCTCATTGGCCTTGTCGCTTGTGTCATGGTTGTCGTGGGCTTCAAGACCAAGTTCAGCTCCACCCTGCTGGTCGTCATTTTGAGCATCTTCAACCTTTTGGTCAACAACTTCTGGACTGTAAGTTCCGCTGTCGCCCCGGTGAATACCGCTCGGTATTGCCAGCTTCTTATTTTTGGAGCTGCTGCTAACTATGCGTCTCTCTAGCTTCACGAGCACCACCCCCACAAGGACTTCGCCAAGTACGACTTCTTCCAAATTCTTTCCATCGTCGGCGGTCTCCTGCTCCTCACCAACACTGGCCCCGGCCAGTTCAGCATTGACGAGAAGAAGAAGGTCTACTAAGGGGCTTGGGAGAGGAGGAAGATCTGCGTAGGGATGCCCGAACACCCCTCGCTTATTCGAGCTCGGCAATCAGGATCAAGCAAGGGTGTCGCCTAGATGGGCATGGGAGCGAAACGAGCGAATGGAGCTATGATAGGTATGGCCTGTTATGCTGGTCAATGCTATGTGGAGGATGTTTCGAATCTCATTTTGGGAGTTCAAAATCGTCACAGGTGCCTAGGATGGGGTGAGGAATGGGTTTCTGTGATGTGGTATCATTTGATCATTAGCGGCGTACAATCCTTTTGGCTGGGTTTGACTTTGTGACGATCTTTAAACTTTGGAAATTTTGACAACAAAACGAACGTGAGAGACTTGCACTGCAAAAATTAGTCATGAGATAGAAGGAATTGCTCTTCCCAGTCGTGAGATTTCTCATGGAGTCGTTGATGGGTCGGAATTCGGCTTCATGCCTCACTAAAATTATGAATCCGTTTCTTCGATGGACTTATGTAGGATATTCCCGGCAAAAAATCACGATTCGTGCAGGTTGTGTTGTATGTGTGTAACGCGAGTGGTCATAAAAACTTGCTGGACAAAGTCGGATACGTTTTTCCGTGCCAACATGTCTTTGATACTTTCTCTCTCTGCGATTTCCGTCCATTAGTTTCCTACCTAGGACAAGACACCATATACTTAAGTCGCGGGTTCTTCGCTGGTACTGCACTAGAGTTATTTATGTTCGGTTCAATTCTCACATCCACTCAAGACTCCTAGAATTGCCATGATTTGATTCATACAAAGTCTGGCCTATCTCGCCAGTCTCAACGACAAGACGACATCCTAACACCTTCAGATCGGAAGCACTGTGAAGCGCCACCGACGTAACTCCCACTCCTAGTGCAAAAGTATGCTTTAGTCGTACATAGTGAAGCCAAAAAATCAAGCTCACGGCCCGCAGCAACTAATAGTGCCACTAGATACCCAATTGTATCATGGCCAAAATCGTTCGAAACTACAGCACATGCGTTAGTTCGTGTGAACAGCCAGATGCTTTTCGAGGCAGAAGAAGTCAAATCCCACCTTTCTTCCTAACCGTTACCCAACATGACGACAAGTAAACAGCCATGTCATCCCATACACACCATCGCTATGCTATGTCCATATCCAAGTCGTACCTAGTAGTAAACCCAGAAACCTCAAAAACTCCACGCTTGGAACAGAAACGTCAAAGGTGTCATACCCAAAGCATCAGAGAAATGTCAGAAGCTTCCGCTTGTGTGGAACTTCAGCCCCCTTATCCCCCCTTTCCTTAGCCGCCCCCATCCACTCCCAGAAAATGCCACAAACAAAAGAAAACAGGAAAGAAATCAAGGAATCAACAGCTTATCCATCGCACTCTTTGCAGACGCGATAATCCTCATGCCCTGTGATGGCCTCTTCTTCCCCTCCACATTTCCACCAACTCCATCTCCCTCCTCCATCTGCTCCGCCGTCGTCGACTCCGCGGAGGCAGTGGAACCATGAATCCTCCTCGGCGAAGTCGGCGACGCCGACCTCTCACTCCCGCTCCCAATAACGAACCCGCCCAGCGCCACCGACGGCACCAACCCCTCCAGCTCCAACTCCCCGCTTGCTATCAGCGCCTCCAACCTCTCCTGCCTCCGCCTGCTCCTCTCCTCCATCCGCGCAAAGATGTCCTTCAGCCCGACATGCACCACCGTGTCGCACGGCCCCTCGACTTTCCTACTGGCCAACGTAACCACCGTCCCCTGACTCGCGGACCCCAAGGCGCCGCTCTGGCCGTACACGTCCAGCTTGAGCATGGCGCGCGCCATCAGGCGCCAGGTGGGGGCCGGCAAGGGCTGGGCCAGCAGGGCGACGAGGTCCTCGCACCGCTTCCACGAGGTCGCGATGGGGCCCCATAGCCCGCCGTATCCTTCGAGGTCGTAGAAGATGAGGCGCCCCGCCGAGGCGGCGGACGTGGTTTTTTTCTCGACGAGCTCGAGGAGCTGGGTGTAGGCTGCGGCAAGCGAGGGGAGGATGGCGGCGAGGAGGACCATGTTTTGGATGGCGGCCACGGGGGGTTCGGTTTCGTCGTTGACGGGGTTGGGGTTGAGGTTTGAGTTGTCGCCGGTGTCTGTGTTGTTGTTTTCGGTCTTGTAACTGGGGTAAGGAGGGTCGCCGCAGGTGGTGCAGAGGATGGTATCGTGTGCGATCTTGGTCACGGTGCGGACGGTGTACAGCGCTTGGGTGATGTCGTCGGTGGGCACGTAACGGAGGGACTCCATGCCCTTGCGGAGGTTGTCTGAGCAGGCGCAGTACTGGACGCCGCTGGCGTGATGATCGTTGGACGAGTTGGTGCTGTCGCTTGGGCTGGTAGTCGAAGAGCCGCCTGGGGTTAGATGGGGCACGGTCGATTCGGACACCTCTGATAACGACGCTGGGCGCGAGGAGCTGTGATGGTGAGTCTGCGATGTGTCCGGGTGGTAGTAGGCGTAGTCCGGATAGGCGTATATCCCGTCGGGCTGTTCTCGCTTCGGGAAGGGCGAGGAGTACTGCTGTAATGAGGACGAGGAGGCGCCAACGCTGTCATAGTTGACATCGAGATATCCACCAAGCGCCGGTTGCCACTGTGCGTTGACGGCAGGTGATGAATCCATCCAGGCTTGCTGCTCGGGGTGTCTTGTGTCGTCTTCCTTGGGCATCGCCTCTATTTGCCCGAATGCCGGCCCCGGCGGTAGAGGCATGTCATAGTCCGAAGAGAAGGGGAAGCCATACGATCCGAACTGGAAGTTTGGATCGAATATATCCACGAAATTTATGTCGGTATTGGTGACATCGAGAAAGCACATGTCTAGATCCAAGTTCAGAGTCCCGTCAAAGGGCATAGGAACGACGGGGTATATCAAGGCCGTCATCTCGGGAGACACATCATCAGCAGTAGTCTTTGCCTCCTTTCGTGATGCCTCGGCCACTTCGACATGAGGACGTTTTCTTGGCCGGCCCATGGGCTTCTGAGCCGAATAATTACAGTGAACGCCTTCGCGCTTACACCGCGCGCAGCCATCTGGTTCTTTGGAGCAAGCCAGTTTCCGTGCGCCTGCATTTGTTAACTTGGATACATTACTGTGCGGATTGGGCTGCCATGATGGTGTAGATAGACAAATGACTGGCATATGTCGCACATGAGTGGGATGGGAACGGGGAGATGGGATGAAACATACGGCACTCGTCACAAGCACGGCGTTTCACCGGCTCTTTCTCTTTAGCGCCCTCGCTATTTGGGATCATGGCTGTCTGTTTTCGCAGACGGTCTTGCTTCTCTATTTCTTTATTTTTTTTCCCCTTTCCGCGGGTGTAAATGTGTGCTGCGATTAAAGGGGGTTAAAGTGGTAAGGTGAAGGCCCTTCTAAGGCTCCTCCCCAAGCCCCGCTCAGAAGGTCGCGGAAGTCGCCCCGGTGGTGGTGGTTCAAGACACTGCTTGGGTGCTAGTGTTGTTAATGATGGGCAAAGAACATGGATTGAATAAGTATTGGGACGTTGTAGCCAGTGACCTGGGGGAGCCTGGGGCGATGGGAGGATTTGACTCGTTTTCATATGAGGGCAAAGAGAGCAGAATTCGAACAGGCCAGCCAGGCAGAGGCTCCAGGGCAGCAGGGCAGCAGGGCTAACGAGCCAACGCAAGCAACCGAAGATCACCTAGTCGCGCCAGACCTGATGCCACTATTAATAAGCCGCAATTAACAGAGAATTTTCAAGACTGGCAGTCTGCAACCCCAGGTATCATTTTTTAAACACACAACAACTAGCTGGGTCTTTGGACGTCTACAAGTAAATGACTTGTTAATCCAAGGGCATGTGTTTACTAGCTATATAACAATTAGCCTAGGTCTATGGGAGCAGTGTCGAGGTCGAGTACCCCGAGGACATCAAGGTTCGCAAAAGCAGGCTTTGTACTATTCCCAAACCCCCATGCTTACCTCGCGCAAAAAAAGACCGCAATAGTCACCACACCGTAAGGGGCAATGGGCAAATTTCGAAAAGATTGTGTATTTTATAAGCAATCCCCATGGAGACTTTAATCTGGTCATGCGGGTTGTCGATGGACGCTGGTTTGGCGGTTTTGGCTGCCAATGCCCACAGAACTGGGTTGAAGTGGAATCGTACGTGATTGAAGCCGGGTGTAGGGGTGCAGAGGGCGCCGCTGCATCGAGGTTGGTGTTCGTCGGTGTTCATCTCATCCATGAACAGATAAGGCTAGAATATTGAAGTCAGTATCAGGGGAGCGCATGCTCTCCAAAAGTCCCCATTCACCTTTGCTCTCCGGCGCGCTAGCCTAATAGGGTAATCTCGTCCTTTAGCTGCTGCGGAACGCCAAGGGCGGTGAGACCAGATGGTCCCCGCTGTGAGCTTTAAAGCCGGCAGAAAATAAATTTCCAAGGTCAATTCGTATCGCTGGGAATTTTCGACGCCTATCGCTGCGACGCTATCTGGGTGGTTTTCCAACGGAAAATACGCCAAAAAATCAGCACATATTAACAATGGGTCCAAAAGCCATTGAGAAGAAGCGGAAGGTCCAGGACCCCGAGCCTGAGTCCGACGACGAGATCGCACCCGATTTTGACGGCGCCCTGTCCCACGACGAAGACGAGTTCGATTCCGATTTCGACGACGACAACGACGAGCATGAGCAGGACGGTGAACAGGAAAGCGGAAGCGAGGCCAGCGACGACGAAGATGACGAGGGCTCCCTACTAAGCGACGACATCCCCTCCGACGCCGAGGGCGACAAGGCAATGGGCAAACTTGTTCTCCAGGACGAAGAGGAGGAACTTAAGATCGAGGTACCTGGTGTCGACCCCAAGCGGCCGGAGAAGGATGATGGCGACAGGAACTATCGGATTGAGAAGGATGCGAACGGTAACGAGCGCTACGTCTACGAGTATGTTGTTTGCTTCCATTGGGAGTTGGACCAGCAGTCCATTCCATGCCAGCATAACTAACTCGAGAATGCGACAGTGAGATCGACCCTGTCTACGATTCGGACGATTCCGATGCCCAGGAAGCGCCAAACACCATCGGCAACATTCCTCTGAGCTTCTACGACAGCTACCCTCATATCGGTTATGATATTAACGGCAAGAAGATAATGCGCCCGGCGACCGGTGACGCTCTCGACGCCCTCCTCGACAGCATCGAAGTGCCCAAGGGCTGGACTGGTCTTACGGATATTCACACTGGCAACCCTCTCAACCTCAAGTACGCGCCCAATCCAATGCTTACTATGTTAATGAGGTCGAGTGAGATACGGATTACTGACCGCCAAAATTTAGTGATGAGGAGTTGGAGCTTGTTCGTCGTGTCCAGATGGGTATGATCCCCAACGAGCTGGAGAACCCTTACCCCGAAACCGTGGAATACTTCACTGGTATCGAGGAGAAGATGCGTAAGTCTTAACCCGGCCCGAACTCAGTAATATGGGCATCGCCCAACTGACAAGCAAATAGCTTTGAGCGCTGCTCCTGAGCCCAAACGTCGCTTCCTCCCTTCCAAGAACGAGGCCAAGCAGATTATGAAGCTTGTTCGCGCCATTAGGGAAGGCAGAATCCTGCCCTACAAGCCCCCTGAGGAGCGCGAGAAGGAGGAGGAAGAGGAGGAGCAATACTTTGATATCTGGCAAGATGAGGTGCCTCAAGAAGCCAACCCCTTGCATATCCCGGCACCCAAGTTGCCTCCTCCTGGTTTCGACATGAGTTACAACCCGCCCGCAGAATACCTACCGACCAAGGAGGAGAGAGAGGAGTGGGAGAAGCTCGACCCCGAGGAGCGCGAGAAGGAATACCTTCCTCAGAAGTACGACTCCTTGAGGAAGGTTCCTGGATACGGCGAGATCGTCAAGGAGAGATTCGAAAGGTGCATGGATCTTTACCTTGCTCCTCGTGTGCGGAAGAACAGGCTCAACATCGACCCCAACTCGCTTCTGCCCAAGCTCCCCTCGCCTTCTGAGCTCAAGCCATTCCCTACCGTCGCCCAAACAGTTTTCCGCGGCCATGACGGCCGTGTAAGAAGCGTTGCTATCGATCCTACTGGTGTGGCTGTTGCTAGCGGTGGCGATGACGGTACGGTACGCGTTTGGGAGCTGTTGACGGGTCGCCAAGTCTGGTTCGTCAAGCTCAGCAGTGATGAGGCTGTCAATACCGTTAGGTGGAGGCCCACCAAGGACTCCTTCATTCTCTCCGCTGCTGTGGGCGAGGATGTTTACCTTATGGTTCCTACACATGCCAGTGTTACTCCTGCTCTGGACCAGGCTAGCAGAGATATCCTGTCGGCTGGCTTCGGCTATGCCACAAACGGCCAGCAACATGGCGCTGCGCCTGGCAAGGAGCCTCCTGCCAAGTGGGCGCGCCCCGGTGCTAAGCTCGAGGATGAGGGTGTCTTGATCAGAATCACAGTTAGGTCGACCGTCAAGGTCATCAACTGGCACAGGAAGGGAGACCATTTTGCGACAGTATCGCCTTCCGGACAGAGGAGCTCCGTGGCCATCCATACCCTGTCTAAGCACCTTACCCAGATTCCCTTCCGCAAGCTTTCTGGCCTGGCCCAGACAGCGTCTTTCCACCCCCTCCGCCCTCTCTTCTTCGTCGCCACTCAACGAACAATCCGCTGCTACGACCTGCAGAAGCTCGAGCTGGTCAAGGTTGTCCAGCCCGGCGCGAAGTGGTACGTAACCCCCCATGATTCTTACGATATTGCGCTCGAAACAAATTTGCTAACTCCATCGACTTCAGGATTTCTTCGTTTGATATCCACCCTGGTGGTGATAACTTGATTGTTGGTAGTTACGACAAGCGTCTCTTGTGGCACGACCTCGATCTTTCCATTCGCCCGTACAAGACCATGAGGTTCCACAGCGAGGCGGTTCGTCAAGTCAAGTATCACAAGGGCGGCGGCCTACCACTCTTCGCTGACGCCAGTGATGACGGTACTCTCCAAATCTTCCACGGCAAGGTCCCCAACGATCAGCTCGAAAACCCCACCATTGTCCCTGTCAAGGTGCTCAAGGGCCACAAGGTCGTCAACAAGCTCGGTGTTTTGGACATGGACTGGCATCCTCGTGAGCCTTGGTGTGTGTCTGCTGGTGCCGACGGTACCATCCGTCTCTGGATGTAAAAGAACGGCGTGTAATGGGACGAGGCGAGAGATGATCTGGATACATAAAAGCAAGGGAAAAGGGAAGCGAGGAGACAGGCTAATCAGTCTGCTTGTCTTGATTGGCGTGCTCGGATGTGCTACTATTATGATTAGAATGATACACAGGCCATTTGGAAGTGTATACAAGTCGACTACATGTATGTTTGGCGGAGTTCTCGGAATGCTAAAGGAAATATATACCACATTTTCGTCTTCAAGTTACCTTATGATTAGGTAACAGGGGAGCTCATCTCGGCCGATGAAGTCTCATCACGGCACTCTAGGCGTGATGATTTGTACCCTATAACCCCTGTTCACCCAATCTTGGTCTCATCCGAAACGTTGCTTTTCTGGCACCCAAGAGATGACTTGAGCAAGATGTAAGCCCACGGCTATGTTCACAAATGCCGAACCCTGTTTCCGTGATCGTTAGCCGGGGAAGCCCGGAAAAGGGGAGACAGTAATCCATGGATAAAACCTCCGGACTTCCTGTTTGTTTCTCATTATATGATGTAAGGTACATAATGTTGTTCTCTCCTTGCTTTCTTCTATGGTTCTACTAATTGTCTTTCCTGTCTGTCTGGGCTTGCCCACGCAAACCTGCATATTGTGTGAATCATCGTGCATCCAAGGCTTGTCGCAAAGATAGGGTTGATGCCCAAGTCTCCGCACAGTTTCAATCAGCCCTACGAGGATCATACATGTCTATCCACTTGCTCCCCCTTTCTTCCGCTTCTCGATTTGCGCTCCTTTACAGTCTGAGCTTTTGGACTTTATCATTTTTCGTCGCACTTCATATCAATCACCCAAGAATCCACACAACATTGACAAGCACCGAACTCGACTGCGACGAGTATGGGCGGACAAGAAGAGAGAACACGAAATCATGCCATGAAAGGCACATCAAGGACACCATTTCACTCACGATGAACTCCTATACGTTGGCCGCGACGGGGTCAACGCCTAATCGGCCGACATGATGATGACCACGAAGAAGACATTTCGAATATACCATTTCCAAAACTCATCCAACTACCAAAGACCCAAGGCTTTACCACCGAACCAAATCCACAGCCACTAACTTACAAGAACCCATCCACCCCATCCGCAAACCTCTCAAAAATCCTCAAATCCACCGCCTCCGCCATCGTCCTGTACCCATCCGGATTCAAGTGCAAATAATCGCCACTATCCCACCTCTTATCCAGCATCGTCGCGTTCCCGCGATCCCGAACCGCCTTATCAAAGTCCACCACCGCATCGAACTTCCCCGCTCTGCGAATCCACTCGTTCACCCTCTGCCTCGTCTTCTCCCTCGCCGGCTCGCCGTACGCCTGCCCCGGTCCGCTCATGGGCGTGATGGTCGCCCCGAACACCGCGATCCCGTGCGAGTGCAGACGCGCAATCATCTGCTCGTAGGCGGAGATTAGTCTGTCGCCTACGGTCTGCTGGGAGGCGGAGTCGAGCGCGGCGGTGCCGATGTCGTTTACGCCTTCGAAGATCAGGGCGTAGCGGGTTCCGGATCCGGGGCGGGCGAGGACGTCGCGCTCGATGCGACCGAGGGCGTTGGGACCGAGACCGTCAGCTAGGATGCGGTTGCCGCCGGCGGCTTGGTTGATGACTGAGATTGTGGAGAGGGAGCGGCCGGCTTTTTGCAAGCGAGCGAGGAGTTGGTCCGGCCAGCGGTTGTTGGCGTTGGTGGTGGAGCCGCGGCCGTCGGTGATGGAGTCGCCTACGATGTAGAGGGCCGAGGCACGCTCGGGCTGGTAGGCCTCAATGGAGGAGAGGAAGTACCAGTGGTCTGTGGACTGGGCTCCGGCGGCGGACTTGAGGTCGGCGGCAGAAACGAGGTTGCCTGGCGCGAGCCAGCTGGTGGTGCGGCTGCCTGGGTGTCCGGTGATGGACTGGCCGGCCTGGCCTGAGGCGAAGTAGAGTGTGACGGTCATGACTGACTGAGCCTTGACTGGGAACTTGATGGGATCCGAGATAACCAGGGCGCCGTTGGGAACGAGGAAGTCTGGCTTGCCAGAAAAGGTGACGGTTTGGCCGCTGCCGGGCTTGATAGCGCTGGAGCCGGCTCCTGTTCCGGATGCGGGCAGAGCGACGGTGGCGGCGGTAATGGGCAGATCGGAGCCGCCGAAGGCGTTGCTGAAGCTCAGCCGGATAGTCGAGGCATTTTGGGTGATGTAGACTGTCTGGCGCAAGGTGGCATTCTTGAAGACCGCGTCTCCGCCGTTCTGCAAGTTTGAGTAATGTCAGTTTACGGGTTCTCCGTTTGCCTTCTGGTAAGTCGAACTCGGACACTACTTACATAAGGTGCGGGAGGAAGGTTGCCAGGCTCAACCAGCTGCGGCATGGAGCCCCAGATATCGATCCATTGGTTCGATCTCTTCGCGGAAACCGAGACAGAGGAGCACAAGAGCAATGCTCCAGTGACAAGACTCTTGAGGCCGAAACCTGTGGACAATGAACAGAACATAGTGACGAGGACGGCTCCTGAACGGCGCTCCTGTGCAGTTACAAAAAAACACAAGCTCCTCAAAATATCAGCCTGCTCGTCCCAGACTGACTGTCACCCGTAAGGGAGGATAGCAGGTTATATATCGATATTAATCCATGCAGGAACATGTCGAACGGTGCAACCCTCTGTGGTCGGTGACAGAGTCCATTCCGAAAACCTGGGATAAGATATTCCCAGGTAACACGGTGAGTTTTTAGGCTAAATGGCACATCTTCTACCATCAGTAGAACATGGTTAGCGAGCCATGTTGTCTGGTTTTACTGGAGGAGAAAAACATGGGAATAGCTCGGAGCATGGCTCGATTTTCTCCATATGTTCTAGTGGAACGAGGAGAACACCATTCAGAACTCCCCAACATTTTTCTTATTTCCACATCGCTTGCTGTTGTTCTTTCTCTCTTATTTCTTTCACCCTTGCTATACTTTAACCCCGCATGAACATTTTCCGGGGTAGCGAAGTTGCATTGCATTCATCTTAACGTCACGGTCAGCCGGTGTCGTTCCTCTGCCATCTCACTGATCAGACTTTGCCAAATTGGTTCAAAGAAATCGTGATCATTTTATACCTATTGCGGACACTAGATCTGATCGAAAGCAATCATAACCAAAAACATAAGAGAGGTCTTGTTTGTCTTTCCAAGTTATCGTCTTTTACTCCCATAACTCAACGTTTCCAGTTTTGACCCAACAGTTCCACCTTTCTCCTTACAATATCCGAACACGACTCGACAACACTTTCCCGCTCTGTGACCCAAACATGGAAGAGAAAAAAGAAAAGTCAAAAGAGAAGATAGAAAGTATTGAAGAAGAACAGAAGTGAGGAGGCAATACAAGGCTGGCTAAGTGTTACAATCATGATACAAAATCGACAAGAACTGTCCATCAGAAAAGGGGTAGAGAAATGGGAAGAATCAAGGCTAACCAACGAGAACGCAGAGAAAGAACAAACTACATCGAGATCAAGCGCATGATGCCACTATATGTCCGAGAGCACAGGAGCCATGTGGTACTCAGTCAGCATGAGGCACGTTGTCATCAAGCAGGTCGAGGGTCGACACGCGACGCGGATGTCCGCCATCTGGCTCCTCGCACCATCCGCCGGAACCCGCAATAAGGCGTGCCTGCTCCGGGGACGAGAGAACATAAGCCCAGTCAGATCCACCGCTGCTTGAGGCGCTATGCTTGGTTTTGGGAGGCTTGGTGGTCGGAGCGTCTTCAGAGATCACAGGTCTAGCAAGCCGACCGACAAAACCGGCACCCTCAATCCAGCTGGGTATGTTGCCAACGTATGGTTGAGCCAGTTCCTGACTGTGTCGCCCCAGGACCGATGCGGTGAGAGAAGGGCCTTTGGGAAGGGACTGGCTGGCCGTCAGTGGCGGGGCTGCAGTGACGGCTTCCTGGCTATACACGACGTCGTCGCCGAAGAATGTTTGATCCGAGCTGGCGGCCTCCGTCGAGCATCCGTGAGACTTGACCCGAATGGGCATCTCCAGAGTGCCAACGGCATTTTCGTCTTCAGCATATTCCGACGCCATGTCGGCGTTGTAATTGGACGAGGATATGTTGGCGACTTGGGCTGATGACTCGTTGTCATCGTTGTATTCGGGCGATCTTGACTTGGTGTGACGGCTTGTAGGGAAGTCAACCGTCGTCCAGCTATCGCTGGGAGTGGAGTGGGAGCTCATCGAAGAGTCCATTCTGTCGGAGTTGGGTCGAGAAAAGATCCGGCGTAGTGGTCGTTGGCGATGACGATGTGGTGCTCAATGGAGCGGCGGGCTGAGCGGCGGGCTCGAAGCGCCTGTCTGTGTTAAGCACAAGGTGCTGTGTGCCGAAGGGTGTACAGTCTTGTGACACAGACGGAAGTATAGGACAGGACGACAGGAAGACTAGTTCGAATGCAGGACAATGTGATACGGTGGGAGAGTCCCAGTATTCGGACGATTGATGGGCACAGCACTTTCTATTGGAACTGCAGGTCTACAACAGTCAGCAACTCATATTCCCCGGGCAGCTGTTGGGATAGGAGTCATCTTACTCAACGTAGGCTGGGTAGCGACGGGCAGCTGATGGGTCGAAGAAGCGAAAGGTCAAGGTCGTAGGAGAATTGGATGGTATTGGGAGAAGGTGACGACAGCTTCCGAAAGGGCCAGACAACTCGGGGGCACCGGCGACGGGTATATCGTTGAAGGACCAAAGAGTTGGATGTTCTCGGTGGTAGAATGAGCCTGCTGTTGGAGTCAAGGTAAGATTAAGACGGAGGAGTTTCAATAGAAGACGCCGGTGACAGAAGGGGGGAGTGGGAAGGATTTATAAGTTTGCTGGGAGAGGGGAGAGGGGAGTATATACGTAGACAGGCAGGGGTCTCTTCAAGCCTTCATGTCTCTTGCTCAGTCAACCACCCCGGCCCGGCAACATGCGTGGACTGCCAGGAAACTATGCAAAAAGATTTAGCAAGCTCACAGGCGTAGAAGGTATGAAAGGGAAAAGTGATGATCAAGCCAGAAGATTGTAGGACTGGTAACACATGTAGTTGGATACGGCGTAATTTCAGTGAAAGACGTTGTCAGGGAGTGGAAAGTGTGGTCTCCAAGGAAGGATTTCTAGAAAAGAGATGTCTCGCGTTACTCTCCTGGGATGTCTCGACACTCGGCGATGTCATCAAAAGAGTGCTCTTAGATCAGTGTAAGTGTAAAGTGCGTGACAAGTGGTAAAATACGTTATGTTTCATACAAAGCTTTGTACACGAAACAAGATCTTGCGGGCTAAGGACACCAATATTGGACGGGATCACTGACATAGACGTCGAATTGTTACTGATGTTACCACATCATATCAACTCTTGTTGATCTAGTCTCGACCTATGAACTGCGCCGCTGTGCCACGGAGCAGCCGTAGCTTCGCGCCGAGAGATTGCTTCGCTGCACTTTGCCAAAACGTTCACTTGGTAGTTGTTGGTATGCCCTGGTTGTGCTTTCTCGCATTATGCTGGCTTTCTTGCTCGCTGACGACTGAGAAGATTCAGTACGTCCCATCATGGATGGCGAGTTGGCGTTGGGTGAGGAACGTGTCGAGGTGCTGTGCCTGATAGTTCACAAGTGATTAGAATAGCCATCATGTTCGCGTTTGTCTTGTGTGAATAGGCAGTTGATATTTCAAAATGCAAAGCAAAGCTGATGGGGATGTAATTGTCAAGATGAAGTTGACCGAGGAAGAAACGGTGTCGCAGGGAAGAGTAAGTGGCCGAAACGAAGTGCATGGGACCGGGGATCGGGATAGGGACGGTGGGATCTCTTGAATCCTAGCCAGCCAGTCAGCTCGTTCGGAGTAACATTCTACGTCCACCAGCTATTGTTCCGTCCAGTCACTACGTCTAAGTACCCGTGTATGCGACCAGACTGATCAGGTTTGTGAGTGTGTAACCACTCCATGCCTCCTTCTTTTCACAATTCTAGACACTCAACACAAGCTAGCCTGAACAAGGTGGTGATGGTGGTAGCTAACTATGTCCTGAAGGTAATGTTCTTCTCTGAGTAATTTGAATTTTGACTTGGCAGAAATCGTGCAGTCAGTATTGTTTTATTGGTAAATTCACCAAACTATCCCTTTCATAACAATTTCCATGTGCAGGATGATATGGACATGCCCCCAATTTCGTGCGTGTGAATAACTAATCTGGATTTTCTCTCTTCTAGCTTCCGTTATCTAGAATAGTCCGTTTGCAAATGGCACTTGTCTCTCATAACAAGCTGTGAAATCCGCACAAATCGGCATTCCATTCCCTTAAATCTTCTTACACCAACCAGATAATGTGGTGTTTGTCAGCACTAGCAGGCTGCCAGGCACCGCTCGTGCTACCTTTTTTCCCAACTGAAAACCGCAAGTTGGTGTGTGATTAGAGTAGAGAATTTTTTCATTGTGGGCCGCAGTAAAAGAAGATAAAACAAGGATCTAGAAATCTGTGCGATTATCAGCGGAAGTTAACCTGAACCACTCATAACTGCGATGACAAGGGATTAGAAGCCACCAACTCCAGAATACATGGTATGTCAGGTAGGCCGGGGTGGTTTCGGTGACAGCGGTAGCATTGCAAGGGTAATACAGAATCGCATCTGGTGATTCCGTTTCCTCGCCCAGAGGAACTAAAACCATCTTCGACGGAAAGCGAACTGGAGGGGATGGATCACTGAATTCGTCGTGGCAATCCCGGACCTATCTGATCTCTGTTGAAGTTTCAAGCTGCCCGACTTACCAGGTTCCCTTGCACAGCGACCTGTCACTCACGATGGTGTGTCGCAATGCGAGGATCGATGATTGACGTGCCGTTTCAACGCAATTGTGATGGCTGCTTCGGTAATCAAGCCTGACGTTAACAAAGCCTTTGTTTCTTGTTTCTGTATGTGAAACAATTTTTTTACTTTCAAAATCTCTCCCCAAGAAAAATTTTCCGCTGTGTAGGAGCAGGCTTGGACAAAAGGTCCCGGATTGAGAAGGCTCTTCAACCGGTGGGAAACGCCAAGATGGTGTGCTGATTGTTTCACTCTCTGGCACTGAAGCTTCAACTTGTCAGGAGGGTGGCAAAATTTTTTCATCAGGTCTTTCGATGATTCGCTTCTTTTGCTGCGTTCCTGATTTTATGCCCATCATTTCGAATTGGGACAGCCGGTTGGATTGAAAAGTTGCCTGTTTCGAACTTTGTCAATATCTTGCTGATATGTGAGCTTGACAACACTTACTGCAAGGTACCGTGGATCCGCCCTTTCCATTTTGGCAACTCGTATGATGGAACAGTAGCCAGCTCCAAGCTGCACAGGGTTCTCATGACCATTCAGGCCCTTCTTGGTTGGTTGATATGTTGTTGCGATAAAGTGAAAAACAGAAGAAGATTGACTCCGATATCAGATGCCATCATCCGTTCTGCTGCAACCCGGTCTAACTCCACTAAAACGTGAACCCCACTTGCTATTTGAGCCCATTATAGGGTGCTTCAGGTCTCCGGGTTCATGCCTGCTAGCGTGCGAACATGCATCACCACCCAGCACCTGCATCCGTAGCCCGCTGTGGAGATCGTCATCGCTCCTGACGCCTGTAGGTTCTTCAGGAATTCGACGTGGCCTTGTTTGGAGATTAAGGTACCAATGACTTCTTACGAAAAGTGGACTAAAAGCGCTGAAACGGGCTGGCCTGGTTGCCTTGCACTCTCCGTCGATTGTTTTTGTAAACCTTGTTGACCCTGTGAGGCGGCATCCGCGAAGAGATACGCCCAGGTACCGTGTCTTAACCCCCTGCTAACGAGGTAACCCTTGTTGGAAGACAGCTTATGATTACGTAGTTCTTATTACCTACTGCGTATTCCATTGAGTGTGGTAAAGAGGGAAAAAAAGATGAAAAGAAGGACATAGGGAAATGCATCGAAGATACCATACCAGCATGGTTTAGTCGCTCTTGTAGATATCAATCGAAGTTTGAAGGAGCGAAGCGGAAGTCCGTTTGAGTCTCTAGCATCGACATAAACCCCATCTTTCATCCGCAGTCCAACCAGGCTCGTCAAGTCCGATCGATCAGTCACGGCCGTCTATCAAAAATAACCCTGATAAAGCCAGATAAAAGGCTATACCTCCTGCTTGCAAAATACAAAGTTTAAGGCTGAGGAAAATGAAGATCAACTGCTAGCAAGGATATAATTCGTAAGATCGAATGTGAGACAACTCATGGTGCCCAAAAGGCCATGGCTTGCCCTTTCCCCCATCTCCATGCTCGCCATGTATCCCCGATAGGTTTTCAGGGCAGGTCCTTTTGCATGCACACCTCCTCTTCATGAACCTCCAAAACGGAAAGGGAGGCAGCCACCAGGCGAACGTACTCCTACCTTAATCATTGCCGAACCATCACCCAAGCCCACATTCGTCATCCTTGCCGCTAGTCCAGTGAACGTTCTCGATCCGAGCCCCAGGCCTTGTCACTTCACACCAATGCAGGCACCGTCGATTGAAAAAAAAAAAAATTTGAGTTTTGGTGACATGCATTTTTCTTGCAGGCCGAAAAAGGTAGCCAGCAAGAGTCCAAATGGTAACCAGCAAGAGTCTCAACCTCTCAAAGTCTTCAAGCCCCAAACGCAACAACTCCCCCAAAATGGGGCGTGAGAATGCGCTTGCTTTTGGATAGAACTCCCATTTGGCTCTCAATACGATTTGAGGTTTTGGCCTTCGAATTGCCCAAAATTCCGAACCTCTCTTTCGTGTTCAAATGCCGTTGTCATTTTCGAGATGCGGCGCGACCCTTGTCACTTTTGGCAATTGGGGTAGCTCCAAGTAAAGGCCATTTAGGGAGTGGTCTTGTGGGTAATCCTGGGCCAATACCTGTGCGACTCTTGCTGGTTACCATTTGGACTCTTGCTGGCTACCTTTTTCGCTTTGCAAGAGGCCAACACCCCCGCGTCGCCTTGTCCAGTCACAGCACTTTGCCCTGTACCTACTTCCCGATTCAGTAGCGAGAGACGAACCGGCTCGCTTCGGTTTGCCAGCTGAGGTGAAAGCGTTCTCATTCTCGGCTGGCTGTGAAGAGGTAGTAACTCTCCGCTGGGGTGCGGCACCGAACCCACAATCTGAAAGCCGGAGTGCGTCTCATCCGGAGCGGGAAGCTCGGAGAGGAAAGAGCACCGTGGTTTGGATTGAAATCCCGTTCGAAGTTCTTTCCTTTGCGAAAATCAGACTTCTTCACGCACATACCCGTTCAACAACTTGCTTGAAGCCGACTTTTTGCCAATCCCTTACATGAATCACTGCATCTATGGACGGGTACTTGCGTTGGCAAAAGTCGATGCCCGTCGCCTTCGCTGTCTTCGTCTTGCTGACCGGCTTCGTTCTAGTCCATGGATGTCTAAAAATGAGAAAAAAGGTCAAATGACCCCTATTGATGAATCCAACAAAAGGGCAACGAATTTGATGATCACCGCGAGCCTGCTGAGACCCCAGCAGCATACCCAGACTGATCAACTACATATGCAGAAGGAGTTCTAGGTTCGAAGCAAGTCCTGCAGGCCTGCAGGTACAACACCACCAAGAAGGACCCCCTGGCAACTCGACACCACCCATCATCCGAACTGACAAGGCCCTTGTTCAACCCTTTCAGGCCTTCGTAGCCCTCAGTGCCCTCTCAACTATCAATCCATGCCATCCTGGTCCCCTCAGACGAATTGCCCGCTCCAAGTTCGTTGTCCATCGAGCAAGGGAGGGACAGCTCATGTCAGAAGAGTCCGTTCCAATAGAGGAGTGTCCGTAGATTGTTGCTGCATCCTCCTGCTACCCCTTGTCGTTCTTCTCGCTTCTTCTCCTTCCTCGTCTAACCTCTACCATGATTGAACACCTAGGTAAGCGAAAGACTGTTTGTCAGGTATCTTACATACAGTTTCGTCATTCTTTCAAGTGAAATTTCGGAGTTTTTTATCAACATAGGTCGTCACAACTAAGCTCTCCTACATATCTCCCGTCTGTGTTCAACGATCAAAGAATAACGGTGCGCCCTTGAGATAAGGCATCAAAATCAGCCGGCGAACTACTGTACGCTAGACAAGAAACAAAAGGTCTGAAAGACCAAGCACTTCCACATCCTTCCATTGCCCTTCCATGCGCCTTCCATGCACCTTCCATGTTCTTGGCAATCGAGGCTTACAGTGACGGAATCGGTATCGGGCAAGACTCCAAATAGTATTCGGCAAGACTTTCCCCACTTACAACTATCGGCTACCCCTACACACCGTACCCAGCGTTAGCGCCTAATACTGGCACATATATAACGCTAGCGCACCACAACACAAAATCGATATCACTCATTACGTAAAGCTATTCAAAGACCCTAAAACAATTGATTATCTATTTACCAAAGTAATTAATATAATTCTTACTATTATAATTAATTACTTTATTAATATTATACTAATGATATTAATTATATTAATTATATAAAGTATTTATATACGTATTTACTTTAATTTTAATATTTAAGCGGTTAAAAATATACCCGCTTATTTAATTTGTTTAATATTTACTTTCTTTATCCCCTTAATTTCCTTAATATTAAAAATAGTATTATAATTTAAAGGGGTTAATTATATTACGTTTGCAATATAATAAGAGTAGGTCTTTTCGTACATACCTTAATGTCGTTCCGTATATACTTTAAAAACTTCTTTTATTTTTTCCGCCCCGGAGTTTGGAAATATACTATTAAATTTAGTATTAGAATTTTTTTTATTTTTTTCTTTACTTTACAAAGGGTATAATTACTCTCTAAATACTACGCAAACCCAAAAACTATATTATATTTCAATCTTTTCTTTTTTATTCTTAAGTTTTATTATAATAATAGAACTTTAATTATAGGGCCTGTACACTTTTACATTTTGGCTAGAAAAATAGAGAAAAATGAATGAAAAATCCTAATATTCTTTTTATATTTTTACAATTTCCTTTCCCTTAATTATAATTAGAAAAGTATGTCAAGGTATGTGCGGAACGATATTAAGGTATATGCGAAAAGACTCGCTCTATAATAAAGCCCTATAAGCTATATTATAATTAATTTAAAGGAAAAAGAAGGAAATTATCGATTTTAAGGGGGGTTTATATTATAAAATTATTTATAGGATTACTATAAAAATACATTAACCGCTCTACATATAACGTATTTTCTTCTATACGTATTTATATAAAATTATCCAATTTAATAATCGCTAATAAATAATCCCTATATTAATTTTAACGAACGTTACCTAAATTAAAAATAGGGGATTAGGAAATTTATTAATTGAATTATTATTATAGTAGTAATTATTTACTGTATTAATTGAATATAGGTATAAATTAAGGAAAAAATTATTAAATATATATATTAAGAAAGGGAAAAGGAATTAGAATAGCCCGTAATAGTATTAATATTAAAAGTCGCGTTTATAAAAGTAATAGAGGGCAAATAAATTAAGGAGCGGATTAAATAAGTTAGGGACGAGGAATTTCCTTTATTAATAGGAAATTTTATTATATCCTTTATTATATCCCCCTTCTCCTTCCGCCGTAATACTTTTATATTAATTTAAGTAATTCGTTATAAAAGGGTTATTATAATAAGTTAAGTTTACTTAGAATTCTAAATATTCTTAATAAATGATTAATAATATTAAAGTAAAAAAGCGAAAAAAAAATATAAAAGAAAAGAAACGGGCCGCAAGCCACGTTACGAAGGGTCCTTTTTAAGGACCGCGATACGTAAGATCTACTCTATATAATTAGGGTAAATCCCTCCCGTTTTTAGCCCGCTAACCTATAATACCGGCTAGTAAGTCTATACGCGATTATAATACCTAATATTTATAACCGCGACGCCGGGTCGATTACTTAATTAATTTAATTTAATACCCTATTACTTATTTAATTATATATATCCGGTAATATATACCGGCTTTTCGAAGAAAAAATACTATTATTTTTAATAATTTTTATCCTTCTTCCTAATTCTCTTTTTAATAATTTTCTCCTAAATTACTAATACGACCGGTATTTAAACCGGGCGTCTTCCTATATAATTTTAATATTCTTCTATTATTTTTCGAACTTGTAATGGGGCTGCAGCCCTAGGGATCGATGCTCGGCTGGTTGAGGCCTGTAGGCTTCGGGCCGAGCTTCCAGAGTCCCTGGCAGGCATGCCCTTGCACAGGCTACCTATTCATTCCAATACTTAGCCGTGCCCTAGACCTTTTAGGTCTATAGGTTTTTTCTTCTTCTCTATTTGCAATTTCAATTCTATTCTACCCCTATTGCCGTACCAGACCCAATAGACCCGTAATATATTACAAACCCTTTTTTCAATTATTTAAATTAATATATTTATTCGAGAATTTTATTCGACCGTCCCTATACGATAAATTTTTTTTCCTTTTTATAAATATAGTTTCGATTCCTTAAGCCTAAACGATTACCGAATACTAAGAGTAATTCGCTATATTAATTAATTAATTCGTAGATTAATTCGCCGACTTTAAAACGAAAACCCTATAATTAAAACTAATCCTTCCTTATTTCAATAAATTTACGGAGATTTAAAAGGATTTAAATGATTAATTTTATTCTATAAAGGTAAAATTATATACCGACGGTATAATTATTAGCGATTTAGAAGCCTAATTCTATTATTTCTATTCCAACTTTTTATTTACTATTAAAACCGAACTTTTACCGTTCGCGAAATTCCCCGCCAATTATTCCCCAATTCTACTTCTATAAAAATTCCGTAGCGATTATAGAGACCCGAACGTTAAAAAAAGGGTTGGCGTATAATTTTATAAAATGTTATAGAATAATAGAAAAAATATTAAAAAATATATCATCCGTTTTAATAATTTATTTTATAGAGCCGAGGCTTTAACGTAGTTAAAATGGGTTAAATTAACGATTTTTAAGAGTAGTTTTTATAACGAATAGAAAAAACGGTTATAGGATTGGATAAATATTTTAAATTTTTCTTTCGCCGAATTTTAGGATTTTCTCCGCTATTTTAATAAAAACGATTATTTTAGGGGTTAAGTTATAAACGTTGGAGATTTTATAATTATTAGGGTAATAAAAATAAAGAGGAAGAAAGGATTTTTATTAAGGCTATCTTTAATAATTTCTACCGAATAACGCTAAATTTAAAAAAAGGAAGGGAAATATACCGGCTATAACGTTTCTAATTATTAATAGAAAGATTACCCTCTTCGTAGAAGTATAAGTAAATTAATATAACTATAGGCTATTATTTTCGAACCGGTTAGGGATTCTAATAACGATAACGAAATTTATAAAAAATACAAAAGCCGCCTTTAAAACGCGGGAGATTTGGCCTAGAAATACTACGTTATCAATTACTTCTATAACTCTAACGTACTCTCTAATCGTATAAATCCAAAAAAGGTACTAAATAATCCTATTTAGCCCAAATCGATAATAACTACGTCAAAACTTATATTAAAGCCCTAATATTATATTAATAAAGCTAAGGAAGTTATAAAAATATATTTACTATAAATTTAGATATTAAGACGATAAATTATTATAGCCTTTTAATAATAATATAAATTAAGGATTTTTATATTTAAGTAGGAAATTCTATAGGACCGACGGGTCTATAAACGTAGTGTATATATAATTATAAAATATTAAAATATTATAATTCCCGGGGGTTTTAACGTTTAAAAAGGGGTTTACAAACGGTATATTGGCCGTAACCGTTTTATAATTCTACTCTTTATTTTTCTTTAAAGTTATTTAGCAAAAATATTTAATTTAGGAATATTCGAAAATATACTAATAGCATTAGGGGTTTCTTTAAATATCTCTAGAAGATTTCTTTCTATATATTAATTTCTGTGCGTGGAGGGGGAGCAGGGGGGTAATATAATGGGGCTATAGCCCCAGGGATCGATGCTCGGCTAGTTAAGGCCTACAGGCCTCGGGCCAAACTTCCAGAGTCCCTAGTAAGTATACCCCTATATAAGCCACCTATTCATTCCAATACTTAGCCGTGCCCCAGACCTTCTGGGTTTGCAAGCTCTCTCTTCTTTTCTATCTACAATCTCAATTCTATTCCACCCCTACTACCGTACCAAACCCAATAGACCCGTAACAGAACTCCTCCTATATTTTTTTCCTTTTTCTATTCATTATCCTTATTTCCGTATTCTTTCTATTTAATTTAGAATTTAATAATTCCATTTTTTAAAATTTTATATTTTACTATATATTCTAATTTATATCGGAAACCGGTTTTTAAATCCGAATTTTCCTATAAATTTTTAATAAATTTAAGCGGCGGTATAGTACGTTAAAAGGGGTCGTTACCCAAAGGGGCCTTTTTAAAGTAAATAATAGAAATTACCGGGTAAAGGTTCTTTATATTAATAAATAAATCGAATTCGAAAATTAAATTACTAATTTTCTTTAAAATTTTAAATAATCTTACGTATTATTATAAAAACTTCTTTAAAGGCCAATTTCGAAGGTAATATTTATAATAAAGTTTTAAAAAAATTATATTTCTAATTTCGATATTAAACGGACGGCAATTAAAATCGTAAAAACGTTTAACCTTAATAGTAGCGAAGTTTAAAGCTAATTTAATATCTTTTTAAATAATATTATATAAAGTAGGGTTATATTTTTAAAAATTATTATTTAAGGACTTTAATAAGTTACGTAATTCATATTTAAATAAATATTTATAGGGCGAAACTTTAATAATTTTAACGTAAATATTATTTAAATTCTATTAAAAGGTAGGGATTAATAATAGTTAAATCCTATTAAAAAAATTAAAAATATAGAAGCGAATAATAATTTCGACGCTCTAATTTTTATATTCCAATATATTATTTCCTTAAAAGTAGTAAATGGTTATTATTGTTA